>CP092864.1:56850470-57023967 GCA_030710605.1 Cordylochernes scorpioides
AAAGGGGGTTTACTAGTGAATAAGAATTTGTTTGCACACCCCCCTTTCATTACATTCTGTCTATTGTAGCATGTGCCTACATACAGGAGAGGTACACTACATGTATACTCACCACATCACTGGCAGTGGAGAAGTCCCGGTACACTAGACTCTCATAAGCCAGCCACTTCACCGGCCGGTTCTCATTGTCACCCAGACAGTGGTAGTCATGGGGGAACAAGTCGCGGGCTAGGGCATTGTCCGCAATCTTCACATGGAGCCACTCATCCACACTGCACAAATGGAGCATATGGTTGGATAATGCTGCACATGTGGATTACATGGTTGGATAACATTGCACACATGGAGCATATGGTTGGATAACACTGCATATGTGGATTGCATTGTTGAATAAGGTCTAGGTTACTCTCTGAAGGTCGATATTTTTCTATTTCTTATCAAATCAGATCAATGGCCCATTTTTTTCTTTCAAGTTTCTAGAGATGATTCATATATTCAATTTAAATGTCTTGAAAATAGGGGGATATAATATAAAAATACAGTAAAAGTAGATAAATGAAACAGATATTAGTCAGTGATATGATTTTTAAAACATTCAATTTATACTGTTAGAAGGGAATTTGTCATCACCAATGCCAAGTTGCATAATCAGCGTATGCATTTTCTATCATATATACATATGTGATAAGAAATAAAAAGTAAATATGATATATGTATATAGGTGTGCAACAGGAATATAAAGTTTGCTTAATTGTGGCTTCTCTTTGGGAAAGCAAGATCTACTCCCAGATAACAATAACCTGAATTTTTATTGCCTTTTATGCAAATTTGTGAAAATAGTCATTCTCCTGAGGAAGTGACAGTGAGTCACTAAAATGTTGTGGAATAAATAGCTCAAGAATAGCTGATGTAGCTATAGTATTTTTTAAATAAACTCTCAACCAGCAAATGATCTTTATAAGAAAAATATGAGAGAATACCCCTCTACAAAGTACTATTTCCTTCTAATTAGAAACTCTCCAGTAAGAGGGTAAAGAGAGGTTCAACTGTATTTATGTGTTTTTTGAGTTAATTGATATTAATTATTTGAATTTGTGTCGGTAAGATACTTCAAATACATCTACTTATATATTTGCCTTATTCTGTCTGTCTGTCTGTCTGTCTGAAGCTCACGGATAGAATGCGCGCCCATTGGCCGCCAGCAAACACGTGACCTCCCTGCCCGCCCCCCTCTAGACAACCCTGTTATCAGCTGTGTGTTACATCCACCTGTCTATACAGACCACCCTGTCTATAGCGGTCACCCTAGGCAACCCTGTTATCAGCTGTGTGTTACATCCACCTGTCTATACAGACCACCCTGTCTATAGCGGTCACCCTAGGCAACCCTGTTATCAGCTGTGTGATACATCCACCTGTCTATACAGACCACCCTGTCTATAACGACCACCCTAGACAACCCTGTTATCAGCTGTGTGATACATCCACCTGTCTATACAGACCACCCTGTCTATAGCGTTCACCCTAGACAACCCTGTTATCAGCTGTGTGATACATCCACCTGTCTATACAGACCACCCTGTCTATAGCGACCACCCTAGACAACCCTGTTATCAGCTGTGTGATACATCCACCTGTCTATACAGACCACCCTGTCTATAGCGGTCACTTTCGGCAACCCTGTTATCATCAGTGTGATACATCCACCTGTCTATACAGACCACCCTGTCTATAGCGGCAACCCTGTTATCATCAGTGTGATACATCCACCTGTCTATACAGACCACCCTGTCTATAGCGGTCACTTTCGGCAACCCTGTTATCAGCTGTGTGATACATTCACCTGTCTAAACAGACCACCCTGTCTATAGCGACCACTCTAGACAACCCTGTTATCAGCTGTGTGATACATCCACCTGTCTATACAGACCACCCTGTCTATAGCGACCACCCTAGACAACCCTGTTATCAGCTGTGTGATACATCCACCTGTCTAAACAGACCACCCTGTCTTTAGCGACCACCCTAGACAACCCTGTTATCAGCTGTGTGATACATCCACCTGTCTATACAGACCACCCTGTCTATAGCGACCACCCTAGACAACCCTGTTATCATCAGTGTGATACATCCACCTGTCTATACAGACCACCCTGTCTATAGCGACCACTATAGACAACCCTGTTATCAGCTGTGTAATACATCCACCTGTCTAAACAGACCACCCTGTCTATAGCGACCACTCTAGACAACCCTGTTATCAGCTGTGTGATACATCCACCTGTCTATACAGACCACCCTGTCTATAGCGACCACTCTAGACAACCCTGTTATCAGCTGTGTGATACATCCACCTGTCTATACAGACCACCCTGTCTATAGCGACCACCCTAGACAACCCTGTTATCATCAATGTGATACATCCACCTGTCTATACAGACCACCCTGTCTATAGCGGTCACTTTCGGCAACCCTGTTATCAGCTGTGTGATACATCCACCTGTCTAAACAGACCACCCTGTCTATAGCGACCACTCTAGACAACCCTGTTATCGGCTGTGTGATACATCCACCTGTCTATACAGACCTCCCTGTCTATAGCGACCACCCTAGACAACCCTGTAATCAGCTGTGTGATACATCCACCTGTCTAAACAGACCACCCTGTCTATAGCGACCACTCTAGACAACCCTGTTATCAGCTGTGTGATACATCCACCTGTTTATACAGACCACCCTGTCTATAGCGACCACCCTGTTATCAGCTGTGTGATGCATCCACCTGTCTATACAGACCACCCTGTCTATAGCGACCACCCTAGACAACCCTGTTATCATCAGTGTGATACATCCACCTGTCTATACAGACCACCCTGTCTATAGCGGTCACTTTCGGCAAGCCTGTTATCAGCTGTGTGATACATCCACCTGTCTAAACAGACCACCCTGTCTATAGCGACCACTCTAGACAACCCTGTTATCAGCTGTGTGATACATCCACCTGTCTATACAGACCACCCTGTCTATAGCGACCACCCTAGACAACCCTGTTATCATCAGTGTGATACATCCACCTGTCTATACAGACCACCCTGTCTATAGCGGTCACTTTCGGCAACCCTGTTATCAGCTGTGTGATACATCCACCTGTCTATACAGACCACCCTGTCATAGCGGTCACCCTAGGCAACCCTGTTATCAGCTGTGTGATACATCCACCTGTCTATACAGACCACCCTGTCATAGCGGTCACCCTAGGCAACCCTGTTATCAGCTGAGTGATACATCCACCTATCTATACAGACCACCCTGCCACAGCGGTCACCCTAGGCAACCCTGTTATCAGCTGAATTTTACATCCACCTGTCTATACAGACCACCCTGTCATAGCGGTCACCCTAGGCAACCCTGTTATCTGCTGTGTGATACATCCACCTGTCTATACAGACCACCCTGTCATAGCGGTCACCCTAGGCAACCCTGTTATCAGCTGAGTGATACATCCACCTGTCTATACAGACCACCCTGTCGTAGCGGTCACCCTAGGCGACCCTGTTATCTGCTGTGTGATACATCCACCTGTCTATACAGACCACCCTGTCATAGCGGTCACCCTAGGCAACCCTGTTATCTGCTGTGTGATACATCCACCTGTCTATACAGACCACCCTGCCATAGCGGTCACCCTAGGCAACCCTGTTATCAGCTGTGTGATACATCCACCTGTCTATACAGACCACCCTGTCTATAGCGGCCACTCTAGACAACCCTGTTATCATCAGTGTGATAAATACACCTGTCTATACAGACCACCCTGTCTATAGCGACCACCCTGGACAGCCCTGTTATCAGCTGTGTGATACATCCACCTGTCTATACAGACCACGCTGTCTACAGCGGCCACTTTAGGCAACCCTGTTATCATCAGTGTGTTACATTCACCTGTCTATACAGACCACCCTGTCTATAGCGACCACCCTAGACAACCCTGTTATCAGCTGTGTGATACATCCACCTGTCTAAACAGACCACCCTGTCTATAGCGACCACCCTAGACAACCGACCACCCTGTCTATAGCGACCACTCCCTGTTATCAGCTGTGTGATACATCCACCTGTCTAAACAGACCACCCTGTCTATAGCGACCACCCTAGACAACCCCTGTTATCAGCTGTGTGATACATCCACCTGTCTAAACAGACCCCCCCTCTATAGCGGTCACTTTAGGCAACCCTGTTATCATCAGTGTGTTACATTCACCTGTCTATACAGACCACCCTGTCTATAGCGACCACCCTAGACAACCCTGTTATCAGCTGTGTGATACATCCACCTGTCTATACAGACCACCCTGTCTATAGCGGTCACTTTAGGCAACCCTGTTATCAACAGTGTGATACATACACCTGTCTATACAGACCACCCTGTCTATAGCGACCACTCTACAGCTGTGTGATACATCCACCTGTCTATACAGACCACCCTGTCTATAGCGGTCACTCTAGGCAACCCTATTATCAGCTGTGTGATACATCCACCTGTCTATACAGACCACCCTGTCTATAGCGGCCACCCAAGACAACGTTTTTGAAATATATTCGCACTCGGGTAAACCCCGGGCGTTGCCCGGGCCTTTCGTCTAGTATGTAATAAGAGTGGACTGTAGTGAAACATTTTTTAAATAAAAAGAGTTATGAGAGAGCACCAGAGCACAATAAACCGCACATAGATTGTGTAGTTTGTATTGTGTTGTTGTTGTTTCTTATCCCCTTGTGTAAAGATTACACGAATTCCATGTATTGTATTGTGGACAAGAGAAGTACTTACACACAGTTACGGGCGGCCAGGTCCCGATGGATCAGGCCATGTTGGTGGAGGTAAATCATGCCTTCCACCAGCTCCACTGCCATTGACACCAGGTCCTGGCTTCTGAGGCTCTGCTCACACAAGATGTCAATGTAGCAGCAGTGATTGAAAGCAAGATTCAAATATTTGTCATTTTAACTGTCCATGGTACTCTGAGTAGCATCCTCCATGTCTTCATTTCAAAAGCTTTAATTATTTTTTTCCCTTCTTTTCTGAGAGTCCAGCTCTCACATCCATAAATGACCACAGGAAATACCAATGCCTCTATAATTCCTTTCTTTGTCTTGAATGTTCCATATTGTCAATCCTGGATTCTAGAAATATAAAGTGATCAACTATATCATATTTTCTTGATGCTATCTATTATCAGTAGTTAATATTTTGGTCTTACTGATGTTTTATTTTTAAACCACAATATCCACTTTTTTCTTTTACTTATTAACTATCTCTTTTAGGTGTATTTCTTGTTTTGAATTGTCATTTGGCTGAATTAAAAAGGTCATACTCTCTGTTGTTGACTATGTATCTATCCAGTAGAATGTGTTCCCAGGATATAAGAAATGGTTTAGAGGTATCAATATAATCTAATTGCAGGAAACTCACATGGCACTCCCCAGCAGTCTTGCAGGAGAGGAGGAAGGTCTTGAGGTTGCCCCTGGAACAGAAGGGGTAGAGCAGCATGGGGCGGACGGGATTGTCCATGCAGACACCCAGCACTGGCAGGATGCAGTGGTGGTCTGTGCCGTACATGCGCATGCCTTCTGAGAGCAGAAGGGACACTTGTGCAGGAGAGGCATGGCCTGGACAAACATCAACCATTTATAATGTGCTATCTTTACATAAGAAATGAAATAACTAAAGCATGAATATTTCTTTTACACATAATACAAACTTCTACTGTCCTTACTGCGATGAAAACTTATTGGGATGGCTTGACTCATCAATGGTTTCATCAATTTAATCTACCAGACCACATTTCTTAAAGCTTTAATGCTGTATTGGACGATTATCTGCTTATATATGCTTCACTGAAGGGTGGAATCTTAGAAATGGTATTCAAGCAAACTATGGACATAAGCTTTTAGGATAGTAGAATTACATTTAAATATTTGCATCGAGCAATGTTCTTCTGCAAACAATAAGGATAAGGCCATGTTGAGAAATGACACAGGAAGCTAGCTTTATACTATGGTTAAGATATTTTCAAAAGTTACATCCCGAGATCTAATCTCACACTGGGTACCATTTTCTGAATAAAAAGTAGCTTCAATTATCCCTGATTCTTGATAAAGTGCAACCCCACCAGTTTTTCTTTTTTTTTTTTAATTATCCCTAGTACACATGGTACAGGCCATGATAATCATGGTGGGTAGTTAGCGACTACTTTTACTGTAAGCGCACCACATGTCTACACATGTGAAAAGCAGTTTGACTTTGCACTTACAAATGTGCCAGAGCCCTGTTTGGTTACTTGCACTCGCTGGTGGGGTTGGACTTTTGCAAGAATCGGGGGCCATTGGAGCATTTTTTTTTTTATCCGAAAAAAGTGTCCAATGCGGGAATCGAACCCAGGTCGTAGTGGTTGAAAACCAAACGGTTTACCCAGCCTTCCACCGACCCCCTCCCTGATTCTTGAAAAAAGTGCAACCCCACCAGTGAATGCAAGTAACCAAACAGGGCTCTGGCATGCTTGTAAGGGCAAAAAATCAAACTGATTTCCACATGTTATGTACTTACAGTAAAAGCAATCACCAACTATTACCCACCATAGTTACCTGTACCATGTGTACTTGGAATAATAGGGGAAAAATTGTTATAAGTCAATTGTATTTATTTAAGAAGTGAAGTGAATACAAAAAAATACTTTTTGATACTTGTGAGACAAAAATAGAAAATTTTACATCTTACATTAGAAAGTAATTGTACAAATTAAAAATGTATCTGCAATGTATAAAATAGTCTCCATGTAACAACCTCTTGGATAGAAACACAAGTTAATAAGACCAAATCCAAATAAATAAATAGTGTACGATATTTCAGTAACAGCATTGTTACCATTATAAGACACTGAATGAGTCTGATGATGGTAACACCGATTAAATGCTTTTATTCAAATACTATTCGTTACAATTATAAATTGGCGCCGTAGATGTCACTCGGCCGGGAATCGAACCCGGGGCGCCCGCGTGGCAGGCGAGCATTCTACCACTGAACCAAAAGCAAACGGTGACAGAAGTGTCTCGCGCATTGGCGGCACCAAATGATGGGGGGGGGGGGGGGGGGCAAAGGTGGCGTGATCGTAGCCGACCAATAGGAGGGCGCCGGCAAACCGTGACAGAGGCCATGACGCTCGTAACTATATAGAATTCTTAAGTCCCAAATTTTAAGTTTAAATTGTGCTTTAGCACACAGTGGGTATAGCAACCACATTATTATAATAAGTGTTTTTGTTTTAATGAGGTTTGACTGCCAAGAGTTTATTTGAATGCCATCAGAGAATGACCATGGTATAACACCTACACTAGAATCTCCCATGAAAGATCCCCTTCAAAACAAAATGGCTGGCCACTCAGGAATACAGTTTATTATTCATGAGAGTACAATAAAATAAGACCTAATCCAAATAATTTAATAGTATTTAATAATTATTATTATTTGGATTAGGTCTTATTTTCTTGTATTATAATCTATAATCCAAATTATGCTTTATCATTATTCACATGAGAGGTTTTACAGCATATTTCAAACCAACAAAAAGTATTGAATGAGTACTTTTGGTTGGTTTGCAATATAAGTAGTGTATTCAGTACTTTTGTCTGATGATGCTAATGCTATTATTGAAACACACATAATATCCAAACTACAACCAAGTTTATTTTTATAATTCATGGTATATCTTATTACATTGAGGTGAAGTTGTGATATGAGATTTCACTTACTTGAAACTGTCTTCACCATAACATATTGAGCACCAATGGGGGCATCTGTATGGAGACCAGCGTACACAAGCCCAAAGGTTCCTGCACAAACACAGCTTGTGAATTAAAAATCTCTTCACAAGGGTAATAGTTCATCAGTTGGGTTTTGCAAGGGAGTTTTTACTGTATTTACACATTTTCTGGTCATCTTTTAATGCTTATTCCATGAGAAAACAAGATAATAGTTGGACAAGAGAAGCTACCTTCTTGTAACTTGGTCTGGAGCCGGACATAACGCTTGTCTATCAGGATCTCTCCAATCTGATCCTTCAGCTCCTTGGCCTGGATGTCATCCTGGTGACTGGCCACACTGGAGGGCACTCTGCGGTAGCTGGTGTAGCCTGGACCACCAACATGGAAGTCATGACACTGTGAGAGCTGGCAGGATTGGAGGCTTACTTCCTGTGATGCTGGAGTTGTTGGGGGTGTCCACACGCAGGAAGGTCTGTGGTGGTGGGGCAGTGGGTGTTCGTTCATAACTGTTGCAAAAGGGACAGTTGGAGTATGCAAATATGAGATGAGATGAATATGTAGATATAGATAAAAGTTAGTAGAAAATCAAATGATAACGAGACCCAATCTAAATAAATAAAATAGATGTGGTATTTTCAGAAAGGCATTATTACCATCTGACTTATTATTTACCCTAGTCTCTGATTATGGTAGCACAATACTGTTAAAATATCATACAGAATAGAGAACCACCCAGAGAAACTGCCAAGTCATTTTTTTTATTTTACAAAGGTTGCCATTATCCAGGTTTTTACCTATATATCACATATGGGTCTCTCATTAGCAGTCTTACTGCAGAAGCTTACATGTTTGGATATACATATAGTCTTTTAGGCCACAACCTTTGTATAGATAAAAATACAAACAATATACTGATAATGATATATTGGTCTGGTAGGTTAAATTAGTGAAACCACTGGAGAGTTTATCACTGATCAGCTAAGCACTTCCATTGCAGCAAGGTTGGTAGAGAAGTTTTAAAAGAATTTCAAATTGGTTTTATATTATTACAAATATGGTCTCGTTATATTAATTTTGTAATGTGAACTAACTAGTTTTATTAAAGTAATGGAATAGATTGAAAGAAGAAATAGATGAGAGTGTTACCTGATGGTGTCTGTATGATGATGTTTCCTCCGCATCACCAGATAGTAGACCGCAGTTAGCACAGCGAGGATGCCAATGAGACCAGTGACACAGCCGACCGCCACAAACACATAGCTGTTGACATCAGCCATCGCCATCCTGTCACCTGCAAACACCGATATCCTCAACTTCCCGTCTAGGCAGCTTTGTTAGAATTCATAATTGTTAGATGATAACAGCACTATCATAATACACTTGCCGCTTTAATTATTTTAAATTGTGTTGATTTTATTCCCATTTGGGTTCACCTGGTATTTTCAGCTTAAACTGCTGCTGTTTTTCTTAACTTAATTTTTTTTTTCTCATTTTGAAAAATAACTACCTGGTCAAATGGTTCACTGCAGCAAGCCTCTCTCCTTATGATTAGAAATCACTTTTAAACTGGGGTAATTGGGGTTTTGTGCTACAGGAACCTTTGCTAACTCATTATCTCCTGATCTTGTGAACAAATGAACGATCTTGGGAAGATAGGAAATACTATCTAATGAAATAAACTAAAAAAAAACTTAAATATTGTCTCTATTGTATATATTGGCTTCATTGCTCCTTTCCTTTATTTTTTAAGATTGGGATTTTCTTCCATAATTCTCGTTTCTTTGGCTTCAAGCAACGTTATTTAATTTTCTTATGAGAAATCTCTCAAGATCACATGCATTTATATATATTTTTATCACTAAATACTTTAAAATTTTAGAGTATTTCAGTGTGATTTATACACATATGTGGCTACAAATAATGATAAATTAATAACTTTTTAAAATATAGAATATTTTTCGACAAAAATAACTCAGTAATTCAAACAAAATTTGAAAATGTCTCATCTGAAAAAAAAAAAAAGTTTAATATTCTTTAAAAATTTAGAACCTTCTAATTCTTAATTTGTTTATTATATTTATAATGAATTATGTAAGTAAAATATTTTGTGTTTCTTTGTGTGATGTAATATCAAAAATTGGCGCGAAATTGGAAATAGCTCATTTGAAAAAAAAAAAAAAAAAAAAAGCTGGGTTTCTTTGTTTAAATATTTTATAATTCTTTAATATATTTAATTTTTAGTTATTTATAATGGAATATTTAGGTAATAGGGAAATACATTTTTTTTTTTTTTTAACTTAGAGAAAGTTATTAATTTCCCAAATTCGTGAGCGAACTTTATAAACAAAAGGCGTAGACAAACAAAGGTAGCGTAAACAAAGAGAAAGCTAACAAATGGCTAGCCAGGGAGCAACTTTACAGACGTATAATAATGAATTAGTTATTTGTATAGAATCACTAAATGAAGAACGTCAGCAGTTACTTAAGCAAATTTCTCAAGAAACTAACGTTAAATCAACCTTAGAACAAAAGATAAAATCCTTAAACGAAGAGTTAAGCAACGTCAATAAAAGTCTTTCGGACAAAATTAAAATGAAGGAAGAATACGATAAATTAATATCAGAAGCAGAGACGGCATATTCGAAAATACTTCAAACTTCGCAAACACTTTTAAATGTCCTAAGAACAGAATCGAACAATCTTCAAAAACAAACTTCGCCAATATAATATATGCATCGGTATCATTTTATAAAAAATTCCGACTTCAAACATTAATTTATAAAAACTATATCAATATAAATTATTGTCATTACTTTTGTTTTTTAAATTGTAAATATTTAAGTAATTTAAAACCAGAATATATTTATAAACAGAAAAAGTGATTATGTAGAAACAATACAATTTTTGACCTTGCATTTTTACCTTGAGAAATTGAAAATTAACATTCCATTGTAGAAATTAAAATTTCCATTGTTTACAAATTGATCATTTAAGTGCACAGAAATGCAATCTAAATTCATACAATGAAAATGAAACAAAAAGGGTAAGCTTTTCAGAAATTATTTTAGCTTTTTATTAATACAATTCTATTAAAAGAACATCTGCTGTCAAAAGAGACAAAAACTATGCACCACCATCAAACTATGGTGGATGACAAAGCCATAACACCAGCTTTGGATTTTTATTGAATCCTTTGTGGGCCTCATGACATCAAAGTCCATCCTCGACTGATGGAGTTTATGGTAGGCATCTAGGATGTGCTGGTGTTGTGGCTTTGTCACCAAAATTTGATAAGTTTTCAGAGATAACTTATAGTCTTGTGTATTTATTTTTGACAGGAGACCTTTCTTTTAATAATTCAATATCCTCCAATCCAAATTATCCACACAAATAATCCGATCCATACCTGAAAACATCTCTCTTTGTTTTTGGATTTACCTGTTGAAGAGCAAAATTTGCTCAAAAGCCTGCAACACCTCAAAATAAACTCTTTGCCCAAATATCAAGTTTTTTATTATTTCTGGGTAACTATCAGCCATATATATTTATTTCATAAAATCACGAAATAATAAGGCGAAGGGTTTCTTTCAACTATTCCAAGTGTACTTGGTGAAGGCTATGATAATCATGATGGGTAGCCAGCTACTGCTCTTACTATAAGTACACCACATGTCTACATATGTAGAAAGCAGTTTGACCTAGGCATATATAAGCCTCATTCAGTGTGCACTCACTGGTGGGATTGGAATTTGGGGCCCATTGAAGCAATTTTTTTTCTTTAGAAAAAAGTGCCCAATGCAGGATTGGATCTTAGTTTGTCAAAAATAGACAGGTTATTTCACTCCTCCACCAACCCCCTTTGTGTTTTAAAATATTAATTGAAGTGAAACCACCCTGTAAAGGACACCTAATTGCAGCACCAAAGTGTCCTTTAGGGAGAAATGTCCTCTTACCAGAGAGTTACTTAATAGTAAAAATGGTAATTTTTTGCAAATGAAAACTGTCTTTTATAGAGAGGTGTCCTCTAGCGCAAGTGTTCTCTCATGGAGGTTCTACTGTATATGTAGCAAACAAATAATATAACCTCTCCAGTGTTATATTAGGTTTAAAATATATTTCTTGTATTTCCCTCCACTAGATGAGACTCCCCACCTAATGTTTAGAGTGTTGATTGAGAATTTGCAGTTAATTCTCACTAATATGGGAATAATAAGGCACAATTTGGATTATAGATTATAAACACAAGGTAACAAGACCAAATCCAAATAAATAAATAGTGTGTAAAGGATACCTAATTGCAACACCAAAGTGTCCTTTAGGGAGAATGTCCTCTTACCAGCGAGTTATTTAATAGTAAAAATGGTAATTTTGCAAATGAAAACTGTCCTTTACACACTATTTTTTATTTGTATTTGGTCTTATTACCATGTGTTTACTAATATGGGAAGTATAGAAAAATGTTTTGCTGTGTATATATATCTCTCCTCACTACAACTTTCATATCCCCTATTCCCTCCCATATGTAAAAATTCTCGCTTCTGATTTGCATATGAGCAGGAAACAATGAAGGGACCCTAGACATATCATTATAAGGGATATATAATTATAAGGAAGGGTTCTTTCTCAAGCTACCCATGGGAGATTTGTTGCAGTCAAATTTTACTTTTGCACATCACTTAGGATCCATTTAATTTCCTTATAAAAAACACAGTTAAACCTGACTTCGAAGTCACCCATCTTAGGCGTGTTTTCTCCATTAATTTACCTTGCCTTTATTCATCCAACCTTGTCAATATATTTGTTTATACATTTTTTAAGCTCCTAAAATACTAAAATTAATTAAAATCTCTTGGCCTTCTTAAATCACTTGTTTTGTCCACATTTAAATTACATTTAATTATCGGCCTGCCACTGAGTAGTGCTCCCAGTCATAATGACAAAGGCAGACGCATTCTACTTCACCCAGTCATGATGGTTGTCAAACAGACACCATCAAGGGTCACAGCTTGATACCCCAATGTGTTTGAGTGGAGATAAGGAAGAAGAAGAAGACATTTAAATTACTTTTTTGTAATTAAATAAATGATATATGACAATAAGAGAGAGAAAGAAGTTTTAAAAACTTTATCCCCATGCAAAATGAAGAGAAAATGTACATCATATTTTTAGTTCTATTTAGTACACTTTACACATTCTGTTTTTACAAGAGTATTTTCAATCTATTTATTTTGAGACAATTTATTTTTTATATTCTTTATATTTTTGACTATTTTAAATGTTAAAATGCTAAAAAAAATTAAAAGCTTTTCGTTTTAACTTTGAAAAGAGAATAAATAAAAATTATAGAGAAAATCTAATTACAATACAGATTTGCACAAAGTCATTAGATATGCATAAGAAAGTAAACGAGTTATAAGTAGCTACAAGAAAATAAGACCTAATCCAAATTAATTAATTATTTTGGATTTTAAGTATTAATTTTTAACTATTAAATTATTTGGATTAGGTCTTATTTTCTTGTAGCTATAATCTATAATCCAAATTGTGCTTTATCAGTTATAAGTAGGAATGATTAGGCACAATTTGGATTATAGATTATAAACACAAGGTAATAAGACCAAATCCAAATAAATAAATAGTGTGTGACGTTTCGGTAACAGCGTTGTTACTGAAACATCACACACTATTTATTTATTTGGATTTGGTCTTATTACCTATTTGGTCTTAAATAAATAGTGTGTGACGTTTCGGTAACAGCGTTGTTACTGAAACATCACACACTATTTATTTATTTGGATTTGGTCTTATTACCTTGTGTGTATAAGTAGTAAAATAAGTTTTCATTATGCCAATTTTTTTTTTTTTGTGACCTGGAGTCAGCCTGTCTTGCAAGTGAATTTTGTCTGGAACCAAGAGGAAACCACCAAGGCAGGCCTTACTGTAATTTCTTTCTGTCCCTAACAAAGAAGCATCAAAACAAAAATTAAGATGCAAAGAGAAAGCATCAACATGGACACTTTGTGAAAAGCTATCAACCACAAATAAAATTTACTATTTGAATTCCTAACCAGACACACACACACACAAGTTTTTAGCTTGTGTGTGTGGTTACACCTATTTATACTGTATTTTTTAACCCACATTATTTAATTATATTGTGCAGTAGAAACATTGACAAACATGTGAGAATGACAAGATAATGTATTTTGATCCAAACACAATTCAACCATATTTATTTGGTTAGTCCCTAGAGCGTACAAATGTTGCCAACTACCTTATTTATGAATTGAGAGGGTAGAAATTTGATTAGTAATAATATCAAATTTAATATTCTGCTACAATATAATCATATATATAGGAAATAATTTCTTTTATCTCGCACACTATATTAAAAAGCCAAAAATGATCTGAAATCAGATGTTTTCATGGCATCCACTAAATAATTGAAAATAAATTTTTATCCAGCTTTAATTTTTTGTAGACTTCTATGTAAAAAAGAATCGCCAGTGTTATATGTAAATAGGAAGAGAATAGAGTAAAACCTGTCTTAAGCAGTCAATATGGAAACTGGCTAACATACAGGTTGTCTCTTAATACAGGTTCAAATACCAGGTAGCCTTAGGACTATGTGTTTTTGCCATATTGAGCAGGTATAATACAACCTTTACACTTTATATTTTACTATGAAAAATACAGTGAAATTGTACTGGGATCAGGTGGTAAGATATCTCCTGATAATGGAACCAAAAGTTGCCGATGGCTTGCACCATCTGTTGAAATAAACATCAATTATTCGTTGTTATGAAATAAAATAAGACCTAATCCAAATAATTTATTAGTGTGCGATGTTTCAGCAACAGCATTGTCACCATCATCAGACTAAATTTTAATAAAGAATAACATTTTATTCTGTTGTCTGATGATGGTGACAATGCTGTTGCCGAAATGTCACACACTAATAAATTATTTGGATTAGGTCTTATTTTCTTTTATTATAATCCAAATTGTGCTTTATCATTTTCGTTGTTATATTATAGTTGATATTTATTCTGGCAGATTGCGCAAGCCATCAACAACTTTTAGTAGCATGATTAGGAGATGCTTTTTTCTTAATATTTTACTACATTATGTGTAAATATATTGGGACTTACTTTTTGACAGTGTTCCATTGTAGGCTTCCTCTATAACACACATACCAGGTGTTGGTTGAAGTAATTACTGATGTCTCTCACAACTTACCCTGCAGACAGATTTTCTTCCTGCGCAGTTGTAACTGTGTGGTGTTGGAAGGTGTCATGGTGATGTTCAGGTTGACCTGGACCTCCACCTCCGCGTTGACCTTCCCGCTGCAGGCCAGCATCACGCGGAACACTGCGTCACAGAAGTGGACTTGTACAGGCAGTCACTGTGTGTACAGGTTGTGACACCAATGGTCAAATATAATGTCAAACCAGCCTTGATAACATGGATTGTGTGTGTGTGTGTGAAATAAATAAAATTTGTATTTTTGTATTTCAAAGTATTCCTGATATATATATAGAAGCATAGGGCGCCTCTCCTGTCAAAATAAACATAAAAACCTGACGGCATCTATTGACCGTCACCGAAACTAGCGGCCTCGGGTCGGTGACAAAGCCACAACACCAGCTTTGGCAAACTGAGAAGTGTCCACCTAGAGACCATGGTTTCGGGCTAATGGCCTTGTCAGTCTAGGGCGGACTTTATTCCCATTAGCCCAAAACCATGGTCTCTAGGTGGACGCTTCTCAGTTTGCCAAAGCTGGTGTTGTGGCTTTGTCACCGACCTGAGGCCACTAGTTCCAATTTTAGTATATGTACCGCCGAACAAGCGTGTCCACTGCAGGCCAGCATCACGCGGAACATTGCACCACAGAAGTTGACTTGTACAGGCAGTCACAGTGTGTGTACAGGTTGTGACACCAATGGTCAAATATAATGTCAAACCAGCCTTCATAACATGGAGTTGCGGCGATGGTCAATAGAAGGCGTCAGGTTTTGGCGTTTATTTTGACGGGAGAGGCGCCCTATGCTTCTATGGATCAATTTCCTCCCAGCAAATTTTCCATCTATATATATATATTAAAAATAAAGAAGGCATCTCCTGACCACGAGCACATGTGATTTTTAGATGGCAGAGCGCCATCTAGTGGAGCAAAAATAAACTAAACGTTTATTTAGATTGCTCCGTGATTTATTTTTATTTATTTCTTTATTTTTAATATCAACACCTGACCCACTTATCTTTTTTTTTTTTCTATTATTTTTTCATATATATATATATATTTTATATAATCATATTAGGGTATCAAGCTTGTAGAACTTGTTGATAGTGTCTTTTGGGGATGAGTAGAGCTCATCAATGGATGAGTCAATACAATCAATAATGAGGTTTGGGGTTGCAGGCTGAGAATTGCACTTAGTACATAGTGGGGAAACCTTGGAACTATTCTGGAATCCAGACAGCAGGATCCATACTCTACCACAGTTTATTGACCACTGTGTGCCTCTCTTCTTTATCTCCACTCAATCATATTAGGGTATCAAGCTTGTAGAGCTTGTTGATGGTGTCTGTTGAGGATGAGTAGAGCTCATCAATGGATGAGTGAATACAATCAATAGTGTTGTTGTTTCTTATCCCCTTGTGTAAAGATTACACAAATTCCAAATCAAAAATCAATAGTGTGGTTTGGGGTTGAAGGTTGAGAATTGCACTTATTGGGAAAACCTTGGAACCATTCTGGAATCCAGACAGCAGGATCCATACTCTACCACAGTTTATTGACCACTGTGTGCTTGCCTCATTAAGGATTTAATGTCAGAGATTATATCCTCTTTTTATTATTGGACTAAATCTTTATGGATATTATCTTGGACATTAAACTGCTGCTGAGAGACAATAGTGCATCGTTAACTTGATAATAAATACCATCCTGGCCTCTCTGAGACTCATTAAAGCTCTCTCTTCTTCCAGTTAAACCCATCTTACCAATGGTCTATCATAGGATTTTAAATACCTTTGTTGAAACCTTTTTTTTTTTTGCAATATTGCAATTTGATATTTTTTCTCATTTATTCTTTTGTCTGATGATGGTAACAATGCTGTTGCCGAAAATCACACTCTATTAATTTATTTGGATTAGGTATTATTTTCTTGTATCACACACACACACACACACTCGAGCGTGCGGCCACGCTTTTGCGGGCTCCGCCATTTTCGCCTCTGGAGTGTGTGTAAAAGGCGCTTACCATCACGAGTTTGGTACCAGAAGAACCCTCTCGATCCGCTGAACAAGTGCCTGAAAGGCCCAGCACTGGATCTCAACCAGGCGAGGAGTTATCGCCGAAAAAAGGAATCATAGAGAATTCTTCTCTAGAATTTTCCATGGAATATCGAACACATGCAAGCCCGCCGGCGCGCGAGGTGCTTGGAACGCTGGCTGCCGCGCGGGGTGACGTCACGGCGCCGCCGACTGCTGCTTCTTCCAGCGAGAATTTAGCCGACCCGGCCTCGCTCAACTGGGCCGACAGCGAGATGGCGGAGGTCGACCACAACGACGACTACACCGTTGTGAAGAGCAAGAAAAGGCGCCTCTCTTCAACACCTGAGCACGCCGCAAAGCAGGCCTGCTGAGAAACGCGGCCCCCAGCAGCAGAAGCGGACAACAGGGCCGAGGTCAATGCCGCCCCAGGAAATCAAGGCGACGCGCGCCAACATCGCCGACGCCAGGGCGAGGCAGGCCTCTACCAACCATGAGAATTACGTCTTCGTGGAGCTGTGCCCAGACATCCCGGACTACTCCTACCTCAAGGCCATGAGCACGCTACTCGGGGGGCCAAAGAGCATCACGCAGTTCCATCGAATGAACGGCCACTTCATCGTGGGTCTTGCGGACAAGGAACTTGCGAACCGTCTGGTCGCGGACGGCCTGGAAATCGAGGGTACGTCCCTCAGGGTCTTCCCCTTCCGCAAAAGGGCGGAGCGCATAATCGTGGCCAACCTGCCCGGCTTTGTTGAGGACAGCACCATCGCGACCGCCCTGGGCCAATTTGGGAACGTCACCTCCATCGCCCCCATCCTGGTCAAAATGGGCGAGTTCACCTTCACCGACGGCCGCCGGGAGGCGTTCATCCTGCTCCGCGAGGGCGTAAGGCTGGAGACGCTGCCCACCCGTTTGACCATCCACTCCAAGGGAGACACCCTGTCGGCCTTCCTCTCCTTTGGAATCAAGTGTTCCAAATGCGGTAAACAGGGCCACCGCAGAGCCAACTGCCCAGCGCTCGCCAGGCAAGGGAACGGCAGCCCCAGGCAAGCAGCGTCTCCCACCGACGCAAGGCCCCCCCTCCCTCCTCCTCAGCGACCAAGGAAGCCGGCACCTGCGCCCGCAACACCGGCGTCCCCTGTCCAACCGGCGAAGACTTCGGCCGAGGCTCAGGCGATCCCCTCGGCACACCAGCCTGCCGAACAGATGGATCTCACCCACCCCGCCCCTGCTGCCCACCCTGCTCCCCTGGCTACCCTGCGGCCCCCCGAGCCTCGCATCCCTCCGCTCGACCAGGAGATGTCAGTGGAGAAGCTGTCCTCACCTCCCGCCACGCCTACCCGGGGAAAGGCCGCACTCGAACAGCTGCTGGAGCACCTCGAGAAGTCCCCCAACCCCTCCATCGACTGGGACAAGCTGCCCGACCTGAACTGCGAGGAGGCTCAGAAGCTCCTCACCTCTGAGACCACCATGAAGAAGCGAGCGCCCACGCTGACCGTGGCACAGGTCGCCGCCCTCAACAATTTGCACGATACCATCAAGGCCTTGTGCCCAGACTCCAACTCCACAATCCGCAAAACCCTCCAGAAGACCAGGAAGGTGCTGCGTGAAGGACGGCCCCAATGAGTTACCGCGTCGCCACCATCAACGCGCGAGGGCTCGCCACTCGGGGGAGGAGCCTTGCCCTTTGTCATCTCCTCAGGCAACATCACGTGGACATCGCGTTTGTCCAGGAGACAAACGCATTTCATCTGGGCAGCGGCCAAGACCTCTGCCTCGGCTACGGCGCTGTTGTGTTGGCCCATCCCGTAGCCATCTCGGGATCCGGACTCGCCTGCGTCTTCGGACCAGGCGTAGCCGTGCTACAACAGCGTATCCTGTGGCCGGGCCACATCGCCTTGGCAACAATAGATGTCCACGGCGAGGAAATGACGGCCATCGCCGTTCATCTGGCGCATGAACCCCGGGAGAGAAACCAACAACTGGAGCTCCTGGCGGCGACAGCGGCACAGGAAGAGGAGGGGGCCTGCTGGATCATCGGCGACTTTAATATCAGGGATCGGGGCCCCTCATCATCATCATCATCGGATGCCCTCGCCGCTCTTCTGGACCTAGCCGCGCTGGTCGACGTGGCCACCCAGTTCGACGCCGCCCACCTGCCCACCAGAGTCTCCATGCACGGCGACCAAGTCGAATCCAACCGCCTGGACCGGATCCTCGTCCCTGCTGGAGTCCTGGATCGCGTGTCCATCTACGCGACCAGCCACTACCACCTCTCGGACCACCGCCTCGTGCTGCTCCAGGTGGGCCCGCCCACCACCGCCGTCTCCCCCCCCACCCAGCCCCGCTTGGCCGCGATGCTCCGCTCGGGCCTCGTTCTCGAACATCTGGCTGGTTACATCCGGGAGCTCGAGGAAGACACGGCGCACGATGACGACGACGGGACCTTCTGGGATAGGTGGACCTCCATCAAGGCGGGGCTGCTGGCGGAGGCCAGATCCCTGCACGACCCACGCAACGCTGCCAACGACAGCTACGTCTACAGGGCGAGACGTTACATCGCGGCGCAGCTCGAGGCCTCCTCCATCCGGGCCGACTACCCATCGCTGCCGGACCTAGCACGCGCCATCCGCCTCCGACGCCCGGTCAGCGTCATCAGGGACGAGCAGGATAACATCATCGAGGGCCCCGAGCTTCGGCGGAGGGCATTCGCGACCTTCCAGCCCCGCTTCGCCCGTCCCACCAGCGATCCAGCTGCGGGAGCTGCCTTCATCGCCAGCAGCGCGCCCACCACCACCCGCGAGCTGAGTGAGGAGGACCCGCTTCACCGGCCGGACATCAGCCCCAGCGAGATCGCCAACGCTATCGAGCACCTCCCTCGCGGAAAGGCCCCCGGCTGGGATGGCTTGCCGTGCGAGCTCCTCGTCGCCTTCAGCGAGGACTTCTTCGCGGAAGCTCTGGCCCGGGTGTTCGCAGCATCACGGCTCCGCGGTGCCCTGCCTCCGTCGACGCGGCGCAGCTCCATCTGCCTCGTGCCCAAGGCCCGCGGAGGTTGCGGCCTTGATGGCTACAGGCCCGTCGCGCTGCCCTCGGCCGACTACAGGGTCCTGGCCGCCATCCTTCACCGGCGCCTCAAGCCCCACCTGCGGACCCTTGTGCCGGAATGCCAGACCTACGCCGTCCCCGGGAGGTCCCCGTCATGGAACATCGCCATGGTGACGGACGCCATCGAGGAGGCCACCGCCCTGGGCTCGCCGCTGGCCGTCATGGGCGTCGACCTAGAGTCCGCCTTTGACTCATTGGACCGCGGCTTCCTGGAGTCCCTGCTAACATCCCTCCGCCTCCCGCCGGCCTTCATGGCCTGGATTAACATCCTCTACGCCGGGGCGGACGCCACCATCCGGGTCGGAGGCTTTCATACAACAGCCTTCCCCCTTCTCAACGGCCTCAGGCAGGGTTGCGCCGTAAGCGCCGCACTCTTCAGCATCGCCACGGGGCCGCTGCTACGTCGCCTGGAGTTGACCCTCGGCGTGGGCAATGTCATCGCCTACGCCGACGACATCGTCCTCCTATTCCATCGCGACGGAGACTTCGAGCGGGTGGCGACCGTTTTCGAAGATTACAGGCAGGCCTCCGGAATCGGCGTGAACCTCCGGAAGAGCGCTGGCCTCTGGTGCGGCGCCTGGCGCAACCGCGGCGACTCCCCTCTCGGCGCCTCCTGGTCGACCACCTCCATCAGGGTCCTCGGGCTCGACATCGCCCCCAGGAGCACCGTCATCCAACGGGAGCAGCATCTCCTGGCCCTCCTGGAGACTGCATGCCGCAAATGGACGCCCTTCACCCGCGGCCTCTCCCTCGTCGGGCGAGCAAGAGCGGCGAACACGCTGGTGGGCTCTGTCATCCAGCACCACCTGCATGGATACCTTCCATCACCCCCAACCATCGCCAAGCTGCAGGCCCGACTGGCGAGATTCGTCTGGGGACAGGACCACACGGCGTGGCTTCCCGCCAATGTCATGGCGAGGCCAGTTGCCATCGGAGGCCTCGGCCTCCTCGACCTCGCGACCCAGCTCCAGCTCGCCTGCCTCAAGGGGGTGCAGGTCGCGCTCCGCGGGGGCAGATAAATTTATTTAGGCTCCATACAACGAAGACCAGGGATGATATAGACAGTAATGTCCTTGCATCCCGCACAAATCAGTAGCTAGAAGTATAAATAAATAGTAAAAGAGAAAACATATTAAAGCAGCAAGCTAAGAGGGGTATTGCTAAGTGAAGTTTTATATACAGAAGGCAAAGAGGTATCTAGAATTGAAGATAGGTAGTAAAGTGAAGATATACTGAACTGGCAAGTTAAGAGGGGTGTTGATGAAAGAAGTGAGATATATAAAGACAGCATGGAACAAAAAATAATAATAATAAAAGGGAGGTAGAAATCTATGGAGGGCTGTTAATTAATGGCTGCCTAACTATTGTGTTATATACAGAGTACAAATAACAAAGATATATAAGAGAGAGCAGCTATATAGTTATAGAGGATTTGTACATGTAAGGAGGATCTTATTCTAGGACGTATCAGGTAAACTAAACTAAACATGAATGGTCTAGACAACTCCATGATAATGGGAGAGAATTTTAATGTGGTTAATAGCAGTATATGTGGTAGCATAGTGGAAAACCATATTCCCAACAGGTGTATTCTTATTGAAAGTATGTATTTTAAATAGTATATGTAGAACCTAAAGCTGGAGGATGCTAGGTGATCATGCAGCATCAATGTGTAAACCTTTGAGTTTTGGTCATGTTTTTATGGTTTCCTGACGCAAATGCGTGAACTATCTATTATTAAAGGTCTATTATTTAAATTCTCATATACTGTGTCTTGAAGTATATGTATATGTTGAATATGGTCGATACAAAGACGCAGAATATGTAATATGCAAATCATGGGGTAGGCGGTTTCGATTCTTATCGAGTCATCAGAAACGGCTGCGTCATCATAACAAGTGACTTGTTATTTAATAAGTGCGTTTGAACTTTTTTTTTTTTTTAATGTCGAAATACTAAAACGTTTTAAAGATGTGTTATTTATATGTTTATAAAACGGTACACACGAACTATAGGGAATTTGAAAAAGAGAATTCAACTGTACCATAGTTATAAAACCGGAAAGAACGTGTCCTATTAATTCCGAATCTGGTTGAGTACATGGGAATTTATTAAATTGCACGTGAATAATCCTGATATATACATCTGGTATATTTGAAGGGGTTTAAATATTTTGCGGGATAGAGTAGGTTAATGATGATAAAGACGCAGATGGACCTTCCTTATATTACGATGAAAGTGTTCAATGATGAGTAGGGGGGTATAGATCCTTTGAGAATGCTACGGCGATTTCTGAGAAGGTTGTGAGAGCCTTCCTATGATCTGATAGTAGATGTGGTTTGTTTGGATTAGGCTTCTTAAGGCACCTTGGTCTGCTCGAGTCCAGAAGAGGACACGCTAAAAGGAAATGGTCAGAGTCAGGGTTCGCGTATCCGCACCTGCAGGGGGATGGGGTTTTTATTTTAAAGCGTTGAAAGTAGTTAGAGAAGGGGCCATGGCCTGTTAGGATGGAGTTAAGGGCGCTGGAAGAGTAGATCCTGTCCGCCCTGACGAATTTGATCCAATTGTACAGGGATCTACCCTTGAGGGAGGCATCCCAAGATGTTTGCCAATCTGAGATCGCTTTTTTGCGGGCGGAGTAATTAAACCATGATTTAGGGGTGGGGATAGGGACGTATGGGGCGGGATATTTAAATGCAAATCTAGCCAGGGAATCCGCCATTTCATTGCCCTCCAGTCCCACATGTGCCTTGACCCAGTGGAAAGAGACTGTTTTGCCCGAGTTAATAATATTATTAACAAGAATCTTATTTCTCATTACCGACCAGCTTTTAGTGTATGGACTAGCCAGTGATTCAAGGGAAGATAGGCTATCTGACGCTAACGTGATTGATTGGTGTGGTTGTTCTAAAAACCATTCAAGAGCCTTGAATATTGCCAAGCATTCTGCTTGAAAAACCGAATTTTCTTCTCTGAGAATGTACGATTTTTTCAGTAGAGGGATATTTCTGGAATATAGGCACCAACCAGCACCCACCCCATCATCAGACTTTGAGCCGTCAGTGTAGATGGTAAGAGATGATGAGTCTGGAATGGATTTATCATAGGTAATGAGGTGGACCTCTGCTGGATGGCAGTACCATTGTAGAGGGGGTAAGTCAACCTGTTCTGGGGTGGGATCTGTATCCATATCAGAGCCTGGGCGTATTAATTCCGCCCTCTTGGATTCGAGCGTTAGGATATTGTTAATAGGTACCAGGCCTGATAGGACCAGTGCGGCGTCAGTACTAAGAGTGTTGTAGCCCCTGCATATAGCAAGAGCGAATGGTCTCTGCGCTGAGCTAAGGATCTTGTGCGTCAAGCTGTTGTTTTCCTGTCTCCACCAAACCGAGGCGGCATAGCAGATGATTCTTTCGAAGCCTGCTTTATAGAGTCTTTTTGTGACCAAAGGCGCCAGGCCGCGGTTCTCCCTCGTCAGTCTCCTCAATTCCATTCCCTTGGATAGAACCTTATCCCTTATGGATTTTGCGTGATCGACCCATGTTAGGTGTCTATTAAATGTTACCCCGAGGAATTTCAGGGTATTTTTAAAGAGAATACGGTTGCCGTCCATTCTTATAGCTGGATTTCTGACGCCTCCTTTTCCCGTACCTTTGTTTCGGCCTGCTGGAGCGACATATAAGGCAGCGCTTTTTTTCGGGGCGATATTTAGTTTTCTCGAAGTTATCCAGGTATGGAGGGTCTCCAGAGCTCTGTTGGTAATATTTTCGACCTTAACGCGGCTTGTGCTTGTGCAAATGAGAAGCAGGTCATCCGCATATGCTATTGTATGGACGTTTTCGTCTTTAAGGATACTAAAGATCGGGTCCATATATAGAATCCAGAACAGAGGGCCACTATTGCTGCCCTGTGGACAGCCTCTTGTGATTTGTAATGGGTCAATAAGACTCTGTGGGCTAGTGTCTGAGGATACCTTTCTGGAGCACAGGTAGCTGTGTATCATAGTCCTGAGATAAGGGGGGACTTCCTTTTCCTTTAGAGATTCTCTGATGATATCCCAAGAGGCGTTGTCAAACGCTCCTTCGATATCCATAGAGATGACTATCGAGTGGTTATTAGCCAACCTAGATTTGTGTAGGATGTCCTTAACTTTCCTAAGGGCCTCTTCACACGATTTACCCCACCTAAATCCAAACTGAGAGTCGTTTAGACGGTTCGTGACCTGTAGATGATATGTAATCCTGTTGACAATAATTTTGTCGAGGATTTTCCCAAATAAGTTCAGGAGGGTGATAGGTCTCAGGGAGGTTATGTCGCGAGGGTCTTTGTCTTTTTTCTGTAGAAATATCATGTGACCAATTTTCCAGGCTTGTGGGAAGTAACCCAGAAACAGGCAGGCGTTATATAGGTTATTAAGTATCACGGGGTGTTCGTCATTAAGGAATAGTATGGGGTTTCTCATAATACCGTCAGGCCCAGGGGCCTTTTTGTGACCCATTGTTCTGATGGCACTGGATATTTCCACCATGGAGATGAGGGGATAGTAGTGTCGCTGGCCTGAGTCTTGTAACTCAAAGGGTGTCGTAACTGTGTCAGATGTTGTGTCCAGATACTTTTGGGAGATAAAGTATGCAAAAGTTTCGTCAGCTGTTTTGGTATATTCCCCGTTGGTTTTTCTAAAAGAGTGAAAGGTTGTTGGCCTAAGCTTCTTCCCACTGATGATTTTGTATGGACCTGTAAACGGATTGGATGTTGTGATAGTTTCAAAATGTTTTTTGTAAAATGAATTTTTGGCCCTCCTGATTGCTTTTTTATATATGGCCAGAGCTACCCTAAATCTTTGGACCCTGTTAAGTCTTAGTGTTGCGTCGTTATCTGTGGCTTTGTATAATCTTTTAAGAGCCATTGCCTTATTTTTTAATGTCTGGAGATTCTCATTCCACCAAGGGTTGTGTCTTTCTTTGTATCTTGGAGGGTTGAGAGTTTGTTTATTTATTTTTTTACAAGAGGAACCAATGATGTTTGTTAGTAAATCTATGTATTCATCTAGGTTGCCAGTATTGCAATTCTGTGGGTTAATTATGGGTAGGTTATTGATTTGTGTATTAAGTAGGTTCATGAAACGTTGCCTCTTAGCGTAATTAACGTTAAACCTGGGTCTATCCAGGGAGGGTGTTTCTTGGCTGTCTGGTGTAGTGAGTTTTAAAAGAATGCTAACATGATCGCTAGTGCTTAAAAATGGTTCTGCTGTCCACGAGAGGGACTGTGAGATGTTGAATGAGGAGAATGTGTGGTCAATATGAGACAAATGTCTTGTATTGTCAAAGGTAGGGCGAGATATATCAGAAATTATTTCTAATTGTTTTGTGTAAACAAAGTCGAGAAGTTTTTCTCCTCTAAGGTCGTTGTGATTGCCACCAAAAAGACTGTTGTGAGCATTGAAGTCTCCCATTATTATGTGGTTATCTAGGCCTACCTTGTTACATGCAGCCTCCAGGTCATCTAAGAGAGTGGAGAAGGCGCTGTCCTCTTGCGTTGGGTCCACAGGGGGCACGTAGCAGTTGGTGATGAAGGTGGATCTTCCCTCTTTTAGGATTTGGATGGTGGAAGTATGTGTGGAAGTATGAACGCAGAAACTGCGTACCATGGGGTTGATAAAGATCAGAGACTTCTTATCATGGCTTGAAATCCTCTGCCACGTCATTTTGTATCGTTCATCATTAGGTGGGGGTTCTTGTATCAAGATTATATCTGCGTCACCAAGGGCGGCGTGATGCAGGAGATTATCCATACTGATATAGCTCCTGCCCAGGTTTTGAGAAAAAATGTTTAGGCTAGACATGGTATTATTATTAAGTTTTTGTGCCTTTTTATTTACTTTCATATTTTTAAATCCTGGCATTTTGTGGAGTATTCTTCAATTTGTTAAAGTCTAAAATTTTTTAGTGCCGTGACCTTGTTCTTGTAGCATTGGCATTTATATGCCATTGAGTGGTGGTTAGTGTCAAGTTTCAGAGCTGGGTTGGCAATGTTGGCCTTGGTGCAGTTGACGCACTTGGGCGCTTCTTTACAATTGGCGCTCTGATGGTCTGAAGCCCCGCAGTTCAGGCATAATGTTTCCTCTCTTTGACAGACCTTTGTTCCGTGAAAGCCAGCGCATTTACCACATCTCCGTGGTGAGAAGTCTTCCGTCCAGCTAAGGGAGGTCCAGTTCCCATGTAGCCTAAGCAGGCCATTTTCCAGGGTTGAGGCAGTCTTCAGTGAGGTGAAAGAATCTCCATCAATTGTGGCGAACCAGGTGTTCCTGTTGAACCTATCTTCGTGGTGCCTGAAAGGTCTGATGTCGATATTCGGGAGGCTGCTCAATTTTTTAACGTAATCAATTAACTCTTCCCTGTTCATATCCTTGTTAATTCCGATCAATTTTATGACCGGAACTGGTCCTTTTGGTATCTTGACTATCAATTTTGAGGCGTCTACAGATTTCATTAGAATGTCTCCAATTTTTTGCGCATCCTTCAACTCAGGGACCTCAATTAGGCACCCTTTGTTTTTGAGGGTCGATAGTTTGGCCCTACTTATCCCTAGTTCAACTAGGGGGACACGTTTCTTTATTATTGCCTGCAGGTCGGTATGGTCAGGATGTTTTGCATCCACAGTGACCCTTCCTTTCATAACATTGCGATGGGGCCGTTCGTTGTGCTGAATGGTCCTGGATGAAGTTGTAGGGTTATTTTGTTTAAGCCCCTTCAGCTCCTTCGCGATGTTAGAGATCGTCTTTTCTTCCAATTCTTTTATGGATTCCTTTATACCTGACTGGTCCGGTAAACTAACTATTTTGGAGCAATTCTCCAAAATCTCCGCTGAACAGGACGACATAACTCCTTTTATGTTGGAGACCTCCTTAGCGAGGCTCTCCAGACGGGACATAATGGTTTCATTTTTTGATTCAATCAGCGAATCTATTTCTAAAACTTTAGAAGAAAATACTTTTTCTATCTTGCTCTTGTATTTCTTTTCTGTCTCTTTAAGCAGTGGCACCACTGTTTCATCGATCCCGCCCTGTACTGATTCTTGAACCAAATTGGCTATCTCGGCGTTTTGAGACCCGAAGCCTTCATTTAGGGTCTTTTCGAACCTATCGCACTTTTCGCCTAGTTGCTTCACCTCTAAAAAGGTGGTTTTTACATTGTTCTCTATGGTTTGCATGTTTTTTGACGTTCTGTCAATGCGCTCCTGAACGACGAGTTGTCCTATATCCTGGGGCAAGGTCTCTAGGAGGGCTTTCGCATTGATAACAGTAGATTTAAAAAGTTTTTTAATGTTCGCATCTTCCAGCATTTTAGGTTTCAAGCCCACTAGTTCTTCTAAGTTCTCCATGAAGAGGCAAAAAGAAGGAAATACCGATTGGACCTTGGTGAGAAGGCGCTTGTCCATTTTTTAAAATTTTGGCAAATAAATTGTAAATAAAATATAAGTATATTAGTAGTCGCTATTGAGCGAATAAATTCTTCTATGTTCTGGGGTAGGTTTCAAAGTTAAAGTATAGAAAATTTACCTTCCTTCAGGAGCAGGTCTTGATAGGTGTTTACTCGTCGAGAGCTGGGTGCTCCGCGGGGGCAGAAATGCCTTCAGCTGGCTGGTCGGCGGCAACAGCGGGGAAGCCTGGATCCACCCTCCACCGGACGGCACCCGTCTCCAGCCCCGCCGTCTCCGGCTGCTGAAGCTGTGGGAGGAGGCCTCCAACATCCTGGGCCTCAACCACCGGGCGGTCCCCACTGCTCAGCTGCTGGACCTCCCCATCATCGGCGGCTGCCGGTTCCTCCGCCCTCCCGACCTCCTGGCCCCTGCCCGCTGGCGCGGAGCCCGAGTCCGGGATCTCATCGTGGAGGAAAATCTCATCGCCCGCCCAACCCGCTCGGCCCTGGCTGACGCCGCGACCCTGGGCGCCTTCTGCCGGAGGCTGACCTCCGAGAACGCCGTGGGCTTCGGGGCGGAGTCCACGCCCTCATCTAGCTCCTTAGCTGCGGCCGTGGTGCTGCGGGGGACGGCTACGCCGTTCCTCAACGGTCTCACGACCCGCTCAGCCCGACGGGCCCTGGATCGCCCGCGCCTCGCCGCCACGCCCATCTCCAGATTCCTGGCGAGATGGACGCCCACCATCAATCCACCATCCAGGATCGACTGGGCCTCACTGCGGCGTTGCGCCTACTCGGGCCACGAGGCTGACGCGGCCCTCAAGTTGGCCCTCCACGCCCTGCCCCATCCGGCCCATCCTGCCTCGGTCGGCCCCTCCTGTCCTGCCTGCGGGTCCATCGACCGCTCCCTCGGCCACCGTTACTGGTGCTGCCGTTCCATCAGGCCTCTCATCAGAGAGGCCTTCAACATCATAGGGCGGCCCCCTGACCTGTAGGCTTGGATCTTCGGTGGGTCCAGCCTTGAGGACGACGTCCTTTCCATCCTGGCGTCGGCAAAGTTGCGAATTTATCGTTACTTTGTCCAGGTTGGGCTCGGAGAAGCGGTGGAGGACCCGCTCATCGCCTGGTCCAGGACCCTCCAGCGCCGAGGTCTCCTACCTTTGTCCCTCTTGTAAATTTGTTTCATTTATGTATATATTTAATTTTCTATGTATATATTTTATTCTCTTCCTCTCTCTCTCATGTGAGATGTAACATTGTCTAAGATGACAATAAATAATTTTTAATTGTCAAAATTGTCACACACACACACACACAAAAGCCTTTATTAAGACACACAGGTCTTACAGAGGATTCTCCTTGGGGTTACAAAACGGAGAAAGTGGGAAATAAAAATGGTGAAAGAATATATACATATGGTAAATATATACAGATTATAAGAAAGAATAAAAAAATAAGAAGAATTTAAAAAAAAAAAAAAAAAAAAAAAATATTGGAAATATGGATGGGAGAAGTGGAGAGCGAAAAGAGGAAAGAAAGCAGGTATTTACATATGGAACAAGTCAATTTAAGTTCTTCTGCAGTGGACCATGGCTTTTTCAAGAAATCTTCAAGAGATTTTCCAGGAAAATCCGAGTGTTCAGGGTTGTAAGGTAAACACCGTTTTATCAGTATTTTCTTGTATCTATAATCCAAATTGTGCTTTATCAATATTTCAATTAGAAAAGAAATACAAGGTAACAAGACCAAATCCTAAATATGTAATTTATATGTGGCTTTTCTCAGTAACAGCTTTGTTGCTATCTTTAGAAAAGTATCAGATTTATTTAGAATTCAAAAATTGTGTATGAAGAAATATTCTACTATATAGAAATTTTCAAAAGAGTAAAATTTCTGTTACAATTTTAATTCTACTAAGATATCTGAAATTTCTATCTTATTCTACTTTCGTATCTCCACTCAATCATATCAGGGTATCAAGTGACAACCATCATGATTGGGTGAAGTAGAATGTGTCTGCCTTTGTCATTAAGACTGGGAGCACTACTCAGTGGCAGGCCGACTTAGCTCAAAAAGAAATGGCTGCTTCTGACATGAGAAAAAGACACAAGCTCCTAACGTGGAATACATGATAATTTCTATTAGATTCTGAAATGGCTTTAAAGATTATTTTGTATTCACTTTAATTAGTGGCTTGAAAAAATGTTTTTTTTAAAGGACCTAACTGCTAATATAAGGCTTATACATTTTTTTTTGCTTATCCCTAGTACACGTGGTACAGACCATGATAATCATGGTGGGTAGTTAGCGACTGCTTTTACTGTAAGTGCACCAGATGTCTACACATGTGAAAAGCAGTTCGACTTTGCACTTACAAATGTGCCAGAGCCCTGTTTGGTTACTTGCACTCACTGGTGGGTTGACTTTTGCAAGAATTGGGAGCCATTGGAGCTTTTTTTTAAATCAGAAAAAAGTGCCCAATGCGGGAATCAAAATGGTTTAGACCATCCTTCCACCGACCCCTAGGCTTATACATTTCTCAACATATTAGAATAATTAGATTGATCATAGAATGTCATATCTCTAGTTACAACTCCTGGTTCAACAAGTCATCAAAATGATAAGGCACAATTTGGATTATTGATTATAAACACAAGGTAATAAGACCAAATCCAAATAAATAAATAGTGTGTGATGTTTCAGTAACAGCGTTTTTACCATCTTCAGACAAAAATACCTAATGAATGAATGTGTTTAGGTCATCAAACTCTAAAAAGATTTATTGCATTGCTTTATTTATTTGAATGAGTTTTCAGAATTACCGTAGAATTCATTATGTGATTCCCAAATTCCCAGGTGAATAGGGAGACAATGAATTGAAATAGTAAGTATTGAAAGAATTAGCCCCAGTACAATTATATATAATTCAATCAAGAGATTAAAAAGAATCTTTAGAACTTGTAAAGATTTGTGCATGTGTAGATAGAACTGGTTTTCAAAGCATTCTCCAAAAATGAACAAAGGAGATAATGAGAAAAGAATCCAAATGAAGAATTCCCAATAAGGAAAAGAGCTGAGCCAGCCATAATGGTTCAACCCTGCCCCTTGTCTTCTAAATTCCCCCAGAATGAATGAGCACGGAGCAGACAGAATTAACAAGGTTGAGCTGGGAAACAAAGGCTTATTTATTGTCCATATCCAGGGATTGTTTTTATAGTGTTCTTCACTCCTGGATAGTTTATTGGTACCTGCCTTGATTGGCTATCTTCCCTCAGGGCTCTTGCTAATATCGAATTGTCTGAAAGTATATTTTCTGATTTTTCCCATTTCTTTATTTTATACTTATTATTAACTCTACCTTTGCTGGTCCCAAGCCCGGATGAAAAAAAAGGAGGAGGGGGAGCAGTAACAAGCTCACTAAAAAATCTGGGTTCAGCTGGCCTGGCTGATAGTACCCTGTAAGGGCTCCTGATCCAGAGATACAGGATGACCAGCATTTGTACTCCATGTTAGGAGCGGTTGCACATGGCGTCTGTTCCTCATGTCAGAGGCAGCAATTTCTTTTGGAGCTAAGTTGGCCTGCCACTGAGTAGTGTTCCCAGTCTTAATGACAAAGGCAGACACATTCTACTTCACCCAGTCATGATGGTTGTACATAAGCTCTACAAGCTTGATACCCTAATATGATTGAGTGGAGATAAGAAAGAAGAAGAGTCAATAAAATTATAATATGCAAATTTGTGTATGGAATTCAAACATAAGATATTAATACACTTTTTGATACCACTGATTGTAAATAAATTAGCAATTTTCAACCCTATGTGTGTGTGATTAAAAAAATTACTAACTTCTCAATTTAACCAACTATAATTTTACACCAACTTTAATACAATAGAAAGTACCTATTCTTTGAGGTGTTGAATTAATGTTCAATCTTATATATAACTTGTATGTGTAAATATGTATTGTCTAAGATTTTTGTTTGAAAGGATCTTAAACTTGCTGGTTATGTAAATTTATGTCATGTAAGAATGCTATACATCAGGCAACTTCTCTTATTCAGGATTCACTGAGACAGAAAGGTTTGAATGGATGTGGATCAAAAAGTAGGACTTTAATCATTTCTTAAAACTTGCTTTCTGAAATATCTACATATAAAATTTACTTATTTTACAAAAATAGAGGCTGCCTGGCCGGTATTCATAGCTCTTAAAATTAAAGATACTTTGGCCAGTAAACCTTTTTATTATCTCGACATTTTGACATCAGGAGCAAACAAAAATTAAAACATTTGGCAAGGATTTGGCAAATGTTTTAATTTTGTTCACTCCTGATGAGGGGACAAAATATTTTTGTCGAAACGTCAAGATAATAAAAAGATTTACTGGCGAAGTATCTTTAATTTTAAGAGAACTATAATTTACTTATTTGACCTTGTTACCTTATGATTCTTCTTATCTCTAATCCAAATTGTACCTCAGTCTGTCTTGGAACAGGGAAGGTTGTAATCTACAATTGACACAGAGCCAACAACCATACATGAAGTTGCAACAATAGATAGATCACTTAATTTGCTTTTTTTTTCCAAGGTCAGATCATAAATTACCCCTTTTTTTTTAATTTCTTTTATACAGTAGAACCACCATGAGAAGACACTCTTGCTAGAGGACACCTCTCTATAAAGGACATATTTTTGCATAATTATAATTTTTACTATTTAACAACTCTTCGGTAAGAAGACACCTCTCCCTAAACGACACTTTGGCTCTGCAATTAGGTGTTATCCTTTACAGGGAGGTTTTACTGTATATAAGGATATCTTAATATGATTTGGCCCAGATCCCAGAATAGAATAATGTATTTTTATTGTCTCTCTCTCTCTGTGTGATAAGGTATAATTTCAATTACAGAAAACAATCACAAAATAATAAAATCAAATCTAAATAAGTATTCTTTAGGTGATGATTCAATACATGGGTTATACAGTACTGTGCAACAGTACTCGCACACACACAGCTTTATTAAGACCACCGGTAAGTGCAACACTACTCTATAGGTAACAAAATTCTTTCAAATGAAGATTTCACTCGTATATTGAAAAGAGAAGGAGAGAGAATAATAATAATAATAATAATGAAACACTCATCAAAGTAGGCAAAAAAAATTCACGTTTAGCGTAATTATGCAAATTGGGCCTTAACTATCCATTTCTTGATTTTTCTAGAAGCCTCTTGGACCAAAGTATTTGGTCATTGATGTACATCGTGCTGACGAAAGCTAACAGTAGGCATCAAGACGATTCTACCAAATGAGAAGATTTCACTTAAGTTGAAAACTTTTTATTCTTAGAGAGTTTATTTGTAAAATTTTAGTCAAGTTTTATTATCTCTTGTATATATATAATTCTTATCTATAAATCAAATTGTACTTAGACAGTACACTAATCTGTAGATTGAAACAATGCTGTTTAGTCATACTACCATCTGCCCGGTAAGCGGAACACTGTGGGTTCGATTCCCATCCCTGGACACTTTTATTTTTCCATTTATTATTACTCTTCACAATTCATTCATACTTCATCCTTAAGGTTAGAAATGATCGTTATTTTTCCTTGAAATAAATTTTGATTTTTCATTCAAAAGAAACACATGTGGGATAATTTTCAAATGTCGTTTTACATACTATCTTTACTGTATGTGAAACGCGTCCGTGGTTAACTTTTCTTGATTAATCAAGAATGGGTATTTGGCCAATTCTGGAATAATTAAAAATCAACGAGAATAGTTGATATTTATTCCGATAGATGGCGCAAGCCATCACCAACTTTCAGTTGCACGATAAGGAGATGCCTTTTTTTCATAATCTTTACTGTAGTTATATTCAACAAGTGACTCACTCACCTTGCTGTTCAAATGGGATCTCCCCCTTGCTGGAGATGTTGAAGTGGGATGAGGACAAGGCCTCCTTGTTGTTAGAGGTGATGTTGAGGGAGTATGCCATCTGCCAACACACACCCACACTGTAGCCATCTCTTCTGTCACCTCTATTTACTCTACATAGAAAAGACATATAAAAATGGAGGTCACTTCTCTCTCCTGTCAAAATAGACACTAAAACTAACAGGACATGGATTTGTCACCAACCTGAGTCCACTAGTGATGATCAATAGTTGGCATATAGTTTTAGCATCTTATGATAGGAGAGACGACCTCTATTTTTATAGATCAATTTCCTCCTGGCAAAAATTTCCATATGTAAAAGACTATATTAATTTCCTAAGTTCTGATATTGAATAAAAAGTTATTGAATAACTAAGAAAGTTAATATAGTGGTAGTCTCTATGATAAGGTACAATTTGGATTATAGATTATAAACACAAGGTAATAAGACCAAATCTCCAATGATAAGGCACAATTTGGATTATAGATTATAAACACAAGGTAATAAGACCAAATCTCCAATGATAAGGCACAATTTGGATTATAGATTATAAACACAAGGTAATAAGACCAAATCTCCAATGATAAGGCACAATTTGGATTATAGATTATAAACACAAGGTAATAAGACCAAATAAATTAATTGTGTGTGACATTTCAGTAACAGCGTTGTTACCATCTTCAGACAAAATATGATTCAGTATTTTTGTCTGAAGGTGGTAACAACGCTGTTACCGAAACGTCACACTCTATTAATTTATTTGGATTTGGTCTTATTACCTTGTGTTAGTCTCTATGATCATTGCTGTCAAGGGGAGAGGGATTTAGCACTCTGATTATGAAAGTCATGCTGTTGCTAAAATACCATTTAATGGTTTACTTATTCTTTCACTTTTTCACAATGGATAGCCTAAATTGTGCCAATTAGTTATGGAGATCCAAGCTCCCATCTAAAAAGTGAAGTTTACCAAGGTAGAAATGTAATGAGAAATAAAATGCAAGAATGTAGCAGGGCTTAACAATATTAGTACTCTGCTGTTGGATCTTAGAGTATTTATTTTTTCAATGTGAGAGCTCCCCACAATGTCCAAAGGAAAACGAAGATCCATTCATTCACTAAATGTAAAATATTTGGTCAAATTGTCATAGAGAGAGGCAAAGGGGAGATTTAAAAAAAAAATTTCGCCCATAGTAAGCTTGATATCTCATTTTTATCTATTAAAAATATATATATATGTGAAAAATAATCATAGAAAAAAATTCACGTTTAGCGTAATTATGTAAATTGGGTCTTAACTATCCATTTCTTGATTTCTCGAGAAGCCTCTTGTACCAAAGTATTTGGTCATTGAGGTACATCGTGCTAACGAAAGCCCAAAACGCGTACGTGATTGGCTTTTCTTGATTGATCGAGAAAATGACTTGGTCAAAAATATTTAGAATACCGAAATCAATGTTTAGTTTATTTGTATTCCACTAGATGGCGCTCTCTGCCATATAACATTTTAATATATATGCCACTACAATAGGGTAAAAGATTCTCCTTAGATCTCACATGGTTTCTTAAAGTGATCGTTGAATATGGGATGAAGATTCTGTATGACGAAGAGATATCTCTCATTGGAGAAAGAAGATAAATAGAAAATGAAGATATTACAAATATGCTCATTTTAATAAAAATCTCACTTGTAAAGATCAACAGGACCACCATAGGATCGAGTTTTACCAGACGAAGATCTAACTCTACCCACAGGAAGAAAGGAATCATAGATGGAGCTCCTGTACTCCAGGCAGCGCAGCACCCAACAACAGCCTCCAGGTCAGACGCATGTCCAATGGCCACACGTTCCTTCGTGCATACGTCATGGTTAGTGAATCACTGAACAGGCTAGTGTGGAATCGGCCGCGTTCTAGCTTTTGTCGTCCAAATGGACCTCGGCATTCGGCGATTCTATTAATCTCCTCCGAACGGTGCCTGACTCTACCCAATATCAAAAGAAAGACAGAACACAGTAGAATAAAGATTCTGCCAAATGAAGATTCCACACTTATGTTGAATGGGAAGGTAAAAAGACACCCGAAAAGATTCTGAAATTCAACAAAATTTAATATTTCTGGGTTTAGAAATAAGAAACTCGTCAAAGTAGGCTGAAAATTCTGCCAAGTGAATATTTCACTTAAGTTGTAAACTGAAGAGGAAAAAATACAATAGCTCAAAAATCCCTCAACATGAAGATCTCGTTCGACCCAATTTCGATAAATAAAAGAACTAATATTCAACAAATTAACGATCTCACCGTGCCTTAAGCCAAAGGACCACGGGGACAATCAGGTGGAGGAAACTCACCACCGTAGGCCGAAGATTCTGCCACGTGAAGAAGATCTCCGAGATATTAGCTGGCACCATCATCTCGAAGCCCAGAGCGTAGTCGTTCACCTGCCCATTTCTCACGTAGAAAAGCTCCGCCTTCAGTCCTGAACAAATACATAAATAAATTAGTCAAAAATCTCTAAATTTATTACATAAGAGAATAATTAAGAAGTCAGATGATCGTACGAAGTAAATAAAGATAAGCTTATATATATCCATAAGTTTATTTAACCATATCAGTTCTGGCTTTCATTAAATCATGGTTTGGTCTGGCTAATTTTCAGAATACAGATAAGTGGTGAAGTTTTAAATTCATTATAATCGATCTACGAAGTCTTAAACTTATTAAGTTTTACACACAGACAAGGGAGTTTGTTAAAAACACTCGTTGTTTAAAACCTTACTCGCATGTGTGAACTCGTTTTCTCGATCAAGATTAGAGAGGATTTACCCCTACAGATTTGCACATACCTTAGACGCAACCCCTGCCATGTTCGGAGCCTCAATTTTTTTTACTGAGAATAGATTTTCAATTATCAGTAATGAGACCCCCACATATGACTTAGATCTCAAAGAGCAGCTGATTAGAAGTAGAAAAAAAAGGAAGGGGGAGTGGGTGGGGAATCCCCTATTGATAGCTATCTAATATCCGTTGCCTTGAAACCGTCTTTTTGAATCGTCAACCACTAAAGAGAGAAGAGAATGTAATATATTCAATAAATTACTCTTAACTAATGTATAACTGACTAAATACTGGGCTGGCTGTGACCAAAGCTTTACTTTTAAATATTTTAAATTTTATAAAGCTACGAGTGATATTGGAAGTAACTTAATGAATCCGGTGGCTTCTACTGAACAACTGTATGAATGAACAAATTAATTATAACCCCTAAAACTTTATATTCCGACTTTAGATAACCCTCTACCCTTGATCTATCCATGTATAAAACTATAGAGATGCCTGGTAATTATATATATTCCTGTCAATTCTACTAATTATTGTTCATTAAGATGGGCTTGTTCTCGATTGCTTGTATATAAGTATATGCTAAGCTCTTCCTTTCTTTATTCCCTATATTTGATACACTGTAAATAACATTGCTGATTACTGGTATTATTACTGCATGTACCCTACATTTCTGTTCGGAGAATCTGTATAAGACCAAAAGGTCTTAAAGCTTTTTGTTATTGTATATTTAATAAATTATCTACGACGTTGTGCTGTATTGCAGTTAGTATATATTAAGACCGCCGATAATATAAGTGTAGATTGAAAACACGGGCTCTGTATGACTATTTGTGATTTTGAGGAAGAACTTTCTCAATGCGTTGAATCTTTTAATTTAGATATATATATAGTTTTCAAGTTTCTCCCCAGTAGTATTGTATAACAGATTCAGAGAGTATATGACATTCAGTCTGATACAACAGTATATAGAGAATGGTCTGGAGAATCAACTGACGATAAAACCATTGGGATGGCTCACCACTGATGAGCCATGCCCTCCCTCTTTCAATTTTAATTCCAGTAAAATGATCTGCAGAAAAAAAATCTTTTAATTACACTCATGAATAAAATTTAAGGAAGTTGTACCTTTTAGAATGTATATTAGGATTGAGAAAACGACTCTGAAATATATTTGATACACAGTGACCTTAATTGAAGACCCACGAGATATAACAAAGTGTGAAGAAAATTGTATCTGTCTCCTTCAAAAAACAGATAACCGGCGACATCAAAGACTTTCCACTTCCTTAAGTTTTGTCCATGATGGCAATGGGGGCTATCATCAATTCAATTGCACGATCAGAAAGGGCTCATTTTACTCAATATAGAGATTGAGTGAAATCATATAATGCGGAAATGTCCTTCTAGAAATTAAGTTCTTAAGTACATAAGTATGGGTTGTAGGGAGAAAAGCAACAGGTATTAATGTATGTACACGTAATATACAATGAATTTCCTTTTACAAATCACTTGAGAAATTCTGATTTCAACCAAAATTTTGTAAAAGTGTTTTTTCGTAATCTTGTATGTGAAACATTTTCTCTCCGATCATTATTCACTAGATATATTTCTATATAAATCACTTTTGACCACAAGGCAAACACTTTAATCTCGCAGGAAACATCGTCTGGATTTATAGATATTGTGGTGTGTGTATTCTTTAAAATAAAAAGGAATATAAATTTTTCAATATCAATAAAGAATATTTTCAGAAACTGTTATCGTTGATATATATTGGGGGCAATAAAACTGTGACGGGTATTTGGCAACATATGTTTACTTCAGGAACCTACTGTGTGTTGGCCAAAAAATATAAAACTGTATCTATCATCCCCCAATTCATTTCATTAAAGCTTTTTACTGTGTGCGCGAGTAAATATAATCATTTAAAATGTATATACAGTTAAACCTCTCTATAGCGCCCCCTCATGGAACTCATCAAAATAGGGTGCTATAGAGAGGGAGTGCTATAGACAGGTCACTTTTAATGTAAATCGCATCGAACTACGTATTTAAAATCGGGCGCTATAAAGAGGAAGGCGCTATTTAGAGGGGGCGCTATAGACAGGTTTAACTGTATATGAAAGAATATTATGGGACAAATCCAAATCAACGTTTAGTTGATCTTTTTTCCCACTAGATGACTCTCTGTCATGTGTCCAGTAATGATATTCCTTTTTTTTTTCTATTTTTAATAGCAACATCTGACCTTTTCTTACTTTTTTTTTTCACATGAAAAAATATATGAAAAGTAAAAAAAAACTTTCCATATTTGTGTCCCATATTATAAAAAAAAAAAAAATCACGTATTCAGTATAAATTATAAAATATTTAATTAAGTTATTCAAAAAAGTTAAATAAGTTGACGAAAATAAAAGGATAATACTATTATTTAAAAAAATTATGAAAAAATGTTTTATAATACATATGAAAAAAATAATAATAAAAAGGTCAGGTGTTGATAAATTGTTTATTTATATTAATTTATTTTTAATTATATAATATATAATAGATTAAAAATTGAGCAGGTCAGGATATGCCTATATTATTTTAAAAATATATATATATATTTTTTTTTTCGGACACATTTTAAATTTATTTTAAATTTAAATTTTTTGGCGGTCTCTCTTCAGTTTTTTTTCTAACCTAGGAAAATTTGTGCGATGGAAAATGTAAATTATTAATTTTTTTAAAGCAAGCTTTCCCTACATAGGATATTTAAAAACACGAATGAATAAATATTACCTTGCAATATATTATATATTAATATATATATATATATACTCTCTCTTATTCAATATTATTTCTAAAAGAATATTGGCCTCATTTGTCCAAAGTTACGTATTAGTTTCGTAAAAAAAAAAAAAAAAAAAAAAGGGAAAGCCAAAAGAAAAGAAACAGAAGAAACTACCAATGTTGCCGAACTTATATTTTAAGAGTCTATATAGGAAACAAAATTGTGTGTATTACTCTGTGAGAATGAGAACAAAAAAACGAAAAACTATATTTTTTCCAACTAATCAACTCTGGCCAAATTAAAAGGCTCGCCTCATCTATTTCGTCATGTCGCAAAGCCCTACAATATTTTAGGAATTTTATTTATTTTGATTTAAAAAAAATTGAAAGGCTATATTTTCACACGTAAATATTTTATTGTGATTTTTTCTTTATATATATAAATATAAAAAAGACATAAAAAATAAGTAAAAATATGATTTTGTTAGAAATATTTTATTTAAGAAGTAAAATTATAGTTAGGTATATATAATATTTTATTTCGTGTTTAATCCAAGCGATATCGAGAAGGGAAAATGAAAGTGGGTTCATTTTCCCGATATCAATTTTCACGTTGTTGGGAAAAGGGAGAGCTCAACTTTCCTCTAGAAAAAATCTCAGTTGGAAATATATGAGTTCAGTTAGTAGAGGTTCATGATATCTTTTTTCAAGATATTTTCTATACACACTTTATGGCACTTATATAGCACATTTGAAATTTAGGAAGCAATATATGCTTTTAATTTAGAATTCGAGTTATTTTTTTTCAAGTAGAGGTGTTTCTCACATGTTCCAATTATCTCAACAGCCTTCTCTGTGATTGAGTTGGAAAATAGAACGGAAGAAACCTGCCAACACAGGAAGCAGTTTGGCCCCACTGATTGCGTGATACAAAGTTTTAAAATAAGGTAGGACTGCTAATTTAGAAGTTCTTAAGCCGTTCTTTTTTTCCATGCTGAAAATCTGATATACGCTTTAATATTTATATGTCCTTTTTTTTTTTTCGCGCTCTGATTGGCTGCTCACTGTTAAGTAATCTTGACTAATCAGCATTGAGTTCATTTTCCAATCAGCTCATAGTGTTTACTCTGAAGCATTTAGTAACGAAATTATTAGAAAAAAAGATCTCGGGTTCAATTTTAGCATTACAATTTGTACTTTTCAAAAACTAGAATTTTCAGTTATGTAGGAATCATATATTGATGTTAGTCTTTTTAATATATATTTGTATTATAGGGATCTGACGCTTGATATTCCTATTCTGTTATGGTAAATTTTAGCGGTTTAAGAATAGTTTGATTTTATTATAGAAAAACATTTTAAGCTTAATTTTTTTAGGATAATACTCAAGTTAAAATATATTATTATAATTATTATAATTTTGTTTAGTGTGTGTGTGTGTTAACCCAGGTTCCTGGAGCATACAGAAGTCGCCAACTACCGGGCTGTCCATCTGACTAAGGTATTCTTGGTTTTATTTATAATACCAGTCTTTCTTGTTTTTTTTTTTCTTTCTCTTTTTACTCTGTATATATCGTTATTTCCTTTGTCTCACTGCTTTGTTCTTATGCATACCTCTGGTGAATCCTGTATAGGGTCAGTGACCCTAAATAAAGGCTTTTTTGTTGTTGTTGTTGTTGTATAATACCAGTGGAAGTCTAATTCATGAGGTGACGTCATGTTATTTTTCTTGGGAGACAAGTATAACATATGTAAATATATATTCTCTACTCAATGTTTTATAAATATATACATGAAGATTTTTAATATAAATGTATTTTAAAATGATCTAAAAACTGGGATATGAGAAGTGTTTTATTATTATTATCCGTCCTAATGAATCGAAACTCCGTGTTTGTATTCAAAACCAAAGTACAAAAATTGAAGATTAAATGACCTGATATCTTATATAGAAGACTATTTAGAGAACAACGTTTCTCAAACCTTCATACAAATATATCCGTCAACAAAATTTAAAAGAGTTACGTAAAAGATATCTGCAATTCAAGATTGAGCACCAAAGTGACAAATGACACATAAGACTGGCCAGACTTTTTTGTTTCTCAAAGCTGCATCAAATGTGATCGATGCTCCCAAAATTAGATCCAAAAGTGACAAAAAAAAAAGACACAAAGACGGGCCAATATTTTGTTGCTTGCCACACAAAGTTCTTCAATCAATATCTTTATTAAAGGCTCTTTAGTCTTATATACAAATATTATCCTGAGAGATATGAAAAAGGAGTTGGGGAGAAAAAAAGAGGAAGAAAGAAATTAGAATTTTAAAAGTTATATGGGAAATTTATGTACATATATATATATTTGTTGTTATAATATATATATTTTATATACAATATGTTTTAGGTATATTATTTCCTGCTCTTCTTTTTATATACAGTTAAAAAAAAAAAGACTTCTAGCCTCAAAGTAAGGCACAAAAAGCAAGAGTTAAATGACCCAATGGCACAATAGGCCATGAATAGAAGACCAACTGCTGTTTAACATCGTTGAGGAGGGCCTTCACCCTGAGAACAGGAATGCGGAACTCGAGTGGGTTATGAAGATTCTCCAAAAAAAGACGACTCTGTATAAAAACATTTTCAACAAACGGCATGAAATTCCATCTTCCCACCATCTGAGTCTTCTTTTTGCAACATCCTCAAAATGATATCCACCAGAGATTAACTTTATTAATTCAAAATTATCTAAAATTACCGAATTTGTCGTTATCACATAATAATATTGTCGCGGAATTTGTTTAGAGTGAAATCAAAGTAATTGTTTATTATTATTAAATATTTTAATAGTTTGATGTTATGTAAATTCTCTAACTGGATATTTCTTTCTTCTTCTTTAGATTGGGATTGAGAAAGATATCACTCACTTTTCGAGCCTTAATTTAATAATAAAACCTACTGAAATAGCCCTTGTGTTGTGTGTTGTGTTTTGTGTGTTGTTTTGTGTACCTCTATTCATTAATTGCGACAATATAATAATCCCTTATTACCCTCAATTTATAGACGTTGGTAGAATGAACTTAATCTTTTTGGAAGTCTACTCTCCTTATTGCACGTAAAGAAAGGACAAAAATATTATTGAAATTCTCTATTCAAAAGCTTATGTGAAAAACGTTTATTTTATCATGATTAGTAATTATTATTATTATATATTTTTTCAATTTTCTTTTAAAAACTCTTTCCTAGTGTGCATTTGCTATATGCGAAATAATAACCTCATATTCTGCTTGTCATCAAAATTTTCAATGTGCTGGTTAACCATTTAGAATATAAGGGAGATCTAAATGAAGGGTTTTGGCTTATATATCGTGAAAGGTATCATTAAAATTCCCGACCCTGACTTTCAAAAAGAGAATCTTTAATGAGGCGTGGTCTTTTTATTAAGACAAATTTTTAATTTTACACAATTTCATCCTCATAATTGAAAAGAATAACACACGCATATAAATATTAATATAATATCGTATGAAACAAATTACTTATTTTTATAATAAAATAGTGATCACAAAGCTTGTGCTCTCGCTATTTGGGATTATGAAAGAAAGAAAAAGAACTTTGGAGGCCAATTTGGGTCGCTAAACAGATTTGGGCGAGGTCGGTATTTCGGACATTGTTTTAACTATGAACTCAGGGATTTCGAAAAAGGATTTCTGAACTGGAATTGTCGTTAAAGAAGCGCTTTCTCAAATAGGTTTAATATGTAGTTATAAACGCATTACGTGTATCCTTTAAAAAACGGTGATTGAAATAATTTCCTATGTTGTCAAGCTTCACGTTACAAATTTGTGCCTCCTCTGGCGGGGTGGGGGCCTGAGAAAGATCAACATCCTTTCAATCAACTGGGAGATTACCGTGGAGGGGAGGGAGGACGTCATCTTTTGAAAGATCTGGTGCTGCTGGTTGAACACGTACGTCTTTGGGACAAAGAACCCACTCACATTACATTAGGGATAGCTGAGCCATTCAGTCTTCAATCTGTTGTTAGAACACCACCTCAATTTTTTTTTATACTTGATTCTATCTAGTTCTCTCTCTTCCCATAATCCATAGGTTGGTGGATGACAGTATTCCTGGTCTCTCTCAGAAATTCCTTTCTTTGTATAGTCTTTTAATGGCATCGTAGTGTATTCTACATAAATTGTCCAAGAATTCAATTCTCGTCCTTACATTTCTCCAGAAATACCTTCATCCACTCAGATTGTCTGATAAGATGTCCAAACATGCTGGTTCTCCTTAATCGTCTCCAGTAGGCCATATGGCTCCTTTTAATCTTTTAAAGTCATCTTCACTACTTAGTCTATCAGTCAACCTATGGTATTTCCATCATTTGGCGCCACATCTCGGAAGCTACCTGTAGAATCGTTGCTTATAGGAGATTATTATGAGTTGCTTGCGAAATTGCAACGTATTTATTTGTAATTATATGTATAGCAGTGTTCTAGAAGCTTTTGTGTATCCATAGGCTCCTTAAAATACACCCATACTATATATTACTTAGAAATTACATACTATATAAGGCTCAAAACATCTCCCTCTAATTATATTAAATTAAAGTCTTATTGTTTTTGAAAAATAGAATACACACACATGACACATAAATATTCAATTTTCTGACATAATCTATAATAAAATCCATATCATCTCTTATTTCAAGTAGAAAGAGTAGAATCGAATAAAGAGGTTGACAGAACTAACGAGATTCTACTGTTTAAGCTTAATAATAAGGATTTTTACTCCTTATAAATTGTTAGGTTAATATATATTCACGCAAGGAATATAGGATCTTATCGATTAATGAGTGTCTACGATCCACCTACTTAACAAGGAATTGGGAGAGCCAATCATCTATTGTGATGTATTCACACGGCGACTAATGCATCAGCCCCATAACTCACGGCCTTGCTGTCACCACAGAGCCATAAATCCTCCCTTCTTCTCCCCAGAAATATGATGACGACAACACATCAACTGAAGAGCACATCTCGTCACCTCGCAGAATATCTCTCTGCGTTCTGAAGATAATTTTTATCTACAAGTAAATACCATTTATAGAAATATAGTTAACTATCTATAAATACCCACGTGATTTAGTTTAAATCAAAGCCCTGATAAAGAGAGGCGTTTTGCCCCTAGAAATATTGGTTGATTAATAAATTCAGATCCAATATATGCTTTATATTTATTTATATATATTATTATGGGTTGCTCAATCTCTTTAAAATAATAGTAAATATGTCTGCCAAAATATGCAAATAGGATATAATCTAATCTTTTCTTATTAAAATAGCGATCGTCTTAATATAATATTGATATAGAATTAGCTCTAATTTTTGAAGTTTCGTTTGAGAGAGAGAGAGAGAGAATACTATCTATATAGTTTAGAAAGATTTCATACTTTAAACTATTCACTAGCCAAAAATGTATAACACAACCTTTTACTAAAGTTTATTTCAAGTTTACTTGTATGTGATATACTATTTTGGTTAAAACTATATATATATTTCCGACATCAAACTATTCACATGTAACCTTAATGACTATAATTAATGGGGTTGTTGATTTTGCTGTGTAAACATCGAAATCTCCAACTCTACACAAATCAAAGCCCCTCATTATTAAGCATTAATATATAATGACATTACCATTTACATTAAAGATAAATCTCTTAATTAGTATACGTTATTCAATTATATAAACAAGACATATTCATGACTAGAAATACCCGCGCATTTGTTAAACCTCATAGCTTCTTAAATAGTATTTAATTAAAGGAATAAACGTTAATTATATATGTATTCTATATATCGGATAACATATGAAAGGTATATACATAAAGGGAATAAATACAACGAATGAATAAGTATACCAAGTATTTTTAAAAATAAATACGTCACGATAAGTTAAAAAGATGAAAAAAAATAAATTTTCCTTTGGCACAAGTTTTGGCCTAATTATTTTGGAGGGAAAATTAATTATCAGACGAATATTTTAAAATATCTTTTGTGTGCAATTAAATGTCGACGTCGCTAAATATTTTCCAGACGATCAACGACCGTAATCTATTTTAAAACATTTAAAATAATTATTATTGAAAAAAAAACGACTTGTGACAGGTTTTTAAAGACTACTTCAGAATGGATTATTGTTTTGATCTTATAAATGGTAAAAATGAAATGTAATATATAACCCAATCATTATTCATTATTATTTCAGATTTACTTAAGTAAATAAAATATATATTTTGTGTTATAAATAATGTAATGGAGATTTTCGTAAGGAAAATATTTTTTTTATATAAATGATACATGGGTCAGTGATATTCCTTGATTTTTCTAAATGTCGTTTAAGGATCAAGTTAAAGAAGATAATTTAATACAATATGCCTGATAAAATCTGCGTGTGTGGAGTCAAAAATGACCAGAACTAGATCATATTTTATCAAATAAAGATATTATTCTATAATAAATGCTGGAAATGTCTTAAAAAGAATTGATAAAAAGTCTTCAAACGACGCTGTTGTATATGGTATAGGCTGATCTATTTATTTATTAAAATAAATGTTTCAAGAAATTTATATTTCCGTGTAAACAATATATTTATAAAGCAATAAAATGTCCTCTATATATAAGAAATGAAAGGATTAAAGCACGAATGTTTCTTTTACACATATTTATACACATATATTTTAAAATAATTTATTGTATTTTTCTAATTGAATTTTTAAATAAATTGTTGGTTGTTTGGTGTTTATATTTTTATAATTAAGAATGAGATTTGTATAAATTTTTATGAAACTTTATTCGGATCTTTTTACATCATGATGTTTACATTCTACTTCTTTATTGTTCTTTTTTATAATTATGATATATATTTATTCACAGATTAATAGGATATATATATATATATATTTAGTCCCAAACATTGGTCGATGTTCGCATAATATTGTGTTTTGATGCAGCCAAACTGGAAATATTTAAAGAGAAAGATAAAAATAAGAAGCTGACAAATAAAAATGTAAGTCGGAGTATCTGTGAACTCAAACAACTTACAATTTTATATTTGCTAAAAGAGTAACTTTGTTTTTACAAGGAGAAAAAAAAACTCAGTAGTGTGTTGTGCAAATAGGATGTTTAAACATGAAATTTCTTCAGCCCTCGTCCAACAACGGCTCTCACAGAGATTGGTGCATCAAGTAAAAAATAAAAGACAAAGAAGTATATTCAGTTGAGAGCAATTAGCCGGGAATTTAAGTCCATTTGATCCGCGCACAATCAACTCTTCTCTAATTAAATACTAAACGCCTCGAGGCTGTGGAGGGCGGAACAAAAAAAATGTGAGTAAAGAAATAAAAAAAGGGATGAGGGGAGAAGAGGGGAGAGATTTAATATGAGCTGTGTGTGAGGACGAAGAAACCCGAGACAGCGTCTCGTTAGACGTTGTCACTTGGAAGATGGATGCTGCATCCTCCCCGTGGCAACTCTTCGGCGTCAAGATTGCGGCAGACACATTTCCCTGACGTTTTCTTAAAAAACTAGAATGATATAAGAGATTTTCAAACAGTTAACGTATAAGACCTTTTGTTAACTCTTGAAGCCAACTTAGAATTCAAACAAGGTAATATTTTGCCATGGTATAAGAGAGATTTTCAAACAGCTAACGTATAAGACCTTTTGTTAACTCTTGAAGCCAACTTAGAATTCAAACAAGATAATATTTTGCAATGGTATGAGAGAGATTTTCAAACAGTTAACGTTTAAGACTTTTGTTAACTCTTGAAGACAACTTAGAATTCAAACAAGGTAAGATTTTGCAATGGTATGAGAGAGATTTTCAAACAGTTAACGTTTAAGATATTTTGTTAACCCTTGAAGTCAACTTAGAATTCAAACAAGGTAAAATTTTGGCCAATACTGATCTCGTTATTATAAAAAAGTTTCATTAATATCGGTTTCTTCCGTTATACTATATGAAAGATCGGCAATCAAATAGTTTCAATCTCTCTTGCGCTATCTTTTTTTGGTCCACCCTGTATTTAATTTGAAGAAATATTATTCTTTTAATTGCGGTAACGATTCATATACTACGCAAACAACTATTTAATCAGACAAAATACCATCTAAGCACTTCGCTAACAACTATTTAAGCAGCAAGAGAATACCATTCAAGTCCCCCACGCTAACATATAGGATACAATCTAGGACGGCAGTACGTCAAAAACTAGATTAGAATTCACGCGCTCTAAGATGACAGTTAAAATGCCTGCCATCCAGACACCATGCCAACAGCTAGAATAGAACTCAGACACTAAGCTAACATCTAGAATACCATCCGTAACTATGTCACCAGCTAGAATAAAACTTAGGCACTACGGTAACTGCTAAAATACCATCCAGACACCATGCCAACAGCTAGAATTCCGTTCAGGCACTAAGCCAACAGCTAAATAGCATCCAGGTACTATGCCAACATACAGAATACCAACCAGCCCCCACACCAACAGCTAAATAGCATTCAGGCACCATGCCAACAGCCAGAATACCATCCAGTCACCAAGCTTACAGCTAAATAGTATCTAGGCACCACGCCATGAGCCAGAATACCATCCAGGCCCCATTTTAACAGCTAAATAGCATTCAGGATCCATGCCAACAGCCAGAATACCACCCAGGCCCCATTTTAACAGCTAAATAACATTCAGGCTCCATGCCAACAGCTAGAATACCATTCAGGCACTAAGCTTACAGCTAAATAGCATCTAGGCACCACGCCAAGCGCCAGAATACCATCCAGGCACCCGCTATTAAAGTAAGGTCTCGCCACCGTAACCAATATTTCCCCATAATTACCCGGCCAGAGAGGTGGAAGGCAAATTTATTCAGGGCTTGATCGCAGTCTAACAAATAAATTGGCGGCGCAATTACTCGGTCTAAGGTTTCCTTCCCCAAATTACAGAGGTAGCCTGGCGTCATAATGACGTAAGAGAAAAGAAGGCAATTAGTAACTTTAGAACTTAATCAACGAAACCTGATACGTGCTATTAAACGAGGAAGAATTAAATATTTATGGAAGAAATGGTTGGCAAATGAGACGGCTTTATTCTTCTGTTTACTTTCTCCCTAATTATCTGAGCAGACGATCACGCAGATTTAACAAGCAGACGAACGTAATACCTTCCCAGTCGACAAGATTTGTTCTATATAAATATATGGAGGAATAAAGGAAGACAGTTCTGATATATCCTTACTCGCAAAATAATAATCTCTCTTCTTAATAACCTGGAGGATCGAAGACTAATGAATTGGGAGAAGGGCCCCTTCTCCAATAATAAGTGGCCACTGGGTTCTTTACAAAATACCATGACAAATCATTATTAATGATAATTTATTACGCTATCTCTAGACTAGACAACTGTTATATATGTATCTTATATCTTATATTAACGACTATAGGTATATATACTACTTTCTCTTATTTTATATATCATTTTATTTATAAAATGTTTTAGTAATTTTATTTAAATCATACTAAATTTATCTGTTATTTAAATATTTTTGTGAATTTTGCAGCTTATATAGTTATTTTATTTTATTCGAATATTTTTAGCAAATTTTTACAAAGTTAATTAAATATTATGGCAGAAATATTTTTCTGTGTGGAGAGAATGATTGGTCAATATAAATATTTATACCTATTTTATTTTGCTTTATAAGAATTTGCGTATTAGAAGACATGCCATTTTAAATTTTTAAGTATGTGCAAAAAAATAAATATTTTAATATTTACAAAATACTATTCTTTTTTTTTAATGTTTTTTTTTAATGTAGATTTCAATATAAATTAATCAGAAGAGAATGTGGAAGAATATCAACTGAACTTAATGCTGTAAAACTCACATTAAAGTTTTGGGTCAGGATTTTAAAAATGGAGACGAGCAGATTACCACATGCTTGCTTAAATTACCTCTGGAAAGTCACCGCGAAAAAGGAAATAGAAAACAGCTTTACTCAAAATTTAATAAAAATTCTAGACTCCAAGGGATATTCCTTTCTGAAGGGCTGCGAAGACTACTTAGCCATACAGAAAGAATTGCCAGGCATAATTAGAACTACCACAGACCAACTAATTCAAAACGATCAGATGAAAATCACTGATTCAACCCACTTTGCTCACTACAAATTTTTGAGTGAATCATTCATGACAGAGGAGTACCTACGATTAAATATCTCGCTTCCCAACAAAAGACTAGTTGCACAACATAGAGTTTTATGGCAATTTTTCAGGGAAGAAAGAAAAGACTTCTGGAAAGAAAATGGCCGGAACTGTTTACTTTGTAAGGATCTCATGGATGATAATTTGGTTCACTATTTCTTCCAATGCCCTCTCTTAACAGAAAAACGTACTGAAACTTTCCCAAGCCCTACCTCTGGTCAATTTAGATACCATAGCATATGTCAACTTCTCTCTTCAGATCTGAACGATAAATTACTGATTGATAAATACTTTAAGTTCTGTACAGAAGCTGGGCGCATGAGAAAGAATGCAGGGCAAAGGATACTGGAGGATGATCCATCTGTAAATAGGTAACAAACCTTATTTTTGTTGTAAATGTTTCCTCTTCCCTCTCCTCTTGTTGACGTGTAAATACGGCGAATCCTGTATGGGGCGGAATGCCCTAAATAAAGGCTTTTGTTGTTGTTGTTGTTGTTGTTGTTGTATATAAATTAATCACAACCTATACCAAAATGCAACAGGTCCCTAAATTATATTTATAATTTAAGAAAATTAAATCAATGAAATTAAATAAATAAATAAGTAAAAATAAACAATTGGAACTATGGTAAAAAGTGTGTACATTTAATTATTAAATATATTTAATTTTTTGAAAACATTTAAAAAAATGTTTTAGTTCATTTTTAACTTTATATTAAGAAAAGCGAGCCCTATCTTAAGAGGCAGCATATTGTATGGGGCTAAAATCAAATGATCATCTAGAATATATACTTAAACTTGTATTAATTGCCAACCTTCTCTGTAGGTAGTATCCAGTCATTTTGTTCTGTAACTTAAATACCTTTCTATACATTATTTTCTATATAATATTCCATATATAAAATGTATACTTTCTTTAATTATAAATTAATGTTAAATAGTAAGGCTAACACACAAATCTGAAGCATTTCTCATTTATAAATAATAATAAAAACTTTGCAGTTTGTTTTAGCTTTACTTTTTCTAATAAGTTCTGAAATTATTTAAATGGAAATATTATAATACAATGTTTTGTGGATATATATTTTACATGTGCGTGTTTTCGCAGAATAAATGAGCAGGTGAGATATGTCGGTTATGATAAAAACAGATCATTATATTGTAACAGACGGTATGTGTATGACGTAAGAACTCCTTCACCCTTCAGTAGCTCCAACACCGCTATTCAGTAATTATCAGATTGACCATACTAAGGTGTGAACAGTTTTACACACTTCAGTAGTTCCCTCTAATTCAGTAGCTACCAGACCGTTTCATAGTATGTGCTCTAACTGTCATTCGAGACATCAATAATTCATCCCAAGACACGCATCTATAGGTACTTCCTCGGCGTGGAACTGAGGAGTGTACAAGAAGACCTTGTCTGGAGGAGGACTCTCTCAAGGTGGGGAAACCTTCCTTCCTGAAGACATTTGTACACAATTATATATATATTCCCCTACACTTTATATATCCTTTTACTATATTTTTCCACCTTTGTAAAATTTGATTAAAAGAATCAATAAAATTGTTTAAATTGTCATTATCAATAATTCATCCACGCCATTGTATTGTAGCGATTGTTCAGAACGACGGTTGGTGAACATCTATTTCACACATCACTTTCTAGCTTGTTTAATGTGATTAATCTGTGTATGAAGTTAGTTAATTAACAATTAGGCCCAAATTTAATTAGCTGCTGATAAATGAGCTCGATATAAAACGGATTTTTTTTAACCGCAGTGTTCTTTAAGAGGTTGTTGGACAGACGACTCGGGTAATTTATGGATGTATAAATACGTAATGATGGCTTAATTGAATTATATACAGGGTGTACCAGGTAAATTGGGAATTTCAACAATGGTATTTTAACTGAAATTTTTTGCAAGTAAAAATTAAAATATCCGAATGAAATTTGACACAGTAGTAGATAAAAGGATATAGTTTTTATTTATTCAATGTAGTTTCCATTATTAGCTACAACAGTCTCGAGGCGAGTGCGGAATGAAGCACAGGCCTTGGCGAAGATGACCTTGTCCATTTGGGTCATCACCGTGTGAACTGCTTTCTTGACAGACTGGATGGTGGTATGAGGAGCTTTGTTGACATCTCTCTCAACAACGCCCCATACATAGAAGTCGAGGGGATTGCAATCTGGAGAATTAGGGGGCCAAATATCAGGACCCCAGTGACTAGGACGTTAAGTGTCAGCCACGATTGTGTCTTTTTTGCCTTATGGGCTGGAGCTGAGTCCTGTTGGAAGACATACTTCCTTCCTGCGGCCACCATGTCCATCCAAGGCTTCACAACGGTCTCCAGAACATTGATGTAGGTGTCAGCGTTCATCCTAAGGCCCTTCTCAAAGAAATGGGAGGCATGACATCGCCTTCACTGCTGATAACGCCAAGGACCATTACGGAGGCAGGAAATTTCGTGTGCATCACGACAGGTATCTCTGAGGGGTCTTTACAGATCCAGCGATCATTCCTGGGATTTACCTTTTGGTCCACGTCAAAGTTCTTTTCGTCAGAGAAGAACCTTAGCATGCCAAAAGAGTCGTGTTTCAGGTTGTTGAGGAGGGCAGCAGCCTTTCCTTTTCTGTTATTCTTCATATTCTCAGTCAGCAACTGACCTTTCCGAAGGGCATAAGACTTGAGACCAAGGTCCTCATGGATAGTTCTGACAATTGTCATAGAGCCAACGTCCATTTCCTTGGCTATGGCCCTCATGCTCTTCCCAGGGTTTCCATCAATCTTCTCCTTGACATTTTTGACAAATTCTTCGCCTCTTACCCTGTCCGATCGACGCGAGTGCTTTTTCCTTGTAGCTATCCCCTCTTTGTTACTGTCGGCCTCATCAAACTGCTTCTTGACACGATAAATAGTGGTTTTGGGCAACTTAAGAAAATCCACTATCTCTTTGGGGCTCCTTCCGGCGCGCAGAGCAACGATGATGGCAGCTCGATTTTCAAATTCTCGGTTACTCTTCATCACTACACTGCGCACACATGTAATGTTGCATTTTACATGAATATGGCTACGTAAAGAAAAAAAACAAGTTTTTAATCTCAAGTAGTTTTTGTTTTATGGACTGTCAAAGTTAGTCCCAATTTACCTGGTACACCCTGTATTATATATTTTTTAATAAATAAACAACACAAAAACAACATAGGCCTCCTGATGGGCAGACTAGTAATATATGAATCAAATTCGAACAGTTCTCACTTTGTACAGCTGGATCGACTTATGCTATTTAATAGGAGCGGTGGTTGCGGATTTTACTTTTCGGTTATAATGTCACTTCAAGACTTTGTGCATTGTACCGTTAAGAAAGTCACAAAGCTCTCATCAGAACAGTTTTATATGTCACTTGTACAATTGGATCGACCTATGTCATTTTCTAGAAGCAGTCTATGCAGAATATGGAATTCTACACTTGAGTTAGAATGTCACTTCAGGACTTTGTCCAATGTTTCATTAAGAATACCACAAAAACCCTGGAAGAAAAAAACGACTTTAAAGAAATTGCATTGACCAAGTATGCGGTGTACTTTACAAAACGGTAACACAGCTTCAATATTTTACTAAATTCCAGAAGGCAAATTTCGAAATATGTCAAAAACATCAAACTGGCCAAATATATCAGCATTGATACTTGACAATATCTAAATGTTGATTCTTCAGGGAGGGAAAAAAGCTATAAAATAAAAATACGTTTTGTTCAACGAAAGTATTATAAATCCAATAAAAATATATTTTGTAGCTTCTGAAGGGAATTGGGGGAGTAAAAAAAAACAAAAAAACTCTCACCAATCTACCCGCTAAAGTTAGATAAGCGTCTAGAAATTCTACAAAATGAGAGCCAAATAATAAAAAACGAAAAAAAAAAAAAAGTTTAGGAGAGAGATAAGGTGAAATAGAATAAAATAAAAAAGAAGATTTCTAATCCAATTTGGCAGCAGCGAGGGTGAATCATGCCACGTTACAATGCACCTGAAGAATCTTGCCATCGATCTTGGGGAGCATTGAGGGAGCAAGTCCCCAGTTTGTGAAATTTTTCACCGAGATCCGGAATTCCTTGGTTTTTGACTCAGATCTTCATGTTTGAGATAGGGCCACTTAAACACTTCTTGGAGTACGGAAGATGCTCAGACCTCTAATCTTTGGTTATGATCGAATCTTTCTTATGGAAAGGAGTATTTTTTAAAGCGTATGACCATACAGAAAAACACAGATTTTTTGTTTTGTTAGGATTTTTTTTTCAGCCGTTACCCTCCAAATACCTTCTATGTAACGTTAGATACTCCGCCATATGCTGCTGTTTTTGGTTCTGTCCATGAATTTCTTATAAAAAAAGGAGTATTTTAAAGCATATAACAATCACTATCTGTGTTTAAGAATAGAAACAATCTAGCGATTTTTTTCTTCAAAATAAAACATTTTACTGCCCTTTCAGCGATGATAAATATATTGGAAGGTCCTGGCTTATCAGTTTTGAACCCTTCAAGGGTATTCGCCAGTTTAAACGGAAAATGGCACAGGGACCATGCTAATCATTGTACCGTTTTTACTTTGGACCGAGCGCTGTTAAAAAAAAAAAAAAACGGAAATGGAACCATGTTAACCTCTGTGCCGTTTCCACTTTGGACCAAGTGCTGTCAAAAATTGGCACAGGGGCCATGCTAACCTATGTGCCGTTGCTACTTCGAACCGAGTGCTGTTAAAGAATTGGCACAGGGGCCATGCTAACCTATGTACCGTTGCTACTTCGAACCGAGTGCTGTCAAAAATTGGCACAGGGGCCATGCTAACCTCTGTGCCGTTGCTGCTTTGGACTGAGTCTGTCAAAGAATTGGCACAGGGATCATGCTAACCTATGTGCCGTTGCTACTTTTAAACGAGTGCTGTTAAAGAATTTGCACAGGGGCCATACTAACCTTTGTGCCTTTGCCACTTTGGACCGAGTGCTGTCAAAAATTGGCACAGGGACCATGCTGACCTATGTGCCGTTGCTACTTTGAAACGAGTGCTGTTAAAGAATTTGCACAGGGGCCATGATTACTTCTGTGCCGTTGCTGCTTTGGACTGAGTCTGTCAAAGAATTAGCACAGGGATCATGCTAACCTATGTGCCGTTGCTACTTTGAACCGAGTACTGTCAAAGAATCGGAACAGGGGCCATGATTACTTCTGTCCCGTTGCTACTTAGAGTGCTGTAAAAAAAAACTGGCACCATGCTAACCTTTGCCATTTTGATGTATGAGCCTCGAACAAAGGTGTGAAGCCGGTCACGTCCCGCTGAGACATCTGGCAACTGATCAATCAACGAGCCGATATTGCTCTGGCGGGGTGACAACTATAGTGGGGGATCGTTCCGCCCCAATATATTTTTTGCGGATTTTTACAAATTTAAAAAATTTATCTTTTGGCATCTGTTGTACGCATCTATTTTCTCTGCAACCATTCCTCTCACCGCCACATGTCTTCTTTAGTGTTTTAGGTTAGTGGTTTAGTGTTTTAGTTGTTTAGGTAATCATAAAAGTGACGGAAGTTTGTGATGAAACTCGCACGAAGAACCTGGTGGTCAGGACACTCAGTTTGATATTTAGAAAGTATCTCAGTAATACTTTCCACGGATCTACTTTGTGACATTGATACAATTAGGCGACGTGGGGAAACAATTCTCTATTCTGTTCCCATATGTTTTCCTTTGTGTATTAAATTTACAATATTAGAGTTATATACTCTAGGTGTGTGTGTTTTTTGTTGATATTCCATAAAAATACAAAGGTACCGTTATTAAATCCCTTCTTAAAACGTATAAAGTACACAACACCATTTCTGATTCAGACCACGTAATTATTTCAATATAAACATATTGTTGACCACATACCTATTTCTCCTGGTCAGAATACAGCTTTGGAAAACACCTGTATATGATTCAAATATAATTGCTGCATCAACATATCCTAATCTACCCCTACAATAAGCTTTAAATATACATTTATAAATATTACATTCCAATTAAATACATACCTTAAGTTATCAAATATCAATATTATTTTTTTTTCTCCCTATTGAATATAACAAATATATTTTTAAAACTTGATTCTGTTGACGTTATGTGGCACTGAGTTTGTTGTTGACACACATTAAATATGTTATAACACCTTGATAAAAGGTTGGCGTTCAGCCAACGGAAATATTGGTAAAATAAATTATATTTTGATTCAATATATGCCTTTTTAATTAAACATACCTTAAGTGTAGAAGCAAATTTAATCAATTAAAAAAATCGTTTATTTGAAAAACTTTTTTGATGAGTTTGAAAAAGTTTCGATATTCTACAGGTTGAAATCCTTTTAGAATTGATAAGAATTATTCAGCCTTTTGATAAAAACTTAAAATTTGGTCCACCTTTATTGCCCAGAAATTTTACTAGATAAATATATATACGAAGTCTATATTGAGACATATACATGGATTAACATATGGCAATCCCAAGGAAAAAAAAAGAGGAAAGTAAAATATATTCTAATATAATAATGATACAGATGGAATATAATGGGAACTGAAGATTTCCTAATTCACGTCTTCTTTGACTGTTAATTCTATCCTTAGTTCTTCAACAGTCTTATAGAATTGATGATATACAAAGATTCTGTTGACTTTGCTTAGACTTTTTAATGAAACTGATTCCAAGAATATTAATCAAACATTATATTTATTGATTTACAAGAGAGAGAAAAAATATATAAAAGGGAAACTAATATTAAACAAAAGAACTTTTTTTTTTCGGTTAGCGCCTATTTACCCGTGAGCTTACACACACACTCTGTGGGAACAATTAATTAATATATATATTACAGATTATATATTGGATATGAAGGTAGTGAGGAATTTGAACATGTGTCTAAATATCTGCGTTGCTAAATGTGAATAAATATTGTGTTTTTATCATTACATTCCAAAGCATGCTTATATTCTCCCATATTTAGTATGTTATATGGCAAAATAAATAAACTATTTGATAGTCATTTTGCAAAATTTTGAATAGTTTTAGAATATTTTCTAATATTTTTTTTTTATCATTCGTAGCAGGATTTTTTTTTTTCATTTTATTATTCAACCAGGCACGATATTGAAATATTTGCGCCTTTTACAGAGGAAACAAACAGAACAACAAACAAATTAGAACTTAAAATTAAATATTTACAAATTTCCATGTATTATTCGACAGAGTTCATAAAATTTATATAGACAAAATGGCTGATGTAAGAAAGTTAAATGATCTAGATCAGGAAACAAACGATGTTTCACTTCTGCAAAGTTCGAACAGTCGTATATAAGGTGAAGAGAAGTTTGTTCAGTTTCTCCGCAGGAACAATTTGGTATAAAAATGGAATAATTTCAAGATACTCCAAGTGGAGATATGGCTGAAGAGGGAGAAAGTTTTCTCCACCGGAGTCCACCAGACATTTCACGGTTGCACGCTAAATGGGAAGTTAAACATTTAGGTCCTTTCAACACCACAAACAGCCAGCCCTTCATTCTTCTCTACTTCTTTGTTCTTGCTCCAAAATTATGGCCCCACTATTTCACCTCTCCTTTTCTGTGTTTGCTTGCTGACATTAATGAAGTGCTTGCTCTCTCCATAGACCATTCTATTGGTTCACATGGTCCACTATGAACGTAGTTTTATCGTTGTTGCTTCTCAATATTGGTGAGTGTTGAACCTGTAAATGTTTAATTTATGTTTTGTTGATAGTTAAAAATCCCCAGGGAGAGAGTTGTATTAGAGTATTTAGAACTTGGAATATTGTCTCGCTTTGATAAGGAAGCATTCCATAAATGTTTGAACACAAGACTGAATGCAACTTTAATTAGATTATAGGTAGCTTTCCAATATATTTTAAAATATATTTCACAAAACAAAAACAAAAAAACAACTATTTATTCCGTTTAAATATAATTTTTTCATTTGATATAGTCACTGTACTCAGAAAGAGATGCAATTATTTTTATTACCATCCAAATTGCATTATGATTGTGTAAATCTCATTAAAGTTTATTGGTGAACACTGGACGATGTGACATGAGAGTAGAATCGAGAGTTGGTATAAAGTGACAAAAAAGAAAATAGCCAGAATGAACAGAATTATCCTCTACACTGTCCTATAATCAATAGGTATTGCTGAAGAAATAAATTGAATAATCTGATGTTGGTTCAGACAGTAAAAAAAAAAAATATTATAAACTTTTATTATTGAATGCATACATTGAAAGATTTGGAAATAAGAAAAATTAAAAGGCGTACGTACAGTAGTTGTCAACTACAGAATTATCATGGGCATATATTGATGAATACATAGTGGACTATTTGAGTAGTAAAGAAATAAGAAGCCACTTGTTCCCTTCCAGTTTCCAATAAAATATGATAACAGTAGTGTTGGTTTAGACAAACAGAGAAGATTTATGCAGTAGTTGTCATCTACAGAATTATCATGGACATATATTTATGAATACATAGTGGACTATTTGAGTAGCAAAGAAATAAGAAGCCACTTGTTCCCTTCCAGTTTCCAATAAAATCTGATAACAGTAGTGTTGGTTTAGACAAACAGAGAAGATTTATGCAGTAGTTGTCATCTACAGAATTAGCATGGACATATTTTGATGAATACATAGTAGACCATCTAAGAGAGTAGTAAAGAAGTAAGGAGCCACTTGTTCCCTACCAGTTCCCAATAAAATGATGACACCCAGGTAGAAAGAGACGTTGAATTAGCGGTGTTTATTGTTGTTATATCTGGCAGGTAAAGGGCTACTCGGTCCCTCTCTCAAGGCGTAACGAATTAGTGGTCCGGGCCCCCGATTGTGCTCCCCCACTCCAGAAGGCCTCCCTCCCAGGTTTAAACTAACTCGCATTGTTGGTGCCCAATCGCCCCGATCCTAATCGCATTTTCTCCCTCTAGAAGGTCCAGATTCCTTCACCTGATTTCCCCCAGATGGATTCTTTCGCTTTGCTTGACCTTCTTTTTACTGGAAAATTTTGTGACAAAAGCCCATTTGATGCGTGTCATTTCACGGTTTCCTGTATGTTTTCAACGTCACCTTGACCCTCTCAGAGTGCTGTAGGTTCCCGGTGGAATATTCCAAGGAATTGAAACGTTCTAGCTAAGGATTTCCGCAGAAAGGTTATTCTAGGCGATGTTTAGAAGCATCAATTTTCAACCCAATTAAAAACCCAGATTCTTATACAATTATTAAAAATCATTAAAAATTGAAAAAAAAAATAAAATAAAGTCAAATAGAGTCAAATAGAGTCAAATAATAAATTACTTCAATGGGCCATACTTACACAAGTAAGTATAAATAACTACTTCCTTCTATATGTAAACATATGGTGTAAGAATTGCAGTAAAAGCAACACCAAACGTCTACCCGTTATTAATATCGTGTTCTATGCCATGTAGGGGTAAGTGGCAATTTATAGATATAGAAATCTAAAAAAAAAGCTCAAATAAGTAAACTATGTAAATATACCATATCTCCGAAAGAATCTACGTGAGGTATCCTCGCTGGCTGAACGGAAGGAGCTGTTACTGTACGTGATATCTGGGGTGGGACTTACATTTAACGCTCTTCAAACTTCTACCTGCCCGAGGGAAGCACGATCCAACAGCCATTTTCTTTATTCGACATTCTATCCAAACAGAGAATTCTTTTTTAAAAAATCTCTCTGCTATATGTGATAAAATCGATCCTAATTTTAGACTTTCCACAAATACTTGTATTATGGGCAAAGAAGAGGCAATTCGTATACTTTTAGGAAGAGCAGGCCAACTTTTCGATCTATAAAATATGGGCGAGTATCGATTACGGCGACAAATTTAATATTCTCAAAGAATTTAGAATCCTTAAATGGAAATATAAATCGAGAAAGAATTCCGGGCACGACGAACGATTCAAAAACTTTTAGGAGCCGGACTCTGGTCTATTCAACTGAGATGAATTTATCACAGTCGCACAAGACCACCGATTAAATTATTCCAATATTACTGAATCTAACATCTTACACTGACTATCCTTGTACTTGTAGGATGTAATAACATATCTGAGGTCGAGAAATGATGTGATCGAAGAAGAGTAATAAAGAACATTATATCCAAAAGATAAACCAGGCACATGTTGATGCTGTTACAACATTGCTGATGGTGGTAATCGACATTAAATTGTGGCTGGACTTATCCTACTAGATCTTCCACCAGGCACACGACATTTCTTACCCCCGTGTGTGTCAGCCACTTTTAAAAGATACCCAGAATTGGATACCAATCTTGTGCCAATGTTTGCCGGCGCCAGGGGTGATCCCCACCCCCAGGTGCAGGTGGGGCCCCACCAAACTGACCTAAATGACCGCTGATAAACTTCCTTCCTTCCTCTAGGGTCTGATGTCGCAATGTCCCCCTCCCTCTGTCAGTGTCAGCCCAGCATTCCTTCCTCGAACCTACTCTGCAAACAACTCTTCCAAAAAATTCTATTTTGAAAAAAGAAAATAAGGATTATAAAACGCCATATCCACACCTAGGTGTAAAGATCAACAATAGAGAGTAACGTGAGAAAATTTAAACAACTGACATGTTAATTGTTAGTTAAGGTAGGAGGGGCTATTCTAACACTCTGAAGAGGATTAACATTGGGCAATGGTTCCATGTCATCGTAGAAATTTCTGGGATACTCCCTCCCTGTTCTTTATTTACTTTGAATCTTACATTTAACGTGTCTTCCTTTCCTCCATGTCAAGGGGATACTGTTACTACCGGCTTCTATTTACGTACATCACAATTTGCTCAATGTACAGAACATATGTAAATAGAGTCCAGGTGTATTCCCTTGATAAAGGTAACAAAAACCAACAACAACGTAAATATTTAAATAAAATGAAGCGAATTATCGCGAATATTAATTGGATGTTTTATCATTTTACTATTACATTGTATTCATAGTCAGCAAGAATATGATTTTGTCTTTGATGGTATATTTCTAGAACTATTTTTGGTTTCGTTTTACAATTTATTCTTTTGGAGAGTAGTCAGCTTTCAAACATTTTTCACAATTTTTTTTTTAATGATATAATCTATCAATATATTCTATCAATTTATTTGTCAGAAACGGTAAAAAGTAGACTTAGTGCAATAGATTTATGCAAATTTTGTGCGAAGGCGAGAAGGATGAGAAACAGGTGTAAATAGTTTTCCTTTTTTTGGACTCATGTTGAATTGTATATAGTATTTGATTTATGCTCAATTTTAAAACCATTGCTATAATGGGAGAATCTTGTATGGGGCTTGATCCCTAATAAAGGTGTGTGTGTATCAATTTAATTTAGTAGATTTTAGATATGTTGATTGAGAACAAAACACAAAATTTATATGTAAAATTTAAGCCCATTACTTTGAGAAAATAATTAGAAGAGATGGCATGGCTAAGCGTTTTCCTTGGATCAATTAAGATGGGCTAGAACAATGGACCGATAGCCATTGTTTACAAGAGGTTTGTAAAGTTGTGATAATTGATAGCTCATGTCAAACTAAGGTTCTGTTTGGACTCGCAGAAAGTTTTACAACAATGACTGTTGAGCCGACACATCGCGTTAAGATGCTTATTGAAGTAGACACATAGCTTGTTATTTCACTCACAACTTTCTTTAATATAATTAATTATTTGATAAATATTTGAAGATGTATTGTGTCTTTCTGTGTCTCTTGATGAAACCTGGATTTCGGGAGCGTACTAATATATTGTGTTTAAATGTTGTATATTGATGAAAAATCTATATGATTTGCAATTTTTTTGGTCAGATTTTTTAAAAGATCATTAAACTCATCAGTATATATTTAGGGAGCATGAGGTGTATACATTTTTAATTATTAGAGATAATATGTGAAAAAAAAAGAGAGAAGTTATTGCCTATAAAAATTTTCTAGATATTCAACATGAAGTGATCTCAATTTTTTATTCTGATGCTCTGATATTTAGCTTGGAGCTGAAAAACATATCCAACAGATATTCTGAAATCTTACGTGGCGGCTTATAGTCATCTTTTCTTTTTTTCAGTCATAAAGAAGATGGGACTATCCATTCTCGAATGTAACCTTACGTGGTGGCTTATAGTCATCTTTTCTTTTTTTCAGTCGTAAAGAAGATGGCTATCCATTCTCGAATGTCACACCTCTTCCATATAGATTGAAGGATTAATTTACAAAGCAAATCCTTATTCAAAAAATAATATAAAATTGATCTGGGATCAGGTTGATAAATTATGTAAAAGCAAAAAGCATATCCTGATCGTGTGCAACTGAAATTTGCAGATGGCGCAAGCCATCTGTTGGAATAAATACCAACTAACCGTTGATTCTTAATTATTCCAAAAGTTCCTTAATCAATCAAGAAAGGCTATTTGGTAAATATTCAGGAATAATTATAAATTCAACGATTAGTTGCAATTTATTCTGATAGCCATCAACAACTTTCAGTTGCTTTCAGGATATGTTTTTTCTTGAATCATCTTTGGTTAATTTTTTGGATCAACAGAAAAATCTTGAAGGGAAACTCTTCTTGTAAATATATCAAGCATACAGCAAGGAGGCATTGAGTTTGATCTTAGCCCAAAGGCCGAGAAGCGAGCAGCTGCATGGACGGACTCTCGACTAGACCAAGCATGATTTCCCTCCAAGACGTTGGATGGATGCACGTGGCTCCTCAAAAGGTGGGAAGAAGGAAGGAGGGGGCGAGGTGGGGTGGGCCTATTTTGGGGGCGCATTGAGGGAGCCTGCTCTGGGGGACCGTAAACAAATAGGCAGAGGACAAAAGCGAACTAACAATGAGCTGGTTATTTATGACTTGGAGATTTTCTGGATGGCCCTTTCTCCTGATGGCTGGCCACTGTGACGTGCTAGACTCAGGTTTATTCTCTCCTGTTCAGCTTACGTGCTGCAAGACTTTTGAAGCGCATGATTTCTTTATTTACTTCTTAGTAAATGTTAAGATTTTCCCTGGATTATAATTAACGAACAAATAAGAAAACTTGACATGCATGATTTTCACTTCTAATTTCTTCCATAGTTCTCTAAGGCATCCAGATCCTGGAACCAACTTGAAGGAAGTGCATATGATCTTTCTTAATTCCACTTTCCCCCATATTTTTATATTTAGGTAATAAAAAGGGGTATATATTGGATTTAATAAAATATTTATTTGCTTATATACCTAAATGATTAAAAAGCACGACGTTTGTGTTTTTTTAGGAAAGAGATTAAATAATAACGCCCTAGATATTTCATTGAAAGTATGAAATAACACTATTTTGTGAAATATGCAAGTATATAACTGGTGAAGATTATACAGCACTTTTTAGTGACTACAAATTAGAGATAGAAAAGGCCAAAATAACGATGGGGGAAACTATAGTATAAGTCTTTATGCTAGGATATGACTTCAGGTTTCCAATAATTCGTAAACTTCACAAGGGATTGGAAATGCTTCGCGTCAAATTCCTCTATGCAATTGTAATCCTTGTCGAAATAAATTGCGATCCAGTATATGTATATATAACGTAATTAGCTATCTGGATAATCTTACCAGAAATTTTGCCGTCAGGGTGAAGAAATATAACTGGTGAAGAGAGATAAATAAACTCATGGACCAAAGGAAGTCGTATCTTTTAGCTTGTATATCGGGATTCAGATAATAACTCTGAAATATATCACAGTGATCTTTATTGAAGACACAAAGGATAATGCCTCTGTCTTCTTTTTGATTTCAAAGACTTCGACTTCCTTAAGTTCTGTCCATGGGTGTATTGAGAGAGATTGGAAAAGGAACGAAGCCTGATCTTCAGTGAAAGACAAGACATGGATGGAAGTAAGCAGAAATTGATTGATGTACAAAGTTCTGGAAGGTGAAGTGAATGGAAAGAGAATGGTAGGAAACTGGACTGACCAACTAGATAGTAATTTATGAAGAAATAAAGCGAAGACATCAAGGTAGAGAAGCATAGCGCTACTGGAGACCAGAACCTGCGCAAAGAGAAGCTCAAAAAGAAGGATATACTTAGAGAAGTCGCTGAGAAAAGGTTCACCATTGCTAAACTATGGCCTCCCAATATAATTTGATTTATTGAATTAATATTTGTTAAACACTGTAGAGTTTTTAATAATATAAAACATTTAAAAATCATATTTCAAAACAATATCCATTAATAAAATGCGCTATGTAAAGATATTTCCAATATATTACCCAGAAATAGAGAAACAGCGGGACACAGAGATATCATCATTCAAGTATAATAAAGGAAAGATTTGAGAAAGTAACATGATTTCATATAGGCCAATAATTATAAATAATTTACTCAAAATGCATTTATTATCAATTGCTAAATACATTTTACGAATGATTTATGTTAAAAAACATCAGAATGAATGTTTTAATTTTCTGTAGAAATTGAAATATCTCGTTTACAAGATGATGAGTATTGTTTGTTTGAAGTTCCACGATGTGAAGACATTTTGGTCTCTTGTATAAATAGAACGCCCCCTCGCTTCCCCACCTCCCCCTAACGCATCAGGTGACACAATCCAATGGCGTTCGGAAGGGAGGTGTGAACATGACTCTTTCTCAATTTGCACACTTTGTTTTCTTCACCTTTTTTGCATAAAACCATCTGGTTGTATACTGTTTCTTCTAACTCACCATAGAGATAAACCCCCGTCTTCATATCAGAAGTCTTAACCTTTAAGTGTCTAAGATTTAATTTACCGAAGAAATTGATATCGTAGTATAAATAAGAGATGTTTTTTATTTTGCAAGTAAGTTAATGACCGAGACCACTGAAGTGTTGTACCGCAGCAAAGAAGTGACTTGTTAAAGAAAGTATAAGCCTCAACACATGTGCGGAATTCTCTCAAATCTTTCCTCAACTTCTTTAAATAAAGAAACTTAATTGCATAATACAAAACTTTAAAAATCTTCAAACTTTGTTAAATTTACACTCAAAAAGTTGATGTTGAAGAGGTAGCATTGAATAATTCTAACCATAAATAGAGAGAAATCAGAAATTTCTGTTCTTTTCATAGTCTTGAAGATAAAGGTTGCCTGGCCGGTATTCATGTTTCTTTAAAAAATAGATACATTTTTATTAAATATAAATATTAAATATAAATAAAAAAATTAACTGGCCGAAATATCTATCTTTTCTTAATGTTTATAACCAAAAATTTGCTATTTTTAACATAAGATTTGAAAAATAATAAGAAATCGCACAATAAAAGCATATATTATAGTATTAAATATGACAAAAAAGGTAAATACTCCAATTATATAAAGAGAAAACTAAATTGAAATACTTTAGACTTTACATTTTTCATTTCACGACATCTATTTGATCCTTTAGGTGACGAATAAAGAAAAAAACATTGATAAATAAGGGCATAACAATTTCTTTAAAAGAGAAGAAAAGAAGAAAGGTATTGAGGTGCTCAAACAAATTCTTATTTTATTATTATCGCCCAGCAGAGAAGACACCCGGGGAATTGTGATAGAAGCAAATCAAAAGAATGCAGACGATAGATATCAAAGCAGACGACGAGCTGTTCAATCAATCTTGGAGGGGGAGAGGGGACATTCTTGGAATGATTTAATCCCCGAGTTGTCATGGAGACGCCTGGACAGGTCTCTACGTAGTTTGAGACAGTATGTTCATTACTGACTGAATCATACGTCTGCTTCTACAAATAGAAGAATTATCACAATGATATATCCTCTCTAAATTACTTATAAATGAGATTTATATATATAAAGTAGTGTGTTGTATCTATAATATATGAAAGAAAAATGGTATAAGAGAAAGGGTAAAGAAAGTTAAAAAGTGTAGGTAAATGAAGATCACATTTTAAGGCATCAAAAAGGTTTTACGTATTTTAACAAAGTAGGGCTATAACAAGTTCACGCTGAAGCCTCGGCAGTTACGCGTCATATGAGCGGAACATAGGGAACAAAAGGAAGAATTGAAGATAGTATGATAAGAAGAAGAAAAAAAAAATATGAAATGATAGAACTATGTTAACATTTTATCAAACTTTTAAAAGGTAAAAAGAAATAAAATATTTAATTTTCAAATGTATATTATTTGATATATATATATATTATTTGATATATATATATATATATGTATATTTTATATTTTGATCCAATATATGCATTTTTATTTAAAGATTTTTTTATGGATTGCTCTATTTTCAAAATTTATATATTTATTGGGATTGAAGTTTTAATTTTCATCTATTGAATTGTGATTTAAAAAAAATATTTTAAATGAAATAATCTTTTAAAGATCTTCATAATGTACCATTTTTGAGATTATCTGGGGAAAAAAACGTATGCGTACGATGTATAGGATACCACAAGTGTTTTATTATATAAAATTCTCCCTATCCCTTGTGAACTGGCGAATCCTGTATAAGGCGAGAGTCCCTAAATAAAGGCTTTTGTTGTTGTTATTATATAAAATTGTTGCGTATGTGTGAACATGAATATTTTGAAGATATTCAGCTGTGGAGGCCCAGAAAAGATCTGAGGGGCTGTTCTATAATTGGTGATCTACATAAACATGGTAGGTGGAAATCTGAGGTCGCTATAAATTAACACGTCTACACATGTAGATCAAGCTCAACTTGTTGAGTACAATATGCAATACAAGTTACTTTAGAATATAACTCATTATAAATAGCTCAACTTGATCAACTTTCTCTCTCCACGATACTAATTATTACAGATAACTTCATTAAATCAACTTCCATCATTGCTTAACATACTGTAAATAACTACCTTGCGATTTCTTCTATCTGCTTATGTTGTGGCTTATTTGTTTAATGGATATGTTTATTCAATGCTTTTTTCTTAATTGTTTATTTTCTTTTTGATAATTCTGTTACCTACTCTACTACAATATGAATTATTGTAAATAGTTTCACGCGCAATTATCCAGATCAGATATAGCGTGTCTTGTTTGCAACTGGTAACTGGTAAAATGCCTGGGAATTACATTCTCTTGTGGTACGAATATGTTCATATAACAGACTGTCTATTGAAAAGTTTTAGTAAAAAGTCGATTTGATATGGATTGAAACCCTAGGTTCTCTTGATTGATGATAGATCTACATGGTAGATCCAATGTTGAAACCACCGAGTGAACGTTAAGAATTCTATGTATATCTAAGCCTCATGTATTTGGTAATAATCGACCCTATTCTAGAAAAGCGTTTCAAAATTATTAATTACCATTAAAATAGTTCAAACTAAGCGCATTCTACATATTAATTCTCATACATCTTTTTATCATAAAACACTTTCGTTCAAATTTGAATATAGGAAGAAAAAATTGTTTAATATCGTTTTAACGTCAAATAACTTTTGACGGGAGAGGCGCTCTATGGTTATATATATATAATGACTATTATAATTTACGCACAGCATTAAATGGAATTATTACAGCGTTATATGAACAGAATTACTCCGGTATCTGATTAGAAAGTTCTGCAGTACAGCATACTGCTAGGCGCTGCTGATGTGGGGAGCCAACCAGCCGCAATGCACGGCGTTGGTCGATGGCTTGGGTAAACACATCCCAACATAAATATCTTGCCAGATAGCTTGTCTCTTTCACTTCTATATACAAGAATTCCGTGTTCTTCAAATCAGAAAAATTATGTGTCTTCATCATTCTTGTTTATATCTCTTGTCAATACTAATGAGAATAGATAACGTTTCCTTACATTTGGTGTGTGCACTGATTTTCTACATTAAATAATTCAATCTTCGTAATATTATATAAACGCAGTCTAGACACAAATATTAGATTCTTGGCGTGTAACAAGAATTTCTGTCAAACCGCCAATTTTAAGAGAGTATTAACTGAGGATATAATGTGCTGGATTTCTAATCTTTGTAAATAAATAAAAAAAATCTATAGATTTAAGGGGTGGTATAATGGTTTTAGTTGGGGTTTTAAAGATAGTTTGGTTAAAGAGTTAACAAGCTAATCTTACAGTTATTCTCATACAAGCAGGAATCAACGTAAAAAGATTCCATAAAACAAAGTTCGCCCCATTTTGGAAGAGGTAGCATATTGAGAATTGCGCCATTATCTGCGGTATCACCGCAGAATGGTCTGGAAGTCAGGATTTACGTACACAGAAAGGCTCAAGCTATATACAGTATTCGTTCTCGAAGGTTATCCAATTTGAGCTGAATAAGTATGCAATTACACCTTATAAAACAACTCAAAAGTATGGAAATTTTGAAATAAAAAGCAAATCTAGACTTCCTAAACATAGGTTCTACTTCGGATTGGAGAGCCTGAGGTCACCCTAGAACCAAATGGAGTATCAGAGTAAAAGAGAAATTTCAGCTCCCTTCCTCCAGATAGCTTATCCAACTCCCAAGAAGAGATCAAGATATCGTGGAGGCCTCGAGAGAAAAGAGGGATGTTGTGTTGTGTGTTGTTTTGTGACCGATTGATTAAACTTTATTTCTTTGTTGAAATTTCTTCTTTAGTTGAATATCAAGAACCTCATTCAGCGGATAGAGACTCCCTTTTATCTATTTGTTTAATTTTGATGAATAGATGGCTCTCTGAATATAAATCGATACTAATCCAATAAAGTTGAAGACTTCACTACTCAAGAATCCATCCACAAGATTCTTCCTTTACTTACGGAGATGAAACGAATTCTCCATTCGAGTTTTAGCGAGATCCGTTTTGACAGATATGATCTGAGATTGGGCAGATTTTACTCCAGTTCTGTGCGAGAAGAAACGCTGAGAAGATAAACAAAAGGGCGTTAACAAAGAATTGAATTTATAAGAAACTAATATAGAGACAACATACCGCGATGCTGTCAGGAAAGGATATCAAACAAAACTGATGAAGTGCTAGAATCCAACGACGGTGTTTTGGTGTTTGCTTAGAGGGGAACGCTCGCCTTCTTGAGCCCCTCCAGCTGCTTCGTGATGACAACAGGCCGGATGTGATTCATCGTCTTAAGACCAGAGCCGATCGTATATTGGGAATGTACCACACGTGTGTGAGCCTGCCTTGTCTTTCTTTACTCTCTTGGCATAATCCTCTTTAGTGTGCAATGTGACGGCTGGATTATTGTTAGTCCATGACGCACTGATGCTGGTGATAGCTCTGGTTTGGAAGTCTTTGATTTATTTAAGTCTGGTATGGCGTGAGGCTCGGTACTTCTGGTGTAAACTGAGGTCGATAGAACTGGCGGCAGAATGCGGTGGATGTTTTCATAACCACTCGAGTTAGTCCTTCTGTGCTTATGGACTGTCTATCTTCTATCTAGAAGAAATACTCATGTTTTTACGACATTCACTTTACTGTAAAACTGGAAAATATCCTTGTTTGTATATAGTCAGTCTTGTATTTTCTAACTCTATATTCTTTCTCTCAGATGTAAAGCAAAAACTAAACAAAGATAACTTTAAATAAACAAGCCCTTTTTTTCAAGTTATCGTCATTTTAAATGGCACACACCGGCCATTTATTTTAGCAAAGGTATGGATTTTATTCGTACTCTCCCAATGATTATAGAAAGCTTAAATATATGTCTTAAATGAATTTTACGAATAAAAGTTTTAAATCCGTCCAAAAAGACATTTGAATATTTATCATGATTGGACAGGACCTTAGCGGCAGAGAATGTCATTCGGCCAACAAGAAACTTCCATCCATCCGTCGTCCAAATTACAGGGTGACCAAAGGCCGACAAGGATACTGCGGGTCGAAAAAAAAAAAACGATCAGACTTGTTTTTCTAAGGCAGTCCTCGGGCGCCAATGTTGACTTTCCCCCATCACAAATTACTAAATGTGTCAAATTAGCGTTAAGGCTTCCTCCAACTTCACCTCCATCGGCGTAAAAAGGGATTGGAAACAAAGTTATTTTTTCACTCAGTTGGCGATCTGTGAAATGGAAGAATCGAAGCTCTTTCACTTCATTAAGCATTAGAATATATTTAGCCGTTTTCTATGGCGTCCGTTGATTTCCTGCGCTAGGTAATCCATAGCTTAGACTTTAACCATTTCCCTAACACGGCTTTTCTAATACGGTGGAACCCCTCTCACGAGAGATCATACCCAAAAATATTATTTTTATATATTTTTCACAAAGAGAGAGAGAGAGAGAGAGATTGAGATTGAAACTGATTTATTACAATGTCCATATAAGATTATATAAGGTTAAATACAGAATAAATATAAATGTGAATAAATAACTGGAGGATGACCTATCTGTAAATAGTTAACTGAATATGAGACAAACTTTATTTTGTTGCAAATGTTTCCTCTTCCCTCTCCTCTTGCTGATGTGTAAATACGGCAAATCCTATATGGGGCGGAATGCCCTAAATAAAGGCTTTTGTTGTTGTTGTTATGTATGAATAAATAGATATAAATAATTGATAAAAAAATATATATATAAATAAATATACAAGTCGTTATTGGTGGCGCCCACCGCAGGAAAGACTCCGCCACCGATGGACTGCGAGAGAGAGAGAGAGAGATAAACCAAACCTAAGAATGATGTTTTATCAGAGAACAAGATAAGTCTCTAATGGCATCTCAATATTGGATACAACACTCACTTACCCATCAAGTTGAAAATGGCTTCTAAAGGTGGAGGAATCTACTATTTCAGGTTATCAGTATATGGATACAAGAATACAATGGCAAAAGCCATTTCTCTCATCCTTTACCCATATAAAATCTTGCAATGCATCAACTAAATGAAAACCAAAGCAGCCTCTTACAACGTATGTTTAACGTGATAAAGAGAATTTCTCGAAAGCTTGTGTATATCTAAATGGAAAAAAGAGATTTGTCATATCGATTAACATAGATTGAAATAAGAAATTTAAGCTAATTTTGACGTGCTGTTTCTTTTTAAAATAAATCAATTTTCTACTGCCCTTACTGAAATGATAAAATAATGGGAGGGTTCACCACTGATGAGTCAGGCCCTCCCATTATTTTACCATTTCAGTAAGGGCGGAAGAAAATTGTTTTATTTTAAAAAGAAAATACTTATCAAAATTAGCTTAAATTTCTTATAACAGATTGTGCGTTAATATATCATAAATAGATTAAAATTGTTTTGAAAAATAGAGCAATCCATAAATAAATCTGACATATAACACCTTGTTATAATACCTTGATAAAGGTTGGCGTTCAGCCAACTGAAATATTGGTAAAATAAATTATATTTTGATCCAATATATGCCTTTTTAATTATAGATTGAAATGTTTTAAAAGCTTTGAAAACGGTGTTTGGGGAGATTATTCTGAACTATAAGGTCTAACAATCTTTAACACCCGTAATAACCTCATCAACACACTTCATTAATTTACCTAATTGCTCTTTCCCAATTAGAGAGGGATTTGTAGGCTGTGGGAGAGAAAAATGATCGCAATGTTTCTTAATTTTCTCATTATATGTCTAGTAGAATTTTTTCAATTTTAAAATACAGTAGAACCCCCCTTTAGCGGACACCTCCCTATAAAGGACAGTTTTCATTTGCAAAATTACCATTTTTACTATTTAGCAGCTCTCCGATAAGAGAACACCTCTCTCTAAAAGACACACGCAAACACAAGACCCATCTCTTTTCCAGTCAGCCTTTCCATACTGTGCACTTTGCATGTATTGACAAGATGTCAATAAAATTATTTTAATTGTCAATTGTCTAAAAGACACGTTGGCTCTGCAATTAAGTGTCCATTATAGGAAGGTTCTACTGTAAATGCAGGCTAATTCCAAATATTTACCCGACAGTATATGCTACTGATGTTTGTCTTGAGGATCCCCGACCATCTTTATCCCGTGGGAGCTGAGAGGTCACACAGTGACAGCAGACCTGCTCAAGGAATTAGTACTTCTGGGAGGTACCAGCGAATGTCAACATTCCATCGCTAACGAAGAAGTACTTGAGAGGTGAGTTTAGCCATGTCAAGGGCTGTTCTTCATTCTCTGAAGTATGATCCTCGGTTCATTCCCCTCTGGCCTTCAACTTGAATTAATTGATGAAGGACCTGTGTATCTTTCACTGGAATGCCCCAAATAATGGTAGACTGGACACGTTCACTGATGCCACTTTGTATCACGGATTTCTTAGGGGAAACAGTAAACAATTTCATTTGTGAATTCCTAAATAATTCCTTATACCCGCAATAAACATTAACCTATTGATGGGAACTTAGATACGATGATTAGCTTTAATTATTATATCTCATTGTTATGTGGCTAAGAGATATAAAAGAATAAACGCGGAAAATAGGGAGTTTTTTAAAATTAGTTTTAAAGTATTTTGATATTCGGAAAGGTAAAATCTCCTGAAATATATAAAATGATCAATAAAATGGCTTCCGAATATGTGTTTCTTACTTTATTTTATATATTTTCTTCTAAAGGTTTCGGGTTTCACAGACCCTCCTACAGGATCATAGCATATACTCCTGTTGAGAGAATGGTCTGTAAAATCCGAAAGCTTGAGAAAAAAAAGTATATTAAAGCAAGAAACACATATTATAATTAAAGCTAAATGGTTTCCATTAACGCGTTTCTAATTCTTTTATTAGATTAAAAATGTAAAAGATAAGATTTCGGAGAATCTATTAGGAATTGTGGCAAGATACATCTCTCTTTTCTCCCTAGTTTACTTGTATTGACTGGAGAGTCAATAAAATATTTTAAATTGTCTAATATATTTTCTAATAATAATATACACAGTAGGGGAAATAGAACAATAGAGAACCTCTCATGAAAAAAACGGCCAAAGGCATGGTTAACCATAGTGCCTACTGGAGGTGGTCTCTCATTGGAGGTTGGATAAGCTCAGAAAAAGTTATAATAATGGTCGCTTAGGGATATGGTTGCTCATCAGAGGGGTTGTTAACGGAAGGGTTTATTACCGTAAATTCGACATAGAAGTGGTGTGTTAACTATACATTTAAATAAACCTCGCGTTACCTCTAGCTTGCAGATGGGACTGGGAATTGCTTCAGCTCTTCCTAATATACTCTACTCTGGTCGAACCTCTAATCCTCCAAGTAGAAAATGATAATTTACAAATAGATTTGGACACCTTCTGTGTAAGAAATGGAAGCATATTATATTTATACTTCCCTCAATAACTCCTCCGCGCGGGGGCTAAGTATATAACTAGAGAGAGAGAGAGAACGCTTCACGATTTTGCGTGTCATCCTTGCGCAGGGCCATGCTAATCTTCTCTGTATCGTTCCAATTTTAGTATATGTACCGCCGAACAAGAGAGAGAGAGAGAGAGAGATAATTTAACTAAGATGTATTATAGATTCTCCTGAAGAAGTTGACAGGGAGTCGCCCAAAGGTAAGGAAAAAATACTGTTGAATTTAAGATATATCACAGAATATTTTATCAATAGATTTTTATAAATATAGTTATCATCATCAATGGTTGTTATTCTTCTTCTTATTTTGGTTTTACATATGTATGTTTGTATCTAAATGATAAATAAAGTTTTATTAAATTAAAACGTATTTGTTATGCATTGATTGAATATAATAAAAAAACCAATAATTGGTAGCAGACCGTGGTTGATAAAAGTAAGTAAATAAAATATTTTCCTGAAATCTAAAGCGGTACGTAATTAAAATAAGAACATTCAAAATGGCGGAAAATATAAGAATTCCTGAATTTAATGGAGAAAATTTCCATAGCTGGAAATTCAGAATAGAAGCCTTCCTTGAAGGAAAGGGATTAAAAAGGTATTTATATGAAGACCCGCCACAATTAGATGATAAGACAGATTGGAGTATCAAGGATGCCCAAGCAAAAGGAATAATGACTAGTGCAATGAATGATAGTCAAGTAAGTTTAATTTTGAATTGCAAAACTACAAAAGACATTTGGAACTCAATTCATAGAAGATATGAAGGAGATATAAAAAAACAAAAAATTGAGGCTAAAAATAACCTCTTCAGAATGCAGATGAAAAAGGATGAAAATTTAAATCAGTTCTTACTTAGATCAGAAAAATTACTAGAAACTGCAAGGATATTGGGAAACAGTATTGAAGAAGAGGAATTTGTAGATGCATTTATAAAGGCTTTACCAACAAAATACAATATCATAGTGATGCAATTGAGCAGCATTAGTGATCCAGGAATTCTAGACATAAGAAGAATTGTACAACTTTATCTAGAGAGATACAAATTTCAGGAAAAAGAAGAAAATCCTAATGCATATAAAATGTTCACTAAAGAAAATGTGCACTTTAATAGGAATACAACATTTGAAAATACAAGACCTAAAAGGAAGATTCAATGCTTCATATGCAGTAAATATGGACATAAAGCAAATGATTGTTGGTACAACCCAAAAAACAAAGGAGAAAATTCCACAAGAAAGAACAATGGACCACAATCAAACACACATTCTTGGAAAACAAGACAAAATGTGCCCAGAGCTACAGCTGCTAAAGTAAAAGAAGAACAGACATTTACCACAATCAGTAAAGAAGAGGAGATAAAGGAAGATAAATATCAAGGTTGGATTCTAGACAGTGGAGCAACTTGTCATATGACATCCTCTCTTGAGCAAATGAAAGACATTCAACCTGATGAAAGAAAAATTGTTCTAGCTGATGGGAGCTACACCAAATCAAATTACATAGGAAATGTGAAACTAAATGGTGTGAATCATTTTTTAATACTAAATAATGTTTTACATGTCCCTAGTTTAACTGATAATTTGATTTCCGTAAACAAACTTGTACAAGAAAATAACAAAGTGATTTTTGATCAAAAAGGAGGACATATTATTGATCAAGCTGGATATACTATAATTACAGCAAACAAAGTAGGAGACCTATATTTTATAGAAGGAAATAATAATAAAATAGATATCACTTTCAAAGTAACTAATATCCCATGGGAGGTGTGGCACAAAAGACTTGGACATATAAATGATCAATACATGGAAATAATGAAAAAGAATCAATTAGTTTATAAATTTGACTACAATGAACAGAAATCAATGGAAAATTGCATCAGCTGTATAAAAGGAAAGTATTCAAGAAAACCCTTTAAGACAGTTACTGAAAATCAATCAAACCAGCCACTTGAGCTACTACATTTGGATTTGATAGGTCCAATCAAACAACTCTCAATTGGATCTGCAAAATATGTTTTAACTATAGTAGATGATTTTTCAAGAAAAATATTTGTTAAATTTTTACATTCAAAATCTGATACTTTAGAAATATTCAAAGAATTTTTAGAAAGTACTGAAAACCTATTGAATAAAAGAGCTAAATGCATAAGAAGTGATAATGGGCTTGAGTTTGTAAATCAAGAATTTGAGAATTATCTGAAAAATAAAGGCATTATACACCAAAAAACAACTATTTACACTCCACCGCAAAATGGCATAGCAGAAAGGGCTAATAGAAGCATCATAAATGGAACAAGAACACTACTTGTAGAATCAGAGCTTCCCACCAAATTTTGGGCAGAAGCCATGCATAACTTTGTTTATACTAAAAATAGAACACCAAACAAACATAATTTGAAAATAACACCTGAAGAACTCTTTACAGGTAAAAAGCCTACAGTGGCACATCTAAGAACATTTGGTTGTATTGCTGAATTTTGGATACCAAAAGAAAAAAGAGCAAAATTTGACATGATTACACATTCAGGTATATTCATGGGCTACTCATCAAACAGAAAGGCATATAGAATTTTTAACCCAAACACTTATTCAATAGTTGAATCAAGAGATGTAAAATTTATAGAAAATAAAAAAGGAGTATCATTACTAAAGAGTGATCAAAATGAAGTACAGGACTATTGCATCTTTAAGTTTCCAGAAGAAAATTTTGATTATGATTCAGAAAATAAACCATCAGAAGAGTCCAACATTCAAGAACTTGAAGAAGCTACACAACAACAACAAAATAATGTTGTTCCCTACCTCAGGCCAAGTGCAAGAAATAAATATTATTGTGAGCTTTCTTCAGATGAAGAAGAATTATCAGATGATTCAAGACTTGATCCAACATTTGATCCTACAGAACACAACCTTTTTGCCTTGGATGAAATTCCTATACCCAACTCATATGAAGAGGCCATTAATAGCAAAAATCCAGAATATTGGATTGAGGCCATGCAAAGGGAAATGAATTCTCTACAAGAACATCAAGTTTGGGACCATGTTTATCTACCTAAAGGGGTAAAACCCATAAAATCTAAATGGGTATATTCATCAAAGGTTGATCCATCAACAGGACAAACTATCTTCAAAGCAAGACTTGTGGCTCTTGGATGCTGCCAAAAGGATGGAACCTACTTCCAGAATATCTGCTCACCTGTGATGAAAAGTGACAGCTTTAGAACACTTTTAGCATATTGTGTGTTACAGGGTTGGAGCTTAATACACTGTGATGTACAGACTGCATTCCTATATGGAAAATTAGATGAGGACATTTACCTACTTCCACCTCAAGGATATCAGCCTACTGATGAAAATCTTGTCTGTAAGTTAAACCAGGCATTGTATGGGCTGAAACAGTCAAGTAAGGTATGGTACAATACTTTTTCTGATCATTTGGTTAAAATAGGGTTTACTAGATTTAATTCTGATAAATGTTTATTTGAATTTAAAATTGGAAATTCTAATCTTATTTTAGGCCTATATGTTGATGACATGATAATAATTTACTCAGATATCAATATATTAAATGTGGCCATAGGCAAAATTGAATCAAAGTTTAAATTAAAAAGAAATGCTGATAATTTTACCATTTTAGGATTTGAGATTACTCAGCATGAAAATAAAATAACTCTAAAACAAGAGGGCTATATTAACAAATTATTACAAAAATACCATATGCAAGATTGCAAAGGTGTTTCTACACCAATGGATGTTAACACAGATTTTGGAAATTTCCACAGTTCTAAAAAGATAGATCAGCATAAATACCAAGAACTTATTGGTAGTTTGCTTTATTTGGCATGTAAATCTAGGGCAGATATAGCATTTTCTGTTACTGTTTTAAGTAAATACAATACAGATCCTAGAGAAATTCACTGGAATGCTGCCAAAAGAGTATTAAGATATTTACAATTCACAAAAAAATTAGGTTTAGTCTATACTGTGGGTGACACCAAGCTAGAAGGCTTTACAGATGCAAGTTGGAATTCAAAGAATTTTAAATGTTCATTTGGAGGTATAGCCTTTAAATTTGGAAATAATCTTATTTCTTGGTCATGTAAAAGCTTGCCAAATGTTTGTCTCTCAACTACAGATTCTGAACTTTATGCTTTTACACTGGGTGTAAAGACAAGTATTTACATACGATATCTGATTGAAGAATTAACTGGCAAAAATTGTAAGCCAACAATATTTTGTGATAATCAATCAGGAATTACTTTGATAAAATCTGGACAAACTAGCAATAAATCTAACCACTTGATTAGAACCATCAATTTTTTAAATACCAACTTATGTGTATATAATAGCTTTGATATTATGTATATAAATACTGATCAAAATGTTGCTGACATCTTAACAAAACCCTTAAGTAAAGGGAAATTTCATTATTTTTTAAATTGTTGCAATATTATCTCATTCCAACTACTACCTTAGTTACCTGTCTATACTTATAAATTTTAAAACCATGATAAAATATTCAGCTAGATCTTACGGGGGCATTTGTTGAATTTAAGATATATCACAGAATATTTTATCAATAGATTTTTATAAATATAGTTATCATCATCAATGGTTGTTATTCTTCTTCTTATTTTGGTTTTACATATGTATGTTTGTATCTAAATGATAAATAAAGTTTTATTAAATTAAAACGTATTTGTTATGCATTGATTGAATATAATAAAAAACCAATAAATACCTAAAGAATTGTTGATATATCTATATTCTTTTTTAAAAATCAAGATCTAAAATAGAGGTCAGTGAAAGGGTGGCTCAAACCGTTGGTTTTCGACCACAACAACCCGGAATCGGGGATTCCCCACACATTGGCTACTTTTTAAAAATTTAAAAATGCTTCAATGGCCCCAGGTTTTTGTAAAAATACATCCCACCAGCGAGTGCAAGTAATCAAACAGGGCTCTGGCACATTTGTAAGTGCAAAAATCGAACTGCTTTTCACCTGTGTAGACATGTAGTGCACTTAACTTAAAAGCAATTGTTTACTACCCCCACCATGATTATCATGGCCTGTACTACGTGTACTCGGGATAATAATTTTAAAAAAGGTCTAAAATTGGTTTCACAAGGGAATCCAAGTACTGATGCTAGCAAGCAATTTGCCGATCAATTTTACAACCATCCTTTCCGTACAAAACAAATCCAACTACTCTATAACTTTTACGATAGTATTGAACATAATTAAATACTTAAAGTGAGGTCTAAAATCTGTAAACTGAGTACTGATGCTAAACTGCAATTGTTTTTATAACTATATGTGTACAAAACACCTACTGTGTACTGTGTATAACTTCCCAAATCCCATAACTACATTGCGGATTACTTTAACTGCGGAAGAGACTGCATCGCCAGATCTAATCCAAGCTTGTGCAGGAAAAACATCAATCTTGCATGGCGTGACGACACCATCCTGCTGATGGCCAATCAGATGCCATTATTGGCGCTGGGAAAACCCCAACAATAAATAAACTAGCGCTCTCCACAAATCCATCTTTCTAAACGCTGTCCGATCGATAGCTACTGGCTCGAGAAATGTATAAATACGGAGGTTCATTTAGGTCTTCTTATGGAGGAGGACAGCATCTAAGGAAAATGAAGAAATAAGGAATTTTATACAGAGGCTTATGATAGGTATTGAAACTTACGGATTGACGTCTTAAATAAAAATTCATCTTTTTTACATAACGTCGAAGAATTACCACGAAGAAAAGTAGCAACGTTTTTGTAGCGCAGTTAAATCTGTAAATAAATAGAAGGTAGAGTAACAATCACACAATGGGATAAAGTGTGCCCCATTTAAAGAGATTTTTTTCTTCCACTTTCGAACGAGATTAAAAATGCCCCTATCACACACAATTGCGGTGGGCGTGAAGTGATCCATTCCATTAGCCCCTTCCCGCACCTCTTCGCCCGTGGTTTGTTTAGAAGTGTTTCTTCATTGGTCCAAACACATTACATGGTCCATTCTTCAATGGTCCAAACACATTACATGGTCCATTCTTCAATGTTCCAAACACATTACATGGTCCATTCTTCAATGGTCCAAACACATTGAAATCACATTGTTCACGAGCTCTATAGGTCATCTTTAGTAAAATCAATAAAGCGGAAGAACGTTTATATCAAATCAATAAGTCATCTTGTAGGGTGCTCTATAGAGATGTAGATATCCTTGAAAATAGAATTTATACCATTTTAACTTCGCTGTAAGGACTAAACGGAGCCGTGCGTTATTCTACAGAAGAATTATAACTTTCTTGAGATGGCCTGGCTGTTTTTTTTTTCTTGATTCTGGTTCATAATGTGTACAGAACGGTGCAACTGCCTCTATTTATCTATATAAAAAGAAGAAAATTTAAATGCATTGGATTGGGCAAGATCACTTGCCAAATAAGGAACCGAAGAAAATACTTAACTGCTTCAAAAAGTATGATCTCCAGGATTTGCTACGAATGGCACAAATGGGAATTAGAGAGAGAGAGATTATAATCATATTTGAATAATAATCTACAATTTAGATATAAATTTGTTTATTTTTATGGTCTTAAAGTTGATTTTCACACGAAATCTTTACTTATTTAGGTACCTAAAAGTGGCATATGTTTCTTTAAAAAAGAGAGACGAATGCGTTTCTATTCGATTATTAATTCGTTGCTTTTCCAGTCTTCCAGTTCAAATTGTGGAAGCCAAGATCCAACTTCTGCTACAAATTGAAATGTCTAGCCTCCAACAAAGTGGTATATTTAGCGAACTTCAACGCTATCAATCCTTGATTGCTCTTTCTATCTTCCAAGATATATTGACACTGAAGAATTCACAGATTTCCCGAATATTGTAGATGTCCGTACAGAATAACCTACGTAGCCTGCACAAACAGGACGTGCGTGACATGGCAACAGCAGGATTTGGCAACAGAACGTATGCATTGATCCGTTAACTCTGCTCCCATTGACACAAATTGATATCCCAGGACTTTAATATTCACCATAGCATACAAATCAATGGATTTAAATCTCATGGATATTAATCAAACAAATACCAGAGGTGGAGATAAGCTTCTTTATCGATAAAGAAATTCATTTCCAGAAACCTCTGGCATTTGTTTGATAGCATACAAATAATTCTATCAACATATTTCCCATATAAAACTTTTTGTGAATTCGAATTTCTTTCTATATATTTTTATTTCTCCCACTCATTTTCTCTATCTACCAGGAGAATCTATTTAGAAGACTAAGGGTCTTAATAAAGGCATTGATTGATATTCTCCATAGCATCGGTTGTTACGACGAAAATGACGAAACTTCTATCTTTCTAATAAGAAAAGCAGATTTATCTGGGATTCCCCTGAAAGTTAGGAAAAATTCGATGAAAAATTACATATATAGAGAATTCAATAGTTTCTTGTGTATACAGAACGCATTGTGAAGTGCGATTACTAGTCCTTCAGGCTGATAAAAAGAAATACTTCTGCGCCTTTGTTTAGGGAAGAGAGAGAGAGACCGTTAAAGTACTGTAAAATTATATTTCACGCCATGTCGCTTCCATAGAAACGCTGGCTCACTTGTCAGATGATTGATCAGAGTGGAAGAATGTGTGGTAAAGACTCAGTTTATTGAAACGGAAACATGTTTAAAGTGAGATTTACTGAAGATTTAACAACTCAGTGAATTTCCATACCTAAAGAAGGGAATTGGCAATGAGCATCAAATGACATCAAATATACATAACATCCGGACACTACAGCAATTCGTAAATATAAAGGCTGCCTGGCCGGCATTCATATTTATATGAAAAATAGACACTTCGGCCAGTTAGAGTTTTTTTTATTTTTCTCAACGTTTCGACAAAAATCTTTTGTCTTCGTCAGGAGAAGTAATTAAAATTAAATTAGATAAAAAAAAATTAAAACAAAAGATTTTTGTCGAAACGTTGAGAAAAATAAAAAACTCAAACTGGCCGAAGTGTCTATTTTTCATATAACTACAGCAATTGTTATACATCAAGACGTTTCCAGATATCCAATTATAACAATCTGAAATCCATGTAGTTCTATAAACATACGGAAAATAGTATAAATATGAAATTGTACTGGGATAAGGTGAATAAATTAGGCAAAAGGCATCTTCTTATCGTGAAAATGAAAGTTGCTGATGATCTGTCGGAATAAATATCAACTATGCGTTGATTTTTTAATTATTCCAGAATTGGTCAAATACCCATTTTATACACATATAGAGTGTATGAACATCACTAATCGTATTTCTAAATTAAATTGATAATATATTTGGATAGATATATATCAGTGAATTTGATACTTATCACTATAAAAATCTACGGTTGATAAATATATTCAAATTTGCTTCTATTTATTCTTATTTTTCATATATATGCATATAATACTAATAGGATAGTTTTTCTGGTTTATATTTAAAGATGAAGAAAAATCCCCACAGATAAATAAAAAGAGAGCACTCATCCATTAAGAAACCTACGCGTCAAAAAGTTTGAATTTCTTATGACAGATGAGAGGGGCTAATGCATCATATAAATCTCTATTTCCATACACGAGAATACAGAGTACATATATTGCTATTATAGAATTTTAAAATAACAATCCAAGAGAGAAAATTGTATTATTTCATAGTATTCAAACAATATTTACAAAAACAGTCCTGTTTTAAGTTATCCAAATATCCCATGTCAATGGCAAAAACTGGAGAGTAGTTCACGAGGCGAAATATCATTTAACATTAATAACTTTCTGGTTTTTCTAGGAGGTGGTCTCTCATTGGAAGTTGGTCTAGTTGTGTTTAAGTTATCTTTTTGTTTACTACGAGTCAGAAAGGTGGCCGCTGATTAGTTGGGTCGTTTATGGGAGGTTTAACTGTGAAAGAAGAATAAATTTTAAATAACAAAAATCCATTTCATTTTTCGATCTGATTCTTTCCTTATCAGAATAGGTAGATGGATGGTTACTGTGAACAATAGAGAGTCCTGCCAATAGGAACAACTATGAAGAGAAATACTAAAATCCCATTTCCAATAACTATTAACGTTTTTTAATTACTAAACTAATATTGTATCAGAACACGTACAGAAAACTCTATATATTCCAATAACAATGGTAGAATCAATTTTTATTCAGAATGAAAAAAAAAAAAAATTAAAAGCCATTTAGAGAAATTCGACAAAATAATTCCACGGAGGGGAAAAAAGAAAGAAAAAAAACAGGAGAGGAGCGAAAATAAACACAATTTGAGATTAGGAGGCCGAAATAATTTGAAGGTGGACCATTGATTTCCCATCATACCGCCAGAGTGCGTGGCGAACACTGCTAAAACAATGTCCCCACACTGATAAGGATTTTTAGCGATATTCAATTTTTCGCTCACAGATAGCGGTGGGAATTGTTGGCTGTGTGAAAAACAATTAATTTAATTTGACTAGAGCTACTGTCTCGCTATTCGAACTTTGTTTTTAAAATTTATAGAATATTTTGTGGTTACATTATCCTCTAACTTCTGTGCTCATTTATAAAGTATAGTTCACCATTTTATTTTAAATACAAAGACGTATGGAATTATAGTCAGATGCCTTTATTTGTTAACAATTAAAATTTCACTGATGTTTTTTTAGTAACATTAGCGATAGATGATGAAAAGATATAGTTTAGACGGTTTCTAATCATTTAACAAAGTTTATGCTGTGAAAAAAAAAAATGTTTTGCTTCCATTTCTAAGCCTAGTCTTTAAGCCACTATATTTTTACGGCTAGTGCAGAGAGATATAGAGATGCTTGTCGACCAACTATAGAGGGTATATTTATTCTTAAAATAGACATAAAGTGCACAACAAAAAGAAACCTGTTAAAAAATTAATGACGATTGGAGTCCTTTGAAAGTTCCACAAAAGAATATTGATAAATACTGTGTGTCTTCGGGGTTTATTAAATATCTATAAATGAATATACGTTAAAGAATAAAAGTTTTCTTTTACTTAAATCACAAGTACACACAGTTCAGGTCTTGAAGGTGGGTAGTTAGCGACTGCTTTTACCGTTAGTGCACTACCTTTTACCATATGTAGAGAGCAGTTCGACTTTTTCACTAAAAAGTGTGTCTGAAATTCGTTTGGTTACTTGCACCTACTGATAGAGTTGGACTTTTGCAAGAATTGGAGCAAGGAAGGTTTCCCCACCTTAAGAGAGTCCTCCTCCAGACAAGGAGGGGATCTTCTTAGGTTATTTTAGAATAAAATACACTTAGAGAGAGAGAGAGAGAGATTGAGATTGAAACTGATTTATTATAAAGTCCATATAAGATTATATAAGGTTAAATACATAAAATGAATAAATAAGAGAGAGATAGAGAGAGAAAGATAGCGCACTGACAATAATAATAGTTTCAAAAATTCCACAAATAAAATACTCTATGTTCTAACTTATTTTTGCCGATTTTTTTTCAGAAAAAGAGTGCCCAGTGTGGGATTCAATCCCGGGTCGTGACTCTCGAATATATATAAGCCATCTCTCCACCACATATACTGGAAGTAAGAAAATACACACAAAGCTGAAGAGTTGTTTTTCATAATTCATGGTGAAGTATCGCTTCAATAATAACTAACATTGGAGAAAAATTCACACGTTAAACAAAACAAGAAACATTCCGTTATGTCTCAAGACCTGAAGAAATATGTGTACACACGGATTTATCCATCTGACCAACTATCAAAATAAGTTATTCCAGCAAAGAATAACAATACTGAGGTGGGTCAACATGTCTCGACCCCCTGGGGACCTCCCCCATTTGAAAGACGGGAGGAGGGAGGCACCCACCCCCCCTTGGGTATCTAAATCACTCCCCTGCCCTTAAATTTTGAAGATAAGATTGAGACCGGATGATTAATTGCAGATATGATGTCAACTGAGTGATTGACCCCCACGTATTCGTTACCATTTGTCTTTTTAAAATATGTTTGCAATTGAAGTCGTGGATAATTTGACCAAACACATTTTTCAGCCGTTTGAAATGTATTGAGGTATTTGCTGAACAAACTTTCCTCGCATATTTGTCACACTAATTTATGTGACAACCGTCGCCAACATATATTTACCTATATCCATTTCAACTTCAGCTTGAGCCAAGGTTTTTTTGCTTGGAAATAGTAGCGAAAAATCGCCCAAATGCGAATTTTGGTAATTCTATGTAATTTGTGAAAAAAAAAAAAGTATGATAATCATACACATACATCGATACTTAGGTTAGTTTAGATAATTGACAACCATTTTATTGATTCTTCTAATCGTTTCTCCGTCTTGTAACCCCAAGGAGAATCCTCTGTTAGACCTGTGTGTCTTAATAAAGGCTTGTGTGTGTGTGTGTGTGATTCTTCTAATCAATTGTTACAAAGGTGGAAAAAATATATAATAAAATAGTAAATAAAGGGTAGATAAAATGTAGGGGAATATATATATAGTTGTGTATGTGTACAAATATCTTCAGCAAGGAAGGCTTCCCCACTTTGAGAGAGTCCTCCTCCAGACAAGGAGGGGGTCTTCTTAGGTTATTTTAAAATAAAATACACTAAGAGAGATCTCACTGACAATAAGAAGAGTTTCAAAAAATCCACCAATAAAAGACTCTATGTTCTAACTTATTTTTGCCGATTTTATTTTTGTGATACCTTTGATACAAATATAAATAAAATTTTCTTTTTATATCGAAGATTTACGTATGATCGAACTATTTAGTATTGTAAATTTTCGGGGGAAAAATGAAAATATAAATAACTCTTTATTTTTCCGTTTATCATTACTCTTCACAATTCATCCTTTCATACTTCATCCCTAAGGTTAGAAATAATCGTTATTTCTGCTTAAAATAAATTTCGATTTTTCGTTCAAAAGAAACACAGGCGGGATAATTTTCAAATGTCGTTCTACAATCATAATCCGCATTATATTGTATTATAAATAAATAATTATTTTAAAACACTCCAAACGCCGGCAGTTTCATTCACCATGTTGTTTTAATATTGTGCTTGGGCCATTCTGCCTATATATGCATCGCAGAATTTCTCTAGTGTCAGATGTGTAGGCTCAATACATTGTTAGAGAGTTGATTAAACTGGCGAAACCGCTAGGAGGGTTCATTACTGATGAGCTAGGTCCTCCTAATAGCTTCCATCGTAGTATGGGCAGTAGGTTGTTTTGGGATTCTTATTTGAAAAGTAAAAAAATCGCGCTGAAAAATTGTTTCATTAAAAAAATAGATGATCATATATTGAAAAAAATCATCTAATAGTTTTTTAAAATGGCTGAGGAGTGTTGTGATAAAATGTTTGGCTACAAACTACCAAGCCGGTTATCCATCTTGCTAATGAATAATTGCCAAGCGACCATAAAGCAGCCATTGTTGACAATGTTTCACCCGCATGTCTTCTTCAAAATCTACGCAAACATCCTCCATCTTCTTCCCACCCACACTCGACTGTGAATTTTAAACAAGTTTTAAGTCTCTTAAGACTTTTCTTGATCCAACCCATCAACTTACAACTAAAATTCTGGAAACTTTTAGATTGGAAGAGTTAGTTGTTGTTTACAATCGACTGTCTAACAACTAAGTGATCTTATGCTAAGAAATTCCAATCAGAATTAAATCAACAATTAAATACAGATATTGTTTTCTTGTAAAAAATTATATGTATTTTTAATTAAATAATTAAAAAAAGGTTCTGGTGATGATTTTCTTTTTATTTTAAAACCGTCTTAAGCTTTCGGGAATCTCTGCCCTTCTACAGGGGAACATATACAATGAATAAAACACCGTTTGATGCCAAACTTGTATATGTTATCCTGTGGAAGGGCAGAGATGCCTTAAAGATTGAGACGGTTTTTGAAATAAAAATAATCTCCAGAAACCTCTTTTTAATTGTTTAATTAATGATTTTATTTCAATTTAAAGCCCTATCAAAATTCGAAACTATTTTAAAGGCGTAAGATTCTTTTTGATATTAAACAATTTCTACTGCCCTTACTGCAATGGAAAAATTAATGAGAGGGCCTGGCTCATCAGTGGTGAACCCTCTCAGCGGTTTCGCCAGTTTAATCTACCATACCGCTGTTATATTGCATTTTTGGAACTTCCTTTCATAGTGATACTGTTGATAGACTCTTTGAATGGGTATTTTAGAAGAACTATGGACATAAGCTTAAAGCGCTATGTCCACCTAGGTACACTTGCGTTGTCATACATGTATGCCTTTACATTTGTCTATACATATATATTTACAATAATTCTAGGACGTGAATAGAATAGTCATATGATGTTAACAATGAGAAAGAGAGAAAAAATTATTTAATTAATGATCAAGAGATTTAAATCAATTTATATGTATTTTTATTTCTTTCTTCTTTTTATTGAGTTGTGCGTGTGTGTCCAGTGTTCTTATATCCTTTCCCATAACTTATAATGAAGCCTATATATAAAGGAAAGCAGGAGAATGCCTATAACCTATATCTCTATATAATATTATATATATTTGATGAGCCAAGCCCTCCCAATATATTTTTCATCGCAGTAAGGACAGTAGAAGTTCGTTTTATGTATAAAAGAAACATTCGCGCTTTTAAATCCTTTTACTTTATATACATAGATGGCGCGTTATTGCTTTGTGTTAATATATCTATATACAGACCTCTCATCCGGGAGGCATTTACCATAATCGGACGGCCCCCTGACCTACAGGGCTGGGTCTTCGGGCATGGCCTAGACGATGACGCCCTGGCCATCCTGGCGTCTGCCAAGACACACATCTATAGGTACTTCCTCGGCGTGGAACTGAGGAGTGAAGACCTTGTCTGGAGGAGGACTCTCTCAAGGTGGGGAAGCCTTCCTTGCTGAAGAAATTTGTACACAACTATATATATATTCCCCTACACTTTATATGCCCTTTTACTCTTTTATTTTTTCACCTTTGTAAAATTTGATTAAAAGAATCAATAAAATTGTTTAAATTGTCAATGGTTTATATAATATTATATTACAGATTATGGTTATCATAAAGATAGAGGCTGCCTGGCGGGCATTCATAGTACTTCAAATTAAAGATACTTCGGCCAGTAAACCTTTTTTATAATTATTTATAATTAGATATACTATCCTCAAATTTTTTGTCTATATTTCATTTAAAATACCATTTGCAAGAAGTCAGCTTGAATATCGGTATAAAATCAAAACAGTCAAATACAATAATACAGCGGTATGGTAGATTAAACTAGCAAAATCGTTAGGAAGGTTCACCATTGATGATCCAAGCCCTCCCATTAATTTATCATTGCTCTAAGGTCAGTAGAATTTTTTCTAATTAAATAAAAAAAGAATCATATACGCGTCTAAAATAGTTTAATTTCTTATATAGCTCTATATTTAATTAAAAAGGCATATATTGGATCAAAATATCATTTATTTTACCAATATTTCAGTTGGCTGAACGCCAACCTTTATCAAGGTTATTTTTGGATTGCTCTTAAAAAAAAAAAAGATAGCCCTATATGTACACATTTCTCCCATATGACTTTATTTATTTTAATTTCATTCCTCTATTTACCACTCATTGCTGTATCTCTTAAAAGAATTTGTATATAAGACTAAAGGTCTTAATAAAGTCATTGGTTTATTGCAGTCTTTTCCCCTTCTTAACTTGCCGAAAACTTTAGGGAAGCGGAAAGTATGTCATAGACCATATATTGAAAAATATCTTTTTAAAAACTTTTCTCACAGAGAGAAAGAATTTTCTAGAATATTTAAATAAAATTGTATTCCACGCATAGCCGGCAGCAAAAAAATAGACGCTAAAGTTTTAAAATAAAACGACAAATCTAAATAAAAATGGATAAATCTAAAATAAAATATGTTTTACTATCTTAAAGAATGATAGTACTTATTTATGTTGTTCAAAAGAAGAGTAATTACTGAAATATTTGATTTATAATTAATGATAATTGATATATAACGTTTGGGGGGATTTATTAATAATGATTCGCAATGTGTGCTTCTTTATTGATAAAGATGTAATTAATTAAGGAATGCATAAAAAAATCTTCTGACAAAAAAACTGTTGAATTTGACGTATAGAAAGGAAAATCTTGAAAGCTAATCGGGTTTATATCTTCCAATTTAAATTTTTGATTGAAATATCTACATACTATTGTGATGATACAGATGAATTCTGTAATTCTGAAATATTTAGAATTTTGAAATATCTCGTAACTCTACGTATCGCAGATAGGAACAACTTTCGAGAAACTGCTCTTTACCAAACTTTACTATAAATACTACCACTAACTACAACAAAAACAAAAATGAATTTCTTCTGTGTGTAGCATTTACTACTACAACGAAATTCGAATTTGAAATTAGATAAATATTTATATTTAGGGATTATTTTGATTTCTGGCATGTTGATAATAGAAGAGATTTCTAGCTAAAATGTACACATTATTGGGATTTTTGTTGTTGATTTGTATAATAAATATATTTGACTCTTTTCTTTTTCAAAGTTCAAGTACGTACTGAAAAAAATCCTCTAACAAGAGAGAGAGAGAGAGGCATTCTAAGAAACTCTTAAAATTGACTCCTAAATACTACGTTGTAATTCCATTCTTCTTTTGTTTGTAAGAAAAAAAGCAACAGCAATAAAACTAAGAAATTGATGTATAATAAAAACAGATGGTTTTAAAGAGGTATTAGAAATTTACGCATAAAGAAAAAGTTGACCTGCTCAAACATTACAACAACCAGTTTATGGAACAATGACCTATCAATCAATTCCATCTTTTGTTAAATTAGCCATTGAGTCGTAAACTTTTTAAAAATATTTTACACCATTCGCTGGTTTATTTGTATTGTTTACTCGCTAAATGGTATGTTCTGGTATTTATTTTACCCAACTACTCATGGTCACATCATGGTGGGTAGAGGTTTGATAATGTACATACTGTAAACATACCACATTTCTACATATGGAGAAACTGTTCAAATTTGCATTTACAAGGTGTAATAGCCCAGTTTTGGAAGGAACGTTGGATTTGAGTAAAAGTCGGCGGACCAATGAAACAATTTATTCATCAAGAAAACTTCTCAATGCGTTTTCTTCCCCTAGTAAAAAATGTGTTTTTACGAATTAATTTAAACATCAAAGCGCTATGTCTCGCAAGGGATACTTGAACTCAGTAGAACCTGAGTTGCATAGCCTTATATACAATATCACAACAAAGTTATGAGAAATTAGAGTGCAAAACTCTACTGGTGGTATAAAAGGCTATCAGAATTTCTAGAATAATTGACAATCTGAGACTATCGGTGAGACATTATGTATCTAGAAAATGTTATTTTAATCTAAAAAAAAAAAACCTCACGGTGCAGGAAGAGATTGAAGAATTTTTAATTCGCCAAGTATCCAGCGGTAGGGAAACAATGCATGCCCCACAAACGGCGGCCAGTTTCACGGAGAGTTACTCGGGCTCGCTGGTTAATCGTTCTTCCAGCCACCTGTCGACACCCCGCCGGCCAAGCCGGTTTGGAGATAGCATCGAGGCTCGTTAGCGGCCGTCCTTGTTTGGTCTTCCTGGGGGTGGTGTCTTGGGGCTCTTCTTGCTTGGTCTTCCTGGGGCTCGTTTTTGGCCTCTTCTCCGTTTTTATGCTCTTGTCTTCCTATAGATGTCTTAGGGCTCTCTTGTTTGGTCTTTGGACTTCTTATTTGTTATTCTTTGGGCCCATGTTCCGTATTGGGATTCTCGTTTTATCTTGATGGGGTTTAGCTCTAGCTGGATCACTTGGTTGGCTTTCCTTGCGGTCTCTTGGACTTCTTACACGATCTTGGATTTCTTGTTTGGTATTTCTGCGGTTTGTGTTCTGTATTGGGATTCTTGTTGTTTCTTTATTGAGTTTGGCTCGGGCTGGGTCACTTAATTGGTTTTCCTTGGGGTCTTTTGAGATTCTTATTCGTTCTTGGGCGTCTTGTTTGGTATTTCTGCGGTTTGTATTCTGTATTGGGATTCTTGTTATTTCTTTATTGAGCTTGGCTCGGGCTGGACTCCTTGTTTGGTCTTCCTGAGTCCCTTTTCGCGTCTTGGGAGTCTCTTTTGGTCTTTCTGAGGTTGCTCTCGGGGTGGGCTCCATGTTTCTTGGAGCTGTCTTGGGCTTCTTGTTTGGTCTTTATTGGGTTGACTTCGGAATTCTTGTTTGGTCTTCCTGGGGCTGGCTTTACGCTTCTTGTTTCGTCTTTATTGAGTTAGTTTCGTTGTTCTTTTGTTTAGTCTTACTAGGGATGCCTTGGATCTCTAATCCTGTCTTTAGCTTTGTGGCACTCTAGTATCTGGGATTTTGTAAAAACACTTTGCAAAGACTTCAAAACCTCTCATATATTATTCAAATTCAGTTAAGCTTTTTATGAGTGCCTAGCAAGTTAAAATTTCAGGGATATTTTTTCTCTTAATATTGAAATAAAAATATAAAAAAATAAATATATAAAAAAACGCTTCACAAGTTTGCCCTGGGAAGCTTCAGATTATCCACACAAAGAGGCTTGTACTATATCCATCGGTCTATTACTTGCACCATTCAAAATACTTGAATACGATTGCTCTTTATTAGGTTTAATAAATATAATTTAGTCAATCAGACGTTGCGATTCTTCACTCTAACACCCACTAAATGGCAATCAAGATCATTAAGTCTCTTCTGTTGATGATGTACTGGGAAACATAGGTTTGTACATTACAACTCTTCTTCTACCCGCCAAGTAACGCGCCTGCCCCTGGAGCGTACTCAGGCAGGCCTGAATGAACGCGTGAGCTTGAGAAACCATCACACACACAAAATAAGAATTGAAAATCTTAATGAAATAAGTTGAATAAATATTTTGCCTGTGTATATATAAATTAATGAGAGAGATATTTGGGGACTTCTGTATGTTCCAAGCAGCTAAAGTTTCGTATAGATAGATATTGAGTGGTCAATGTAGGCATTGCTATCATCCTAACAAATTTAAACGAAAATGTGAAAAAGAAAAAATAAAAGAATGTATTAAATTAGCAGGATAAAATTAAGTAAAGGCATATCTTTATTGTGCATCTGAACTAATGACTTGCGTGGTAAGAATTCTTCAATATATTGGCCAAAACCATGGTAAGAATTCTTCAATATATTGGCCAAACCATTTTCTTGCTAAATCGAATAAAGCCAACAACATATTCGTTTTAGGTTTTTGAACCTCGTTAGCGCGATGTTGATTATATTTCAATAACCAAACAAGGTGGTTGTAAAGATTTCTTGATAAATCAACAACAATCTATAATTAATGATACATTTATTGTGATATAGATGAAGCAAGCCAAAAGCAACAGTTGTACTATCAAGAGATTCACTTTTAAAACTTACTGATTAACTTTCTTGTTCTTTTAGGGATTGCGTATTGAGCATTCGACCTCAAACTAGAAAGAACCAAATATATCATTCGAATTGGTAAATTTTGCTTTGGGCATTTGTGGTAAAGGAAAGCGTCATCTGGCTTGTACTAAACTGTCGAGATTGTAGGAGTGGAAAATATGGTAGAGAACCTCCAGTAAGAGACTACAGCCTAAAAATACGGATGCTCCTGGCCTCTCCTGGAGGTGGCCTCTCATCTCATGTTTGATTGGAGCATGCGCCCGTCGCGTGCTGCGAAGACAGTTCGAAAATATCTCCAATCGATAGAGGTCAAACTTATTTGAAGTCTCTATATAACTTTCTTAAAATTACTACAGTGTCTTAAAAACCATAAGTTTATGCTGGGATGTAGATAGGAGTGAGAGCGTCTGTAAGAATCAGATGGACATATCTCAAATAAAACGGTGATAAAAGACTCTATAGAGAATAGTGATTGTGTTTCTATAGATGGGAGGTTTCTATGATTGGTGTTAGTAATAGAGAGAAGATGTTTTCTATCGACGTAGAGGTAAACAAGGACGATGCCTTCAGGGTGTGTCCCACCGGTCAGTGATTGAGACAAATGACCATAGGACCACCCAGTGGAGCATTACCACGGCTACATTGTATCTGGAAACCGTAGAGTTTTACTATGTACTCTATTTACATATAGTAGTCCATGTTTGCTCCAGACATGGACAACACTGTAAGCGGTTTTGCAAACTAAGATTTAGCTCGGAGTTGACATTACTTCTCATTGTGGAGTCACACTAAAAAATAATGAGAGGTGGTTGTGAAGGAATTAATAACAATATAGTATAAATCACACACATTTGTGTGTGTGCTGGCAGGAGGAATTTGTTCAAAAAACTATAGAGCCACCACATCAGTTCATGAACTTTTTAATTACCGTAGAACTTACTGTCACCTTTCTCATTCCCCCTGAGGACAGCGAAGTCGCCGAAACGTCAAGAAAAAACAGCTCAAGAACGGTTGGTGTATTTGTTTTTTAAGACAATAATTACTTGAACATAAAAGCAAAACGGCCCGATGCAATATTACAACATTATGGTAGATTAAACTGGCGAAACCACTAGGAGGGTTCACCACTGATGAGCTCGACCCTCCCACTAATTTATCATTGAAGTAAGGGAGGTAGGAAATTGTTTAATTTGAAAGATAATCATGCGCGCGCGCGTTAAAATAGTTTCAATTTCTTTTGATAATAAATGGATTTAAACAATGAGGGAATAAAATTAAGAAATTAAATGTTTTCAGTCTCACATTTTACGATGTTACTATTTATTTAGTTAACACCCAGGTTCCTAGAGAGAGAGCGTATTGAAGTCGTCAACTACATGGACTGTCCTCCTGTCTTCTTGGTTCCTTACGATATGGGTGACATTACTGAGGCATATAGAAACAAACTAAATTATCCTGGAGGCTAGTATGACATTTCTCCAGCCACGCTTCAAGAAATATGGGAATCCTAGAAATGCCGGTGTTACCAGCGAACTGACGATTGGAATCCAGGATAAATGGATGAGAGAAAATTGACTATCACCCAATTCTATCATCTCCCACTGATCTACTTCAACCCTATAACCAGCGTTATCAATGTTGACAGTTAGGTAGGCTCTCTGACTTGTATATTGAAAATTTGGGATTGATCCTGTAGAGAACAAACAAGAATGTGAGGGGTCTACTGAAGAGCACGTAGACAGATACACAGTAGCGGGTGCAACAACCACTTACTATATAGATTAGCTTACACTCATATCAGTCAAGTAGAGATAGAGAACAAACGGTGTGATATCATAGAACATAGCCATCAAAATTATACCATACTCTGAATAGGTCGTACATTCTTTACCGTATAACAATCAGATTCCATATAAGCCCAATCACAGAAAGGATTAGGATAGGTAGAGAGAAAAGAAGATAGGGGAATCTATATTCAACAATACTTGCTAAACTAAAATTTTGTCACATGTGAAACTGACTTTACTATGTATGTATATATATCTATGGATATTTTCATATGTAAATATTACTATATAAATAATGCTATGTAGTTAATAACAATGTCTGAATAAAGAGTTTTAAAACGTAGATAGAAGAAGACACTTGTGGTAAACAATAAAACACAATCTCTCAACACCATAGAGAAATGACAGCAAACTCGAAATACAGAGTTGATGACAAACGAATATGTCTAACTTATGGAGTGTGTGGAATCAGCTTACCAGGGTCTATAGCGTGAACATACAGAATGAACTAGCTAGATGGTAACAGATATAGAACTCTGAAAACGAAATTAAGAACGAAGTTCAAGTTGCAAAGTTATCTCATAGTAATCTTTTTATTTACACAGGTGTAGAACAGGAGAGGGATCTTACTTGAGAAATCTTCAACAATATCTACCAAGTGTAGCGAGAAAGACCTTCAGATATGTCCCCAAGTGTCAACATTGATGTAATCTTAGATTTTCTTTATCTCGGATTCAAGTATAACACAAAATCTATACTAATGCTATAAAGTTGTAAAAATTCACTCCAAAACTACGTTTGGTTCACATTTCGCCTACAATTCTCATTCTTATATAGGTTGTGTGTCTTCATTTCAAATTGTATTGAGGAGTATAACTGGAGAAAACAGGTTGGAAATCACATAGAACAACCTAGATATTTTGTTTGAAACCTAGATTCAATGGGCCGTCAATTAACTCATACCACTAACTAGGTTTTTCATCTTGATTCCTAGCTATCCCCATCTACACGGTAGTGCTAAAACGTAGATAAATCTCGCTAAACTCTTCTTTATTGGAGTAGATAACGCTGAACAATGTGAGTTTTCAAGCTAGATGGCTCAGATATCCTGTACACATCTGAGGATTGTACAAATCTAAGGAAGAGCAAGGTATCTCGAAAGATCACATTGTTCGGAGTTTTCTACTGAAATAAAGAGACTTCAGCTGTACGTAAGTTTGTCAGCTCGCTCCAGGCCGGAGAATGTGGACCTACCTAGGAGACGGAAGACCTCGGAGGACTGTAGGTAGAGGTTGAGCACTCCGTAGCACACGTGCAGTCGCAGGAGAAAGCACAGCGCAACACCCCACCTCACCCGCGGCATGGCTCAAGTCATGACTGGCTTTCTCTCCACCAGGGGCGCCACCGGCGGACAACTTCAAAGCTGGAATGCGGCGCTGCAGGCGCTCCCCAGCGGGACCGAGCGGAAAATAATAAAGTACATAATTTGATCCGAGCAACGATAGCGCATTCGGAGGACAGCACCTTACGTAACGTTTTGTTGCGAGTTAAATCCAGAAATGACAAGACAATAATGTAATCACAATGGGAGTTAGTTTGGGAGCACGTACGTCATTTCTTTTCCCTCCAAATATATATCGTCTGCTTACATTATAATTCAATACATTCCAGCACGTACAGTTGACGTAGAACAATGACATGGTATAGTTAACACATGGCTATAAAACACATTGTCACACCATTTCTTAACCAGCTCGTCAATTCCACTTTCCCAGCTCTCCAATTAAGTATCTTTCCCGAGCGATCCCATTGTGAGAACAAAATTAATTATTTTATAAAATTAATAAAACTTCCAGGGCTAAGTTTCTTGTGCAAACATTTATTTATTTTATTATATTATAAATTAGGGAAGAAATTTTATTTTAAATCAAAATTTAATTATATAATAATAATTATTATAATAATAACTTTATTTTTCAAAAAGGTTACAAGTTTTTCTCTAATAAGTATAGCGAATGGTCAGTCTATTTACATATTTTTATTTACAACTTCAATAAATAACAACAGTAAAAGTAAACAAAGATATTTACATTTGCTATCTTGACTCCTGGTCAGTGCTGTGGCCCTTGCCGTTATGGTCCCCTGATGTCCTGCAGCTCTCCAGCAGTCTTTCTATGGCCTCTCCTGGTGGCTCCTCGATAAAATGGTCCCCTGGCCTTGATCCATTCTTGTCTGTCAGGTCTCCTGTCATCTGCTCTAGGTCGTTGTATCTCTGTGCTCCATGTCCGGTGTTACACCTTCCTCATCTTCACACGCCAGCTCCCTACATCGTTCCAACAATCTATCCATGGCTTCCATTTCTTTATTTCTCTGTAACTTATCGTGAGGTTCATTCTTCATTTCTGTATAATAATAACAATAATAATAATAAAAACTAGCTGTGTGTATTCAAATTAATTATATCCCCGAAGATAATGTACCCCCCCCCCCCCCATCTCTTCGATGACTTCTTCAATTTTGGTCTTTTCCTTGTCAACGTTAAAAGCGGTCAAAGTAATGACAGCGTTTTCAAATAGAGACAATAGAATAATAATATACGACACATACTGTCAACTGTCAAAATATATCAGAGTAAATAATTTAATCTAAATATTCACACTGACCTCAAATTAATCATCTAAAATTCGCTGAATAAATAAATAAAAAAAGTGGTAAAGCAATATATAACTATATATAATGTTCACTTAGAATGCCCTCTGTACATGATATTTGTAACTATTTTGAACGCAATTTTTTGTGGATAAAAATAACTTTCTACACTTCTCTTTATGGGATGAAACAGTATTTGAAGGGTCTGATTCATCTCCACTCTTTGTAAAGAGATGTTAGACTTGCTATAGATTGCATCATAAATTTTGCATATACGTTTTCCTAGATATCACTACAATAAATAAAGCTACTGTTGGATCCTATAGTTGATAATTAACTTAAATTCAATTTTATATATGCAAATTAAGCCAAAATCTCTCAATTGTACAATATAAATATTTAATATGTAAATTTAAAGTAGTCAACACATGTAGGTAAATTATCACTTTAATTAGTTTTTCATTGTTGATAAGTCACTCTCTGGTCTTGAGCCTTGAGATGAAGGGAGAACGTGACTTACTGTCTGGAGGAGGACTCTTTGTCGTTGTCTCCTGGACTTTACATAACTGTATATAGCTTACCCTTTTATTTATCTTTTCATATCCCTCTTTTTATGATTATTTTATAATACCACCATTGACTTGTGTATGATGTCAATAAAATATTTTAAAATATCAAATCTCGTCTCATCATCTCATGTACAATGTCATGGTACATAGCATATTGTTTATATCTATTTTTCGTTTTTATCATCTTTTCAATATTGTCAAGAAGCATCCAGATGGGACACCTGTCAATCATCCCTGGACCCCCGGGGGGGACCACAGGTGTGAGGGGTTCTCGGAAGCTGATCTGAAAATAAGGAAAACGGGACGGTGGCTGACGCCGTTGATGAGGATTATCTTTCTCTTGGGGTAAGTTGTACTTTCTCTCTCTGCCTATAAATACCCCTTATAATAAATTAATTATTCATAAACTTGCCCTTGCTTTATTTATCTCCGCGACAATATTTTTAACTTCTCATAATTAGTGCGGACTGTGCACTTTCCTGTATTGACAAGATGTCAATAAATATATATTGTCATTGTCTCCCTTTATCACTGGTATCAAAATCTCAATAAAATTCATGTATTCTAAAATCAGGTGGTAAAATACTTCTTATAATGGTTATTGACCATTAAAGCCACTACAGCTTCCATTGTGGTCTATATAATAAGCAAAACTGGAGATACTCAAAATAAATCACTGAATCAATCAATCAAATAATGTAATCAAACAAATCATTGTATCAATTTAATCAAATAAATCACTGAATAAACTGGGGATACTCTGGGAGTTAGTTTCCCACTGATGTGAACAGGGAGATTCCCCAATAAGTTTTATCTTATCAGTGATGATTGTACAGAGAATTTGCTTATTTAAATATATATTCCATATCAAATATACAGATGGTGGTAGTGGTGGTGTCTTGTCCATGAAGCAGATCAAATCGGTTCATGCACCCTGATCACAAAACCGGCCAACCGAGGTGTCTTGTCCATATGGATGTCCTCTTCTGGATTGATGTCTGCCATATAGAGGGCTGAAAGGAAATATATATATACAGATAATTTATATAATAAAAGTTAAACAATATAAAAATTCGAATTACATTGTGTATCTTTATAAAATATTCGGCAAGCTTCCTCAAGCTACTGAATCAACAAATCACAATCGTAGTTTTATGGATTCAGCCGGCCTGGGGACGAGTTAAATAACGAAAGCTAACTGAATTTATACTAAAGAAGCTCATTGCAATGATTTATTTTTACTTTTATTACATTCTATAAATAATGATCCCTTGTATAGCATCATTTGAGAGAAAAAATCATCCAGGGAAATGTGTCTTTGCAAAAAAAAAAGTATTTAATTAACTCCTTTACAACTCTGAACACTCGGATTTTCCTGGAAAATCTCTTAAAGATTTCTTGAAAAAAGCCATGGTCCACCTGTGCTGTGTGAGCAGAAGAGCTTAAATTGACTTGTTCCATTATATGTATGTTCCATATGTAAATACCTGTTTTTTTTTTTCCTCTTTTAGCTCTCCACTTCTTCCATCCATATTTCCAAAAAAAAAATTGTTTTTTTTTCCAAATCCATATTTTTATTTTCCATAGGATCATTCAAATAATAATCTGTATATATTTAACATGTGTATATAATCTTTCTCCATTTTTACCCCTTTGTATATTTCCCACTTTCATGGGTTTCTCCGCCTTGTAACCCCAAAGAGAATCCTCTGTAAGACCTGTGTGTCTTAATAAAGTTTTTTGTGTGTGTGTATTTAATTAACTCAAGTTTTCCGACCTTGGAGCCCTTCTACAGGAATAAGGTTAACTATAACGCCACGTTATGAATTTTTCTCTCAAATAACTTTTATTACATATTTGGTTGCTTTAAATTAATATGATTTATATGCTTCAATATATCTAATAACGTCAGTTGGTTTCTAATGTATTAGAGGAAGAGATTATTCGAGGAGAGTTTTAAAACCGGCTTCGCTTTGGAAGAGGAAAAGTTCAATACTGGCAATACGTCATCCAGATCATAAGTAGATCTCCAACAGCCCATCACCCACATTCATTCGCAGGATCGTGCAGAACAGTTGAGGGAACATTAGTCCAGCCATCTCTCTCCAGAGATATGTAAAATGGTAAATATATATGGCACATAATTTTTACTGGTGGTCTCTCCCAGCCGTTCCCACAGTATATTCTACTAGAAGATCTTGTATTGTTTATTCTGTCTATAAGGCCGGATTTGATGGTTCTTCCACAGAAAAGATATCAGGAAAATTTAGAGCGTCACTTGGAGACCAGGGTTTGCTTTCGTCAGTCCAGGGCAGGGCTTTGATTTTATGAGACCCACAGAGAATTCATTAAATTTTCTTAATCTACCAAAAAAGTGTTTGAGTGGCAAAGTGGCTGGGGCAACCGGAGTCTTTTAGTTTGCAAAGATGGTCACTAGATGTCGCATAATTTTGGAGACTTTTTTTTTTTACCTGAGAAATGTGTCTTTTTTTTGTTATATATAACAGTTTCTCTATGTTAACACATAAAGTTGCAGGATAATGGTAGACACGTATCAAAAGAGGCACTTTTCTCTTTAAAAATGTATTAAAATAATGAATTTACAACCTCCTGAAGTTTATACTGCTTCTAGCTTAACAATCAGCGTTCTGCCACTTTAAGTTAAACATCGTTTTTTTTGGTAAATTCAACCCATTTCATAATTCTTCACGTAGGATGTTATGAGATCGATGCAGTCCCTGTACTGATGAAGGCCATAACCTGAAACCATGGTATATAGTGAAGATAGAGGTTGCATGGACTTTGAAATATTGCGTGAGAACGCCTTTAGAATAATTTTTAACGCCTTGCCAAATGCTTTAATTTTGATTGGCTCCTGACGAGGACAAAATATTTTTTGTCGAAATGTCGTAATAATAAAAATATATATTGGCCGAAGTATCTTTAATTTTAAGCACATGGCATACAGGTTGGATTTTGTCTGAATTTGACCAAAACTGGTGTTGTTGGACATTCTTCCTCACCACCTTAAGTGCTGAGATGATGAATCCACAAATGCATTATTTTAACTCATTTTTATAAAAATATCGAAAACCTTTCGCAATAAGTATAAGAATAAAGGAAACCTATTGCGAAAGGGGGTTTCAATATTTTTATAAAAGTACATCGCAATTTTCCTATATTTGATTATAATCCATATGATGATTATAATCTATTTTTTTATAAGCCGAATTTACAGCATTAATAAAAGAACCTCGTCGCCGTTAACTTTTATTCCTTCTTCAAGATGATGTCATTCCTTCTCTTGTAATTTGTATCCATATTTATTATATATTTTACTAGAATATATATCAATTTTATAGAGTTAAATTATACATTTTTTATATATATAAAATAAGATATTTACACAAAGGGTTATTATAATGTGATTAAATCTATGTCAGGATGGCCGAGCGGTCTAAGGCGCTGCGTTCAGGTCGCAGTCTACTCTTGTAGGCGTGGGTTCGAATCCCACTTCTGACATTTTTTTTTTTTGGGCTCAAAAATCCTACACTTTGGTTATTAGCCCGTAAACCCATATTCTCTCTAATGTGATTAAAGAAGATATCCGGTGTATACTTGGCTATAAAAGAATAAACTTAAATATGTTTTTGTAAAAAAGGCATCTCCTTATCGTGCAACTGAAAGTTGCTGATGGCTTACGCCATCTATCGGAATAAATACCAACTATTCTCGTTGATTTTTAATTATTCCAGAATTGGTCAAATACCCATTCTTTATTAATCAAGCTAATTAATAAAGCTAACCACGGACGTTAATTCTGGAATAATTAAAAATCAACGAGAATAGTTGGTATTTATTCCGATAGAACGCTTCACGATTTTGCGTGTGATCCTTGCGCGTCATCCTTTATTCCGATAGATGGCGCAAGCCATCAGCAACTTTCAGTTGTACGATAAGGAGATGCCTTTTTCTTAATTTATTCACCTTATCCCAGTACAATATTACATTTGTACTATTTTTTCCACATATATTTTTGTGTTATAAACTCATTAATGTAAATTTCTGAAGAAAATCAGCGAGGGCTCTAACAAAGGCAAAGTATGTTTTATAAACCAGAGCCATTCTGTATTGACATTAAGCTAATTAACATGGAGAATACCGTAGAGATAAATTCTACATCCAATAATATTATAAATGAAGAAGCATGACAAATGTAGATTGTATCTTTAGCCAACATTTTTGATTTTTTTTTCTAATGCCATTCCCTAAATTGTCTGTTCTTGGGAAAATATCTTTATAGACGTACATTTGTAAAGTCATTAGAGTTCCACGATGAAGGGATTCTGTCATTTATCTTGAGGAGCATTTCTTACAAACTGTGCGAGAAGTGATGGATGAGAAATGTTTCTTTCATTTATCTGATGATGTTTGCGACTTTTTCCCCAATGCTTATTTCTTTTTTTTTTTTCAATAAACAAACTTATTGATCAGAATCAAAGTTTTCTTAGCTCCTTTTTGTTAAATTAAAATATTTTTTTATCATTATTACAAAGATGAAAAATATTGTTATGACCTGGATAGTGAGTGATTCATCAGTTTTTTTTCCACTTTATTTTCCATACTGTCTCAAAGTTGTATTGGATTTATGACTTTTAGATAGGATTTTGAGAGATTTTTCGGATATTAACTTCACAAACCCGATTTATAAGGGAAAGAATATATATGCGAAAGTCAGTCATTTTAAACTGCAAGCTTTTACTTACGCGTAATGGATTCATCAGGCTAAAGATAATCTTTGCAAATCTAATGATAGAAAAAAAACTTAAGGAAGTGAAAGTCTTTAATGTCACCAGTTGTCTGTTTTTTTTTTTAAGGAGACAGAGGCAATTTTGTTCACACTTGGTTATCTCGTGAGTCTTCAATAAAATTCACTGTGTATAAAATACTTTTCAGAGTTATTGTCTGAATTTCGATATACATGCTAAAAAAAAGGTACAACTTCATTAAGTTCTATTCATGAGTGAGGCTTATTTTTTTATCATCTATATTCAATTGAGATTATATATCCTTTAACAACGAAAGAAATTTACATTGAGTAAATAAACAAAAATTGTCTGATCAACCTTCGATATGTTATGAATATTGGGAGTAAGATTGCAAGAATTCAGCAGACATTATGATGAAGTATGGCTATTTGACCACCAGACTGAGCTGCAAGGTCCGCAAGAAGGCGAGCACAATCAGCATTTTGTCAAATCGTTTAAATCAGCGACTTTCACCATTAACTGCGAATGTTGTCCAGGCACGATTAGTACTTTATCACTACTGCGTAATTTTGGAGCTCTGATAGAATATCTCAAGATTGTACTTCTATGTTTTGAACTATCTTGATTTGTGGGTTGATACTGGTTAGGTAGAGTACACTGGATATCCCCCCTTTCATTCGTTCATTTGTAAATAACCCGGACTCTTGAAGCCACGTACCGAAATCGCCAATCGTCCGTGTTTGTATTATGACCTCTTGTAATATTGTTGCAACTGAGATCCAGAAGGATTCCTAACGAATTCTGGATTGAATATTTTGGTTCTCAGAGAAGAGAGTTGAATTCTGGATTCTTTGGATATGGTTGAATGTAGACATATGAGGTTCTCGACTGTTTGGCTCTTTTGAAGACACTAAATTGTTAGATATTTTGTAACCAAGCCATGTTTGAGAAATTTAAATATTGAAGCACGAATGCTTCTTTTACACATAAAACAAACTTTTATACTGTCCTTAATGCGATGAAAAAATAAATTTGGAGGGCTTGGCTCATCAGTGGTGAACCCTCCCAGTGTTTTCGCTAATTTAATATACCAGACCGCGCTTTTTAGAGCTCTAATATTGTATTGGACGATTCTGCTTATGCTACACTGAAGTGTGGAATCTTAGAAATGGAATTCTCAAGAAAACTATGGACATAGGCTTTTAAGACAGTAGAATTACATTCAAATATTTGCATCGAGCAATGCTCTTACGCAAACAATAAGGACAAGGCCAGTTAGGTATAAATAAATTATAAGACAATAATACGCCATCTATATATAATAAATAAAAGCATTAAGGCACGAATGTTTATCTTTTATAAATAAAACAAACTTCTACTGTTCTTACTGCAATGCATTTCCTTGATCAAAGCCATGTTCTGTTAAAATATTGATGGTGATGTATAGTTTCATCTTTGAAGCATAAATGTGTACCAATTCCTTCCTGCAATACTTATTGCACCATTATCTCCACCAATTTCAAGTCTTTCTGTCCCTTATCCCATAAAATTAATACAGTTAGAACGCTTACCAAGAGATTGGTTACACATTGCTCCCTGCCCATTTTCAGATCAATAGAGTTCGCTAACATTAAGAAACAACTTGCCCTCTCCCAATATCCACACCAGTTCATATATAAATATCAATACAACCCGGCCCATATGAAACCCAATTTACCCCATAGAAATACCTGCATCTTACCGTACTCAACACAATCCGCTGCAATATCTCACCTTCTTAAGCCTCATGGCATTAACACCTACTATACAAACAATAGAAGCCTGGCCACCATTCTTAGACATCCAATTACCCGATTGCCGAGACCTGCCAGTGTTCAGTCATCGGGTGGCTCGGTCTACTCAGTCTCATGCAACGATTGTAGTGCAACCTATATAGGTGAGACTGGTAGGTCCGTGGCCATCAGGATGACTGAGCATGGCAGGTGCGTCAATAACAAAGACAACAGGTCCCTCATCTACAACCATATTCTTGACACAGGCCACTCTTTCGATTTAACTTCACCCACCACATTATACAATAACATCTCCAATAAATACCAAAGACTGATCATAGAAGCCATAGTATCCATATCAAAAAATAGCATTAACCGACATATAGATTTACCTGCACAATATCAGGATATATGTAGTAACTTGAATAACCGTTAAACCCCCCCCCCTCCCCCAGTATAGTTCCAATATGGCCGCTGATGGCGGGTTGAACAGTCGATATCCTAATACTAGTCTCTCTTCATTATATAGTCACATGTTTTAGCCAATTACAAACCTACCATTTATTTGTCAACCGGCATTACAGGATTAGCATAGTTACATAAATATATTATATAATAGCTTAGATTTGCAAATATCTTTTAACTAAATTGTTTTTTAGCCGTCCTATATTATTTTTCTCATATGTAAAAATATCTCTTTAAAAACGGAATCCTATTTAAGGCCTATTGCCATCATGTATCATTACCAGTTGAAGGGCGTGACTGCCCGAAAGCTCGTGTAGTCGATTAATAAAAAATCATTTTCTCCTGGCACTTTACTTTATAGTATTTATATTCCAAGGAGAAAGTTTCTATGTTTAAATAGACTTTTAAAAATACAAAATATTTTCCTACAATTTTAAACGTTTTTCATAATTTTATCATGAATAGAGACTTATACACTTGTATAAGTGTAGGTGTTCAGTGCTATATACCTATGTATCATGCCCCCAGGTTCATAATGTTTTGGATCACAAATGTTTGTTCATGCTGAGGGATATAATTAACTTTAATTTTATATTTATTGATTTTATGACCCAGAGAGAAAGGAAGATAGCTTATTTTCATTAAATTGAGAAATTGTTTTTTGCTTTTCAGATAAAGTTTGTAAATTTCAGAGAGTGTAGCAACGATTTGCCCTTTTGATGTCTTTTTTTTTTCTTGTGAATTTGATTTATACCTGAGTTGTGGTGTTGCCTATAAGATGCCATTCTTTAAATTCTTAAATAAAATACTCTTTGTTGATCTCTCTCTCTCTACTTAATCCCTGTATGAATATGATTACAAGAAATCAAACAACGCTTCCCTTATCTTGTATGTGTTAAATCAAACTGCTTCTACTTGTGTAAAACTGTAAGTAATTGCCTTTTAAAAATATTCATACAGCATAATTTTAAAAGTACAAAATATTTTCTCACAATGAGTTTCTTTTTATTACAAAACGCTAGCTTTCAAGCGATAATCGCTCTTCAACAGGCTTAATAAAACATCGACTATATCTTACAAGAAATATTTACAAAAACATACGCGAGAAGCGTGGATATTTACAACTGAAAAAATTTAAATTGGTATGTAATTTAACAATTTTATGGAATATGTCTATTAACATTTTTAGGGCATCCAGAACCTATAAAATTGATCTATTGATTTCTTCTGAGATATCGGTATTGTGATGGTAAATCTATCTTTCTTTTTATGCTATTATATAGTTTTGCTTTTATTTTAATATTTTTAGTTAAAAAAGACAATCACGCTTGAGAATTCATATTCTAAAAAGTAGTTTTTTCCCCAAAAATTTTCACGAAAAATAGAGATACTACATCTTACACAAAAGGCTAAAAGTTTAGAATTCTGACAAAACCAACTTTCATAAATGGGAAGAATACACAATTTCTCACGAAAATTCAAATTATCGACGAGGAAGCAGAAGATGATAAATCATCTCCCCGCGCGTCTGGGAAATTAAATCCGTCAACTACATTACGTAACTTAATTTATAATTACTGAGAGAGATATTTTACCTCTAATATAATAAATTAACTTATAATTAGAAATATATTTGTATGTATGTTACAACAGAGCTCTTTCGAAAGTCCATACTTAAAATTAATAATAAAAAAAAATTAATTTGACAAAATGTGATTGTTTCTCTTCTTTTACAGTACCTACACACTTGTCACCCATGGCACGAATATATGCGAGTACAGCCGAGCACTGATATCTTTGACACTCTAGTTAATTCAACAATATCGAACTACATAAGGCAAGTTGTGTGAAGTTTTGTAACGTAGCGGATCAGTCACAACTAATGAGATAGACAATTGACAATTTAAACAATTTTATTGATTCTTTTAATCAAATTTTACAAAGGTGGAAAAATAAAAGAGTAAAAGGGCATATAAAGTGTAGGGGAATATATATATAGTTGTGTACAAATGTCTTCAGCAAGGGAGACTTCCCCACCTTGAGAGAGTTCTCCTCCAGACAAGGTCTTCTTGTACTCGTACACTCCTTAGTTCCGCGCCGAGGAAGTACCTTGAGAGAGATCCTTCCATTATTTTTCCATTTCAGTCAAGAACAGTAGGAAGTTTGTTTTATTTTAAAAAGTAAAATTCGCGCTGAGAATAGTTTTAAAACATTCATTTAAACATTTTACTCCAGTTGTATATTGAGAAAGAGCCGAGGACGGTAATTGTCCGAAAGCTTCTTATTCCAATAAAGTTGCCGTAAAGTGTCCGATCTCTCTCTCTCTCTTATTCATAATTTATCAATTTATAATCATATTTATATTTATTCTGTATTTAACCTTTTATAATCTTATATAGACTTTAAATTAAATCAGTTTCAATCTCTCTCTCTCTCTTTAGCGTTGCTATTATATAGATTCTTGAAAATGCTTCTCCTATACATAAAAAAACTTCTACTGTCCTTACTGCGATTAAAAAAATATTGGGAGGGTTTGGCTCATCAGTAATCAACCCTCCCAGCGGTTTCGCTAATTTAATCCACCAGATCGCTTCTTAGAGCTCTAATACTGTATTGGACGATTCTGCTTATGTAGGTTACACTGAAGGGTGGAATCTTAGAGATGTTATTCAATCAAATTTTGCTTTAGGTTTGAAAGAAACATTAGTGCTTTACATTTTTAATTTCCTATATTATAGATGGCGAGTTATTTCAATTTATGATCTCTATTCATCTCTCTTCTACAGCGACAATCTGGAGAATATATTAGGGTAGAAGAGGGAGTTGGTAGAGAAATGTTACAAAATGTCGATTTTTGATTATCGAGGTCGAATCCCACTTTGGACTTTTTTTTTCTCTTCAGAAAAAAATCCTTCGCTCGATAAACCCTAATTCTTAACAAAGTCCAACTCTACCAGTAAGTACAAGTAATCAAACATGATTCTAGCACCCCTTAATTGTAAAAGTTGAACTATCTTCTACACGTTTAGATATGTGGCGTAATTATAAAATATTATAATACATTTTTTTTTTAAAATGCCCCCCATCATGATTAAAATGGCCTGTTTCATGAGTATTTATGAATACATATATAAGATAAGCAGAACCTTTTCCCTGCCATCTAAACCTTGAAGGGGAAATAGCTTATTTCTTACAATTATTGGAATAAAACTCAGGAACTTGTAGAAAATATGATGAAAGCTTTGAAACATGATGATATTGTAATAATAAAATGTAGTTTGGGATTACCAAAATCCAAAGATAAGAGAAAACATTTTAAGGATAAGTTGTTAAAAATTGTAAAATCTACTGACCTTACGAAAGTTAAAAAATAGATTGGGAGAATCATTGCTCATCAGTGGGGAACCCTCACAATCATATTTCTCCACAAGAGAAAGAGAAAATTAATTTTCTAGAGAAACTGTGGTTGAATCTGACTTCAGTTTCTCAATAAAAATAATAAATGAAGAGAAATATTTGAAGAGAAGACGTTGTGTCCAAAATAAAGGACAACGACATTCCCTATGTAGGACGACCATTACTCAAATGCTGTAAGAACATTTCTTATTGAAATGTTGCCCCAGAATAGATAGATTGATGAGGCCAACTGACTTCAATTACATCAACTCAAGATTTAATCTTTGAGATAAATTTAAAGGATAGAGAGTGAAAATCAGACAAATTGTAGATAAGATTTGAAATTATTTGGGGTTTTGAATTTAACTTGTTTGTCAATTTAGTAGAACGAGTCTTAAAAGCTCAGCTTATGTCTTTAGACAAAATAAGAACATTTTTCGTGAGCATATAAATTCACAAATGAATAAAAACGTACTTATCGTCTATTTTTAACTGTTAGAATTAGTATGGAACGCTTCACGATTTTGCGTGTCATCCTTGCGCAGGGGCCATGCTAATCTTCTCTGTACTGTTAGAATTAGTATAAAACACAAAAATTAACCCTTATGCTCAAAACTGGGCAACTCTGTGCTTCACTTCCATCAATAATTGACAATATGACCCAGAATAAGTATATTGCTACGGCGTTTTATGGTTTCCACAAGTCCATATCTCAGAAGAAGGCCAAGTGATACTCACTCCTCACTTTCTTACTGCTACTCTTTTTGTGTTGATTTCTTGATTCCCTCTTTCTTCTTCTTCTTCTTCTTATTTTTTTTCTTTCCTTTTCTTGTTTTTTTCTTTCTCTTTTTACTCTGTATATATCGTTATTTCCTTTGTCTCACTGCTTTGTTCTTATGCATACCTCTGGTGAATCCTGTATAGGGTCAGTGATCCTGAATAAAGGCTTTTTTGTTTGTTGTTTGTTATAAAACACAAAAATTGATTCTTATTAAAAAACACATAATGAGGTTCGTAATCCTATAAGAATAGATATAAATCCGTAGAAAATCTCTACAAGGATTTTTTAAAAGTTTCTTTTATTTGCTTAAAGCAGAAATTTATTTGCTGCTTTAAGAAAAACTAAAAATATATTTATAAATTGCGTACTATTAAGTTATCCTACAAATGCTTTTAAATTATGAATCAGATAGCTGTGAAGAGACAAAATATCAAAAATGATGCGAAAGAAAGGAAAACAAACAAAATATATTCCATGAGTTAACTTTTCAAGAATAGAGATATAATTGTTAGCGAGAAGTATTTATTATTTTACACTAGTATTAACAGAGTATCATTTTTTATGTTTATATTTTGCTACTCTGTAAACTTCCCTCATTCCTTATCTTTAATTTTTAATTTATAATTAGTTATTGCCTTAAATAAATTGCTGTCTCATCCCAAAGTTGGTCTTCTCTAATTTTCCACGTGGCAATATTATGAAACCAAGGACAACACACAGGTCCATATCTATTACATTTATCTTCCCATTGTCTAAATGAAATAACTATAGTCAACTCAAATGTTGATAAAAGAAATTGGCGTAATATAAGTGTATTATTTATTATTAAATTCTGTGTGTGTATTTTTATATAATTATTTAAAATTTCCATAGCTCTTTAGTCAAAAAATATAAAACTATTTAATTTGATTAAATAACATTCTATAAAATTTTGTTGAATTTTATTTACAATATACGATATTAGTTTAAATTCACAGTAAATAGTGAGATTATCACTTAAAACACTATATATATCAGATCAAAAGAACAAATCAGTTTATAAAGGCGATGTGATTTTTGTGTTATATCGTCTTGTTTAATTTTATTTCTATATCAAGCGAAGTGGTTGCGAATCACACACACATATATATATATGATATTTCTCTTAAACAGAGTGTGGTTTGGAATTAGACTTTGACGGACTAGCCACTTACCCTGCCTGGGAAAGAGAGTCTAGTTAAGCTTGAGATAGATTTATATGGTGACGGAACCCACTTACACAGCCCCTGATGTTTGTGATAAGTGAAGTCCAGATTGTCGTGTCCATGACACCGACTCTCGTGTAACGTGATACCGTGAACCATTGTTAAATCGGTACTGGCTGTACCTACACGGAGGCAGAATAAAGCTTGCTATTCATCTATATGGTTCATCACCATCGACCATCAAATGGAAGTCATCCGATATTTTGCTTATAATGCAATTAATTCAAATTTTAAGCAATTCAATATTTCAATAAGATAATCCCTTGTATCAATATTGAATAAAAACATCAGGCCTCCAGGGAAAAATATATTTTCAAAAACCTTTTTAATCTCTAGCTTTCGGGAACGAATGCCCTTCTACAGGAGAAAACATGGCTTTTATAAAAACTCGTGTTCTATTTGCGAATTATTATACCATGTTTTCTCCTGTAGAGGGGTGTTTGTGCCTGAAAGCTAGAGATTAAGAAGGTTTTTGAAAAGATAATTTTCCCTGGAAGCCTGATATTTTTACTCAATTCAATATTTATTTAGATGTTTTTCTTTCTGATTGGAAGGTTCCGAGTTTTGTTATAATACTCCTATAGATAATTGTCTATAAGAGAAAGGTGAGAGAGAAGAGGAGAACGATGGAACATATGAAAATATCTTCAGTTGTTAGAAAAAATCAGAAAGCTTTCAAGCAAGCTCTTCTTCATCTAACTAAAATGTACAAATTTATAAGTTTTAGTTACCTGAAGAAAGACTTTCTCGAAATCTTTCTTTGAGAGTCGCGCGGCGTCTTATGATTTTTTTTCTAATTTGTCGAAACCCGCAAACCTTTAATAATGAATCTTCTCAGTTGTATGTTTACGTCTTTATTTATTATTCTATGGAATCAGGTTTTCTGTTGTTGTTGGAAGGTCTTCTGTCCTATTCCACAGGACACAATATCTATCTATTTGTGTAATTATATATAAAAAAGGTATACTTAAAAATACGAGCTGTAAAAAAGAAATTTAAACCGCATTTTATTCTTTCTTCATTTATTCATTTTCCCAGTGAATGGTTAATCTAATGTTCATATATTGGCTTACAATTGCCACTTATATTGCTTTAGTTTAGAAGGAGTTGGTTCGAGAGATTTCAGGAGGCACGATCAAACTCTATAGTAAACAAATATCTATAAAAACACATTAGAATTTGAATAGAGTAAATATTTTAAGAATTTATAAAATATAATTTGAAGAATTTCGAGCAAGACTCAGTGCAGAGTGGCAACACGATGGGTCAAGAAAGAAAGAATTTATAAATCTGCCTATATTTTCGAAGGCAAAAAAAAATCAAAAAAAAAAAAAAAAAATTCTCTCTTTTTATCTACAAGCATCTAGTACTAAGTAGGAATTTTCAGTATGAAAATGTAACATTTCGGCCAGAAAATCTTCATCAACGTTTCATCCATTATCATCAGAATAATTTCGTAGAAACGTTAAGAAAATGCACCTGGACAAAGAATATGAAACCTAGACACTCAACATCCATCTTCAATATCGTAAATTCATCCGAAAGATTCATTAAAATATTCGATTATCACTGAAGAGAGATCAAAACTTTTTTAGAAATATTTACTCACGCAATGTTGTACGAACAAATGGAGGTGCTCTTTCATTACGTTGCCAATCTAATTATCTTTTTTTCTACTTTGAAACTCTCTTAAAACATGATTTAACGTCTTTACGCATGTTTGGGTCTTAAACATGCCATTTTATTTAATTATAAAGTAACGGTAAAGAGATACCTTTTTTGGTGGTTCTTCAACGCTTTTTTTTTATCCCATTGTATAATTATACAAGGTCATGGAGACTAAATTCATAGATCAAATTCACAATCCTGGTAGGGTTGGAATACAGGTCCTGTCTTGAGGCTCCCATGCAATCCATAAGTCACCATGATGGGTAAAAAGAGTTGCTGTCGTTCGTCAACGCTGATGAAGACCAACAGCCTGCAATACGTACGTCGTTGGATTTCATGAAAATTCAAAAAGGGTATCAGCTCCCAAAAAAGGGTATCAGCTCCCAAGAAGGGATATCAGCTCCCAAGAAAGGGCATCAGCCCCCCCCCCCCCCCCCCCCCATACACACAAAATTTTGGGAAATTAAAAAAAAAAAAGGGTTAGATGCGATATTTTTCAAAGATGTCAGAAAGCCATCAGGAATATCCAGCTACATGATCAGTAAATGTTCTTTTGTATGTTACCCCACTGTTTCTATACTTTTTAAAAACTCTTTTAATTTCATGATAAAATTGTGAAAAACGTTTTATAATTACAAAATATTTTCTTACAATAAGTTTCTTTTTATTTCAAAACGCTAGCTTTCAAGCGATAATCACTCTTCAACGGGCTTAATAAAACATCGACTATATCCTACAAGAAATATTTACAAAAAAAAACTAGGATATAGTCGATGTTGTTTTATTAAGCCCGTTGAAGAACGATTATCGCTTGAAAGCTAGCGTTTTGTAATAAAAATAAACTCATTGTGAGAAAATATTTTGTAATTTTAAAAGTACTATGTAGTCTGTATAATAGTATAATTCAGTAATTTAATAAATAAACAATGTCATTACATGCTTAACTAACCTATGTTTCTGTGGAACAAGGAAATTGTGCAGATTAACCAATATACGACTTAATAAAGAAGAAGCTTGTCAACAAGGGATTGTTAAGTTGGGAGACTTCATTTTTTTTAATAACTCAAGTTATCTTGACAGGTTAATAAATGTCAAAGGCTGCAACGACATCCTTTAAAACTTGAAACAAAAATGGATCACAACACCTTGACACTTGCTTAATTACATGAGATACCAAATCCCTAAGTCCGCGTTCTGTTAAAAAACTTTATAAGATTTAACTAGAAACCTCTTTCAGGGGCATATAAACAGATGAGAGGATAAGGTTTTATTTATCTCGTGATTAAACTGTTTAGGAAAGAAAGGAATATTTGATGAGCTAGAGCATCCATTTCTTGTGGAGAGTTCAAATAACTCATTGACCATTATCAATTGCACACAGTGGTATACTGTATTCAAATAAATATATTGAATTAATATATGCATATACATCGATTTTCGATTCTAGATTGAGATTCTCGATCAGATATTCATGTCTTAAATCGAGCATTAGAATCATAACAAGTTCCATTGTCGATTTAAAGGTAGGCCATCAATGGCCTCCAATTGACAGTTTCTTGAAGTGCTACTAGCGGTAAAACTTTAGTCTTAAATGTGATTTGGAATTAAATCCGTTATGTCTCAAATCGTCCATAGTTTACATATACACTGGTCCGCAAAATTAAAGGAACAACATATTTTTTCATTTTTCTCAAATTCTATTGAACATTTATCAATGAAATTTCATACACAAATTTATTATTCCATTATTGATTAGAATACCCGAAATCAAAGAATTCTAACACGTATTTTATGCAAATTAGCCGGGCAAGCAATGATCTTCTTGCAGTCAGTGCATAAATATCTTGGATATTGTTGTTAATATGGGGTGTGATCGCCTTTTACTGATAGACAGGCTCTACATCGGTGACCCATACTAATAATTAGGGAGTTTATCAGCTCCTGTGGAATCAACGCCCACTCTTGTGTTAAGGCTGTTTCTAGCTCATAAGTGTTTCTAGGAGGGGGTTGGAGGGATGAGATCTGCCGTCCTAGGTTGTCCCATACATGCTCAATGGGATTTAGGTCTGGGGATCGAGCTTGCCAATTCATCCGAGCAATTGCGTGGTTTTGGAGAAAAGTGTCGACCACACCAGCCCTATGTGGACGGGCATTATCATCCATTAGAATAAAGTTTTCTCCCATTTCCAATGCTTGAGGCATCACATATGCTGCCAAGATCTCGTCCCGATACCTCTGTCCAGTCAGGGCTCCTTGCCGAAAAATATGGAGTGCTGTGCGACCGCCCAAGAAGATTCCAGCCCAGATCATAAAACCTTGGCTTCTGTAGGGATCCCTTTCAGCCATATTCCGGGGATTATTTCTGGTTCCTACCTCTCTCTAGATAAAGACACGACGAGAATCGCTGTTTAGAGAGAATCTGGACTCATCAGTGAACATTACACGCCTCCATTCATCTGGATTCCAGGCGACATGTTGTCTGCACCAAAGTTTCCTTGCTCTCTTTTGAGGTGGTGTCAATGGCACACAAATTATGGGTCGTCGAGCATAGAGGCCCTTCTTGTGAAGCCTTCTGCGTATTGTATCAGTTGATACTAAGTCTCCTGTAGCTGCATTGAGGTCACTTCGTAGTTGCGATGATGTCATTCTTCTATTGCGACGCACAAGGAGACTCAAATAACGGTCTTGGTTTAGCGTTGTGACCCTTGGCCGTCCTTGTCCGGATGTTCTGGCAACATTAGCTGTCGTTTGAAATTTTTTCCAAAGCCTTGAGACAACGTTTCTTGTCACTTCAAGCCATCTTGCTACTTCTGCCTGTGATTGGCCTGCTTCCATCCTTCCAATAGCTTGCCATTTTTTTCTTGTGATAAATGTTGCCTATAAGCCATGAAAACTTTAAAAAACAAAAAGGTTCAATAAAAATCTAGTGGAGCGTAAAATTAGGACGCTTTGAGAAAGACTCAGGCACGTGCTGGAGTCGGAGTCAACGTAGACGGTGGTATTTTGCATATTGGGAACAACTTTATTTGTTTTTATGTTTTACATACTCTCTTAATTCATGGAAGCTTTTGAATATACCAAAACTCGATATATATCCCTTAATATAACTTTTATTTTTCTTAAGCATGTGTTGTTCCTTTAATTTTGCGGACCAGTGTATTATTATGAAGCATTAGCGCACTATCCATTATAAGAAATTTAAACTAATTTTGATGCGAATGTTTTTTTTTTTTTTTAAATAAACAATTTCTACTGACTTCAAATATGTAATGAAATAATAAGTGATAAAATAGCACATAATAATCTACTTATTTTTAACGTTTGGCAAAAGTTACGAAGAAATTAATCCCAATGTATTCTCTCACTATTTCTGATAGGTGGAGGACGGTACAATAGTAAATTAAAAAAAAAATCAAAAAGCATCCAAGAATTAGTTTCTTGCACAATTTTATTTCTCTAACTTTCGGACTAACAAGCTCTTAAACAGGAGCAACTAGGAGTATGGTTAACTAGAAGTTATACTAAATTAAAATAAGAACATTAAGCCTCCAGGGAAAAGTTTCTTTTTAAAATATTTTTGATTTAAAAATCTCTCAAGCTTTCGGGCAAGAAATCCCTTCTACGGGAGGAAATATTTTACATCATTAAAACGCCAATAAAATAAGATTTAAAATTAAATAAAGTTCTTTTGTTGTTTACATTTGTTTCAATGCAGAATCAACGCGGGCTTTTGTTGCGCGTGCTTTCGAGTTTGCTATTCCAAGGCGATATCTTCACTTGGGGGTTATGGAGTGGATTCAGGAAATATAATGTTATAAATTTCCGGAATGTCTTTTTCTTCTGTTAATGTTATTGTGCCTTCTGGATATGATGGATTCTATGATAAGTCTCTGTAGTCGATTGGGGATGTTGGAGTAATGGGTCTTTGGTTCTGAAAGGGAGAAGGAATGGCCTGTTTCTCTTATATGTTGGTATACTAAAGATCTACTGTCTTGATTATCGATATTTCGTTTATGTTCTGATTCTCTTATATTTAAATGTCTGCCAGTTTCGCCGACATATTTGGTTTTGCATTCGTTGCATTCTATGGAGTATATGGCATTCTTAATATTGGAAGGGTAACGAATTTAAATTAGAGATTTTTAATAAAATTAGAGATTTAAATAAAAAATATTTTAAAAATAAACTTTTCCATGGAGGCTTAATGTTCTTATTTTAATATTGATTCAAGGGATTGTTTCATCGAGTTAGAAGTTATACTACTAGTTGCTCCTGTTGAATGGCATGTGTTAGCCCGAAAGTTATAGAAATAAAATTGTAAAACTTAGCTCTAGATGCTTTTCGATATTTTTAAATTATAAGTCAGGGGATGAAAATTTATATTAAAACAAGAGTGAATGAGATAAATGTCTTTTTATATAACTGGAGAGAACTTTAATTCAACCTGAAGACTTCGTCAATCTTTTTTTTATAAACGTTTATTGTCCTTTGATGTTTCGGCGACAAACTTTCGTTCTTTTTAAAAAAAGATGGAAAGCTTATTAGTGAAGTATTGTCTTTTTTCCATCTATTCTTCAGTGTATATGGAGACTACTGTATTCTTCAAGAATTGAAAATAATGCTGTGTGTGTTGTAGATCCTAATTTGGAGTGTAGTGTTGTGATGCTCTTAGACATTGCTAATGGGAAATGGGGATTGGAAACATTTGGAATGTGGATCTGTGGAAGGCAATGAAAATATTAAGATTATTGAAACGATCTTAAATGAAGAAGTATTCGGAAGAAACCCGTTGAAGGTCATAAGAACAAAGATAAACGAATTGATGGAGCATACAACAAAAACAACAAAAATATTTTATTAAGACATTTCGTCTTCTAAAGAGAGTCTTCAAAGATAGAAAAAAGTATCAACAAGGAAAATGGCCATTAGTTATAGACAGTCTTGGCGGAGAGCCATTGGTAAAAACTGCATGTATTTTATCAATTTTCTTTTCTATTTTTAAAACGATATTCTCATATTTTTTACCGAACGTAGAACTAGTAGAATAAATAGACAAAGTAGACGAATCAGTCAACGACTAAGAGAGAAGCTTGTACATTTTTGAACGAATAGGTTGGACATAGAGTAAGAAGAAATGGATTAATGAAAATGTTATGGAAGTAGGTAAATGAATGGATTGAGAACGAAAGAAAGAGAATAATTGAACTGCTGGACTGGATGGGAAGTAGAAGCTATCAAGAAATCAGAATATATAGAATCATGACATCGTTGAAGACCAGAATCTACTCAAGAACAGAACAATTGAAGAAGTAGTGTGTTACTAGAAATATCCAATAAAATAACTCCTTATTACAATATTAAGTTGAAAACATCAGGCCTCAAGTGATAAGTTTCTTTCTTCTTTTTTTTTATCCCTGGAATCCTGATGTTTTCACCTTAATACAAGAACTATGTTTTTTGAAATATCCATAGCACATGTACCATATTTTTTTTTTGACGGGAGAAGCGCCCATTTCTTCTATGGATTAATTTCCTCCCGGCAAATTTTCCATCTATATATATATATATATATATATACTAGACTATGACCCGGCTTCGCCCGAGAATTCCCCCTATTGCAATACTGAAAGTACATCAATAATAAATATTAGAAGTGCCATAGAATAGCAATACAGAAGTAACACATAAACTACAGGAAAAAAAATGTGTGTGATGGCAAAAATTGTATTATATTAGTGTTTAGGTATTTGAGTTAATTAATATAGTTGATATAATAATATATATTTATATTATGGCAGGCGAGCATTCTACCACTGAACCACCGATGCTTATAAAAAATAGCCATATTTGGGTATTCATTCCATTCCGGATTACTCCGCGTAAAAAAAAAAAAAAGTTCTTCAAATATGAAAAAAAGAAATAGCTAAAAATACTAATCAAAATGTAGCCAAAAATTTTCCTCAGGTTTATAAAAAGTGACATGCAAAATTTGGTACCAATTGGTTCAGTAGTTTTTGAGTTTATCGCGAAACAGACAGACATTGACTTTTATATATATAGAGATATACCACACCTATATACATGCACAGTCACAAATTTGTTCAATTTAGAATCGAAAGATGCTAGAATTCAGAATATTGTATTAGAGTACAAAGCTCATATTGTGTGTCATAAGAAAAGTTCATTTATAACTATGTCGTATGATTACAAGGAGCTTTGTTTAACTTTCTCAAACCTAACCTCATAGATAATTAACTATATATATATTATATATAATCATTTTTATAATTATTTATTTTTATTAACTCTCTTTAGAAAACACGAAAACTAATTCTTAATAATGTTATAAAGTAATGTATGTTTAAAAAATCAATGAAATATTATCAACAGATCTAACATTCCCTTTACATCTTTAATTAATTGTCAATCTTTCATTTTGAAAGAATAATATGCTAATAAGTGGCCGATAATTCAATTTTGGAAAGTTTCTAATAAACATTTAATACGTGAGTTACGTTATTACTTTATGAACATATACCATATACAAATATAATTCTAACTGTATATGATTAACTTTATGTAAATAGCATTAATTCAATGAGGCTTATTATCGAGGTGATATAAAAGGATAACCGCGACCAAACGAACATTTAAACATGTTGAAGTTAGGACTAACTTTAAAGAGGCAGACGAGGGAGTATGTAAATATCAATTGAAAGCAGCCGATAATTTAACACAACTTCTCAATTCAATAACCTATTTATGAATAATTGAATTTAAATTGCATATGGAAGGTGTTGTGTGATTGGTTTAAACACGACCCACTTCTCGGCTTGGTGATTGTAGTCTGTGGCTGTAGTTAGATTGAGATGTTCGATGTTTTTATTTTTCGACGTGTATATAATGGAACATGTCTTTTAGAAGGTTTTAGAGTAAATTAAGTTGGTAGTTATTTAATTTTATTCAATCGCTTGATGTACAAGGTTTTAATATTTAATATAAAGTTGTCCCAAAAGTTCTTGTTTTTCTTAAAACGTTGTTTTTTTCTTATTACTTGACGAATAATATTATTACGGCAAATACATAATAATACTTTAATTAAAAAGGCATATATTGGATCAAAATATAATTTATTTTACCAATATTTCAGTTGGCTGAACGCCAACCTTTATCAAGGTGTTATAACATATTTAATGTGTGTTTGATCCAATATATGCCTTTTTAATTAAAGATTTATTTATGGATTGCTCTATTTTCAAAACATAATAATACATAATACAATTACTTTATACATAATACAAAGACATTATACATAACGGCGAATAATTTGGTATTTCAATTTTTTTGTAAGTGTTTACGAACTTTTGGGACAACCTTGTAATATGATGTAGATTTTTTAATATTGTTGTTGATACGGGGGGGGGGCAAAGGTGGCGTGATCGTAGCCGACCAATAGGAGGGCGCCATTCCCCCCCCCAAAAAAAAAGCAAACCGTGACAGAGGCCACGCATGACGCTCGTAACTGTATATAGAATACTCTTTGTGAATTCGAGTTTTTATTTCTCCCCCCCCCCTTCCCCATTCATTAGCTGTATCTTTAAGGAGAATATGTATATAAGACTAAAGAGGTCTTATTAAAGGTATTGATTGATTGATCTTGGTCGTAATAAAATTGATAGGGCTATTATAATGATGATACATCAAATATTTCCCCAGATCGACTTCGGTATGTTTTAGTTGTACTTATGGATCTCTGTGTTGAAGGGCATGTTGGCCAGAAAGTTCGAGAAATAAAAGAAAGAAGAAACCAAACCTTTGATTCCTTATTGATTAAATATTTATATGTTATTCTAATATCCTAAATACCATTTCTGAGATTCCACCCTTCAGTGTAGCATATATAGGCGGAATGATCTAATACAGTATTAGAGCTCTATAGAAGCGATCTGGTGGATTGAATTGGTGAAACCGCTGGGAGGGTTTACCCCTGATTAGCTGGGCCTTCCCAATATTTTTTCATCGCAGTGGGGAAAGTAGAGGTTTGATTAATGTGTGAAAGAAAGATTCGTGTCTTAATGTTTTCCTTTGCAATATATGGACGGTGCGTTATTGCTTTATATTAATCCACCTAAAAGTAGTATACTCTTTATGATGCCCATCTTTTCATAATGAGGTTAGAAAGTGAGCTAAAGAAAACTAATTAATAAACCCTTCATGAAAATAAATAAATACGTTATATAATACAATATAATGCGGTTTCCCATCCCTGGACACTTTTATTTTTCCGTTTATCATTGCTCTTCATAATTCATCCTATCATACTTCATCCCTAAGGTTAGAAATAATCGCTATTTCTCCTTAAAATAAATTTCGTTTTTTCGTTCAAAAGAAACATTCGCGGTATAATTGCAATTTTCGTTCTATAAAAAGTTACAAATATTGATATGCAGTTAGAGAATAGAGAAAATATAAGCAAAAATATAATACAATATGATACATATATAAGAAAGGATGAAATTACACACCTAACAGTCTACTGCCCTCTCATGATGTAATACAGAGAAGAATTGCTGGGTGATTCCCTTGTGTTACAATCCAACTCTCAACAAATGTACAACTGGATAAATATTGCGATGGATGACCTAAGCTTTTAAATATTTTAAATTTTATAAAGATGCGAGTGATATTCGAAGTAGCTTACTGAATCCGGTGGCTTCTAATGAACAACTGGGTGAATGAACTAATTAATTAACCTCCAAAGACTTTATATTCCGACTTTAGACAACCCTCTACCCTTGATCTATCCATGTATAAAATTATAAAGATACCTGATAATTATGTATATTTAGGTCAATTCTACGAATTATTGTCCATCAAGAAATTATTCTTAACAACCTGTATATAAGTTTATGCTAAGCCTTTCTTTCTCCACCTCATATTTGATATACTGTAAATAACATTGCTGATTACTGGTATTATTACTATTTCTGTATGCACTCTACATTTTTGCGCGGATAATCTCTATAAGACCAAAAGGTCTCAATAAAACTTTTATTGTTGTTGAATAGAGAAAATATCAATAAACATAAATAAAATAATTAGCAATGCTAAAAATTCCAGATTTTTCTGGTTTAGTCGTGAAAATGAAAGGTTTTTAATCTATATATATAGTTTCAAAGTGAGAAATAAAAGTAAATAAAAATTACAAAGAAGTATAAAGCAATCCATCTTTTTATTTTACTTTTATTTAAAATGGAAGGAAAAGTGTTGAAGCTTTCTATTACAATCAATAATGACCAGAAACAATCTTTAATTGCAAAGATATTTTTTTAATAAAGAATTTATATATAATTGAAAATATAAAGAGATTTCGTTGAACGGTTCAAAATATTTGCTCGTTGTAGACTGTTTTAAAACACAAAGCATTTCGTTGTCGAGCATTTTTACTGCATACATTATTGGACCTTTTAAAAAGCATTTATTCTTCTTATGAATAAGAGAGAGAGATGGACTAAATGTTTCTTAATAGAAATAGAAAAGTCAAACCGCATAAAAATGAACTCAAAAAAAGGATAAAAACATACTTATTAGCACACTAAAATTACTAAAATAAACCACAAATCTTTGTGCTTAAATGCTCAAGTGTCAGAGATTCAGATAAACAAAAAGATTTGAAGCGAATCAGGAGTGCGGAAGAATGAATGACAAAGAAACTTAGAGGATGATTTTAAAACAATGTTTTGTTTCCGCAGAAATGGTTCTAAACGCGGGCAACCGTCTGTGAACATCAATTTCCCGTAAAAGTTGCTCTGGCGCGAAGTAGCCGCTGACAGAGGCAATAATGACCGTGGACTCAACTTGATTCGTATGGAGTTTATGGAGCGAATGGCATGGATCGTTATCCTTTTCCTGTTTTACTTCACTCCAGTGTTTTACACCCACTTTTATATGAGATAAATCCTTTTACGGCCATTTGATACAACAACATCTCGCGAGGTCCTGTAAATAATTAAATATCCATTATCGTAAAAAGATTGTAAATGGACCATTCCTTCCGTGTTGAAATCGTAATGAACAATATAAATTGATTTCCATAAACAACAGTCTGTCTTATGTGATTTACCTTGCAGACTTTGATTATAATTGTGAATATTTTGTTACTACTTATCAAATTTGGCTTTCAAATATGTTCATCTCTTTTAGATTTAAATAAAAGAAATAAGAATACTTCTTGTTTTCTACCGGGAAAATCACATAAAAAATATAAAGAAAGACGACAAATTTTGTCCACTTTGTTAAAGGAATAAAATATCCGAACTGGAACATTATATATTTGAATGTACGTCTCTCACTATGGAAAGATATTTTTTTTTTGCGGTAGAGCTGCACATCCACACTTTTTACTGTATTCCTTTCTTTCAGACTTGATGGATAATAGGTCAGCTATATTAAAGTTCTTCAATTTTTTCAAGACTGCAACGAAGAAAACGACCTAACAAAGTAACTGAACTGTGTGGAAATATTTTTTTTTCTTCACAAGATGCAACCATTTACTCAATAATCTAATTCTTCACTGTGTTCTATGCACGAAAAACGATGTATATAGTCTTAACTTTTGTACATAGATATTCTTTCCTTTTCTTCTTTTTCTCTTTTTTGAGCGAGGATTCAATTTCTTCTCCTGCTTCTCATTTCTTTTTAGATTCATTTCTAACTGGAGAATGGTCTGTATAAGACGGAATGTCTTAATAAAGGCTTGTGTGTGTGATTTAAATAAAAGAAAGTTTAGAAAAATTGAACCTTTCTTTAGTATATTTTTCCCTGGAACAAAATTGGATCTGCCAAGAATGATTTGCTTATGCAAATTGATTTTAACCTAATTTATACAGATTAATGTAGATCACTCAATGTTATCCTAACCCATATAACATTTTGATCTATTTTACATATTGTTAGAATGTAATATTGCGGTAGACAGATTGTCTTTTTGTCGAATTTGACGATGTTGATGTTGTGTCGTATTCATCATAAAAATATCGGCGTTTTGCGCAGAGAGAAGATAGAGAAATTTAAGGTTTTAATTATCTTTGGATATATATTAATACTGTAAGTACATGAACTACTATATTGTAACAAAGTATTTATTAATTTTATTAACAGAGTGGTCATTTTTATGTTTATATTTTGCTACTCTGTAAATTTCCCTCGTGGTTTATCTTTTGTTTACCATTCATAGTTTGTCCTTGCCTGAAATAAATTGTTGTCTCCTCCTGAAGTTTTTGTCTTCTCTAATTTTCCACGTGGCAATATGAACTATTCAATAATCATCTTAGTTCCTATATAACCGGATGCCTGGGATGAAGGAGAAGAGAAAATATACTTTATCCTTCGTTCCTATTTCAAATAGTAATATTCAAAAATATCCTTTTCCTTATCTGAGAACAAAAAACCCTCTTCACCTCAGCTTTTATTGAAATGTTGGAAAATGATTATCATGTGGAAAATAGGAAATACAAATCTCAGAATGTCACGACAATTAATTTTATTTCAAAAATTAAAAATTTGTAAAATATAAAAAAAAGCTCAATAAACGAATGGGCCTGCAATCAAAGCCAGTCCTAAGGCTTTATTAAAGTTTTACCGTGATAAATATAAAAATAAGTATTTTAAGAGGGACCTTATATCTAATAATCAACTTCCAATTAAATGCATTCAAAATCGCGCATCAACAACGAACAATCACTATTTATGAAAATTATCAAAGCATATATTTAAAACAAATATGGCCGCCTATAGATATTAATACACACTCACATACAGATTTATCAAGACCACCGGTTTTATACAGATACACACCGCAGGAAGGAAGCATAGATAGAGCTCCTATACTCCAGGCAGCACAGCACCCAACAACAGCCTCCAGGTCCGACGCATGTCCAGTAGCCACAGATTCCACTGTGCATACGTCAAGTTTAGCGTATCACTGAAAAGTAGAGTGTGGAATCAGCCGCGTTCTAGTCTTCGCTTTCCTCATCCAAATGGACCACGACATTCGGCGAATCCATTAATCTCCTACAAACGGTGACTGAGGCCTTGTGGAATTTATATAAAATAAAGATTTTCATCAAACATTGCATTCATCCAGTTATATATTTGTTGACTATCAGTTTGAGACAAGGATAAGTCGCTCAAGAGTTCTTTTCTCTGTTATTCCAAGCAAAAGCAACCAAATATTATATCCATGATTTCATCTATAGATATTAATAATATAAACAACTGTTTTATTTCAGAGAAATCGTTAATAATTTTTCTATTTATATTCAGTTTATACTCACCATCAGCTGGAAGTGTGGAGGTTGATTGGGCCCCGGCACTGGATACTTCCAAACCTAGACACCACATTGGAACCAAATTTAAAAAAAGTATTGAAATGATAATATATATATATATATATTCCGTATTTAAAATACCTACAAATAATCCAAAAATAACGGCCGAAAAATGCCATTTCGGGCAAAAGCGCGCGCGATTAAAGGGTTAATATTATACACATAAAATTTGATGAATAGATCTAGAACTCCAGTGTCAGATCTGGAGATAAATTATAAAATAATGTGAAAATAATTGGTCGCTCATAATTTTTGAGTTTTATATAAATAAACCCACAGAAGCTGATCATCAAGATATTATTAATCGCATAGAATTTTTTACCTTATCATTCAATACATACTGGCTTCCCTCCTCCCCCTTTTTTATTTACATATAAATACATTATTCATTAATAGCATGTCACTATATAAATTTTATGATTTCAGCTCTTGATTCTTCACTCACGATTAAATCACAATTACTTTTAATACTTTTGCTATTATAAATAATGCTTTATTTAATTTAAAATCTGTATACGTGCATGGAAATATCTTTATTTACGGGGCTTCTAACCGAAATGGATGATTTTTGAGCCTCAAAAAAGTGTTCCCGCCCGGGAAAAATCTGTATACTCTTATGTGAATCAGAGCTCACTATAAAAATGTTAAATTTGAAGAAAAATCAATAAATATATATCGATATAAAAATATTCTGAAGAAAATATATGAACGATATGATATAATTTAAAAATAATAATACAAATTTTGTACAGATATAATGATAGTAAAATCAATATAGGCATATCCTAACCACGTTCACATGAACTTTGTAGATGGCAGAGCACCATCTAGTGGAACAGAAATCAACTAAACGTTAATTTAGCTTGTTCCCTGGTTAATATTATTATTTTTAATTTCAACATTTATGTTTTCTCTTTGAGTGTCAGTATATCATCAACGAAGAAAGAGAGAAGTTCTTCTCAAAAGTAAACAACAGCCAACTTACCTCAGTACAAAGTATTTTAACCAGCGCCATATCAAGTCGAATGGTTGTTCTGTCCCTATATAACTTTTATAAAGCATTGTGCAGGAAAAAGAACTTAGATTCATCGTTTTTTCCTCCACTGCATGATGGTGATTGATCATCGTGGGGATATCATTGCAAGCCGGCAATGAGAGTGGGAAATCTGTATAAGACTGGTGTCTTAATAAAGGCTGTGTGTGTGTGTATTTATGTTTACTTTTAATTGAAGGTTGGCGATAAGAATTTTAATTTTTGGGGTTTTCCCCTAAATTTATGGTTATGAATAATCGCTGGAAAAATCAAATCTCAACTCCCAGCAGCTTCTGAGTTAGAATCTTGTATCACACCCAGACATCTGTATAGATGCTGATCATATAGATTAAATAAGGCATATATAACTATATGAATGATGATATTTGAAACAGATTGCTGAATTATAACAAATATATATTAATATATAATACATTAATATGTTATAATACCTTCATAAAGGTTGGCGTTCAGCCAACTGAAACATTGGTAAAATAAATGATATTTTAATCCAATAAATGCCCTTTTAATTAAAGATTTATTTATGGATTGCTCTATTTTCAAAAATACCTTTATATTTATTTTGTATTTTTCCCCAGGTTTTTACTTGTAATTCTAAGGAGGTTTAAGATAGAAGCCTGAATATTCTCTTGGATTTCTTCCTCCTTTTAGCTAATAAAAATTCGATGAAAAAATCGTCTCAACTTCCAGTAGTTCCCGAGTTAAAATCATGCATCACCGACAGAAAAAAAAAATACTTCTTATATATAGGTGCTATACACATATTTATGATATCCCGACCATCCAAAGAGCTGCGACGAGCACTTTGGAGGCGATTCCTCAAAGTGGCCTGCAAGAGACATTTAATTCCTTATTAAATCGTTGTAACATATGTATTGAATCCGGAGGGGATTATTTTGAATAAAAAAATAGTAGAAATTGAATTAGCTTGTTTCTGTTTTATTTTACAAACCCGTTCTTAAAAATTATTTGCCACACTGTGTACTTTATCTTCGCGGCATACATTACAGAGACAACAGCAAAAAGAAAAATAAATGATAAAACACATACGATGGTGAAAAAAAGTTTTATAGTTTATAACAAAGATTCTTTCCTGCTTTTACACTTTGACAAAATCAATAATTACTTCTAGGTTTCTGTGTTGAAGGACATGTTAGCCCAAAAACTCGAGAAATAAAAGATTGTAAAAAGAAACCTAGATTCCTCATTGATTTTATCAAAACAATTTATATTATTAAAAATGGCATATCCTGACCAGGAGCACATGTGCTTTACAGAATGCAGAGCGCCATCTGGTGGAACAGAAATCAACCAAACATTGATTTAGCCTGTTCCCTGATATTTGGCCAACCCAATTTCTTGATAAATCAAGAAAAGCCATCCACCAACGCGCTTCGCGCTTTGGTCCCAGTGGCTTCCTGAAAAACCAAGAAATGGGTATTTAAGGCCAAACTTGCGTAAATTTATATTATATAGTTATAAACCTATCTCTATTATCATAAACATTTGTCTATTTATTGATAAATTACTGTGGTATATATCACCAAATTTTCTATTCTTCAACCCTAAAGATAATTTAGGCGCTTAAAAAAAACACGTTCGTTTCAATTTTATTTCCAAAAAAAAAAATAAGGTAAAATGTTAAAGGGCAAGCCATTTTATTTTAAAAAGCTATATTTTATACATATCTGTATTTATATAGCCACTTGTAACCATTTAAAACCTTGGAGAAGTTTTAATGTCTGTTTTTTTTTTTAATTTCTTTTATAGCTACAAATTTATTTCTAAAAATATTAGAAAAAAAAACTAATATAATCACAAAGAGAGTGGATTTATAAAATCTTTAATCATTATATAAATATATAGGAAAAAAGTTTATTCGATATTTTGTACCACTAGATGGCGCTCTGCCCTGGACCTTTGGAGTATTCGATCAAATTCTGATCCATTTCCAAAGTGACTAACGTGGCAACGGCACCCATTTCCACATTGCGACTGCAGATGTACGAAAACATCTGAGGCTCTTCATTGGACATGGCAACAACTAGCTGTAACCCTAGACCGTTCTTTGAATGGAATATCCTTATATGCATATCAACCTTTTATGTGGCATCACTTTTATCTAAAATGGGCAAATTTAGGCCTCAACTTCTGATTAAAATCGGTAAATTTGAGCTACTCTCTTTTTATTTATTTGAAGATACTTTAAAAGTGATTAAAAAGAAATTGAAAAATATATATATATGTTATATTTAGAAAAATGATGATATATTATATTTAAGAATGAGAGATTTCTGTTGTATATTTTGATTGTTATTTAGAATTAGTATTTGTTGCTTGATTTTGGTATACATGAGTATTTTACGATATTTTCTGCAGTCGTGGGAATGATAAAATAGTTTTGATCAGAGATTTCTTTAATTGAGCTGAGGAATATATGTGAAAAACATAATTTTGTAAAAGTACCGCCTGGCTTAAGGCGAGTAGAACAAGGAAAACAAAATATTATTTACATAATGTACAAAGATTTGAGCCGGCCAACGGGGAAGAGAAAATATCTTTATTTTACGGGGCTGCTAACCAACGGGGAACAACAACAATGAGTATTTATAGGGAAAGCGTGATCTCTGGCGGTCGATTTAACAGAGTATTTGTATCGATGAAATATAATTTTAAATAAAATAATGCTTTAATATAACATAATTTTAAATGAAATATTTTAATATAACATATATATACTCATGGACAAAATTAAAGAAAGTTGTAATTTTTAGGGTGTATATTGGGAGATTCAGACAATAACTCTGAAAGATATTTGATACACAGTGAACTTTATTGAAGACATACATGATAACCAGTGTGAATTCCTTCTGTCTCCTTTAAAAAAATCGGCGACATTAAGACTTTCCATGTTTAAAAGTTTTTTTTTATGAGTGTATACAAGAAAAAAAAAAAGTACTTTCAAAAATAAGGCAAAGTTTATAATATTGAAACCTATAAAAGTGAGACCATAATAGTTCTAGATATGATTCTATCTATTCATATATAAACATTTTCAAAGCCTGTTGATGATCATGATTTTAACTAAAATCCTATAGGGAGTTGGGAATAGTTTTTCTTGAATGATTATTTTTCAATTCAAAGGAGAAGAACAAATGATTAATTTCAGATTTCTTTCTCGAAAACCCTTGAGAATTGTGAAAAAAACGGAATATATTAATCTAAAGTGTTTCAAATATATCATCATATCTATATTTTTTCTTATATCTTTTTACAATAATTATAATCAGAGATATATTAAAAAGATCTAAAAATAATTCAGCTTTTATTTTTTAAATGGGATTAAATATCAATTTTACATCTTTTTAATCAAATGGGCCATTCGTATATTAATAAAAAAGGAATTAAATAAGAATATAAACGGAAAAAATTCAAATTAATTGATCTGTAAAAATAAAGGCCATCTTTCCCATCATCACATACAAAAAGCCTTTATCAAGACACCAGTCTTATACAGATTCTCTTCTTTCATTGCCGGCTTGCAACGATATCCTCACGATGATCCATCACCATCATGTAGTGTAGAAGAAAACGATAAATCTAAGTTATTTTTCCTACTTACTGCTTTGTAAAAGTTATATAGGGACAGAGCAACCATTCGATTTGGTATAGCGCTGGATGAAATACTTTGCACTGAGGGGTAAGTTGGCTGTCGTTTAACTTTAAGAAATAAGTAGCTCTTTCGCTAATATACTGGCATTCGAAATTGTTATAAGATATTTAAATTTCTATTTTTTTCTTTGCAAAGATGACATATTGTATCCCCCTCTCTGAAGACTTTGGTATGGTTTTCCTTAAAAAACTAATGGACTATTCTATCTTGTGAAATATCACCTTTTTATATCAAAACTACTTCTTGCGTAAATTTCAGGACACCTTTTAAATTCGCATACGCGATAAAAGAAAGAAATTATGATTATTTAAATAGGAATTGTTTCTTAATGCAATCTCCAAACTAAGAAAATAAATTAAAAACGAAAGTGTGAGGCGACATTGACACCGAAAATAGACTGAATGGAATAAATGCCTGTAATGGCATAATGTAGGATTAAATTATCACAAAGTTCAATATATATTAATGAAAATTTCTAAATAAACAAAAAAAAAAGACAGTATATATTTAATTAAATCATAGAAGCAGGAGAGATAATCCAATTTAGTGAAGAACGAAGGAGAGCGGGTTTATCGAATGAGTAATGAGGAAATGCAGGGACATAGAGAACTGAAATGACGTAACTTCCGAAGACACAGAATGGTCAAGAAGGGACGCCATTGACCATTTACTGGTGAACTGTAGGACCATGGTAGAATTCGGATAACAATAGGAACAAAACCCTGAAATGGAGACAAGGAAACTTTTTCTAACAAGGAATAATGCATATAATAGTGTATTTTTGCATGTGAATAAAGGATTCATTCTTAGAAAAGAAAGATATATGTAAAATGTTGACAGCATGTTATTATCATGTTCTGTCTACGATCCATCCGCAGGTTGGAAGTCATGACGTTTCTTCCTCCATCAATTCTTGGCCTACCTCTTTAGCAACATGTAGGCTACTCCACGACTGCTTTTACTGTAAGTTCACCACGTGTCTACACATGTAAAAATCAGTTCGACTTTTGCACTTAAAAGTGTATGGTGGAATTGAAATTTTGCAATAATCGGGGGCCATTGGAGAATTTTTTTTTTTATTAGAAAAAGTATTCAATGCGGGGTTTGATACCGGGTCGTAGCAATCAAAAACCAAGAGTTTAAACCACTCGTTCACCGACCCCACTGGAAATGGGTAGTTAACATGTCCAATATAACATACCTAGTTGGTTCTGTGACTATTGTTTATGATCAGTAGGGCCGGACAATAAACAACACGTGCAGCACCGCTCCGGTAAATATAGTTATATTACTAATATTTCAGTGTATATTTGCCTTATACTATGAAAGGGATAATACGGTTACTCTTAATACTTGCGGTATGCAACACTAAATATGTAAATTTACTCAAGGTAACGCACTATGCAAAAATCTCAGTACGAAGGGATAATGATGGACAATGTGGTCAAAATATAAACTTACCATCTGGGAATATATCTGGTAACCAAAAAAGACTGCTATGTATCATTCTGGCACTATTATTTATCTCAGGCATTGAACAAAACCCAGGCCCCCCAACCAAAAAGCAAACTACATTGACTGCGCCAGTACACTCAGGAGAGAGAGAATCAATAGATGGCGAGCTAAAAATGCTAATCTTAAACATGGCGGCGGAAATAAAGAGTCTAGGAGAGAGAATTGACATCAGACTTACCAAAATAGAGACTCGAATGGACGATTGGGATATGCGATTCTGCAATATGGAGGAGAAGCTAACTAAATGTATAGAGTCTCAACAGGCTACCGAAAAATTGGCTTCGTGTAATTCGTTAAAGGTAAATGAACTGGAGGCTAGAATCGAATTTTTTGAGACGAGAATGCGTGAGCCCAATCTAGTGTTCTATGGTATTGAGAGGGAGGGTGACCAAAACCAGGCAGATTGTAACTTAAAGATTCAAAACATAATTAGAGATAAAATGGAAATCGGAGATGATTTAAAAATAACAAAATGTCACCGACTTTCACGCGGATCCAATGCACCAGTTCTTGTTGTGGTGCCTGATTATGCTGATAGAGCAAAAATATTTAAAAATGTCTACAAACTCAGAGATACTAAAATATCGATAAGTAAAGATTATAGTAAAAATGTTAGAGAGCAACGGCGCATCCTAATTGCAAAAAGGAAAGAATTGAGTGAAAGGGGAATAAAATCGAAGTTGAGAGATAACAAGCTTATTGTAAATGATAAAGTCTGTAAAGTGATGAATGGCCAAGTTGTTGATAGCACAGGAGCTGCTATATAGCAACAACCTCGTAGAAACAATTGTGTAAATAGAAGAAATACGACATCAAAATCACAAATTAATTCTCCACCCAACAATCAAATAACGGAAAGTTACTTCGACACAAATACATGTAAATTCGATTTTCAAGACGCTGACAATGCAATTTTTCTGAAAATTCGCGAGACATCGCGGAAAAAATAATATGTTGGAATATAAATGGTTTCTATAGGATTCTTTCGATATTTCCACTCCTCGAGCACATAAAGAATTACGAAATTTTTGCTCTACTTGAAACATGGTGCCTGAACAGGACTAACATAACAGATTAGACAATTCAGAAAAGGATGGCACTTGGTTATCTATTTTCTTATCAACAAACACAAGAGCCCTCCAACATGTTATCTGTTTGATATTTGTATACCTTCCTCCAAACCAAATACAGCTGCATAACTTAGATAAACTGTCTACATATATTCAAAAGCAAATAGCAGATGGAATTTTTTTAGAGAAAACCACACCAAGATGCTCTGCGGTGAGAACCCGATTTGTACCTTCTGTAATTCAAAACTAAAAAATGAAATCACTCACTATATTTTTGATTGCTATGTTCAGAAAGAAGAAAGAAGAACCCTTATGTTCAAAACTGGGCAACTATGTGCTTCACTTCCATCAATAATTGACAATATGACCCAGAATAAGTATATGGTTTCCACAAGTCCATATCTCAGAAGAAGGCCAAGTGACACTCACTCCTCACTTTCTTACTGCTACTCTTTTTGTGTTGTTTTTCTTGCTTCCCTCTTTCTCTTTCTTGTTTTTTTTTCTTCCTTCTGTATATATCGTTATTTCCTTTGTCTCACTGCTTTGTTCTTATGCATACCTCTGGTGAATCCTGTATAGGGTCAGTGACCCTGAATAAAGGCTTTTTGTTGTTGTTGTTGTTGTTGTTTATGATCAGTATGGAGATAAAGGGTGCTATCCCTCGTTAGTGTTCCGAATTGACAAAAGTTACTATTAGGAGTTATCACACAAAAATGCAATATACTAGGGCCTAAAGTAAATGTAACTTAATACACAGAAAAGTGTACACATTCAAGAGTACAACACCAATAACAAGAAGGAAGTACATAAAAATCATGATTGGTAAAATAGAAACAAAACAGTACTTATCTTTATTGTAGCGTTGGTAGGGATCGGACTCGGGTCACACAGGGATACGAAGAGATCCCCAGACACAGAAAAACCAGGTAGAAAAATACTTTAAGCGTCTCCACATCAATTCCTCACGCTCTGGGCCCCTCGCATTCTCTTATATACAGACATGGCCACATTCGTCAAATGAGAAGGCGTGAGAGATTGGTTCACTAACAAACGAAGACAACATTCTTCCCGCTAAAAACTGATCAGAAAAAGCTGAAAATGTTTGTAAATATAATTTGACAGAATAACCTATTCCAGCATCTTCATGAAATGGATAGTTAACATGTCCAATATAACATACCTAGTTAGTTCTGTGATTATTTTTTATGATCAGTAAAGGGTACTATCCATCGCTGGTGTTCCGAATAACCTACTCCAGCATCCTCAGGAAATGGGGAAGATTTGGTTGGACGAATTAATCGGCTCCACGAGGAGTGGATGGAAGACTTCCTGATCGATGCCAGGCTGATGGTCCCATCTTCCGATGTTTTTTCTTCATTCCGAAACTTTATCGCTCTGTTAGAGCATCAGCAAATGATTATTGTTTGTGTAAGCTTATCTTTTCCATATGGATCAAAGAAATTACGGGATAAAACACGAGCGTATTTACATTAGAATTCTCGTTAAAAGGTCAAAGATTCCGTATGGAAAAGAGAGAGGAAATATGGTTTTACGGGTTACTAACCGTAAAGCCATATTTTCCCTCTCTCTCTTTTTCAATACGGAATCTTTGACCTTTCAACCTGAATTCTAATGTAACACTGATCGAAACTGAAGATCTTCCATTTCTATGTCTCTCTTCATACAGGAACTCCACTACTTTGCTGAGACTTTTAGCTAATATATGCTCATGTTTTACCCTTTTAAATATTTTATTTTGACTATTGAACTTTGTTTCTCTGTTGAAATTTCCAAAAATAGGAAATCAAGGTATGATATGAAGTATTGTTGCTTAATATTTTATAAGATATTTTATAAAAGTCCAATTCAACCAGCGAGTGCAAGTAACTAAACGGGGCTCTGGTACACTTGTAAATGCAAAAGTCGAACTGATTTTTACATATGTAGACATGTGGTGTACTTACAGTAAAAGCAGTCGTAGAGTAGGCTACATGTTGCTAAAGAGATAGGCCAAGGAATATGGAGAAAGAAACGTCATGACTTCCAACCTGCGGATGGATCAGATACGGAACATGATAATAACATGTTTTCAAAATTTTATATATAACACAAATTTATTTTTAAGTATATTATAAAAATATGATGTTAATTACTATTTGTTATGAACATATAAACTATGTTTAGAAAATGTGAACCCGTTCTACAAACGTATCGAGAACGACAGCCGCTCTATTACAGTTTTACCATGATTATGTTTTTATGGTCACATGTGAGATATGGGCATATTATTATTATTAAATCAAATAATGCAAAAGGTTTCTGGGGATGTGTTTCTTTTATCTTTATTAACACAATTTCGAGCTTCCAGGCATTTCTGCCCTTCTACAGGAGTATATAAAAACGAATAAACGCAATTAAGATGCTAACTAAATATAATTATAATTAGTTAGCATCTTAACGGCCTGAAAGCTTGAGATTTGCGTTAATAAAGCTAAATAAACACGTCTCCAGAAACCTGTTCCATTATTTGATTCATATCCAGGAGATTTAAATCAATTGATATTATTATCATTAGCTATGAACTACTCAACAGATGAAAAGTGTTAGCTTAGATTCTAAAATAGTTAAGTGCCATCCTTAAAATATTTTCTACGTTATAGTTAAAACATCATCTGAATAGTCTAAATAAATCTTGACAAATCTTGACTGACATTAATATCTCTACGCTTGTTTTTATACCCCAACAGAATATCCAACTTCTATTTTTATTGATATATTATATATTAATTTAAAATTTATATTCAGAATAAGATGTTTGTGCGCTTAGAGGGACAGTTTAAAAATTTAAATTATTATATTTTTAAACATTTCGTTCTTGTAGAGATAGGTTTAGTGAATCCGTTGTGACAATTTCTTTTGACAATTAAAATAAATTTAGCGACACCTCCAGTCAATATTTACAAAATCAAGAAAATTAAATAATTAGAAAAATAAAAAGATGGCGAAAAACATGGGTTCGAAACATGAATCCGTTGTGTGTTGGTAAAAACTTGAAACTTAGAACGATAACGCCATTGTAACCCCAAATAAATTTCTGATGTTATAATCCTTTTAACATCAATGTCTAATTTTAAAGAAATCTTGTCAAATTATATCGACAAATATTTGCACGCTTATCTTATCCTATTTCTTTAGTGCGAAGAACGTTGTTTTTATTATATAAGTAAACCGATCTCTCAAGCATTCTAATTGGACAAATGTGGCCATGTTTGTACATAAAAGAGGGTTGAAACGGAATGCGAGGGGTCGTGGAGTGGTGTTCGAGTGGAGACGCTTATAGCGTTCTCTGTGTACTTATTTGGTGATCTCCTCGCATACCTGTGAAACTCCGGTCCGCTCCTTATCAACGCTGCAAATAAAAGATAAGTACTGTTTTTATTTTATTTCAGAAATCGTGTTTTTTTTACCCCCTTTTTGTTGTTGGTGTTGTACTCTTGAGTGTACCTTTTTCTGTGTTTAAGTTACTCTTACTGTAGACCCTAGTTTATTGTTTTTTTTTGTGTGATAACTCGTAATAGTAACTTTTGTCAATCTAACCAATAAAGAAGTCGGTGGACGAGTGGTTAAAACTCTCGATTCCCGACAGCAATGAACCGGGATCGAATCCCGCATTGGACTCTTTGTTTTAATATGTAAATAACCTTCACATATATTATTCATTGTTCTAAATATCATAAACTAGGTTGATCTTTTTGAGCGGCACCTAGTAAAGTTATTTTGAAACATGCTGAAAGCTAACCAAAGTTGCTTATAAACCAGTTGCTTTATTGCTATTTTTTTTTAAACTACAAAAATGAAAATTGATACGAGTATTTATTATACAAAGCTACTTAACATAGATTATATAGTTCCTTTTACTTTTCAGAGTTTACAAGTCAAAATTATATTTCAGCTGTTTATACCTTTTTTGTTACATATTGTACAGAAGCATTATTTAATGATATATAACATCGTATGTAAAAATGAGCTGTTGTATGGCTAATACTAAATTCTATTATCGTAATATATATATATGTTATAATAAATTTGAGATGAGAATTATTATTTGATTGTTTTAATTCATGGTATTGTAAGACTGGTGTCTAAATAAAGGCTTTGTGTGTATATTTATGTTTTCTTGTAATTGTAGGTTGGCAATAGGAATTAGAATATTTGGGCGTTTCCGCCAGATTTGAGGCAATGAATAATCGCTGGCAAAATCAAATCTCAACTCCCAGCAGCTTCTGAGTTGGAATCTTGTATCACATGCACAGACATCTTATTTATATTGTAACATATTATTTATTAATTTCATTTATGTAACATAGTATTTCTTAATTTTATTATTTTTTATTTAACAGAGTGGTCATTTTTATGTTTTATATCTTGCGACTCTGTAAATTTCCCTCGTGGCTTATCTTTTGTTTACCTTTGATAGTTTGTCCTTGCCCGAAATAAAATTTTGTTTCCTCCTGAAGTTTTTGTCTTCCCTAATTTTCCACGTGGCATTTTGGTGGAGATGCTGGGTAAATTAGGGAAGACAAACTGAAGATCGCCGAGAAGACCTTGAAGCCATGGGTGCTGTGATCTACATTTTGGAAGACTGACTCCAGGATTCCACCGCCGTGCAAAACCAAGACTTCCCTCGAAGATGACGATGTCCCTATAGACGATACGACGAAAAAGCCGCTCTTCACGCCGCAAGAAAATGGACGCAAAGGTACTAGGGACAAAGTTCCAAGACTTCGATGGAATCCTTGGCAGAAGCACGTCAAATCCACGTCAGTATCTACGATAATTGCTAGCTGTGGGTCACAGCTCCCATAGGGAAGAAGCTATGTAACATATTATTTATTAATTTCATTTATGTAACATAGTATTTCTTAATTTTATTATTTTTTATTTAACAGAGTGGTCATTTTTATGTTTTATATCTTGCGACTCTGTAAATTTCCCTCGTGGCTTATCTTTTGTTTACCTTTGATAGTTTGTCCTTGCCCGAAATAAAATTTTGTTTCCTCCTGAAGTTTTTGTCTTCCCTAATTTTCCACGTGGCAATATAGATGATGCTCATAGATTAAATAAGGCACATATAACTATACTAGCGGATGTGCCCGGCTTCGCCCGGGTTTTACCCGAGTGAATGTTTGTCTAACGAACATTTGTTAAAACAATTCTCTATAAACTTATAAAACGTACTCGGCTTCGCCCGGGGTTTTACCCGAGTAAAGGTTTGTCTAGCGAACATTTGTTAAAACAATTCTCTAAAAACTTATTTAAAAAAAAAAGATATATTTTGATAATCTGAAACTCGTAAATTTGAATCTCTCGATAAAGTGAACATTTTTTCCCGGTCCCTGTGTGCCGTGTCATCCTGAATTTTGTCTTTCCTAATTTTATACATTAGAAAATCATAGTTTTATCTAGTGAACATTTTTTCCCGTGTCACATTGCCGTGTCACATTGCCTTTATTCTTCATTGTTGGCTTTTTATATTATATTTACTCTTCATTGTTGGCTTTTTATCTTAAATTTATTCTTCATTGTTGGCTTTTTATATTACATTTACTCTTTATTGTTGGCTTTTTATCTTACATTCATTCTTCATTGTTGGCTTTTTATATCATATTTACTCTTCATTGTTGGCTTTTTATATTATATTCTGACCAAAATCTATCTGTGAACTTCACACAGTGAACTTCACACAGACAGAATAAGGCAATTATATAAGTAGATTTACTCTTCTTTGTTGGCTTTTTATCTTACATTCATTCTTCATTGTTGGCTTTTTATATTACATTTACTATTCATTGTTGGCTTTTTATCTTACATTCACTCTTCATTGTTGGCTTTTTATCTTACATTCATTCTTCATTGTTGGCTTTTTATATTACATTCACTCTTCATTGTTGGCTTTTTATCTTACATTCATTCTTCATTGTTGGCTTTTTATATTACATTTACTCTTCATTGTTGGCTTTTTATCTTACATTCACTCTTCATTGTTGGCTTTTTATATTATATTTTTAGATTGAGATTATTAGCTAGTATGTAAAAATATTAACTCTGTTGAAATTTAATTTTGTATTTATATATAAATAAAATTAACTCTGTTGATTTTTTTGTATTTAATCGATAACAGCGAAGTTACGCATGTTAATGTTAGGGAAAAATATTTTGACGTTAAGCAAAACCTGCTCCATCTCGTTTTACATAAATGTTGAAAATTTGGTCGAAATTGATGCATTGTAACGAAAGTTTTTAGTGATGTCCTCTTATGAAATTTGCATTTTATTAATATAGATGCATGATGATGTTTGAAGCAGATTGCTCAATTTTATATATATATATATATATAACATAATAATAAATAGTTATTTAATTTTATAGTCCAGTTTTGTATTAAGATTATCTTCACTATTATGATCATTTAAATTCAAATTATAAAATTTGTAAAATGTTATTAATTTGTAGATAGAGAGAGAAAAAAAAAAATTCTTTACTTCTAATACATCCTCAAGTTAATTATATATTTATAATTAATAACAATAAAAATTAACAACGTAACGTCTATTACATCGGCTTTTACACGTCATTTAGACATACTCTAATCCTATATATAGAATAATCGAAGAGAGAATATATATAATAGTTAGAAAAGTTTGAATTTGTTAACACTTGTATCTGTTATATATGTTCATTTAAATATTTCACTGAAACAACTTAATATTAACACATAAAATCCGGTTTAAAAGAGATCTATGACATAATAAAGAAGGGGTGAAATGTCGTTGGACTTTTATCTGAAGATCCCCGGTCCAGCAGACCTCTTTTTCCAATTTATTTCAATTTAAAGTTTTTTGTGTATGTCTGGTCTACCATTAGGGTTTCAAAACATAATATCCAAACTTATAACAAATGTTAATTCATACTATAGATATATTACTAATTACAACTATTTATAATCATATTATAAAATAAAAAAACCTTTAAAAATCTTTAAAAAAAAAAAGGATAAAATATAAAATCATAAAAATATATATATATATACTAACAATCTTATCTACCTTCTTTAAAAAAAATTTTTTTTTTTTCCTTATTATTAGTTTGATTAAAAGTGCATGGTTCTGTCTTTCTCTCTTTTTTCTAACTATTATATATATTCTCTCTTCGATTATTCTATATATAGGATTAGAGTATGTCTAAATGACGTGTAAAAGCCGATGTAATAGACGTTACGTTGTTAATTTTTATTGTTATTAATTATAAATATATAATTAACTTGAGGATGTATTAGAAGTAAAGAATTTTTTTTTTTTTCTCTCTCTATCTACAAATTAATAACATTTTACAAATTTTATAATTTGAATTTAAATGATCATAATAGTGAAGATAATCTTAATACAAAACTGGACTATAAAATTAAATAACTATTTATTATTATAATTAATTTAGATTTAGCTTGCTAATCTAATCAAATCTAATTGATATAAGTTATCATTATTATCAGTTTGCTCCTTAAGTTTTAAAATTAGAATCACTGTTATAATTTTGTTATATAGTTTCTACACTATATTAATTCATATGAGCTTGCTCTATGATATATTTTTTATATATAACATAATATACAAATTAAATTATATTAGATATTCTAATATAAATAAATCTTCATACAAATTTTAATTATCTTTCATTGTTTGATTATTAAAAAGTAAATTATAAAAGTAATTCTAGAAAAAATAACTTCAGAACTTTTGTTTTTTTCATTGTTTAGTTAGTTTAAAGATGTTTTTTTTATTAGTTATTCTTAAAAATATAACAGATAACAAACAGTAATATCTATATATTTATAGATTAATTATTCAATTTATTACAAATTTTATCACCACAAAAACAATTAAGAAAAATATACTTAAAAATTCATAAGAATAACAAACTAAAAAAACTAAAAAAAACTACAAACATATTAGTGTTAGCACCTCTTTTATGTTAATTTAAACTCGCTAAGAATTGCCTAAGAAAAAATTGTCAAACTTGTCCCTCTCTTAAGAACCATGACACTTTTCAAACAACTAGTTGTAAATTAGTGAATACTATTTATAAATTAACATGCCAAATTCGTCAACTATCATATATAGGACAAACTTGTAATCCATTAAATATACGAATAAACCTACATAGAAACCACGCTAAAAAATCAATTGGTAATATATATATGAAAGAACACAATCAATTACATACTTTTAACAACTTTAAGATAGAAATACTAGACATATGTCAAAACAAAAAACAACGACTATTATTAGAAAACAACTACATTTATAAACACAACACATTATTCCCTTATGGACTTAACGACGAATTAAACTACACATACAAACCACAAACAGAAGAAATTTCAACCTATGAAATTAGTTGCAAATACAAAAAAAATGAATTTAAAACTAAACCTAATAAAACTAGAGGTAAAACTACAAATAAATTAGGTTACATTGAATTTGAAGAATTACTGGACCCAAAACAAATGTACACTAACAACTTCGTCGATAAATTTATTAAAACATTATTTAAACTAAATAATAATAAATTTATCAAACTCATAGAATATATTAAAATTCATAATCTGACTAACAGATTAATAGATATCACACACGACATCTTTAAATACAGAAAAATTAAACAAGCTACTAATAACATTAATATTATCATTAAATTTAATAACAATTTATTTAATCATATTAAATTTAATGATATTTTTAATAACCAAATCATCAATAATCTTTTCCCTATAAAAAATTTAAATTTCAAAACAATCTGGAGATACAATAAAAATATAGGTAATTTAGTTTGCAATTATAACCAATTTATTAATAATTTGGCAAATTTTAAAAAAATTAAATGTAATTGCAACAACTATATTGATAAATATAAGTTCTCAGGTCATATATTAACTAGCAATTTTTCTTTTTTAAATCCAGAATATCAAGAAATTTTAAATAAAGGGTATAAATATATACCTCAAATTAAACACAATTATAATAATACAATTAAATCTACAGGGTGATCCAAAAGTCCCGCACAACTTTAAAAATTAATAACTCCGCGAATATTTGCGCTAGAGCAATGCGGTAAACACCATTGTGTTCAGAATGCAGTGGGATTTTTTATGGCAAATATTGAAAATTTCGAAATTGATTTTAGTTACAATTTCATTCCCTAGATGGCGCTGTACCAGAATCACAAATTCAGCGGCCAAATTGTTTGATTAATTGAAAAATATAACTGATCGACACGTATTTTTCCTTTTTGTATACCAGGAAAGAATCCTAATAATATCAAATCGTTAATTAATAAAGCACCATTTCGCCAAAAGTTAGAAGAAATGGTTAACGATTTTTAAATACAATCTGAGATATGTAAAATAGGTATATGCAAATTAAAACATGTAGCAAAAAATATTCATATGTTTGATAGAGTTTTGTCAAATATATTGAATGTTTGAAAAACATAGCTGAATTCAATACACGATTTTTTGAAATGTTAATATAGTACCAAAAATTATGATGGTACTACTAATAGGATTTCTTGCTATAAGGAATGTGTAATTTCTTGAATAATTGGCGACACTCGACTATTTAACTGGAAATTTGTCATGATCCAACAAATGAAATATAGATGGGAGTGACAAAATACATTTGTCGTACTTTATTCCAAATATCCTATGGGCTTGTCAAATGTTATCATTGTTTATTATACTGTACACGATTTTTAAAAATGTATCCCCTCAAATAAATATAATTTTTAAATCAACCTTTTGCGTTGAAAAACGTGGTAGTAAAATCATTTTGTATTATTTTTTTTTGCCCAAAATTTCTAAAGGTGGGGGGTTACAGAGAATATTCCTTATGCTATTTCTTTTAATGAGCGAAAAGCGATAAATTAAACATAAGGGGTAAAATTGTGTGTACAGTGTTATTCGAGAAGTTATGACACTTTGGTCTGCACGACATAATATAAGATGTGCGCAAATGACAAACAAACAAAATTACTGTTCACAAATAAAAAAGAGACAAGATATGAGGACAGAATATATTCACCCATAACCCAACACAAAGAGCTGCAAAACATTGGTAGATAATATAATACATGGCAGCTTATATAACACATGAGGTAACTTGTCTCTTGGAGGCCTTGTCTCTTGTATTAGATCACAATCCTTGCTCAATGTGGCGCCCTTCATTCTCAAACACCGCCTGCAGACGATAGATGACAGATTGGACAGCATTAAATAACATATCTGTTGAAATTGATGAAACGTGCCGTCTGATAGAAGCCTTCAACATGGCCAATGTGGTAGGCCGGCATCGATAAACACGCGACTTAATGTACCCCCATAGCCAAAAATCGCAAGGCGTCAAGTCTGGTGATCTTGAAGGCCACTGGTGTATAAAGTGGCGACTTATCACACGATCTTCACCGAACGTATCCTTCAGCAATTGTTTGGCACCGCGGGAGATATGAGGAGGTCCTCCATCTTGCATGAATGTTATTTCGCTCAGTGCTTGTCTGTCCTGCAATATGGGGATAACCTTTTCTCTCAAAAGTTGAACATAACGTTCACCAGTTACAGAAACGGTTTTAAAAGTTCTTCCATTTATTTCTTCAAAGAAAAATGGCCCAATAATAAAAGAAGAAGTGAACCCACACCAAACTGTAACTCTGGGCTGATGAAGTGGCATTTCTGTACAAATCCTAGGGTTTTCTGTAGCCCAAATGCGGCTGTTTTGAGTGTTGACTTCTCCATTTAGAGAAAAGTGAGCTTCATCTGTCCACAGAATATTCTACAGCCAGTTTTCATCAATATCAATTTGCCGGAAAACCCATGCAGCAAATTCTTGACGCTTCTCAAAATCGCCGACTTTTAGCTCGTGAAATCTTTGAATTTTGTACGGGTATTTTTTAAGAAAAATTCTTAGAGCTCTCCAAACTGTTCCATACGAAATACCCGTTTGTCGAGAAACTTGTCGAGCACTTACTTCTCCATACGTGGATAACGTTTCAATAGCTTCAACATTCTGCGAAACCGTAACAGCCACTGACTTGCGTGTCGATGGTCTTCCACTCCGAGGTTTTGCTTCCAGAGATCCAGTCTTCTCAAAATTTTTTATCATTCTCCTTAGAGAGTAGCAACTCATGGGTCCTTTACCTCTTCGAATACCTTTAAAGTTACGAAACGCTCGTAAAGCTTCAGTGGAAGATTCTGAATTGCAATAATAAAATTTCACCAAGAGTACTTTATCCTGTAGTGACGGCATCCCAGAGTAAAATAAATGATCAGGGATAGTTGAATTTTTCAAATGAATTAAAATAAACATAATCGATATATGGCTTCTGAAGCCAACTGTGCGGACGTGTTTGGCATCGCTTGTCTCGTACCACGAATGGGATTTAACTCTGCATATCACAATATAGTATTAAAAGTAACTCCTAAAGTTTACCAAATTTTAAGAAAAATGGGTAATGAGATATACACATATTTTGAGCGATGTTCTACACAAGACAGAATATTTGTAAGACAATGCCAAAATTGTTTTGAATTTAATCCGTACCACAAAACAAAAGACTGCCAAAACATTAAAATATGTAAAATATGCGGTGTACAGGGTAGCCACAACTGCACTGAAGCGCCAAATTGTCACCATTTCTCTAAGCACCCTAAATTTAAAAACCTTTCTACAAACCATAAATCAAATTCAAGTGAATGCCCGATTTACAAATCACAAATAGACAAAATTATCCAAAGGACACAATATTCACAAATACACGAGGGAAATGATGTAGCAAATACAATTTAAAGCTTAATCTTAAATAGATTCATATCCTATATGATTGAAAATGTGAGATGTATTCAACAAAATGTAAGAAAAAGTTTTACTGCGATAAGTAAACTACAGGCCAACACTAGAGATGACCCACCTGACAAGGACGAGTGGGTAACACCCTCGTTTCCAGACAGTCATGAACCGGGATCGAATCCCGCGTTAACATTTTGTTTGATATGTGAATATCCTTCACCTGACATTCTTTTGATTCAAGAACCATATGTTTTACATGAAAATGTTATTTATGATATGGACTCTCAAATTATATGTTCGAATAAAACTGGGGAAAAATATACGGCAACTATAATTTTAAATAAAAATATAAAGTTCAGCAAAGAGGAAAATTTCACAAATTCTTTTTGTACAACAATATCTATTTCTACAGTTAAAGCAAAATTAATTATTTCTAATTTCTACATTCATCCGAATACATTTAACCCTGTTCATCAAACATTCATTAGAGATCTGCTCAAAACGTATATAAATCAACCTGTAATCCTTTGCGGTGATTTTAATTCAAGACCTACTATATGGTTTGTTATAAACTCTAATGGATATAGATTACAACCTATTATAGACGAATGTAACCTCTTTATACATAACCTGAAAAAACACCCACCTTCCGCGGAGAGTAAGTATAATTGATCTCACAATCTCGAATAAACACTCACTAAGTTTAATAAACAACTGGCATACCTCTGATTTGACTAATATTTCCGACCATGTTGCTGTTAAATTTGATATCAGGTTAAAGAATGGTCATTTATTCAATAATCAAATTTCCACTTTGAAAAAAATGCGAATTGGGCAAATTTTTCTAATAACATATCATTACAAGATACAAAAAACTGGTAATTGATATAAGCAGAGTGAAAGATGAGGAAGACATTGATGGGATAGTGAACGCACTCATGAATTTATTGAGAGAAGCAGCATATAAATCTTCGAAGGTTAAATCCCCCATTAATAAACATGTTTCCAGAATTGACTGGTGGACTAATGAACAGGAAATAATAAAAAATCATTTTCATTATATTAGAAACTAGTATTAATGGACGATTTAATTCCTGAAGACGATCCTAATTTGGACAATTTTCAACAACAAATAATTAGAAATTTTAAGCCACGAATGAATAATCCAAGCATAATTATTATCGAAGTAGAAGAAATAATGAATATCATTTCTAATTGTGATGTTTAAAAAGCTCCAGGTTTAGACAACATAAGTAACAATATTGTAGCGTAGAAATCAAGCCTTGAAATATCCTAAGATATAAAATAATTTATTGAAGACGTCACAACGACGAGTCGACAATTATTAACAAGTCAGCAAAACTATCTACAGCTAGGGAATCTTAAGCAAGCAAGCAAAGAAATATTTTAAAGATGATTTCACAAATACAGAGTAATATATATATTTTTTTATAATCTGTTGAGTATTTTCATTGAATTATATTAAATTAAATAATAAAATATTTTTTCGCCACAATATGATCAAATGTGCTTACCCAAAAATTAAGCATATGTCATGCAAACTATTTAATAAATGTATTCAAAAAGGGGTATTATCCGGAGAAATGGAAAATAGCAGCTCTAAAGATAATTCCTAAACCACATAAATCTAATTTAGAATCAACAAAAAGTTATCGACCTATCTCATTGATTTCAAATCTTTCAAAAATTTTCGAAAAAATTTTGAAAAATCGAATTTATGAATTTTATGAAAGTAATAATCTTTTGAGCTCCAGACAACATGGATTTGTCAAATAAAAATCAACGACAACGTGCTTGAATAAAATATTTATCGATCGAGGATCAACAGCGATACGACTTGGATATTCCAGATATAATTGAAAATTTGATTAAATATAAAATTACACTATTGAAGAAAAATACTAATCAAACATTTCAAAGTTTCTTTCCCGCTAATATTCCGAATTATTTTCGGGAAAATTTCCACAACTCTCAATTTATTACAAATCACGGAAATTTTAGAAGCTTTTTAAAATTCATCAAAGCAGTGCAGGATTCAAGATGCTTCTGTGGATGTGAGGAACAAATTTCTATTCATCTGCTGCTAAATTGCCCCGTCTTCCAAGAGTATAGAGAGAGAAATAAGGATAACCCAGGCCCCTGGAGCGCAAGAAACGCCAACTGCCCGGGCTGTCCAGCTAACTAGTGGAAACCAGTTACTCTAGATTATATTTATATAGAGCCAATTGCAGAGCCGAACCAGCTGGTCAGGAAGTTCCATGCCTGCAGAGAACCCGGGAGTCCAGCCAACGAGACTGGGTCGAAGGAGGTCTTCCCAAGCAGCAGAGCTGTCTTCATTCTGTGTTGCTTGAAAGCAGGGCATCTGAATAGAAGGTGGTCCAGTCTGTTGTTCCTCCATACAATGTGGGCAAGATGGGTCTTCCCCAAGACGCCAGAGAACCAAGTCTGCCCGAACATGGCCATGTCCTGTAAGTAAGGTGGTGGTGACTTCTCCAGGACAGACCTTAGGGAGGAATTGGAGCAGCCGGTCTGGAGTATGGGCTATTCTCCTCAGGTGTCTGTTGTAGTGGTCCTGGCAATAAACCTCCGTCCATGCGTCTAGGGCTGCCGCGCGTGAGTGGTTACGGGCCAGGCTTCTAGGCAGAATGGAAAATGATGGCTCTAAGATCAAAACGGCCGCGTTCTTAGCAGCTCTGTCTGCTCTTTCCTTTCCGTCGATGCCGCAGTGTCCCGGCACCCAACACAGATTTACGTTTTGGTTGGTGTTCAGTGCGAGAATAATCTTAGCTACTAATGTCGATCGAACTGGACCTGACGTACATATGGCTGACAGAGCTGATCTGCAGTCCGACGCGATAGTGATCGCATTTCTTGAATAACCTTCCTTCACCAGACGGACCGCCCAGCGGATTGCCAGAAGTTCAGCCTGGAAGGCTGTGCAGTTGGGATGGAGCCGTAAGAGAACGGGCTGTTGATCTTCTGATGAGGGAACAATTGCAGCGCCCACCCCAGCCTCATTTTTTGATCCGTCTGTGAATATTATAGGTGTTGTTATCTCCTCGGTGTTTAGACTGAAAGACAATTGACGTCTATCTGGAGGGTATGGCAAAGAAGCAGGGCCTGGTCTAGATTCAAAATTTCCTTCAGGAACGCCGTACGAGACCTAACAATAATATCGAAAGGAGGGCTGCCGGTGATGGAGATGGCTGAGACTGTAGGTGTGTAAGGACCTCCTCTCAGTACACGTTTCGCAAAATTGCAGTGAAGGCTCCTAAGTTGCCTAATGCCTTCGCTGGAGAGAGCACGACCTCCCCATGCTGACGCTCCGTCCAGCTGAAAAGAAGATTCCAAATTTACCCTGTATGGTGTGGGTGAGTCGTGGGATTATTGATCTGCATCTACGTGTGATCTTGCGTAGGTGGTCGACAAATCCGCGGGTCTGGTAAAACTCCACTCCTAAGATTGTGACGGTCTTCTTGATGTTTAAAGGTTGACCAAGGACTCTGAGCCCTGTCTCGGAGTTGGGGTGGACATTACGCCATTGGAACAGGCAAGCTTGAGTCTTAATGGGGTTTATATTAAGACCATTTATCGTGCACCAAGATGTCAACCTCTCCAAGAAGGTGTTAGTGGCAGAGACCGGCAGGCGACTACGAACCTGAGTCATAAGGGTGAAGTCGTCCGCGCAAGCTATTAATCGGCTATCTATGATGGAGGGAAGGGTGAAGATGGTCCGAGCAACTATGTTCCACAGGAAAGGACTTAGCGCTGAACCCTGGGGAGTGCCGAGTTGGGAGGACGTACATTCTGTTGCTGTCCAAGCTGAGTAAGAAACCGTCCGGTCTTCCAAAAAGCTTTTTACTAAACAGGTAATAGACTCTGAACAATTTAGACGTTCAAGATTTTGTATGATTGCCGGCCTCCAAACAGTGTCGAAGGCCTTACTGATGTCCGAGCTGATGACAAGAGTTTTCCTCCAGTGAGCTTGTCTTTCTTCAATTAATTGAGTGATACTCGCCAGTGCATCTTCCGCTGAACGACCATTTACGATACCCAATACGGTTTTGTATTGATCTTCAAAGAACCATCCATGACGATCCGCGAGCCTCTGAAGTCGGGCCAGGATACATCTCTCAAATACTTTGGCCATAGTGTTCAATAAAGTAATAGGTCTGTATTTCTCCAGCTGACTGGTGGCTGAATTGGAGGATTTAGGCAGAAGTATGAGGCGGCCTTCTTTCCATTGACGGGGGAAGTAGCCTATACGAAGGCATTTGGTGAACAATTCGGCCAGCAGGAATTGCAAGGAAGGGCCGCCCAGGTCTAGGCATTTTGAACCAAGACCGTCAGGGCCCAGGGCTTTCCTTTTTCCACAGCGATGAATGGCTCGCAAAACTTCCCAGGGTTTGAATTCAGGTTCGTCTGAGTGAGCAGAAATTGCATTCATTTGCGGGTGAGGTCTGGTGTCAGGTAGGAAAAAGTGATTTAACAGGGTCTGACAAGTCTCATGAGGATTGTAAAGAGAGCCGTTATCATGTTTGAGAAGTGGCGGACCTCGGGGGGAGCCGCGGCCCCGGGCGATAAATCGATGTATGTCACTCCAGTATGCGGATGACACCTCCTTGCAGAGATTAAACCAGGATTTACTTTTAGCTTTCCGTATAGCCGCCTTCAGTCGATTATGGCACGCTCGGTATAAACCGCGGAAGAAATTCCTAATAGAACACCGGACTTTCTGACTATAACGGCGGAGGGAGATAACCAACCTTCTGATCCGACTCAGTTCGGGGGTCCACCACGGCTTTGACGGTCTTGTAGTATTGGAGCGTCTCCCCATGGAAGAGTCACAAGCTGATTGCAGGATGGAAGTCAGAAGGAGGACCACCCTGTCAATATCTTCTGGGCTAGAGGCCTCGTTTAATAAGGTAGTTCCACCATCAAATTATAGGGGCATTGCCCTTATAAGCAACTTGTCAAAACATTTTACATCCATATTAAAAAATAGACTAAGTAATTGGATTGAAAATAGAAAACTCATAGCGGAAAACCAGGCAGGATTCAGAAAGGGCTACTCGTGCAAAGACCATATCTTCACGCTTACGTCACTAATTCAAATGACATTAAACCGCAAAAGGAGGAAACTTTACACATTCTTTGTTGATCTTAAAAAGCGTTTGATACAGTTCCACATCTACTATTATGGAGAAAGCTTGCGCTTGTTGGTTTAAGTGGGCGATTTATCAAACTTATACAGAACTACTATGCTGAAATGATGGCAGCGGTCAGATGGAGCGGCTCTTTTACAGAATTTATCAAAATACAATCAGGTGTTCTTCAGGGTGAACCTCTTTCACCGTATTTATTTATTATTTTCAATAACGATCTGGTTGCTACGCTGGATGATTCTGACCTGCCAGGTATATACTTACCGGGCCATGAAACTATACACCTGCTCCTGTTCGCGGATGATATAGTCTTCCGTGGTGAATCCAAGATAAATATCCAAAAATAAAGATTAATTTAATAAAAAATATTTTGAGGAAAATAGTTTAACTCTGAACCAATTCCAGTCTAAAATCGTAGCGTTTCGAAATGGAGGCCGCTTGGCTAGATCTGACGTTTGGTTTTGGGGCCAACAACCTTTGACAGTTACCTCAAAATATACGTATCTTGGCTACCCCTTAACAACAAGAATCCAACTGCTTACGTGGCGCAGCACTTTAAAAGCAAAGCATTGATTGATACAAACGCAGTATGGAGAATACTATCTAAGTCAAGAACCATATCGTTCGGAGCAGTGATGAAATTACTTGACTCCATAGTTTTATCCACGTTATTATACTCGGCCCCACTGTGGGCGACGAATCAGATAGGAGTTGTAAACCAGATCCAGGATATTTTTCTTACGGCGATTTCTTGACCTTCGCAAATTTACACTCCGGGCTATATCTTACGAACAGAAACCGAAAGGATGTACCTTGAATTAAACATTGCGAAATTGATTCTAAAGTTCTAGATACGGATTTTAAAAATGGACAGGACAAGATTACCTTATGTTTGCTTGTTCCAGCTCTAGGAAGTTTCAATTTTGGGAAAAGCGGGAAACAACTTTATTTATAACCTGAATAACATCATTGACTCTTGGGGTTTTTCTTTTCTTAAGAACTGTGAAGATTATATGGTTTTGCGAGGAGAAATGCCTAGAATAGTTCAAACCACAGTGGACCAGCTACTCCAATTTGACCGAGCTAAGATACAAAACTCAACTCATTGTATTCACTATCAATCTCTAAGTAGCTCCTTTATGACGGAGGACTAATTACTATCAAACCTCTCTTTGAAAATAGCCCGTCAAAGGATTCTATGGCTATTTTCCCCCGAGGATATCACGGGATTTTGGAACAGCGACCCTTTAAATTTCTACTTCTGCAATGCTGGCATCCAAAAAAATTGGTTCATTATCTATTCCATTGCCCATTCCTACAGGAAAAGAGACTGGAAATTCGCGAAATTTCGGGGCTAACTTACTATAATGAACAACATGTATATACAATTTTTACTACTCTCCAGCTGGATAAAACATTTGTTTATAAATATTTAAAATTTTTCAAGGCGATTGACAAAATGAGGGAAGAAGTGCTCAACTCCCCAGACAACGGCTGATTGCTCCACCTCCCCTCTAAATTGCTTTTCCTCCTCACTCATGTACATATATAACCTCTTAGGGGAATCCTCTTGTAAGACAATAGTGTCTTAATGAAGGTTTTTGTTGTTGTTGTTATAATAGGGTAGTTACCTGGTGGAGAGAAGAGTTGAGGAAGGATTTAAAGGTCTGTTCTTTACATGAGGATTCAACCCAGGAGGATTTTGTCTCGTTATTGACCATGTCTAGGAATGTAGTCCAGATAGGTATATGGTCAGTGAAGGCCATCTCATCTAATAAACCTCTAGTGACATGGATAGCCAATGAGCTGGATGCCAGAGTTACATCTATAGAAGAAGATAAAGGCCCATTTGACCAGGTCGAGTCCACAGGAGGTCCCAAGAAATGAAAATCATTGAAGCTGGCGAACTCTTCAAGATTAGCACCCCGGAAGTCCAACCTCGCACCGATGCCCCAGGTAGGAGAGTGGGCGTTAGTGTCCATACCCAGGATCACTGGAAGAGAGGTCCGTCTTATCGTATCTTCCAGAAGAGGGATGAAATCATCGGCAGCTCTAAGGCCGTGCCAGTAGGCCGAGTGCACCACGATGATGCTCTGCTCTAGACATATGGCTATGGAGGTTATGGCGGTGTCTGGGGAGGTTAGAGGGATGGGATGAAGGTTGCTACGTGCCACAATTCCCGAGGGGATGTAGGCGCCTGGGACAAAAAAAAAATGCCTGAAACCCACGTGTGGGCCAGAAGAAGTTAGTTGAGAGTTCTTGCAGGAGCACGATGTCGGCCTGTGTCGAATTTGCCAAATTTGCAATTTCAAGAATGACAGTTGGTGATTTTTTAGCGTTCACCTGCAGGACACGCAATGGCCTAGACATTGTTACTTTTTCGGGGTATTCTCTCTTTTACAAAGGGACAGGTAGATAATGTGGCAAAGTGGTTGTGGGAGCTCCAGATTTTTTTTCTGCAGCGGCAGCAGCGGCTTTGGCTTGGCTCGACCGAGCATCGGATGCCCTCATGCTCTGCAGAGCCGCAGCGATAGCAGATTGGATGGGCAGCTGGACAGGCAGAAGCGCGGTGGCCGAAGCCACAGCAACGGAAGCATTACTTTAAAGTATGACTGCGCTCATACCTGTGCACTAGACCCGCCACAGGAATACGTCCATGTTGACCGAGGATTTCGGCGACTTGGTTGTCCACTTCGATGAACACTGTAGTAGTGCTGTGTGCCGCATTATTCGATCGATGGACTACCCTGATTTCACGCTTTTCCAGGAGTGACTGCACGGAGTGGTTGGAGCGGAAGCTCTCGCATATTTCATCGTCCCGCACCTCCCCGTCCACTCTGAAGAGGCAGTATCTTGGTAGGATAACCGGGCACTCGGGGCAGCTTAGGCCCGTTGGCAGGGAGGTCAGCCCAGTGGCCAGCTACTTTGCCATTTGGGTTGTTTTGGGGTGAAAAACCACCTCGCCGCTGGTGTTGATGGACGCCACCACGTGTTTTGATGACGCTAGGGAAAGATGAATCTTTTGAATTTCCCTCAAAAATTCCCTTGGGTTGCTTTGGGGTTAGCCGACCTGACGACGACATGCGATTCGAAGGAAGGAGCCAGATTCACAAATGTGGATTTCGCTTTGGGTTTCGGAGGTGCAGGCTTTACCGGCTTGTCTTTCTCTGCCACTACCGAGGCGAAAGAGGTGGAGGGAATCGGGACGTTGGCTGTGGGATTGGGTCTTCCTAGACTGGCTCCCTTGAAGGCGTCCTTAAGAAGAAGTTCTGCCTCTTGGACGAGAGTCAGTATCAGTCCTTTGGTGGCCATCTGTATTTTTTCGGGGGAGTCCAGGCTGGTGTCGGCAATGATCGCTTCGAAGGTTTGGCACTCAAAGTTGAACAAGTTCGCCGTGCTGTTGAATTTAAATTGGTGATGGGAAGACGGGAGGAGGTCTTCGTCCTCAGAACGCGGCCGCTTGTTGGCCTGCTGACTTCCTCCACCACCGCCATCATACTGGTTCAGCTCCATAAATAAAAACTATCAAAAAACAAATCTACTCCAAAGAGAGTTAAAAAAAAAGGCAGACCAGACAAAGAACATTATTCCGTTAACGAGATGAGGTGTGTATGGTTATTGGTTCGGCCAACAACAAATATCCAATTTATATACACATATATTTTTACATAATGAGGTTTTGAAAAATGCAAATAATCTTCATCTATTTACATGCACAACAATTTATTTTACCATCACTACAGCATAAATCACTATTGGTGAAATGTTTTTATTGCAATTCAGATTCTGCAACTGAAGCTTTACAAGCGTTTCGTACCTTTAAAGGTATTCGAAGCGGTAAAGGACCCATGAGTTGCTACTCTCTAAGGCGAATGATAAAAACTTTGGAGAAGACTGGATCTCTGGAAGCAAAATCTCGGAGTGGAAGACCATCGACATGCAAGTCAGGGGTTGCTACGGTTTCGCAGAATGTTGAAGCTATTGAAACGTTATCCACGTATGGAGAAGTAAGTGCTCGACAAACGGGGATTTGGTATGGAAAAGTTTGGAGAGCACTAAGAATTTGTCTTAAAAAATACCCGTAAAAAAATTCAAAGACTTCACGAGCTAAAAGTCGGCGATTTTGAGAAGCGTCAAGAATTCGCTTCATGGGTTTTCCGGCAAATTGATATTGATGAAAACTGGCTGTTGAATGTTCTGTGGACAGATGAAGCTCAATTTTCTCTGAACGGAGAAGTTAACACTCAAAAAGCCGCATTTGGGCAACAGAAAACCCTAGGATTTTTACAGAAATGCCACTTCATCAGCGCAGAGTTATAGTTTGGTGTGGGTTCACTTCTTCTTTTATTATTGGGCCATTTTTCTTTGAAGAAATAAATGGAAGAACATTTAAAACCGCTTCTGTAACTGGTGAACGTTATGTTTAACTTTTGAGAGAAAAGGTTATCCCCATATTGCAGGACAGACAAGCACTGAGCGAAATAACATTCATGCAAGATGGAGAACCTCCTCATATCTCCCGCGGTGCCAAACAATTGCTGAAGGATACGTTCGGTGAAGATCGTGTGATAAGTCGCCACTTTATACACCAGTGGCCTTCAAGATCACCAGATTTGACGCCTTGCGATTTTTGGATATGGGGGTACATTAAGTCGCGTGTTTATCGATGCCGGCCTACCACATTGGTCATGTTGAAGGCTTCTATCAGACGGCACGTTTCATCAATTTCATCAGATATTTTATTTAATGCTGTCCAATCTGTCATCTATCGTCTGCAGGCGGTGTTTGAGAATGAAGGGCGCCACATTGAGCAAGGATTGTGATCTAATACAAGAGACAAGGCTTCCAAGAGACAAGTTACCTCATGTGTTATATAAGCTGCCATGTATTATATTATCTACCAATGTTTTGCAGCTCTTTGTGTTGGGTTATGGGTAAATAAATTCTGTCCTCATATCTTGTCTCTTTTTTATTTATGAACAGTAATTTTTGTTTGTTTGTCATTTGCTCACATCTTATATTATGTCGTGCAGACCAAAGTGTCATAACTTCTCGAATAACACTGTACACACAATTTTACCCCTTATGTTTAATTTATCGCTTTTCGCTCATTAAAAGAAATAGCATAAGGAATATTCTCTGTAACCCCCCACCTTTAGAAATTTTGGGCAAAAAAAAATAATACAAAATGATTTTACTACCACGTTTTTCAACGCAAAAGGTTGATTTAAAAATTATATTTATTTGAGGGGATACATTTTTAAAAATCGTGTACAGTATAATAAACAATGATAACATTTGACAAGCCCATAGGATATTTGGAATAAAGTACGACAAATGTATTTTGTCACTCCCATCTATATTTCATTTGTTGGATCATGACAAATTTCCAGTTAAATAGTCGAGTGTCGCCAATTATTCAAGAAATTACACATTCCTTATAGCAAGAAATCCTATTAGTAGTACCATCATAATTTTTGGTACTATATTAACATTTCAAAAAATCGTGTATTGAATTCAGCTATGTTTTTCAAACATTCAATATATTTGACAAAACTCTATCAAACATATGAATATTTTTTGCTACATGTTTTAATTTGCATATACCTATTTTACATATCTCAGATTGTATTTAAAAATCGTTAACCATTTCTTCTAACTTTTGGCGAAATGGTGCTTTATTAATTAACGATTTGATATTATTAGGATTCTTTCCTGGTATACAAAAAGGAAAAATACGTGTCGATCAGTTATATTTTTCAATTAATAAAACAATTTGGCCGCTGAATTTGTGATTCTGGTACAACGCCATCTAGGGAATGAAATTGTAACTAAAATCAATTTCGAAATTTTCAATATTTGCCATAAAAAATCCCACTGCATTCTGAACACAATGGTGTTTACCGCATTGCTCTAGCGCAAATATTCGCGGAGTTATTAATTTTTAAAGTTGTGCGGGACTTTTGGATCACCCTGTATATTAAAAGATATAGATATTTTCATAAATAAAACTAGTATAAAATACAGTATTCCAGAATTTACTTTTCTGGAATGGAAACATAATATTAAAAAGGAAATTATAAATTATCATAATAATACACTTAAGTACACAAAACCCAATTCAGACATTCCTTCTATTAAAGAAAATATAATTAATTTACAGAAGGACTATATTATCACTCCTATAGATAAATGTTCCAATAATTTATCTTTAATTTGTAAAAATCTATACCACGATATACTAAAAAAGGAAATTGATAATAATCATAAATACACTTTTGCTAGAACTACAGGCACAAAAATCAAAAAAGACATCAAAAATGTTGAAAATTCACTAAAAATTTATAATAACCACAAAAATCCAAACATACCAAAGTTCTATATAATTCCTAAACTACACAAAAAACCTATTTCTTTCAGAACAATCACATCTGGTATAAATTCAGTCATAAAAAATATTGATATACAATTAGCTTCAACACTACAATTTATTATAAATAAATTAACTAATAAATATAATTATAAATTTATCGACTCAAATAAAAAAATCATTAATTATTTAATGAACAATTGGACAAACATTGAAACAGTACACACATTTGACTTTGAGGACCTATATTCTAAAATAAATTTAAGAGATCTAAATAATAAAATAACCAATTTATTTAATGAATTCATTAATGACAAAACTTTCTACATTAAAATTATTCATAACAGATATAAAACATTTAAATTAGATCTTAAAACAGCAAAAACTCTACTGGAAACATTTTTAAATTTTAACTATATAGAATTTAAAAATAAAATATATATTCAATCAGAAGGTGTTCCCATGGGAACCTCTTCTAGTCCGTTATTAGCAAATCTAATATTGTTCTGGTACGAAAGAGAATACTTTCTACAAAATAATATTAATTGGCAAATATTCCGATATGTAGATGACATAATAATATTTAATAATCCACAGTTTAAAAAATTAATACCTGAAATATATCCTAAATACTTGAAACTTAAGAACAATGAAAAAATTTATAGAAACAAAAAAGTTAACTTTTTAGACTTGAATATAGACCTTAGAAATAGTGCTGTTAGAGTATATAATAAAAAGAGTAATTATAATTTCAATATTATAAAATACTGTAATATGAATTCTAATATATCATTAAATTGCTGTAAAGGTATATATTATGGTCAGTTTCTAAGATTTTATAGAATAAATAATATATTAGATAATTTCATAGAAGATGTTAAAAATTTAAACATGGAATTTATTAAAAACAAATTTAGTATCAAACAAGTATAATATTTCAACAGTATATCAATTATAAAATATTTAAAAATAAATAAATGGAAATATCCATTTATAAATTCAACTTTCTATAATTTCTCTTAATATTAACTAATACAAATTTATAATCTTTAACAGTTAATTAAACTTTGATTAAATAACTGATTAAAAGATATTCTCACAAGATTTTTAAAGTGTTATAGTATAAAGTTCATTTTATTTAATCTCCAATTTCTGGGGAGGAAAATGGAAGTTAAATAAAGATGAATTTGCACAATTAATAGCTTTATTAAACTCTTATAATTTGCCTTTTTAAAGGAATATTAAAAGATGAATAAGTGTTGAATCAGTTATTTTGATATAACTAGCTGTAAAGATTATGAAATTCAGCTTTCTTCCCTTAACTATTTTTCCTTTCTTCTTTAATTTTCTTGTTGTTCAAAAAAAATTCTGAATAAATGGTCTAAATTTGAAATGTGGGGGGACATTCCCCTCCCGCAACATGTGTCAGCCAGAAATAGATATTCACAATGGAGGACGCCGCGGTCGAGGTAGGTTTACAGTTTGAATTTGTTAACACTTGTATCTGTTATATATGTTCATTTAAATATTTCAGTGAAACAACTTAATATTAACACATAAAATCCGGTTTAAAAGAGATCTATGACATAATAAAGAAGGGGTGAAATGTCGTTGGACTTTTATCTGAAGATCCCCGGTCCAGCAGATCTCTTTTTCCAATTTATTTCAATTTAAAGTTTTTTGTGTATGTCTGGTCTACCATTAGGGTTTCAAAACATAATATCCAAACTTATAACAAATGTTAATTCATACTATAGATATATTACTAAATACAACTATTTATAATCATATTATAAAATAAAAAAACCTTTAAAAATCTTTAAAAAAAAAAAGGATAAAATATAAAATCATAAAAATATATATATATATACTAACAATCTTATCTACCTTCTTTAAAAAAATTTTTTTTTTCCTTATTATTAGTTTGATTAAAAGTGCATGGTTCTGTCTTTCTCTCTTTTTTCTAACTATTATATATATTCTCTCTTCGATTATTCTATATATAGGATTAGAGTATGTCTAAATGACGTGTAAAAGCCGATGTAATAGACGTTACGTTGTTAATTTTTATTGTTATTAATTATAAATATATAATTAACTTGAGGATGTATTAGAAGTAAAGAATTTTTTTTTTTTCTCTCTCTATCTACAAATTAATAACATTTTACAAATTTTATAATTTGAATTTAAATGATCATAATAGTGAAGATAATCTTAATACAAAACTGGACTATAAAATTAAATAACTATTTATTATTATAATTAATTTAGATTTAGCTTGCTAATCTAATCAAATCTAATTGATATAAGTTATCATTATTATCAGTTTGCTCCTTAAGTTTTAAAATTAGAATCACTGTTATAATTTTGTTATATAGTTTCTACACTATATATATATAACATATATATTATTATTTTTTAATAATATCTTAAAAATATAACAAAACAAATTTAAAGCGCCCTTTGATTTAATTGAGCTGATGAAAAATATAGGGGAAGAAATACCTGATTTGAGAAGTAAAGAAAATAAAGAAAAAATTAATTATTTACATATTTACAAACAGATTCGAGCACTCCAAGAAAAACAACAACAATGGATTTATATACGAGGCGTGTTCAAAAAGTATCTAGAACCTAGAAGTGTGACTTCCAGCTAACTATGAACGCCAAAATTAAATATCTAAATATATATATCAAAAATAAAGAAGGCATCTCCTGACCACGAGCACATGTGCTTTTTAAATGACAGAGCGCCATCTAGTGGAGCAAAAATAAACTAAACGTTTAGTTAGCTTGCTCCGTGATATTTGGCCAACCCAATTTCTTGATAAATCAAGAAAAGCCATCTACGAAGGCGTTTCGCGCTGTTGGCGCTCGTCAGCGTGGAGTAGGCTGTAACCACTGCGACCAAAAAGACCACGCTGACGAGCGCCAACAGCGCGAAACGCGTTCGTAGATGGCTTTTCTTGGTTTATCAAGAAATTGGGTTGGCCAAATATCACGCAGCAAGCTAAATAAACGTTTAGTTTATTTTTGCTTCACTAGATGGCGCTCTGCCATCTAAAAAGCACATGTGCTCGTGGTCAGGATAGGCCTTCTTTGTTTTTAATATCAACACCTGACCCACTTATCTTTTATTTTTTCATATATATATATACTAGCCGAATGACCCGGGCAACGCCCGTGTTTTACCCGATTGAATGTTTTGATTCAAATACTATTTGTTACAATTATAAATTGGCGCCTTAAATAAATGCATATGTTAGTTAATAACTATAGCCTATGTGCTTTATCTGTCTATGTACTGTTGGCTTCCGTAGGCGTCTCTTACAGGGAAAAAGAAAGAGAGGATTCCATTTGGTTATTAACTAATATATGCATTTATTAAAGGAGCGACCCGCTCCAACACAATAATTACATAAACGAAAAGGCGAGTGGGGGGGGGGGGGGGGGGGGCAAAGGTGGCGTGACCGTAGCCAACCAATAGGAGGGCGCCATTCCAAAAAAAAAAAAGCAAACGGTGACAGAGATGAAAACTGATGACTGATTGTTGATTAGGAGATGAGGAATGACGCTCGTAACTGTATATAGAATATGCGCTGTAATTTATTTTACATATTTTAAAATAATTATATTGAAATTTTCTTATTTACGGTTAAAAAAATATATGATGAGATTTTTTTCAACTATATATAAAATCATCAGACCTTTTGGAAATAGCAGAATGGTCAGTAGGAAATTTGTATTTTTAGAATGTTTAAACTCTTACTTATAAAAATTATTTTCCTTTTTCTTTTAATAATAATTATGAATGAACTATTTTTCTGTAAATATTTGATGACAATATTTCCTTTTTTTAGCTTTTTTCTCCGATGTTAATATCTTATGACTATTCTTCCTAAAATTATTGTAACTATGTATATAAATACAACGTATATAAAAATATACAGTTATCAGGGTCATAATCAAGCAACAATTCTGAATCAATTCTGTCACCGTTTGCTTTGTGAATGGAATAAATACCCAAATATGGCCATTCCTCATAACCATCGGTGGTTCAGTGGTAGAATGCTCGCCTGCCACGCGGGCAGCCCGGGTTCGATTCCCGGCCGATCCATTTTTTTTTTTACAATTTTTAAAATTCATTTATATATTATACAAGAATGACATCCACGGCGCCAATTTATAATTTTAACGAATAGTATTTGAATAAAAGCATTTAATCGGGTAAAACCCGGGCGTTGCCCGGGTCATTCGGCTAGTATATATATATATATATACAACGGTAGAAATATACACGTATGTCAGGTTAAGTGTCCCTAAAGGGAAATAGCGTTTTAAATAGAAAAAAAAAATGAATTGTCAGTTGGAAGTTATATAATTTATGTAAAAAGTAAATTCACATTAAATAGTCCAAACTTTTATACACAGATGGCGCGCAATTTTCCTATATTGAAAAAAAAATGTACTAATTATGTTTTAAAACAAGCGATAAACTTTCTGCATCTCAATCAAATGAAATTATTTAGTACACTATTAACAAGCAAAAGTTTAAGCTAGGGTTATGCTAGTTTGTTAAGTATCAGGAGTAGAAAGGAGATTTATGTTATAGAAGTATCGCTTAGAAATATAATTTTATATTTACCTTCCTGTGTGGCGAAGGCTACCATCTACAAGTACCATCTTGGTCTTGAGTTGGGAAACACCAGCCATTGCATTTCCCCGGGGGACGCCACCAATGACGTCATTATATATATTTTATGTATATGTTTATTTATCCATTATTTCATATATTTATCATTTTTAATCTTTAAAAAAATAAGAAGGCATATCCTGACCAAGAGCACATGTGCTTTTCAGAAAGCAGAGCGCCACCTGAAAAGTACATTTGCTCCTGGTAAGGAATGCCTTTTTTATTTTTGATATCAACACCTGACCTTTTTAATTTTCTATTGTTTTTTCATTCTTAATCTTATTTATTCATATTCATGTTTATTTTTTATATTTAACCCTACTTATAACCTTATATGTGTGAACGACGTAATAAAGAAATCTCAATCTCTCTCTCTACGGAGAATATTATTAATAACGTATCGCAATTATAAATAAAACATGAACCAAAGCTAGCTAGTTTGTGCATGTCATCAGAATTTCACAAGATAATTCAAATTTCTACCAATGTTTTAATGATATCTTTAAAATGAAGAAGTGCTATAGAACGGCCGTTTGAGATTTTGAAGGATGTCGAAGCCACGAAGACCTCTGGAGCCTGGCGGTAAGGTTCTGTGATGACACGGTAATTGAAGTCAGGTCAGGCCACAGGGACGTCTTGTTCCCTCAAACAGAGTCCCTGTATCCTCTCACAATTCCATGGTGTGGTGTTACGTGACATTGTCCTCCTCTTTACAACGTCACCAAGATGGTAGGTCGGGTGAAGTAGCGGTAGTCCATATCAGTGCAGACTTCCATCCTTGGCATCGGCTGGCTTGACTCAGTAGCTGCCCTCCAATGTCTGAGCAGCTAGAAGATCATCAATGCTTGTCGTTACAAATTCTCACAGAAGAGCTCCCCTTTCAGGATCCCAAGAATTTTGAAGAGAATGGAAAAGCGAGCTGAACGTGCAATACCTAGCTTAACGTTTAACCAAGAGCATGTGCACGAGAGATGAGCTCAGTGAAAGCAACTTCAAAGAATTTAAAACATTTTACGAATTATAAAATAAAAGGATTCAAAAGCGCGAATGTTTCTTTTATACATAAAACGAAACCCCACCGTCCCCACTGCGATGAAAAAATATATTGGGAGGGCCTGGCTCATCAGTGGTGAACCCTCCCAGCGGTTTCGCCAATTTAATCCACCAGACCGCTTCTCAGAGCTCTAATACTGCATTGGATCATTCTGCTTTTATATGCTACACCGAAGGATGGAATCCTAGAAATGGTTTTCAAGTAAACTATGGACATAAGCTTATAGGACAGTAGAATTACATTCAAATATTTGCTTCGAGCAATGCTCTTCAGCAAACTATAAAGACAAGGTCATTAGGAATAAATTAACACAAAATTATTGCTTTGTGTTAATTTATTCCTAATGACCTTGTCTTTATAGTTTGCTGAAGAGCATTGCTCGAAGCAAATATTTGAATGTAATTCTACTGTCCTATAAGCTTATGTCCATAGTTTACTTGAAAACCATTTCTAAGATTCCATCCTTCAGTGTAGCATATAAAAGCAGAATGATCCAATACAGTATTAGAGCTCTGAGAAGCGGTCTGGTGGATTAAATTGGCGAAACCGCTGGGAGGGTTCACCACTGATGAGCCAGGCCCTCCCAATATATTTTTTCATCGCAGTAAGGACAGTAGAAGTTCGTTTTATGTATAAAAGAAACATTCGCGCTTTTGAATCCTTTTATTTTATATGTATAGGTGGCGCGTTATTGATTTGTGTTATTTTACGAATTGTGAAAAAAATAGTACAAATGTGACATTTTACTTATTGTGAAACTGAAAGTAGCTGATGGCTTGCGCCATCTATCGAAATAAATAACAACTATTCTCGTTTATTTTGGAATAATTCTGGAATAATTAAAAATCAACGAGAATAGTTGATATTTATTCCGATAGATGGCGCAAACCATCAACAACTTTCAGTTGCACGATAAGGAGATGCCTTTTTTCATAATTTTACGAATTGTTATTTTAAAAACACAAATATTGTTCTATTCATTTTATAGAATATGGTATTAGTCTAAGTATAGCCTTTTAATATAATAGTTTCTGCATGTCTACATTGTATTGTGGATTCTCCTGTAGAATAGCTTTCGTGCCTGAAAACTAGATATTAAATATTTTGAAAAGAAACTTCTCCCTGGAGAAGCATGCTATTTTTACTTAAAAGTATAAATACAATAACAGCTGATGTTCTCACATCAACGAATTCCAAACATACTAAGTGTGAAGATAACCCATTCCACGAGTCTAGCATCAGTATCACTCTAAAAGGAAAACCGAAAAATGTAATATAACAGCGGTATGGTAGATTAAACTTGCGAAACTGCTGGGGGGTTCACCACTGATGAACCAGGCCCTCTCATTATTTTTTTCATTGCAGTAATGGAGTAGACATTTTTTAATTTTTAAAAGAATCATAAGCGTCTATAATAGTTTCGAATTTACATACTAGGTATAAAGACAATAGCGCCTATTACCTCTCAATATTATTTCTTTAATTTATTTATTTATGCTTATGAGGTGATACAGCAGCGTATTTACAATTAGAGAGGAGATAAAATGAATTGAATCTAGAAAAAAGAAGTGAGGACATATCGGTCATTAAAGTCTGAGAGGCAAGTCCTTCAGCCAGTTCAGGGCTTCCGGGGTGACAGAATGGAGATTGGAGATTCCTCCATTGAATTTGTACAGCGGGCAGTCATCTAGTATATGGGACATTGATTGTGGGACGTTGCAGGCACAATTATTTCTTTAATTGTATTTAGGTCTTAAAACAGAAGTTTTTAGACAATCTCAAGGAAACACCATATATACAATATAATATAATGCGGCTTGTGATGGCAAAACGACATTTGAAAATTATCCCGCATGAGTTTCTTTTCAATGAAAAATCAAAATTTATTTTAAGGAGAAATAACGATAATTTCTAACCTTAGGGATGAAGTATGAAAGGATGAATTGTGAAGAGTAATGATAAACGAAAAGATAAAAGTGTCTAGGGATGGGAATCGAACCCACAGTGTTCCGCTTACTGGGCAGATGCCATGACCACTAGGCTACCCTGGACATATTTTTCCGCATTCTCATGCGGGATAATTTTCAAATTTTAGATTTGAACATAATTTTCAAATGTCGTTTTACAAACACCATATATGTTATTGGAATTAATGCATTTACTCCCATAATTCGTCTAAATAAAATATTAATTATATTTCTCTAAAACACCTTCTATCTCCTTAAGATAAATAGAACTTTTCCATTGGGATGTACGAGGTGTGTTCAAAAAGTATCGCGACTTGTGTTTTTTCAAAAATTATTTATTTATTTATGATTACATATTTTGTCCCCTTCAAAGTAATCCACATGAGATATTATACACTTGTGTCAACGGTTTTTCCAATCTTCGAAGCACTTCACAAAATCATTTTAAAAAAATCTTTTTCAGCTCCTCCTTCGATGCCGTCTTTATCTCGTCAAGCGTAGCGTAACGTCGTCCTTTCATGGGCCTCTTCAGTTTAGGGAACAATAAAAAGTCACAGGGGGCCAGATCTGGGGAATACGGTGGCTGCGGCATCATTAGTGTGTTGTTTTGGCCAAGAAGTCGCGCACAAGCAACGATGTGTGAGCAGGGGCGTTATCGTGGTGCAAAAGCCAATTTTTGTTCTTCCACAAATCCGGACGTTTCTGGCGGATTGCTTCGCGTAAATTGCGCATAACTTTCAGGTAATATTCCTCATTGACCGTTCTACCCTGTGGCAAGAACTCATGATGCACCACGCCCCTGCAATCGAAGAAAACTGTCAGCAAAACTTTCACATTCGACCGAACTTGGCGCGCTTTTTTCGGTCTTGGTTCGTGCGGCAGCTTCCATTGAGATGATTGAGCTTTGGTTTCCACGTCATAACCATAAACTCACGCTTCGTCACCAGTTATGACCCCCTGGAGCAAATTTGGGTTGTCGCGGACAGAGTCCAACATCTCATTAGCAATGTTCATGCGATGCTGTTTTTGGTCGCAATTGAGCAATTTTGGTACGAATTTCGCGGCGACCCGTCTCATGCCCAAATCATTGATAAAAATCGAATGGCACGAGCCAATCTATATGTTTAGGTCCTCAGAAACTTCTCTAACGGTGATTCGACGATTGGCCAATATCATTTTCTCCACTTCATTAATTTTTTCGTCTGTTGTTGAAGTGCGCGGGCGTCCGGCACGCTCTTCGTCGTTCACATCTTCTCGGCCTTCTGAGAACATTTTGTACCACCGATAAACGTTGCTTCGGTCCAAGGTAGCTTCTCCGTAGGCCACAGTCAACATTCGCGCATCCGCGCACTTAATTTCGTTTTTCACACAAAGGTTCTTTGATCCATTTTTTTAATAGGTAAAAATCGAAGACGATCCAAAACACCTGCAAGCAAAGCAGCTGTCAACAATTAAGTGAACATTCAAAATGGCCGAGCTTGTCGGCATAAGTGAGAGACATGAGTACCAACATAAAGCCACAAAAAGATCGAAATTCGAATATACGTAACCCGCGAAAATTCATAATTCGCGATACCTTTTGAACACACCTTCGTAATGTAAAGCGGTGTTATCTGGCAACTGTCTTCACAGAGTTGTTGTTATATATAATTTTTTTAAAAGTTTAATTATTTAATTGTTCCCACAGAGTATATGTGTAAGATCACAAGTAAATAGGTGCTAACAATACGTAAAAATATAAGTTTCTCTTTGTTTACCATGTTATAAGTTTTATTTTGTTCTCTCTCTTGTAAATCAATAATGTTTGATTAATCTTCTTGGAATCATTTTATTTAAAAAGTCTTAGCAAAGTAAACAGTTGTTATAGAACTATATTTTAAAGTTGAATAAAATTTTTATATAACCTATATATGTTCAAAGTTTATTTTTTTCCTTCTGAAACGTCGATATAAAAATAAACATTGGCCGAATTGTCGGATAAGTATAACTGTTAGTATGTCTTCTCTCTCGCTTCAAGATTGTACAAACAAGTTACCAGTTTAGACGACTACTGTGGTTGGTCAGATAGCAAGGAAGAGTCACTGTTTGCTCACGTGGTGTATATATTGAGGGAGGGAGAGGCGTCGAAAGCTGGCATCTGTCAATCACTCGGGTGTTTAGTCGGGTCCCACGTGGCAGGGTGTTTATATAGACAACAAATGTTACCATTGCCTTCGTCCCGGATTGAACGGAAGGAGAAGTCGATGTGGTTGGTAGTTGCAGGAGAATCTACTTTCTCTCCGCAGTAACGGCATCGTAGGCAATTGACAATTTAAACAATTTTATTGATTCTTCTAATCAATTGTTACAAAGATGGAAAATATATAATAAGATAGTAAATAAAGGATAGATAAAATGTAGGGGAATATATATAGTTGTGTATGTGTACAAAGTAACGACATCGTAGAAGTTATTGGTTTAACAAAAACACAACAAATAACTTACAACCTTCTAAACATTTATAACGACTTGCCAAAAGCTTTATTTTTTATTCTTCTTAACGAGAACAAAAGGTTTTTATATCGAAACGTCGAGTAAATAAAACTTTTTCTGACAGAAGTGTCTCTTATTTTAATAAAAATAACTTAATTGTTGATTTTCTTACAGATATCGTGTTAATACCGTGTACTTTATAAGGAATAAAGATATTAAGCGCGGATTTTTCTTATTTAAATAGTGTCCTCTTAACTGCGATGATTGGTAAGTCTTGGACGATCAGTGGTGAACACCTGATTGAATTGGTGAAACCGCTGGGAGTGATCACCACTGATGAGCCTAGTCCTCCCCATATATATTATCCCACAGCAGTAAGGACGTTGAAAAAGGATTTATTTAAATAAGAAAAATTCGCATGCATGATATTTTCTTATATATATGTTATATAAAAATATGTTTTTCAAATATATTTCATAGATAAAATACTCTGCTAAATCGACTGCCAGAGGTCACTCTTCCCCTATAAAAACTCGTTGTTGTTTTATCCCAATGGCCGGCTCAAAACTTTTGTGCATTATGTAAATAATCTTTTGTTTTCCTAATTCTACTCGCCTTAAGCCAGGCATTACTTTTAGCAAATTATGTTCTTTTATATATTCCTCAGCTCAAATAAAGAAATATCTGATCAAAATTATTTTATTATTCCCACGACTGCATTAACATAGTATGATCCTCAAGATATTCCAAAATCAAGCAGAAAATCTATAAGAAAACTATAAGATATATATATTCTATAGTTTTTGTCTAGAATATCACCGCCATATAATAGAGTGATATTTTGTACAATTGCATTATTAGCATAGTTGAGTGAGTTTCCAAATTGTATACTTTTACATAGTCTGGAAGTATATTAAAATTTGTCCATAGAATTTGGAAAGAAATATATAAATTAGACCATATTCCTAAAAACCCAGACGTCTTAAATTTTAAATTCTTGCTTTGTTGTGCATTGTGTGGATTGGTAGAGTGTACAAACTTCTATATAGTTTGCATATAGGTACTATAGGTACTTCCTCGGCGTGGAACTGGGGAGTGTACAAGAAGACTTTGTCTGGAGGATGATTCTCTCAAGGTGGGGAAACCTTCCTTGCTGAAGAAATTTGTACACATACCCAACTATATATATTCCCCTACATTTTATATACCCTTTATTTACTATTTTATTATATATTTTTCCTCCTTTGTAAAATTGATTAGAAAAATCAATATAATTGTTTAAATTGTCTATTTAGTTTGTAAGTGCATATATCAACAGTTGGCCACAAAAAATTTAAAGCAAATATAAAATAAGTACATGTCCGACCATCGAGGAGCTCAGGTCAGCATCGTATAGACGACACCTTGGTTTGATTGAGAGGCGTTTAGAAAGAAAGGATTTGGTTCCATGGCAACTGGGAAGAAACAAACAAAATATTTCAATTTTAGATGCTCTAAAACAGAAGGCTGAACGCCAAATGAAATATTGGTAAAATTAATGATATTTTGATTCAATATATGCCTTTTTTAATTGAAGATTTATTTATGGATTGCTCTATTTTCAATACATGTGTATGATGATGTTAAATAACATTGTCAATGACAACAATTACCTGTTGCAATACACAATAGTTCTTTTTCAAATTTTCTTATTTATAACGATATTCCGGGTATAGAATATACTTTTGACACACCAAGTTCCTAGAATAGATTGGTGTTATATAACGAAGATTTACTATAAAAAAAACTCATAAGTCTAAATGAAATAAAATTCTAAGCTTTTTTTCTTTAGCTACAAAAGGCAGGTCGTACAGAAATATAGTAGCTTTCTATAAAAATACGAAGTGTACAATGGCTAGCTATAAACAAACTCACGGGAGCCGACAACAAAAGAATCTGTCATATATTTGTTTGACAGACGAACGTCCTGTGGCAGCAGACGAAAAGTTCCCAGCCGTGACAAGCCAAGAGTGATTATTGCGGAATGAGAGGCCATTCTACTTTATTGCCGCTTTGTTGTCAGAAAACTTTATCTGACACTTGATTTATTGTATTTATTTATCCCTCTTTCTTATAATGTTTTTTTTTTATGGTTCTTTATCTAATGTCCTTTTCTTTATTTGATGGTCATGAAGTCATAACAATAAGGAACGAGAAATTGGCGTGCGGTTATATAACAAATACTATAGATTTTAGTGACAGTCCGTCGTCAAATATTTTTAAGGCTTTAATCTGAAGTTTTCTTCTTTCTAAATTTAATTAAGGAATTCTTTTTGACGATAGTTAGATAAATTTAAAGAAAAATTTCACTCTAATAAGCTATTTTCCTTAGAATTTGAAATACTAAATACACTCATAGAGAGACAAAACTTAAGGAAGTTATACTTTTTAGCATTTATATTGAGATTCAGACAATAACTCTGGAAGATATTTGATACACAGTGACCTTTATTGAAGATACACGAGATAACCAAGTGCGAACAAAATTCTCTCTGTTTTCTTAAAATATATATATTTATAAATAACAGACGATTGGCTATCTAATGGACTAAGGGACTGCAGGGCTGGGTCTTCGGGCATGGCCTAGACGATGACGCCATGGCCACCTTGGCGTCTGCCAAGACGCGCATCTATAGGTACTTCTTCGGCGTAGAACTGAGGAGTGTACAAGAAGACCTTGTCTGGAGGAGGACTCTCTCAAGGTGGGGAAACCTCCCTTTCTGAATAAATTTGTACACAACTATAATATATATTACCCTACACTTTATATGCTCTTTTACTCTTTTATTTTTCCACCTTTGTAAAATTTGATTAAAATAATCAATAAAATTGTTTAAATTGTCAATTGTCTAAAGGACTTTCTACTTCCTGAAGGTTTGTCTCCATTAGATTACGAAATACTGAAATATTCACAAATCGGACTTGTTGCAGTCTCGCCTGGACACCCAACAATGACTTAGTAATTCAATTGTTCCTCCCTCACATGTCAGCTGGTATTAAGATAAAGAATGCCTTTATGTATCTCGTCGTTTGGGTTATACCATTATTAGATTTATTAACACTTGAAGGTCGTAAGTACAGGTATGACGTAATCTCCCACGATTTGCGTGTATTGGGATTGGTAAAGACATTCATTATATTGTCACTTTTTGATTAATATATGATATAGAAGTGCCTATTATTTTATAAAAAGTTTATTATGTTGTTATTTATTATTTCTGATAATTATAGATGGAAATTTTGCCGGGAGGAAATTGATCTATAAGAACATAGGGTGTCTCTCCCGTCAAATTTAACGTCAAAACTAGACGCCATTTATTGACCGTCTAGTTTGACGTTAAATTTGACGGGAGAGGCGCTCTATGCTCTTATAAATATTTCATTTATTTTTGTAATGCCTAATTCGTTCATACGTCTAATATATATATAAAAGAAGAGATACCAAATATTTTTATCTGAGAAAAAAAAAAACAATCTTTAATTAAATATACAGTATTAAATATACTCGTATATAACATAAAGTTTCGGGAGGATGATAATCATGTACCAGAAGAGACCCTCCCTTTAATTATACATTAAAACAATGCAATATGTCTTTCATATCAGTAAAAAAAATGACTGCTGATGATAAAGAATACATCACAACATCAGTTTCAGCAAATTCAGACAAAAGCAAAACTCTATCCCATGGGCTTTGCCTCTCATCAGTACAGGGGCAGCTTCCATTTCATAACATACTACGAGATGGGTCATGGAATCGGTCGAATTTACTAAAAATGTGTTTAAGCTGGTCAAGTGGTAAGGGTCTCATGCTAGAATACAACAAAAAGTTACGGGAGGTTGGTATTCATGTACCAAAGTAGCACTTTTCTCTTTAATAGGCATTAATACAATGTATTTTCTTCTGTATATAACCCCAAAACAGAACATACGGGTGGTAATAAAGTATTAGCCTTAACATCCGTTTTAGCAAATTCAGACAAAAAACCAACCTTGTGTAGTGGCTCATTCTTTATCCACCATTACGTTCTGTTTTAGGACGATAAACAACAACAACAAAAAAAATCATTTAAAAAAATGAATTTTTAAAGGGAGAGGTGTCACTTTTTGGTACATGGATATCACACACACATTCTCTCTAAACATTATATTATATATAATATAAAAATATACAAAAATTCAATATCTATTGCCCATCTCTACAACCTCGCAGACTCAGATCGGTAACAAAGCCACAGAACCAGCTGCCATATATCAAGAATGCCATGTATATGAGCAAATTTGTAAATATAGGTTCAACGTTTATGCAAATGGCGTTTATTTTGATTTGCATATGGTGTTCATACGACGTGGATTTGAGGGAGATTCAGTTAGTTCAACATAGCGTAAACAACAATAACAAAATACATTATTAAGATATTTTAGTTTTATACAGATATTCCGAGCAGAAATGTAGGGGTCATGCTGGAATAACAGTAATAATACCAGTAATAAAAAAATCAGTCACTATAATAATTTTTAAAGCTAATAACATAGTAGTAATATGAAATATATATGCAGGAAAACTCTTAAACATAGCGCAAATTAAGTGTATAAACTGCTCTCCACCTCATCTACGACTGCCTGAACTCTGCAGAAGTGAGACATCGTTTGTTCCCTGATCTAAATGATCTAACTCTTTCACCCCAGTCACTTTATCTATATAAATTTTATGAACTCTGTAGAATAATACATGTAAATTTGTAAATATTTAATTCTAAGTTCTAATTTATTTGTTGTTTTGTTTCCTCTGTATTAGGCGCAAATATTTCAATATCGCGCCTGGTTGATTAATATAAAAAAAAAGGTGTATGAGATACATAGTGATGAAGGATTCCACAAATATATCAGGGAAAGTTTTGAAGGACTCACAGAATAGGAGAGTAAAACGACAAGTTGTAACACAAGAGAGAACTATAAGAGATGTTAGGGAGGTGTGTATTAGAAGTCTGGAGAAACTAAGCTCCGTCCTCCCACAATGGCGGCCAATCCGGTAAGTAAGTTCAGCAATAAAGGTCGCTATTGTCTCAGTACCGCTAATTCCCCGTCGCCACAGCTTAGCTTTCCTCCTTTCTGAGTGGACCACAAATGTTATTGCTAAAAGTTTCAATGTTTCACTTTCTCTATATATGGTTTGTTCTTTAGAGTCCCACTTCTTCTTTTGTTACTTCTTCATAAGTCCTCATCGCGAGGTATTATCAGGAAAATCTACAGATTTCATATATTTGTCTCGTCTCTAGTAACATCTCATAGAAGGATGATTGGCAGGTAGGTGGTGAGGTAGTCGTTGTTCATGGCGTGAATAGGGAGTTACATGAGATCCTGTATGGAAGTAAAAAATGGATTTGTTCTTGTGGAAGTACAACGTCAAGTAACCGCACAGGATTATATTACAGAAGAAAAGTAGATCTCTGTGCGTCAAATTTAGTGAAGTCGAGACATATCGTGTTTTTCATAACATGGTATGGTTTCCAGGTTTTCAAATTTGCACTTAAAAATAGCCATCGTCAAGTTTAGGTACTGATACTCACCTGAGATGTGTATTCGTGCAAGAAAAATATCTTATCAGTGATTTTATTTCTGAAAGTGGGTTTCACTGATAGAAGGCTGATCTCGCTGAGTCGACGCCAGGCAACCCCTATATAGTATAACGTCAATCCTAATAAAGATTTTGCGCTTGGAGGCAAACTAGATCCTATAAGGTACCTCTCCTGTCAAAATCATGGAAAGCATAATAAAACCAGGCACAGGTGAAATTTTAGGAATTTGTAAAAGAGAACATCACACACCAGTACCACCACATCCTAGAAGCAAATGATCTTCCAGACCTTTCAGTCTATAAGCCGGCATGCAAAACATGCCCTTGGCTACTATCCTGCTCATTAGCCATGAAACGGTATCCAAACTCTGGGGTTCGGATAAGGCACTTGGAAAAACCACCTCCCAGACAAATCGTTTGAAAGGATTTCTATCCCGGTGGCCTTCATTCACAGCAAAATAGAGCAAACTACAGTCGACACTCGATAATTTGAAAATTTTTCTCGGTCCCTTGAAAAATACTCGATAAGTTGAATGAATATTCAGTAATAATTGGTTCCCTCGATAATTCGAAGTTGAAGGAACAGTATCTTGCCACAAATGAACATTTGTGAATAGTTGTACAAATGTTAAAAATAGTAAATCACGAATTTTGAGTCAAACTCTTGTTTACCTGATTTTTCCCTCCCTCCCTCTTGGTTGTTTAAACTCCTGTTATTTTGAACTCTTGATAAATTAAACATTTTCTCTGGTCCCTTGAGTTTCAAATTATCGAGAGTCGACAGTATCTACTGTGTCCAGCAGGGACCGCGCTGAGGCGGCCACCGGTCGACCCTGTTCACTCACAGCTGAGGAAAAGCAAAGCTGCCACGTCGTGGGCTTTCTAGAGAAGCTTGCTGTGATTTCTCAGGAGCTCACTCTCGATCGCGCCCCTCGCCCTCCTTCTCTCCTCTTCCACACCCACAACCCTTGGACAATCCAAGACGTAGTGGCGTGCTCCCACATCCCTTTCTCCACAGACGCAATCATGATTGCTTTTAATTTTAAGTCTATGGAGACTCCTGGGGAAGAGCACATGTCCTGAAACCACCCTTATGAATTTGTGGGACATTACCTTACAGAGGTACTTGGGTGTAGTCACCCAATTGAATACCTTTCTACCATTATCACTATTCCCTCTTCTGTCCAATCATAGGTCCTGGACGTGCCCCCTGACTCTCTTATACACCTATTTCTTGGTCACCGGGGGTACCAGCACCACAACAGAGGGACTTCCCACACCAGTCCCACACCGATCACAGCGGACATCACACACTACAGTACCACCACAGCGGGACATCACACACTACAGTACCACCACAGCGGGACATCACACACCACAGTACCACCACAGCGCGGGACATCATACACCACAGTACCACCACAGCGGGACATCACACACGACAATACCACCACAGCGGGACATCACACACTACAGTACCACCACAGCAGGATATCACACACGACAGTACCACCACAGCGGGACATCACACACGACAGTACCACCACAGCGGGACATCACACACTACAGTACCACCACAGCGGGACATCACGCACGACAGTACCACCACAGCGGGACATCATGCACCACAGTACCACCACAGCGGGACATCACACACTACAGTACCACCACAGCGGGACATCACACACTACAGTACCACCACAGCGGGACATCACACACTACAGTACCACCACAGCGGGACATCACACACCAGTACCACCACAGCGGGACATCACACACCACAGTACCACCACAGCGGGACATCACACACCACAGTACCACTACAGCGGGACATCACACACTACAGTACCACCACAGCGGGACATCATACACCAGTACCACCACAGCGGGACATCACACACCACACTACCACCACAGCGGGACATCACACACCACAGTACCACTACAGCGGGACATCACACACCAGTACCACCACAGCGGGACATCACACACCACAGTACCACCACAGCGGGACATCACACACCAGTACCACCACAGCGGGGACATCACGCACGACAGTACCACCACAGCGGGACATCACACACTACAGTACCACCACAGCGGGACATCATACACCACAGTACCACCACAGCGGGACATCACACACCAGTACCACCACAGCGGGACATCACACACTACAGTACCACCACAGCGGGACATCACACACCAGTACCACCACAGCGGGACATCACACACTACAGTACCACCACAGCGGGACATCACACACTACAGTACCACCACAGCGGGACATCACGCACGACAGTACCACCACAGCGGGACTTCACACACTACAGTACCACCACAGCGGGACATCACGCACGACAGTACCACCACAGCGGGACATCACACACTACAGTACCACCACAGCGGGACATCACACACGACAGTACCACCACAGCGGGACATCATACACCACAGTACCACCACAGCGGGACATCACACACGACACTACCACCACAGCGGGACATCACACACGACAGTACCACCACAGCGGGACATCACACACTACAGTACCACCACAGCGGGACATCACACACCCCAGTACCACCACAGCGGGACATCACAAACGACACTACCACCACAGCAGGACATCACACCAGTACCATCACAGCAGGACATCACACACTACAGTACCACCACAGCGGGACATCACACACGACACTACCACCACAGCAGGACATCACAACAGTTCCACCACAGCGGGACATACACACTACAGTACCACCACAGCGGGACATCACACACTACAGTACCACCACAGCGGGACACCACACACTACAGTACCACCACAGCGGGACATCACACACCACAGTACCACCACAGCGGGACATCACACACGACAGTACCACCACAACAGGACATCACACACGACAGTACCACCACAGCGGGACATCACACACGACAGTACCACCACAGCAGGACATCACGCACGACAGTACCACCACAGCGGGACATCACACACTACAGTACCACCACAGCGGGACATCACACACGACAGTACCACCACAGCGGGACATCACACACGACAGTACCATCACAACAGGACATCACACACGACAGTACCACCACAGCGGGACATCACACACGACAGTACCACCACAGCAGGACATCACGCACGACAGTACCACCACAGCGGGACATCACACACGACAGTACCACCACAGCAGGACATCACACACGACAGTACACCACAGCGGGACATCACACACGACAGTACCACCACAGCAGGACATCACGCACGACAGTACCACCACAGCGGGACATCACACACGACAGTACCACCACAGCAGGACATCACGCACGACAGTACCACCACAGCGGGACATCACACACTACAGTACCACCACAGCGGGACATCACACACCCCAGTACCACCACAGCGGGACATCACAAACGACACTACCACCACAGCAGGACATCACACCAGTACCATCACAGCAGGACATCACACACGACAGTACCACCACAGCAGGACATCACACACGACAGTACCACCACAACAGGACATCACACACGACAGTACCACCACAGCGGGACATCACACACGACAGTACCACCACAGCAGGACATCACGCACGACAGTACCACCACAGCGGGACATCACACACGACAGTACCACCACAACAGGACATCACACACCACAGTACCACCACAGCGGGACATCACACACGACAGTACCACCACAGCGGGACATCACACACGACAGTACCACCACAGCGGGACATCACACACCAGTACCATCCACAGCAGGACATCACACACTACAGTACCACCACAGCGGGACATCACACACGACACTACCTACCACAGCAGGACATCACCACACAGTACCACCACAGCGGGACATCACACACGACAGTACCACCACAGCGGGACATCACACACTACAGTACCACCACAGCGGGACACCACACACTACAGTACCACCACAGCGGGTACATCACACACCCTCAGTACCACCACAGCGGGACATCACACACGACAGTACCACCACAGCAGGACATCACACACGACGTACCACCACAGCGGGACATCACACACGACAGTACCACCACAGCAGGACATCACAGCACGAACAGTACCACCACAGCGGGACATCACACACTACAGTACCACCACAGCGGGACATCACACACGAC
>CP092864.1:57024067-57060694 GCA_030710605.1 Cordylochernes scorpioides
CTGTAATTGAAGGTTGGTGATAGGAACTGGTATTTTTGGGCTTTTTCAGAAATTTGAGGTCATAAACAATCGCTGGAAAAATCAAATCTCAACTCCCAGGAGCTTCTGAGTTGGAATCTTGTATCACACGCACAGACATCTTATTTATATAGATGATGCTCATAGATTAAATTATGTATGCTGATGTTTGAAGCAGATTGCTGAATTATAACATATATATTATTATTTTTTAAATGATATCTTAAAAATATAACGAAACAAATTTAAATCGCCCTTTGATTTAATTGAGCTGATGAAAAAATTTAGAGGAAGAAATACCTGACTTGAGAAGTAAAGAATAAAGAAAAAATTAAGTATTTACATATTTACAAACAGATTCGAGCATTCCAAGAAAAACAACAACAATGAATTTATTTACGAGGCGTGTTCAAAAAGTATCTAGAACCTAGAAGTGTGACTTCCAGCTAACTATGAACGCCAAAATTAAATATCTAAATATATATATCAAAAATAAAGAAGGCATCTCCTGACCACGAGCACATGTGTTTTTTTAAATGACAGAGCGCCATCTAGTGGAGCAAAACTAAACTAAACGTTTAGTTAGCTTGCTCCGTGATATTTGGCCAACCCAATTTCTTGATAAATCAAGAAAAGCCATCTACGAACGTGTTTCGCGCTGTTGGCGCTCGTCAGCGTGGAGTAGGCTGTAACCACTGCGACCAAAAAGACCACGCTGACGAGCGCCAACAGCGCGAAACGCGTTCGTAGATGGCTTTTCTTGGTTTATCAAGAAATTGGGTTGGCCAAATATCACGGAGCAAGCTAAATAAACGTTTAGTTTATTTTTGCTTCACTAGATGGCGCTCTGCCATCTAAAAAGCACATGTGCTCGTGGTCAGGATAGGCCTTCTTTGTTTTTAATATCAACACCTGACCCACTTATCTTTTATTTTTTCTATTGTTTTTTTTTCATATATATATATACTAGCCGAATGACCCGGGCAACGCCCGTGTTTTACCCGATTGTGAATGTTTTGATTCAAATACTATTTGTTACAATTATAAATTGGCGCTTTAAATAAATGCATATGTTAGTTAATAACTATAGCCTACGTGCTTTATCTGTCTATGTACTGTTGGCTTCCGTAGGCGTCTCTTACAGGGAAAAGGAAAGAGAGAATTCCATTTGGTTATTAACTAATATACGCATTTATTAAAGGAGCGACCCGCTCCAACACAATAATTACATAAACGAAAAGGCGAGTGGGGGGGGGGCAAAGGTGGCGTGACCGTAGCCAACCAATAGGAGGGCGCCATTCGAAAAAAAAAAGCAAACGGTGACAGAGATGAAAACTGATGACTGATTGTTGATTAGGAGATGAGGAATGACGCTCGTAACTGTATATAGAATATGCGCTGTAATTTATTTTACATAATTTAAAATAATTATATTGAAATTTTCTTATTTACGGTTAAAAAAATATATGATGAGATTTTTTCAACTATATATAAAATCATCAGACCTTGTGGAAATAGCAGAATGGTCAGTAGGAAATTTGTATTTTTAGAATGTTTAAACTCTTACTTATAAAAATTATTTTCCTTTTTCTTTTAATAATAATTATGAATGAACTATTTTTCTGTAAATATTTGATGACAATATTTCCTTTTTTTAGCTTCTTTCTCCGATGTTAATATCAACAACAACAACAAAACAGCTTTATTAGGGCATCTTGCCCTGTACAGATTCGCCTTTGAATTACTGACAATATTCAACACAAGAGAAAAAGGAGAGATGGAGTATTTACAATTAAAGTATGGCAAATATTTTTATTGTGCCCCTGTTCTTCTCTCTTCCACGAGTGCAATTTTATTTACAACCGATTTTTGGTAGTTGAACAGTTCTATTGCCCAACTTTTCTTATCTGAAACAGTTTTTATTGTCTTTAATGAGTTCAAATGTGGTCTAGGAAGACTTTTCAGGATCTTTTTTCTCTCACCTTCCAGATCTCCGCACTCGGCAGTAAAATGGTATATCTCATCGGTTATCTGACCTCCGCATAACTTACAGTACAAATCTTCTTTCTTAATTACGTAGATATGATTTTCTTTGATCAATGTTGATATTATCCTGATCTGTGCAATAAAACTCACTAAAGCTGAGGACAGATTGCATGAAAAATAATGTTCTGGAATGAATGAATCATAAAGTAACCTATAGTTTGAGTATGTTTTCGTAAGAGATAATTTTGCCAGATCTTGCTGCAATAGCTGTTCAATTTTTATTTTTAGTATATTCGGTAGTTCGATCTGTATGTCATCATAATTTAACCTATAGTTTAGCCGTGTGAGTCCACAATGATTGATGTATCCATGATATTTTTACAGAATCCTATAGGTTTTTTTGTCATTAAGGAAATTTCCTTCAATCTATTCCAGCATAGCTTAGGTAGTCTATTTTCTTCCATTTCCTGTAATCTAATGAAATATTTCATAATTAGTTTGATCGTTGTAAAAGTCAGAGATAATCTGCCTGTTTCCAACCTTACAATATACCCCGGTATATATCTTGGCAGATTCAGAAAGTTTTTGATAAACGTATTCTGTATTTGGTCTATAATATCGGTATTGTCCCAAGCCCACACAGGGGCCGCATAGAGTAGTATTGATTTAATAACTGAGTCAAATAAATTCAGTGCAACTTTTAATAGTTGCATTTATTGCCGTATTTGCTTTGGCTTTATAAAAGAGGGCTACCTTTTTGCTATTATTAGTGGTAGTGAATGGAAATCCCAAATGTTAATATCTTATGACTATTCTTTCTAAAATTATTGTAACTATGTATATAAATACAACGTATATTAAAATATACAGTTATCAGGGTCATAATCAAGCAACAATTCTGAATCAATTCTGTCACCGTTTGCTTTGTGAATGGAATAAATACCCAAATATGGCCATTTCTCATAACCATCGGTGGTTCAGTGGTAGAATGCTCGCCTGCCACGCGGGCAGCCCAGGTTCGATTCCCGGCCGATCCATTTTTTTTTTTTACAATTTTTAAAACTCATTTATATATTATACAAGAATGACATCCACGGCGCCAATTTATAATTGTAACGAATAGTATTTGAATAAAAACATTTAATCGGGTAAAACCCGGGCGTTGCCCGGGTCATTCGGCTAGTATATATATATATATATATAAAATGGCATATCCTGACCAGGAGCACATGTGCTTTACAGAAGGCAGAGCGCCATCTGGTGGAACAGAAATCAACTAAACATTGATTTAGCCTGTTCCCTGATATTTGGCCAACCCAATTTCTTGATAAATCAAGAAAAGCCATCCACGAACGCGTTTCGCGCTTTTGGCGCTCGTCAGCGTGGAGTAGGCTGAACCATTGCGACCAAAAAATAATTTTTGATCCCAATGGCTTCCCGAAAAACCAAGAAATGGGTATTTAAGGCCAAACTTGCGTAAATACGCTTAGCACATTAAAAAACGAAATAAAAAAATAAAAGATAAAAAGTTCAGGTGTTGAAATCAATATAAAAAATGGCATATCCTGACCAGGAGCACATGTGCTTTACAGAAGGCAGAGCGCCATCTGGTGGAACAGAAATCAACTAAACATTGATTTAGCCTGTTCCCTGATATTTGGCCAACCCAATTTCTTGATAAATCAAGAAAAGCCATCCACGAACGCGTTTCGCGCTTTTTGGCGCTCGTCAGCGTGGAGTAGGCTGAACCATTGCGACCAAAAAATAATTTTTGATCCCAATGGCTTCCCGAAAAACCAAGAAATGGGTATTTAAGGCCAAACTTGCGTAAATACGCTTAGCACATTAAAAAACGAAATAAAAAAATAAAAGATAAAAAGATCAGGTGTTGAAATCAATATAAAAAATGGCATATCCTGACCAGGAGCACATGTGCTTTACAGAAGGCAGAGCGCCATCTGGTGGAACAGAAATCAACTAAACATTGATTTAGCCTGTTCCCTGATATTTGGCCAACCCAATTTCTTGATAAATCAAGAAAAGCCATCCACGAACGCGTTTCGCGCTTTTTGGCGCTCGTCAGCGTGGAGTAGGCTGAACAATTGCGACCAAAAAATAATTTTTGATCCCAATGGCTTCCCGAAAAACCAAGAAATGGGTATTTAAGGCCAAACTTGCGTAAATACGCTTAGCACATTAAAAAACGAAATAAAAAATAAAAGATAAAAAGATCAGGTGTTGAAATCAATATAAAAAATGGCATATCCTGACCAGGAGCACATGTGCTTTACAGAAGGCAGAGCGCCATCTGGTGGAACAGAAATCAACTAAACATTGATTTAGCCTGTTCCCTGATATTTGGCCAACCCAATTTCTTGATAAATCAAGAAAAGCCATCCACGAACGCGTTTCGCGCTTTGGTTCAGCCTACTCCACGCTGACGAGCGCCAAAAAGCGCGAAACGCGTTCGTGGATGGCTTTTCTTGATTTATCAAGAAATTGGGTTGGCCAAATATCAGGGAACAGGCTAAATCAATGTTTAGTTGATTTCTGTTCCACCAGATGGCGCTCTGCCTTCTGTAAAGCACATGTGCTCCTGGTCAGGATATGCCATTTTTTATATTGATTTCAACACCTGATCTTTTTATCTTTTATTTTTTTATTTCGTTTTTTAATGTGCTAAGCGTATTTACGCAAGTTTGGCCTTAAATACCCATTTCTTGGTTTTTCGGGAAGCCATTGGGATCAAAAATTATTTTTTGGTCGCAATGGTTCAGCCTACTCCACGCTGACGAGCGCCAAAAAGCGCGAAACGCGTTCGTGGATGGCTTTTCTTGATTTATCAAGAAATTGGGTTGGCCAAATATCAGGGAACAGGCTAAATCAATGTTTAGTTGATTTCTGTTCCACCAGATGGCGCTCTGCCTTCTGTAAAGCACATGTGCTCCTGGTCAGGATATGCCATTTTTTATATTGATTTCAACACCTGATCTTTTTATCTTTTATTTTTTTATTTCGTTTTTTAATGTGCTAAGCGTATTTACGCAAGTTTGGCCTTAAATACCCATTTCTTGGTTTTTCGGGAAGCCATTGGGATCAAAAATTATTTTTTGGTCGCAATGGTTCAGCCTACTCCACGCTGACGAGCGCCAAAAAGCGCGAAACGCGTTCGTGGATGGCTTTTCTTGATTTATCAAGAAATTGGGTTGGCCAAATATCAGGGAACAGGCTAAATCAATGTTTAGTTGATTTCTGTTCCACCAGATGGCGCTCTGCCTTCTGTAAAGCACATGTGCTCCTGGTCAGGATATGCCATTTTTTATATTGATTTCAACACCTGATCTTTTTATCTTTTATTTTTTATTTCGTTTTTTAATGTGCTAAGCGTATTTACGCAAGTTTGGCCTTAAATACCCATTTCTTGGTTTTTCGGGAAGCCATTGGGATCAAAAATTATTTTTTGGTCGCAATGGTTCAGCCTACTCCACGCTGACGAGCGCCAAAAAGCGCGAAACGCGTTCGTGGATGGCTTTTCTTGATTTATCAAGAAATTGGGTTGGCCAAATATCAGGGAACAGGCTAAATCAATGTTTAGTTGATTTCTGTTCCACCAGATGGCGCTCTGCCTTCTGTAAAGCACATGTGCTCCTGGTCAGGATATGCCATTTTTTATATTGATTTCAACACCTGATCTTTTTATCTTTTATTTTTTTATTTCGTTTTTTAATGTGCTAAGCGTATTTACGCAAGTTTGGCCTTAAATACCCATTTCTTGGTTTTTCGGGAAGCCATTGGGATCAAAAATTATTTTTTGGTCGCAAAGGTTCAGCCTACTCCACGCTGACGAGCGCCAAAAAGCGCGAAACGCGTTCGTGGATGGCTTTTCTTGATTTATCAAGAAATTGGGTTCGCCAAATATCAGGGAACAGGCTAAATCAATGTTTAGTTGATTTCTGTTCCACCAGATGGCGCTCTGCCTTCTGTAAAGCACATGTGCTCCTGGTCAGGATATGCCATTTTTTATATTGATTTCAACACCTGATCTTTTTATCTTTTATTTTTTTATTTCGTTTTTTAATATATATATATACAACTGTAGAAATATACATGTATGTCAGGTTAAGTGTCCCTAGAGGGACATAGCGCTTTAAATTGAAAAAAAAAAAAATGAATTGTCAGTTGGAAGTTATATAATTTATGTAAAAAGTAAATTCCCACTAAATAGTCCAAACTTTTATACACAGATGGCGCGCAATTTTCCTATATTGAAAAAAATGTACTAATTATGTTTTAAAATAAGCGATAAACTTTCTGCATCTCAATCAAATGAAATTATTTAGTACACTATTAACAAGCAAAAGTTTAAGCTAGGGTTATGCTAGTTTGTTAAGTATCAGGGGTAGAAAGGAGATTTATGTTATAGAAGTATCGCTTAGAAATATAATTTTATATTTACCTTTCTGTGTGGCGAAGGCTACCATCTACAAGTACCATCTTGGTCTTGAGTTGGGAAACACCAGCCATTACATTCCCCCGGGAGACGCCACCAATGACGTCATTATATATATTTTATGTATATGTTTATTTATCCATTATTTCATATATTTATCATTTTTAATCTTTAAAAAAATAAAAAGGCATATCCTGACCAAGAGCACATGTGCTTTTCAGAAAGCAGAGCGCCACCTTAAAAGTACATTTGCTCCTGGTAAGGAATGCCTTTTTTATTTTTGATATCAACACCTGACCTTTTAAATTTTCTATTGTTTTTTCATTCTTAATCTTATTTATTCATATTCATGTTTATTTTTTATATTTAACCCTACTTATAACCTTATATATGAACGATGTAATAAAGAAATCTCTCTCTCTACGGAGAATATTATTAATAGCGTATCGCGATTATAAATAAAGCATGAACCAAAGCTAGCTAGTTTGTGCATGTCATCAGAATTTCACAAGATAATTCCAATTTCTACCAATGTTTTAATGATATATTTAAAATGAAGAAGTGCTATAGATCGGCCTTTTGAGATTTTGAAGGATGTCGAAGCCACGAAGACCTCTGGAGCCTGGCGGTAAGGTTCTGTGATGACACGGTAGTTGAAGTCAGGTCAGGCCACAGGGACGTCTTGTTCCCTCAAACAGAGTCCCTGTATCCTCTCACAATTCCATGGTGTGGTGTTACGTGACATTGTCCTCCTCTTTACAACGTCACCAAGATGGTAGGTCGGGTGAGGTAGCTGTAGTCCATATCAGTGCAGGCTTCCATCCTTGGCATCGGCTGGCTTGACTCAGTAGCTGCCCTCCAATGTCTGAGCAGCTAGAATATCATCAATGATTGTCGTTACAAATTCTCACAGAAGAGCTCCCCTTTCAGGATCCCAAGAATTTTGAAGAGAATGGAAAAGCGAGCTGAACGTGCAATACCTAGCTTAACGTTTAACCAAGAGCATGTGCACGAGAGATGAGCTCAGTGAAAGCAACTTCAAAGAATTTAAAACATTTTACGAATTGTGAAAAAAATAGTACAAATGTGACATTTTACTGGGATAAGGTGCATAAATTATAAAAAAAGGTATCTCCTTATTGTGAAACTGAAAGTAGCTGATGGCTTGCGCCATCTATCGAAATAAATAACAACTATTCTCGTTGATTTTGGAATAATTCTGGAATAATTAAAAATCAACGAGAATAGTTGATATTTATTCCGATAGATGGCGCAAACCATCAACAACTTTCAGTTGCACGATAAGGAGATGTCTTTTTCATAATTTTACGAATTGTTATTTTAAAAACACAAATATTGTTCTATTCATTTTATAGAATATGGTATTAGTCTAAGTATAGCCTTTTAATATAATAGTTTCTGCATGTCTACATTGTATTGTGGTTTCTCCCGTAGAATAGCTTTCGTGCCTGAAAACTAGATATTAAATATTTTGAAAAGAAACTTCTCCCTGGAGAAGCATGATATTTTTACTTAAAAGTATAAATACAATAACAGCTGATGTTCTCACATCAACGAATTCCAAACATACTAAGTGTGAAGATAACCCATTCCACGAGTCTAGTATCAGTATCACTCTAAAAGGAAAACCGAAAAATGTAATATAACAGCGGTATGGTAGATTAAACTTGCGAAACTGCTGGGGGGTTTACCACTGATAAACCAGGCCCTCTCATTAATTTTTTCATTGCAGTAATGTAGTAGACGTTTTTTAATTTTTAAAAGAATCATAAGCGTCTATAATAGTTTCGAATTTACATACTAGGTATAAAGACAATAGCGCCTATTACCTCTCAATATTATTTCTTTAATTGTATTTAGGTCTTAAAACAGAAGTTTTTAGACAATCTCAAGGAAACACCATATATACAATATAATATAACGCGGCTTGTGATGGCAAAACGACATTTGAAAATTATCCCGCATGAGTTTCTTTTCAATGAAAAATCAAAATTTATTTTAAGGAGAAATAACGATAATTTCTAACCTTAGGGATGAAGTATGAAAGGATGAATTGTGAAGAGTAATGATAAACGAAAAGATAAAAGTGTCCAGGGATGGGAATCGAACCCACAGTGTTCCGCTTACTGGGCAGATGCCATGACCACTAGGCTACCCTGGACATATTTTTCCGCATTCTCATGCGGGATAATTTTCAAATTTTAGATTCGAACATAATTTTCAAATGTCGTTTTACAAACACCATATATGTTATTGGAATTAATGCATTTACTCCCATAATTCGTCTAAATAAAATATTAATTATATTTCTCTAAAACACCTTCTATCTCCTTAAGATAAATAGAACTTTTCCATTGGGATGTACGAGGTGTGTTCAAAAAGTATCGCGACTTTTTTGTTTTTCAAAAATTATTTATTTATTTATGAATACATATTTTGTCCCCTTCAAAGTAATCCACATGAGATATTATACACTTGTGCCAACGGTTTTTCTAATCTTCGAAGCACTTCACAGAATCATTAAAAAAAATCTTTTTCAGCTCCTCCTTCGATGCCGTCTTTATCTCGTCAAGCGATGCGTAACGTCGTCCTTTCATGGGCCTCTTCAGTTTAGGGAACAAGAAAAAGTCACAGGGGGCCAGATCTGGGGAATACGGTGGCTGCGGCATCATTAGTGTGTTGTTTTTGGCAAAGAAGTCGCGCACAAGCAACGATGTGTGAGCAGGGTCGTTATCGTGGTGCAAAAGCCAATTTTTGTTCTTCCACAAATCCAGGCGTTTCTGGCGGATTGCTTCGCGCAAATTGCGCATAACTTGTAGGTAATATTCCTTATTGACCGTTCTACCCTGCGGCAAGAACTCATGATGCACCACGCCCCTGCAATCGAAGAAAACTGTCAGCAAAACTTTCACATTCGACCGAACTTGGCGCGCTTTTTTCGGTCTTGGTTCGTGCGGCAGCTTCCATTGAGATGATTGAGCTTTGGTTTCCACGTCATAACCATAAACCCACGCTTCGTCACCAGTTATGACCCTCTGGAGCAAATTTGGGTCGTCGCGGACAGAGTCCAACAATCTCATTAGCAATGTTCATGCGATGCTGTTTTTGGTCGCAATTGAGCAATTTTGGTACGAATTTCGCGGCGACCCGTCTCATGCCCAAATTATTGATAAAAATCGAATGGCACGAGCCAATCGATATGTTTAGGTCCTCAGCAACTTCTCTAACGGTGATTCGACGATTGGCCAATATCATTTTCTCCACTTCATTACTTTTTTCGTCTGTTGTTGAAGTGCTCGGGCGTCCGGCACGCTCTTCGCCGTTCACATCTTCTCGGCCTTCTGAGTACATTTTGTACCACCGATAAACGTTGCTTCGGTCCAAGGTAGCTTCTCCGTATGCCACAGTCAACATTCGCGCATCCGCGCACTTAATTTCGTTTTTCACACAAAATTTGATACAGGTTCTTTGATCCATTTTTTTTAATAGATAAAAATCGAAGACGATCCAAAATACCTGCAAGCAAAGCAGCTGTCAACAATTAAGTGAACATTCAAAATGGCCGAGCTTGTCGGCATAAGTGAGAGACATGAGTACCAACATAAAGCCACAAAAAGATCGAAATTCGAATATACGTAACCCGCGAAAATTCGTAATTCGCGATACCTTTTGAACACACCTTCGTAATGTAAAGCGGTGTTATCTGGCAACTGTCTTTACAGAGTTGTTATTGTATATATATTTTTTTTAAAGTTTAATTATTTAATTGTTCCCACAGAGTATATGTGTAAGATCACAAGTAAATAGGTGCTAACAATACGTAAAAAGATAAGTTTCTCTTTGTTTACTATGTTATATTTTGTTCTCTCTCTTGTAAATCAATAATGTTTGATTGAACTTCTTGGAATCATTTTATTTAAAAAGTCTAAGCAAAGTCAACAGTTGTTATAGAACTATATTTTAAAGTTGAATACATTTTTTATATATAACCTATATATGTTCAAATTTCATTTTTTTCCTTCTGAAACGTCGATATAAAAATAAACATTGGCCGAATTGTCGGAGAAGTATAACTGTTAGTATGTCTTCTCTCTCGCTTCAAGATTGTACAAACAAGTTACCAGTTTAGACAACTACTGTGGTTGGTCAGATAGCAAGGAAGAGTCACTGTTTGCTCACGTGGTGTATATATTGAGGGAGGGAGAGGCGTCGAAAGCTGGCATCTGTCAATCACCCGGGTGTTTAGTCGGGTCCCACGTGGCAGGGTGTTTATATAGACAACAAATGTTACCATTGCCTTCGTCCCGGATTGAACGGAAGGAGAAGTCGATGTGGTTGCTGGAGAATCCACAAGACTTTCTCTCCACAGTAACGATATCGTAGACAATTTGACAATTTAAACAATTTTATTGATTCTTCTAATTAATTGTTATAAAGGTGCAAAAAATATATAATAAGATAGTAAATAAAGGGTAGATAAAATGTAGGGGAATATATATAGTTGTGTATGTGTACAAAGTAACGATATCGTAGAAGTTATTGGTTTAACAGAAACACGACAAATAACTCACAGACTCAGATACATTTATAACGACTTGCCAAATGCTTTATTTTTATTTTTATTGACGAGAACAAAAGGTTTTTATGTCGAAACGTTGAGTAAATAAAACTTTTTCTGACAGAAGTGTCTCTTATTTTAATAAAAATAACTCAATTGTTTATTTTCTTACAGTTGGCGTGTTAATACCGTGTACTTTATAAGGAATAAATATATTAAGCGCGGATTTTTCTTATTTAAATACCGTCCTCTTAACTGCGATGATTGGTAGGTCTTGGATGATCAGTGGTGAACACCTGATTAAATTGGTGAAACCGCTGGGAGTAATCACCACTGATGAACCTAGTTCTCCCATATATATTACTAGCCGAATGACCCGGGCAACGCCCGTGTTTTACCCGATTGAATGTTTTGTTTCAAATACTATTTGTTGCAATTATAAATTGGCGCCTTAAATAATTGCATATGTTAGTTAATAACTATAGCCTATGTGCTTTATCTGTCTATGTACTGTTGGCTTCCGTAGGCGTATCTTACTGGGAAACAGAAAGAGAGGATTCCATTTGGTTATTATCTAATATATGCATTTATTTAGGGAGCGACCCACTCCAACACAATAGTTACAAAGACGAAATAGCGAGTGGGGGGCAAAGGTGGCGTGATCGTAGCCAACCAATAGGAGGGCGCCATTCTAAAAAAAAAAAAAAAAAAAAGGCAAACGGTGACAGAGGTGAATGATTAAGAGATGAAGAATTGATGACGCTCGTAACTGTATATAGAATTCCACGGCAGTAAGGACAGTAGAAAAACGATTTATTAAAAAAAATGCATGCATGATATTTTCTTATATATATATATTCTATAGTTTTTTGTCTAGAATATCACCGCCATCTAATAGAGTGCTATTTTGTGCAATTGCATTAGCATGGTTGAGTGTACAAAATTTTATACTTCTACGTAGTCTGTAAGTATATTAAAATTTCACCATAGAATTTGGAAAGAAATATATAAATTAGACCCTATTCCTAAAAACCCAGAAGTCTTAAATTTTAAATTCTTGCTTTGTTGTGAATTGTGTGGATTGGGAGAGTGTACAAACTTCTATATAGTTTTTATATAGGTACTATAAGTACTTCCTCGGCGTGGAACTGAGGAGTGTTCAAGAAGACCTTCTCTGGAGGAGTACTCTCTCAAGGAGGGGAAGCCTTCCTTGCTGAAGACATTTGTACACATACACAACTATATATATCCCCCTACATTTTTTATACTCTTTATTTACTATTTTATTATATATTTTTCCACCTTTGTAAAATTGATTAGAAGAATCAATTAAATTGTTTAAATTGTCTATATAATTTGTAAGTGCATATATCAAAAGTTGGCCACAAAAAAATTAAAGGAAATATAAAATAAGTACATGTCCGACCATCGAGGAGCTCAGGTCAGCATCGTATAGACGACACCTTGGTTTGATTGAGAGGCGTTTAGAAAGAAAGGATTTGGTTCCATGGCAACTGGGAAGAAACAAACAAAATATTTCAATTCTAGATGCGCTAAAACAGAAGGCTGAACGCCAAATGAAATATTGGTAAAATATATGATATTTTGATCCAATATATGCCTTTTTGATTGAAGATTTATTTATGGATTGCTCTATTTTCAATACATATGTATGATGATGTTAGATAACATTGTCAATGACAACAATTACTTTTTGCCAATACACAATAGTTCTTTTTCAAATTTTCCTACTTATAACGATATTCCGGCTATAGCCTATACTTTTGACCGAGTTCCTAGAATAGATTGGTGTTATATAACGAAGATTTCCCATAAAAAAAAAATAAAAAAAAACTCGTAAGTCTAAATGAAATAAAATTCTAAGCTTTTTTTCTTTAGCTACAAAAGGCAGGTCGTACAGAAATATAGTAGTTTCCTATAAAATACGAAGTGTACAATGGCTAGCTATAAACAAACTCACGGGAGCCGACAACAAAAGAATCTGTCATATATTTGTTTGACAGACGAACGTCCTGTGGCAGCAGACGAAAAGTTCCCAGCCGTGACAAGCCAAGAGTGATTATTGCGGAATGAGAGGCCATTCTACTTTATTGCCGCTTTGTTGTCAGAAAACTTTATCTGACACTTGATTTATTGTATTTATTTATCCCTCTTTCTTATAATGTTTTTTTTATGGTTCTTTATCTAATGTCCTTTTCTTTATTTGATGGTCATGAAGTCATAACAATAAGGAACGAGAAATTGGCGTGCGGTTATATAACAAATACTAGAGATTTTAGTGACAGTCCGACATCGAATATTTTTAAGGCTTTAATCTGAAGTTTTCTTCTTTCTAAATTTAATTAAGGAATTCTTTTTGACGATAGTTAGATAAATTTAAAGAAAAATTTCACTATAAGAAGCTATTTCAATTAGAATTTAAATTACTAAATACACTCATAGAGAGACAAAAATTAAGGAAGACTTTTTAGCATGTATATCGGGATTCAAAAAATAACTCTGAAAGATATTTGATACACAGTGATATTGAAAACACACGAGATAACCAAGTGTGAACAAAATTGCCTCTGTTTTCTTAAAAAATAAAAATAAATAAATAACAGACGATTGGTTATCTAATGGACTTAGGGACTGCAGGGCTGGGTCTTCAGGCATGGCCTAGACGATGACGCCCTGGCCATTCTGTCGTCTGCCAAGACGCGCATCTATAGGCACTTCCTCGGCGCGGAACTGAGGAGTGTACAAGAAGACCTTGTCTGGAGGAGGACTCTCTCAAGGTGGGGAAGCCTTCCTTGCTGAAGACATTTGTACACAACTATATATATATTCCCCTACACTTTATATGCCCTTTTACTATATTTTTCCACCTTTGTAAAATTTGATTAAAAGAATCAATAAAATTGTTTAAATTGTCAATTGTCTCTAAAGGACTTTCTACTTCCTGAAGGTTTGTCTCCATTAGATTACGAAATAGATACTGAAATATTTACAAATCGGACTTGTTGCAGTCTCGCCTGGACACCTAACAATGACTTAGTAATTCAATTGTTCCTCTCTCACATGTCAGCTTTTGTTTAAGATAAAGAATGCCTTTATGTATCTTGTCGTTTGGGTTATACCATTATTAGATTTATTAAAGCACGATTTGCGTGTATTGGGATTGGTAAAGACATTCATTATATTGTCACTTTTTGATTAATATATGATATAGAAGTGCCTATTATTTTATAAAAAGTTTATTATGTTGTTGTTTATTATTTCTGATAATTATAGATGGAAATTTTGCCGGGAGGAAATTGATCTATAAGAACATAGGGTGTCTCTCCCGTCAAATTTAACGTCAAAACTAGACGCCATTTATTGACCGTCTAGTTTGACGTTAAATTTGACGGGAGAGGCGCTCTATGCTCTTATAAATATTTCATTTATTTTTGTAATGCCTAATTCGTTCATACGTCTAATATATATATAAAAGAAGAGATACCAAATATTTTTATCTGAGAAAAAAAAAACAATCTTTAATTAAATATACAGTATTAAATATACTCGTATATAACATAAAGTTTCGGGAGGATGATAATCATGTACCAGAAGAGACACCCTCCCTTTAATTATGCATTAAAACAATGCATTATATCTATCATCCAAAGTCGGTGAACGAGTGGGTAACCCCCTCGATTCCCGACAGTCATGAACCGGGATTGAATCCCGCGTTAAAATTTGTTTAATATGTGAATAACCTTCACATATATTATTCATTGTTCAATTATCATGAACTAGGTTGCTCTTGCTGAGCGGTACCTATTTATGTGAATTTGAACCAGGATCTATCATCCCAGTAAAAAAAATACTGCTGATGATAAATAATACATCGCAACACCAGTTTCAGCAAATTCAGACAAAAGCCAACCTCTATACCATGGGCTTTACCCCTCTTCAGTACAGGGGCAGCTTCCATTTCATAACATCCTACGAGAGGGGTTATGTAAATCAGTCGAATTTAATAAAAATGTGTTCAAGCTGGTCAAGTGGTAAGGGTCTCATGCTAGAATATAACAAAAAGTTACGGGAGGTTGGTATTCATGTACAAAAGTAGCACTTTTCTCTTTAAAAGGCATTAATACAATGTTTTTTTTTTGTATATCACCCCAAAACAGAAAATACGGGTAGTGATAAAGTATTAGCCTTAACATCAGTTTTGGTAAATTCGGACAAAATAAAACCAACCTTGTGTAGTGGCTCATTCTTTATTCCCCATCATTGCGTTCTGTTTTGAGGTGATAGAAAAATGTCTTTAAAAAATGTATTTTAAAGGGAGAGGTGCCACTTTTGGTACAAGGATATCATTTTCCCTAAACATTATATTATATGAAAAAACAATAGAAAAAAATAAAAGTGGGTCAGGTGTTGATATTAAAAATAAAGAAGGCATCTCCTGACCACGAGCACATGTGCTTTTTAGATGGCAGAGCGCCATCTAGTGGAGCAAAAATAAACTAAACGTTTATTTAGCTTTAGCTTTTCAAAATTATATTATATATAATATTAAACATACAAAAATACACAATCTATTGCTCATCTCTACAACCTCGCAGACTCAGGTCGGTAACAAAGCCACAGAACCAGCTGTCATCTATCAAGAATGCCATGTATATGAACAAATTGTAAATATGGCAATGAAATTTATGTAAATTGCGTTTATTTTGATTTGCATGTGATTTTCATACGACGTGGATCTAGAGCTTGGGGGAGATTCAGTGAGTTCAACATAGCATAAACAACAACAACAACAAAAACTTTATTAAGATCTTTTAGTTTTATACAGATTCCCCGAGCAGAAATATAGGGCCATGCAGGAAAAACAATAATAATACCAGTAATAAAAAATCATTGTTATTATTATAATTTTTAAATCTAATCATATATAATGGTAACATTAAATTTATATACAGGAACACTCTTAAACATAGTGTAAATTAAGTGTATAAACTGAAAAAACTGCTCTTCACCTCATCTACAACTGTCCGAACTCTGCAGAAGTGAGGCATCGTTTGTTCCCTGATTTAAATTATCTAACTCTTTCACCTCAGCCACTTTGTCTATATAAATTTTACGAACTCTTTTGAATAATACATGTAAATTTGTAAATATTTAATTCTAAGTTCTAATTTATTTGTTGTTTTGTTTCATCTGTATTAGGCGCACATATTTCAATATCGCGCCTGGTTGATTAATATAAAAAAAAGTGTATAAGATACATAGTGATGAAGAATTCCACAAATATATCAGGGAAAGTTTTGAAGGACACACAGAATAGGAGAGTAAAACGACAAGTTGTAACACAAGAGAGAACTATAAGAGATGTTAGGGAGGTGTGTATTAGAAGTCTGGAGAAACTAAGCTTCGTCCTCCCACAATGGCGGCCAATCCGGTAAGTAAGTTCAGCAATAAAGGTCGCTATTGTCTCAGTACCGCTAATTCCCCGTCGCCACAGCTTAGCTTTCCTCCTTTCTGAGTGGACCACAAATGTTATTGCTAAAAGTTTCAATGTTTCACTTTCTCTATATATGGTTTGTTCTTTAGAGTTCCACTTCTTCTTTTGTTACTTCTTCATAAGTCCCCAACGCGGGGTATTATCAGGGAAATCTACAGATTTTATATATTTGTCTCATCTCTAGTAACATCTCATAGAAGGATGATTGGCAGGTAGGTAGTGAGGTAGTTGTTGTTCATGGCGTGAATGGGGAGTCACGCGAGATCCTATATGGAAGTAAAAAATGGATTTGTTTTTATGAAAGTACAACGTCAAGTAAGTACACAGGATTGTATTGCAGAAGAAAATTAGGTCTCTTTCCTCGAATTTAGTGAAGTCGAGGCATATCGTGTTTTTTCATATAACCTGGAATGGTTCTCAAATTTTAACTTGAAAATAATCATTGTCAAGTTTGGGTACTGACACTCACTAGAGGTGTGTATTCGTGCAAGGACAAGATCTTATTAGTGATTTTATTTCTGAAAGTTGGTTTTGACTGATAGAACATTGATCTCGCTGAGTCGACGCTGGCAACCCCTCTATAATATAACTTCAATCCTAATTAAGAATTTTCTGGGAGGCAAATTGATCATTAAATATACTTCTCCTGTCAAAATCATGGAAAGCATAATGAAACTATGCACAGGTGAAATTTTAGGAATTTCAGGAGAAAATCACGCCAGATTTCAGGGAGATATCACACATAGGCCAGTGCCACATCGACCACAGCGGGACATCACACACCACAGTACCACCACAGCGGGACACCACACACTACAGTACTAGGGCGCCTTTCCTTGCGAAACTCTCGCCTGATTTGAAGAAACACTACGCCGTCTTCTTCGAGGCGGTCATCGAGTGCGCTCGGGACTGCCATCCTAGGATTCTCAGCGGGTTGTCCGAGCTCATAAAAGCCTTAACTCCCAAGACCAGACGTCCCCGCGGCAAGCGCTCCACCTGATTTCTTAATGTAAATTTGATCAATTGATCCTCTTCGTTGAGTACTAACATTGTCGGGTCGTCAATAAAATTTCTTTAATTGTCAATTACAGCACCACCACAGCGGGACATGACATACCACAGTAACAGCACAGCGGGAAATCAAACACGACAGTACCACCACAGAGGGACATCACACACGACAGTACCACCACAGCGGGACATCAAACACGACAGTACCACCACAGAGGGACATCACACACCACAGTACCACCACAGCGGGACATCAAACACGACAGTACCACCACAGAGGGACATCACACACGACAGTACCACCACAGAGGGACATCAAACACGACAGTACCACCACAGAGGGACATCACACACGACAGTACCACCACAGCGGGACATCAAACACGACAGTACCACCACAGAGGGACATCACACACCACAGTACCACCACAGCGGGACATCAAACACGACAGTACCACCACAGAGGGACATCACACACCACAGTACCACCACAGCGGGACATCAAACACGACAGTACCACCACAGAGGGACATCACACACCACAGTACCACCACAGCGGGACATCAAACACGACAGTACCACCACAGAGGGACATCACACACGACAGTACCACCACAGCGGGACATCAAACACGACAGTACCACCACAGAGGGACATCACACACCACAGTACCACCACAGAGGGACATCAAACACGACAGTACCACCACAGAGGGACATCACACACCACAGTACCACCACAGCGGGACATCAAACACGACAGTACCACCACAGAGGGACATCACACACGACAGTACCACCACAGCGGGACATGACATACCACAGTAACAGCACAGCGGGACATCAAACACGACAGTACCACCACAGAGGGACATCACACACGACAGTACCACCACAGCGGGACATGACATACCACAGTAACAGCACAGCGGGACATCAAACACGACAGTACCACCACAGAGGGACATCACACACGACAGTACCACCACAGAGGGACATCAAACACGACAGTACCACCACAGCGGGACATCAAACACGACAGTACCACCACAGAGGGACATCACACACGACAGTACCACCACAGCGGGACATCAAACACGACAGTACCACCACAGCGGGACATCAAACACGACAGTATCACCACAGAGGGACATCACACACGACAGTACCACCACAGCGGGACATGACATACCACAGTAACAGCACAGCGGGACATCAAACACGACAGTACCACCACAGAGGGACATCACACACGACAGTACCACCACAGAGGGACATCACACACCACAGTACCACCACAGCGGGACATCAAACACGACAGTACCACCACAGAGGGACATCACACACGACAGTACCACCACAGCGGGACATGACATACCACAGTAACAGCACAGCGGGACATCAAACACGACAGTACCACCACAGAGGGACATCACACACGACAGTACCACCACAGCGGGACATCACACACCACAGCGGGACATCACACACGACAGTACCACCACAGAGGGACATCACACACGACAGTACCACCACAGCGGGACATCAAACACGACAGTACCACCACAGCGGGACATCACACACGACAGTACCACCACAGAGGGACATCACACACCACAGTACCACCACAGCGGGACATCAAACACGACAGTACCACCACAGAGGGACATCACACACGACAGTACCACCACAGCGGGACATGACATACCACAGTAACAGCACAGCGGGACATCAAACACGACAGTACCACCACAGAGGGACATCAAACACGACAGTACCACCACAGAGGGACATCACACACGACAGTACCACCACAGAGGGACATCACACACGACAGTACCACCACAGAGGGACATCAAACACGACAGTACCACCACAGAGGGACATCAAACACGACAGTACCACCACAGAGGGACATCACACACGACAGTACCACCACAGCGGGACATGACATACCACAGTAACAGCACAGCGGGACATCAAACACGACAGTACCACCACAGAGGGACATCAAACACGACAGTACCACCACAGAGGGACATCACACACGACAGTACACCACAGAGGGACATCACACACGACAGTACCACCACAGAGGGACATCAAACACGACAGTACCACCACAGAGGGACATCACACCCGACAGTACCACCACAGAGGGACATCACACACGACAGTACCACCACAGAGGACATCAAACACGACAGTACCACCACAGAGGGACATCAAAACACGACAGTACCACCACAGAGGGACATCACACACGACAGTACCACCACAGCGGGACATGACATACCACAGTAACAGCACAGCGGGACATCAAACACGACAGTACCACCACAGAGGGACATCACACACGACAGTACCACCACAGCGGGACATGACATACCACAGTAACAGCACAGCGGGACATCAAACACGACAGTACCACCACAGAGGGACATCACACACGACAGTACCACCACAGCGGGACATCAAACACGACAGTACCACCACAGCGGGACATCACACACGACAGTACCACCACAGAGGGACATCACACACGACAGTACCACCACAGAGGGACATCACACACGACAGTACCACCACAGAGGGACATCACACACGACAGTACCACCACAGAGGGACATCACACACGACAGTACCACCACAGAGGGACATCACACACGACAGTACCACCACAGAGGGACATCACACACGACAGTACCACCACAGAGGGACATCAAACACGACAGTACCACCACAGAGGGACATCACACACGACAGTACCGCCACAGCGGGACATCACATACGACAGTACCGCCACAGCGGGACATCACATACGACAGTACCACCACAGCGGGACATCACATACGACAGTACCGCCACAGCGGGACATCACATACGACAGTACCACCACAGCGGGACATCACACACCACAGCGGGACACCACACACTACAGTACCACCACAGCGGGACATCACATACGACAGTACCACCACAGCGGGACATCAAACACGACAGTACCACCACAGCGGGACATCAAACACGACAGTACCACCACAGAGGGACATCACACACCACAGTACCACCACAGCGGGACATCAAACACGACAGTACCACCACAGAGGGACATCACACACCACAGTACCACCACAGCGGGACATCAAACACGACAGTACCACCACAGAGGGACATCACACACGACAGTACCACCACAGCGGGACATCAAACACGACAGTACCACCACAGAGGGACATCACACACCACAGTACCACCACAGCGGGACATCAAACACGACAGTACCACCACAGAGGGACATCACACACCACAGTACCACCACAGCGGGACATCAAACACGACAGTACCACCACAGAGGGACATCACACACGACAGTACCGCCACAGCGGGACATCACATACGACAGTACCACCACAGCGGGACATCAAACACGACAGTACCACCACAGAGGGACATCACACACCACAGTACCACCACAGCGGGACATCAAACACGACAGTACCACCACAGAGGGACATCACACACCACAGTACCACCACAGCGGGACATCAAACACGACAGTACCACCACAGAGGGACATCACACACGACAGTACCACCACAGCGGGACATCAAACACGACAGTACCACCACAGAGGGACATCACACACCACAGTACCACCACAGCGGGACATCAAACACGACAGTACCACCACAGAGGGACATCACACACCACAGTACCACCACAGCGGGACATCAAACACGACAGTACCACCACAGAGGGACATCACACACCACAGTACCACCACAGCGGGACATCAAACACGACAGTACCACCACAGAGGGACATCACACACCACAGTACCACCACAGCGGGACATCAAACACGACAGTACCACCACAGAGGGACATCACACACCACAGCGGGACACCACACACTACAGTACCACCACAGCGGGACATCACACACGACAGTACCACCAGAGCGGGACATCACACACCACAGTACCACCACAGCGGGACATCACACACCACAGTACCACCACAGCGGGACATCACACACGACAGTACCACCACAGAGGGACATCACACACGACAGTACCACCAGAGCGGGACATCAAACACGACAGTACCACCACAGAGGGACATCACACACGACAGTACCACCAGAGCGGGACATCACACACAACAGTACCACCACAGCGGGACATCACACACGACAGTACCACCAGAGCGGGACATCAAACACGACAGTACCACCACAGAGGGACATCACACACGACAGTACCACCAGAGCGGGACATCACACACCACAGTACCACCACAGCGGGACATCACACACGACAGTACCACCAGAGCGGGACATCACACACCACAGTACCACCAGAGCGGGACATCACACACCACAGTACCACCACAGCGGGACATCACACACCACAGTACCACCACAGCGGGACATCACACACCACAGTACCACCACAGCGGGACATCACACACCACAGCGGGACATCACACACGACAGTACCACCACAGCGGGACATCACACACCACAGTACCACCACAGCGGGACATCACACACCACAGTACCACCACAGCGGGACATCACATACGACAGTACCGCCACAGCGGGACATCACATACGACAGTACCACCACAGCGGGACATCACATACGACAGTACCGCCACAGCGGGACATCACACACCACAGTACCACCACAGCGGGACATCACATACGACAGTACCGCCACAGCGGGACATCACATACGACAGTACCACCACAGCGGGACATCACACACCACAGTACCACCACAGCGGGACATCACATACGACAGTACCGCCACAGCGGGACATCACATACGACAGTACCACCACAGCGGGACATCACATACGACAGTACCACCACAGCGGGACATCACACACCACAGCGGGACACCACACACTACAGTACCACCACAGCGGGACATCACATACGACAGTACCGCCACAGCGGGACATCACATACGACAGTACCGCCACAGCGGGACATCACATACGACAGTACCGGCACAGCGGGACATCACATACGACAGTACCACCACAGCGGGACATCACACACCACAGTACCACCACAGCGGGACATCACACACGACAGTACCACCACAGCGGGACATCACACACCACAATACCACCACAGACGGACATCACACACTACAGTACCACCACAGCGGGACATCACACACCACAGTACCACCACAGCGGGACATCACACACCACGTTATCTACGACAACTGACATTTCCGTCTCTCCCCCAAGTACCCTCGATAACGACGTCTGAAGTGCCGGACGGATCAATCAAACGCCTTGGGCGCGAGGCTAGTCGCCCAATGTTTGTACAAGCACTCCACGTGTACAGCTTTCCCGCGCTTTTTGGACAACGAGCAGCCAATGACACTTTATTAGTGGAAAAATGTCACAATTTTCAACACAACCTTTTAAAATATCAAATATTTATCAATACCTCATTTTAAATAGATTTCTAATTTCAATTTTACAACGTTAGAAGACGCTATGATGGCAACATTTCAAACATTTTGCTCTATCTACGTCTTTTTGTTTCTCTAAAGAGAGATTCCTCACTTCTGAACACAAGGATGCTCTTAATTATCATCACCTGCAATGTATACTTGAATGTTAAATAAATTCTATCAATAGGAAAACAGTCTGTAAAATTATAAAACGTTTGAATATTGTTTAGATTGCCTTTTGAAAACTATATTTAATATACGCCTGCAAATTGAGTATATAATATATAAAAATTTAGAGAGAAAATATATGGTATTAAAGTATTGAATTTTCCAAAGTTTGGATATTTCTCTTCTTTGCTCACAGCACTAATTCTCTCACGTGAACATACTGGGATGGATACTTATAGAGGCTCACTATACCTGACACCAGGGGAAGTCTACGGACGTTAGATGCTAGGGAATATCGATTTGTCCTATAACTGAGTACAGTACTGTTGTACCTGTCTTTGGCGGCAGCTCAGGGAGAGACCAAATAACCGGATAACACAGGTTTGAACCTGACACAGTTTTAAGTACATATTCTAATTTACTAAAACAAACTTCCTGATTCTAACTACATACAATAGGATTCCGCTAAGTTTAAAGTTGAATAAATTTTTTAAAATCGCTCATATATAATAGTTGAAAAATCGTAAAACAGACTATCTATCTTTCGAACCCCAGAGAGAGTCTCCTCCACAGATCAAAAGGACAAACGAGACAACTTAGAAGCTTATTATTATATATGGCAAATATATAGAAATGGTATTCACATACTAACTATATAGCTGAAGCAACATCATCACGAACTTTTCTGGAAATTGAATTTAAAAAAATTATTTGCAATATTGAAAAATTGAAATTGTACTGGGAAAGTATCTCCTTATCGTGCAACTGGAATTTATCGATGGCTTACCCCACCAGCATTCGTTTTATTAATCCATCCTCAATGTCAAGTGAAGAAAGTCATCTCAAGATTGAAAACTGAGATAAAAGAAGGACGATGGGTTGATGAATCATGCGAATTGCTGCTTTATACATATGTACGACACACTTTCATCCCATATTTATAATATAATTAAATCAACAAGCAATCCACGGTTATGTTTTTCGCACCATCGTTGAAGGTCATGTTAGCCCGAAGCTAGGGAAATAAAAATGGTACAAGAAACTAACCCTGTATTCCTTGTTGATTTAATGAAATACATAGGTACATACGTGGTTTACTTACATCAAAATTTGTCGTTAACCATACTGTAATCATTGTATCTGGTTCAAATCACATTAATAGGTACCGCTCAGCAAGAGCAACCTAGTTCATGATAATTGAAACAATGAATAATATGTGAAGGTTATTCACATATTAAACAAATTTTAACGCGGGATTCAATCCCGGTTCATGACTGTCGTGTTACCCTCTCATCCACCGACTTGTTTGTTGTTGTAATCATTGTAACAAGACACTGCCACCAAGGATACGTTTCTTGGTTAATTTACACGATCTCTGAAGTTTTCGGGTATTATAAATCTTTCTGCAGGAGCATACAATGAATATATACTCCTGTAAAAGGGTTTATAATATACAAAAGCTTGAGAAATAGTTTAAATAAAACAAGATACATAACAACTATAATATGATGCATTAGCTCGCCATCTGTTATCAAAATTCAAAAATATTATATACGCGTATGATTCTTTTTAAAATCTTGGTGGAGAAGCATGATTTTATTATATAACGATATTCTCAGATTTTATGCTGATCTGATAGTACAAGTTGACAAAGCTCTCTTCGGTCAACGACTCAGAGAAAATCTTATAAACTTTTTATTTTCTTCGGTAAAAGAGAGGCATATGAACCTATTAAAAGAATCATACGCGTCTATAATAGTTTTTAAATTTTAATACATAACAAGTATACAACAGTTGCATACTCCTTTAGAAGGGTTTGCAATATCCGAAATCTAAGAGATCGTTTAGATAAAACAAGAAATTTCTCCTCGAGGGGGAAATGTCTTGTTACAATTTATATTTCAGAGGATTCTATCTTCCGATTTTACAAACACTGTTATCATTTGAATCAAAAGGCGATCCATCAATTAAGCTTATATAAAAGGGCGTACCTGAATCTGTAAAGAAAAAAACAAACAATTTTTTTCCTCAAAATATTTCGAGAGATTGCTCCCTTTTTATCAATTTATTTTTCTTTACAGATCCATGTACCCCCTTTTATATAAACTGTAATCATTGTATGTCCAGGTTTATTCAGAACATCTATAGAGAACAAGCGTAAGTTAGCGTGGTCCTCTATCCAACATGACCTCAGCTACCTGGTCATTCAAGGACTCGGACTGTCACAGGAGTCCATCCATCAGAGACGGGGCGGCTATCTTATCTCACTGAGACTGCCTAATCTGGCAAGTGACACGGGCTGTGATGGGGGATGGAGATAGGCTCTTTCACAAAACACCCATTGGAAGATTGAAAGAAGAAAACCCTTTTTTATTTTAATTTGGGCGGAGTGCTGTGTGGGCGAAACCGCACTTCAATGGGTCATCTACTTATCTACCTAGCTCAGAAACTACATGTAGCACATGTAGGGAGATTGTAGAGACAATGAGATTAGGAAGAATGTTTGTAAGTTATATTTTGTATATTTCAAACTGAAATAATGTAATATATTTTTCTCTCAATATATAATAAGTATTTAAAATATGTATATAATAATTTATATATTAAAATTGTATTTATTATTAAGTTTTTAATGTGATAATCCTGTTGAAGGACTGACAAGTCCGAAAACTTGAAAATAAAAAGTTGCACAAGAAACTTAACCCTGGAAGCTTCATTTATTTTATAATATTTTGTATATGTTTAATATATTTCTGTGAAAAAATAGACACATCGGCCAGTTAGCTAAATTTAAAACTAATATTTCATATTAATTTTTGTAGTGCAGACCATGTGCAGACATAGTACAGACTGTGCACTTTTGCATGTATTGACAAGATGTCAATAAAATCATTTTAATTGTCAATTGTCTTAATTTTTGTAATATGGAAATAACTACTTTGCTCCAAAAGGGATAACTGCTCGAAGTTTCAGAGCTGATGAACCATGCCTTCCCTAAATGTTTACATAAAAATAGGAAGAAGGTATGTTGTTGTTGTCGTGTCCAATGAAGAGCCTCAGATGTCTCCATGCATCTCTATCATAGCAGCAGCAATGTCCTCTATCTTGGGTGTGTAAAGCTGCTGATCTTTAGGTACGAAATATGTTTTTAAATGAAAAAAGCGCAAAGTTTTAATGTCAACACATCAGGCTTCCAAAAGGATAAGTTCCTTAAAAAAACTTATCTCTAGAAAGTGCCTGATGTTTTCACCTTAATATTGATATAAGAGATTATTCTATAGAATTGTGAACTGAAACCGCAAAGTGAAAGTTAAAAATAAAATTATTCAATACATTCTTATCTTTACATTCTTGACGAAATTGTGAAAATGTTTAATTTATCTCTTATTGAAAATTGCTCGAATTCTCCCTATTTATTTGATGATAGTATGATGTCACAAATTCTTATTTTACCCGATTGTCACACCTAAAGCTTATTATTAAAACATTTCTCTTAAATATAAAAATATATTTATATATAAAAATGCACACATATATACAGTATATATAAGTATATATTATAATAAAAAAATAATTTATTCACCTATGTTTGAGTTGGCTGAATGCCAATCTTTTTTCAATATGTAACACAACGTATTTATTTAATATTCTCTTTTTGATTCAATATATGCTATATATATGATGGTTAGCAAATATTGACTTCTTGGCCAGAAGGACATCTTTATTTACAGCAACGTTTCACTGAATATCATTTACATTCATCAAGATGCAGTCTAAATAAACTGAAGATATACAAATTGGTACCATGTTTTAATTTTTTGTCACATTTCTTTAGTACTCAATATTAAAAGGACAATTTAACAAAATAATATTTCAAATGCTCTATTTATTCATGAATTGTTTATTTTAAATAAAAATTTGATCTCTCTATCTCTTTTAAGTATAACAATGGAGCGAAAACAACCTTTTAGCTAAAAAAATCTATTTTCCATTATATATAAATGTGACTATATATTATTTATATATCCATAATTATATCACTAAAAATATCTTAAATTCAAGTTCAATCTAAAAATCTCAAAGATTAAAAATAATATTTTAAATCTTTACTTCGTAAATGAAACAAAATTATTTAAAAAAATCCTAATCCATATCACAGTAATTCGAAGAAAAATATTCATTGGTATATCGTGATATTTTTATTGATATTTGACCATGGGAAAGTTCCGATTAACAATGACAACAAAATGCAAATGCAATTAATTCTCTCTCTCTCTCTGTTGTATATGATAAAAATTAAACAAAATTTGATCATTAAACAAAATATAATCAACGAAAAAAAAAATATATGTATAAACAATAATAAATTTTAAAAAATTCCTGTGAAAATCGGAAAATATTTGAGAAATTGTGATACTAATTTTGTAATAATTCAATATTCAAAGATAACAAGAAAATACTGGTGAAAAATATATATATAGAAAGAAGAAGTAATGCAAATATCAAGATATATAAAGACAACATTAAAAACTTTATTCTGAATTTATATACCAATATTTAGAAAAGTGCAGGTAAGAATTATTATAATAACCCCGGAAATCATAGCGAAAACATTTCAATTAAACCTGATAAATTTAACTCTTGTATCGATATCAGATGTTAACTCTGGTGTCGCCTCTCTACTGGTGAGGGCCACAATCTCTTTGTCAGATAGACAAGACCAAACTGACGTTGATTCTTCTTCTTGGTCACCAAATCCTGATACACCATCAGCCAGCCAGAAGTTGGATAGATTTCACGTGATGTGAACTGGCCAACTGATTAGTTGGATTGATAGAAATCAACATGTGACACAAGTTGAGCTTCTTTTAGCCCAATCTTTATATTCTTTAAGAAATCTGTTCCACATATTTCTGCACTAAATTTATCAACAAAAAGTCTTTTTATTGAAGACCTATGCCCTATACAGGATTCGTCCTGGTGATAATCTCCCAGAAAATAACTAAATTGATCTAACTTTGGCAATCACATTATGCTGAGATAGCAACAATTATAAAGATAGTAGAAGCTCTAACTCAGTTCTATTTTATTTAAGGAAGGAAAAGCTCCATATTGCAGTCAAGTGAATTTAATTTGAAACGGAGTACCATTCTGATATATAACACAACAACAATTGAAAGGTTTAAAAATAACTTTGAAAAAAGTGTGAAAAACAATCTAAGCTAGATATGAACATAACATTTAAAAAATTATGGCTAAAAATAATCGTGTTATATCCTCAATGACATGTAGGATCTAGGAGAGGAAAGCAGGTGACACAAGATGATAGTTCTTTATTTGGTCTGACTTATATACATGTCATAATATATGCTCTTCCAGGATTAATAAAACAAACCAACAGCCAACGAGAGAGAAATGGGCAGCTAAAGCGAGACACTTTAGACAAATAACTTACGATCATTTTTTTGGCCACATTCCTGAGGGGGGCGTCACCACCTGGCGACTATCCTGGTTAGCCCCCGGTTGGGTACACAGGGAAAACAGTCGTTCAGCTGATAACGTCTCGCTCGCTCTCTCTCGGCTGGCTGCCTGGATGATTGCTCTAACAACTCGTCGTGTGATTATTTCTCACCTCACCACATCATTACCACTATATTGTCACATACACATGTATGATGATGATAAATAACTATATAACAAGTCACTGACAACAATACTCTGTTGTCAATACACAATAAATAGGTTGTGAATATTAAAGACTTGGGTAAAATTGTATTGATTAAAGATCAAAGAAAGGACTAAAGGATAATCATATATTTACAACCTATTCATTACCTTAAAAAATGGTTTTAATATCACAGATATTTTAAAACGTTTCATAAGTTTTTAAAAGAAATCCAAGACATAGTTTCTCTCTTATTTAACTTGAATAAATACGAATTAAATCTAGATGTTTGTAGGTTCCTGAGGTTTTGGAAGAATTTGGTGTTTGGGATGCTGATCAGAGCTGTTCCATTAACTGGTTGGTTGCAACGAAATTGCGATAAGTTATTTGTCATAGTCAGAAGCTCTTCTTGTGAAATTTTCTCTTTTATAATTAAAACACAAAAAAAAAAGAGCGAGAATCAGATGGAATAATAAAAAAAACCGCTTGAATGCCAAGAATAAAAAGGGATTTGGTGACAATAGCAATCTGTTGGCCATAAAGTCTGAATTCTAGGCTGCTGTGTGTAACAAACGTTCCAGATGGAGAGCCTCGAGGTGTGACATTCCTGTGTTCAAGCTCTACTAACGGCGCTGTTACAGGATCTAGCTAGTGCTAGACAGTAGCTATTGACAGCGGGGCGGGTTTTAGCGCTTATACCTCTGTGATGATTATTGCAGGGGCTGTGGTCATTTACCGTTCCACGTTGGGCGGGAGGACCCACTACATTAACCCTGTGTCACATGACGTGGATTGGTACTCAACTTCTTCTCCAGTAGCTTGGCTCGCTCCACAGACCCAGGACTAGGTACTGATTACAAGTCTGCTGGTTCTGGCGCAAAACTCCGATGAAAGGCCTCGCGTGTGACGTAAAGTCCGGCTTTCAGCGTTGGCAGTGTCAGCAGTTCTGTCTTCGGTCTCTAGTCCGCTCCATTCCACTTTGTTGTTCAATAGTGAACTCAACGAGTTCATCGAGTTGTCAGAATTGGGAAGTTGGGTTCAGGGGTGTAGCAATACATGACGGTGTGAGATAGTATAGTCTACCTCTAACCCCCTCTGTGTTATGTATCTAGATATCACGTGGAGCCCTCACTGTGTCTAGTTAATATTTAGGTAAATGTCTTTCTTTAAGCTCTCTCTTTAGGTAAGCGAGTCCCTTCTTTATAGCTTGGTCTTTACGCGGTATCAACTATATTTTGGTGGTAAATAAAGCAATAATCCTTCCCTTATATATTTAGGCATTTCACACAACTTGAAAATAATTTCAAAAATATATATTTTGTGGTGACTAAAAGCATTAACAGAGGAAATTTATCTTTACAACTCTGTAACGTTTATGGTATTTAAAGTGTAGTTCTGGTGAGAAGGTATCTCTGGCTCCATGTTAGATGAGCGGAGCTACACTGCACGGACTCTCGCCCAGCTAATGGACTAAAGGGACATTGGCGGTGGCACCAGTGAAAGTTCAAACTTCTGTATCCAATACTTGAGCTTTCTCGATGTAGCATAATAGTGGTGTGGCCACACTATTGTCAAATCTGTATAGATCATAACAAAATGGTCTTTAAGGTAATTGCCATGGGGTAGAAAATCGGAAACTGAAACAAAACCAAAGTTTTTGTTTGAAGGTAAATAGTGCAATTACTGAATATGTGTATGCCTCAAGCATAAAATAATATCAATATACTTAGCGTTCTATTCTATAATTTAAAATATAAAGTGCAATAAAACTATATATAAAAATAAATATCTTTCCAAATAAGTTTATTTTATTAAATTTAACCGCCAGCTTTAAAGCTCTCGCTATTCAACGGACAAAAGGACTTTCTCAAATTGGTTTCTTTTCTGGATTGTCATATTATGTTCATATCTTAGATGTGAATACTTTATTTTTCTGCATCTTATCATGTAAGGAAGGAAACTATTCAAGCTCGACAACTCGCGTTTTAATGTGTGTGAGTATGTTAATTAAATAAACTTATCGCGAAAGGATTTGATATGTAGAAGGCTACAGCTCAGCATAATCAGCTACAAAGGCATACTCGAAAACACTTGTAGTTTAAAGCAAAAATTTCCATTTTAAATTTTCCTTTACCTTCTTGAAGATTAAATTCTGTGTTACTGTATCACTGTTGCTTCTCGTTTATCCGCACACGAAGTACTTTTATACTTCTTCTAAAAGATAGTTTTGCCACTCATTTTGCTGTATCTAGTTCCATTAATTATTTATCTTCTTCAAAATTGTGCAAATCGCTAATGTTGACTTCTTGTAAAATCTCGCTATATCTGCTATCCCCATGCCTCGTTCCTGCTTATTAATCATTTCTCTCTCAACTTCCATCGTCTTCTTCTTTCTTATCTCCACACTGGGTGAAGTAGAATGCGTCTGCCTTTGTCATTAAGACTGATGGGGCTACTCAGTGGCAGGCCGACTTAGCTCCAAAAGAAATGACCGCCTCTGACATGAGGAACAGACGCCATGTGCAGCCGCTCCTAACATGAAGTACAAACGCTGCTCATCCTGTATCCCTGGATTAGAAGCCCTTACAGGGTACTATCAGCCGGGCCTATTTCCATCGTAATAATATCCTTATTTTAAAAATCTTCAATTTACCTTGCTTCCATATCTGTCCACAAAATTGTGATCAATTTTTAACATAAAGATCAATTAGATGTCAGAAATTTGGTACACTTATTCAAACTTAATGTCGATGTGCATGTTGACAAAATTTCAGACATCTGGGTGGGCAGGGTGGACGAAATGGATTTATTTCCTTTCACAATTTTTATAATCGATTTTTAACATACTTACAGAGCATATAGAAGTCTGAAATTTGGTACACTTGTTCAAACCTGATGATATTGCAATATTTCAGACTTCTGGGTGGTCGGGAATGGACTATTTTCTACATTTCCTACCAAATTTTGTGATCACCTTTTAATATACTTTCTGACTACGTTGAAGTTTGAATTTTTTTAGACTAGTTCAATCCTACTAATTTTGCAAGTGTACAAAATTTCAGGTTACTAGGTCTAAGATGAGAAGATTCTGTTCCTCAACTCTTAAAAATGTTTTGCATCTATCGTCGAAATGGTTAAATTTTTCTTTTCATATTTGCTAGTTTGGACGATTCCACAGCGCAGAGAGACCAACCAATCGTCTTTCTTATCTTTTTTGTCTTCCGCTTTTCACCTCCGTGCCACGTGGCGATGTTCTTTCCGAGACTCTCCGTTCCATCTCTCGGCGCTGTGGAATCGCCCAAGAAAGAAAAATGAAAAAGGTATTCAATTTGATAATTAACAATAGACTTAAAACAAAAGAGAGAATGTATCCACAGATATTTCCTGATGTTAGAGTTGGAGTCAGGTTACGTCCCATCATGCTATCAATCCTAATACCAAGCTGCACACATAAAGTTTATGATTCAAATATAATATTATTCCTAATACAGCAAATAGGATCGCAGTTGAAAGTTTATTAAGTGATCGAAATTAACACGAACTCTGATACAATACCTGGTTTTCAAAAATTACAATCCATTTAACTATATTATTTGGTAAACTATATGATTCAGGGATAATTAAATTTAATTATCTCTAGTTTTCGTGCTTTACCGACTTCTACGAGAATGCTCTCAACTATAATGGCAACGTTATGTTTAAGCATAATCCTGTGGAAGGGCAGTGTAAAGTCTGAAAGATAAATATAATTAAAATTATTTGTAAGATATTTATCCCTGAATTATATTTTGTCAAATAATACTTAGTTTTAACGAGATATGTTTCTTAATTGGGAATTCTTCTTGGCTAGTTTACGGTCAAAAAAACCCATCAAGAGGTTTAAAAGCAACATATACCTTTAAGGCCTGTTGAAGGGATTTTTTGGCCAAAAGCTATATATAGCCAAGCAGAATTAATTTAATCAAATAACACAACGTGACATTAAAACGAAGTGATGTGTAAATTTTTAAAATTAATTTTGAGAGCACTCAATAAAATAATAATCTTTAAAAGCTGCTTTTAGATTATGGCGGAGTCCGTGCTCAAGCAACAGCGATGGAAAAAGAATGAAATGCGCATACGTCACTAGATCGCGTTAGGAAACAGATGTGTGTGTGTGTGTGTGTGTGGTGTGTGTGTGGGCCAATAATCGGTAGAATAAAACACATTACAATCATACACAAATTGATTTCTCAATCGTATATTAGAGTGATTCTTTCTAACGTATTAATAGAGTCAATACAATATATAACTCTATATGGACAAGCGTTGTGAATTAGTAACAAATGAAAATGAAGCCATTGTCATAAAATGTTTAGAAAAACGATTCAATAAACCAACAATTTAGAATTTATAACACCTGTAATACCCACCTATACAGTGCTTGAATGTACTGTCACCTACATGCATTCTTTTTTACGATTGTGTGGTCTTGAATTTAAATATATTGGTCCAAAAAATAACGAAATAACAAAATAAATTGGTCCACATAAGGTTGAAATTGTAAGGTAACATATTTCTACTGACAACAAAAATAATGGTGTTGCCCTTCTTGTTAAAAGGTTTGTAATTTTTCCAACATTTTCAACACTTCTCTTATCAAGTATTTCCTAAAATCACTCAGTGACAAATCTTCTTTTATCTGTCAGCAAGATACCTTCGTGACCTTAGGGGTGCTTCTTTCTTATCAGGGAATCCATCAATTTGGAGTTTTTATAAATTAACTTACTATCAACATCATCTTTTCCTCGTTCCCTTCATTTTTTTTACTTTAAAATTCCTACCCACTGAGTTTTTCTAATTTCGACACTGCTTTAAGTTATATTATATATTTTTACGATAACAATACATTGACGATTATTAATTAATAGATGATAAAATTTAATATTTGAATTAGTTGCAGTTTAAAGTAATTTTATTAGGTGCCGCTCGAAAAGGATGTCAACTCAGCTTCCTGGAGAGTACAAAAGATGTCAATTACACGGGCTGTTCTTCTAACCTAAGTTTTCTTGGTTTTACTTCTTGGTAGTGTGAGCCCCGAGCCGCTACGGTAACCGTGAACAGGGAACTATGAAATGTGGCTGACTAATGGGGCAATGGCACACCTCTATTCCATGGAATGGACAAGATACCACCACCAGTAATTTTATTGGGTGCCACTCGAAAAGGGTGTCAACCCAGGTTCCTGGAGCCACTTACAGAAGGTGTCAACTACCCGGGCTGTTCTTCAGACACCTGTCTTCTTGGTTTACTTACAATGTCAGTGGAAGTCCAATTCATGAGGTGGCGCCATGTAGATTTATTTCTTAGATTTTAGGTCCTTCTACAAGCATATCTATGAATATACATGCCTGTAAAAAAACTATAAATGTTCGAAAGCTCGTCATTAAAAGAAAGAAACGCCTAGCTAACGTTTTTTAAATATATATATTTTTCAAAATTGGTCGAGTTGCTAGGATTTATAATAAGAGAGATAATCATTTTATTCATTAAAGTCCACTGTTTATTATCTCAACGGTGAATTTTGGTGAAGTGTTTCGCTGTTTAGGGTAAAGGTGGATGAAAATTGAAATGATGACATTTTACTGAGAGAATTTCAATAAGTGATTCATATGTGTTTGTTTTTGTGATGTTCCTTCTCTCTCTCTCTCGCGATTAAATAAATAAATATGCTTTATTAAATTAATAAACAAATTTTAATTATATATCTTTCTAATGTCAAACGTACACTTTTTAATAGATTCATAACAACAACAATAATTACAGTGCTGCCAAATCCAAACAATCAAAAATAAATTAATTAAACAAAAAGTAGATTATAATATTATTATAAGGTATGTTACAGTTTTAATAATAATAATAAAAAAGGCATTTATTTCAAAATAGGAAGAAAAAAAACCCCATCACAACTAATAAATTTATATTATATTATCTAAAAATAGACGTAAAAGAATGAATTAATATTACAGTTATCAAATATGAAAGTGTTAAATAAAAAAGACGAAATTTTTTCACAAATAGGTAATTAGGTCTACGTTTAAAATTTTCTCAATATTTCGCTGTTTTACGCTTTACGAGACAAACTTTATAGAAGACATGCAAGATTATGGCTTTGTGTCAAATTGTTAACAACTGAGGCGGATAAGGAATTGATACAATCCTAACTGAATGAATTTAGACGAACTTGATATTATTTTAAAATAGAGAATTTGTGACTTTTAGGAAAGTAGATAGAGTCGTTAACTAGGAACGGTCGTTAAAGAGACTTTGTACTGTACCCACTGGTGGGGAGATGGAATGGATTCATATAAGTATACTTGAGAGGTTTACTCAGATATTTAAGAAAAAGAATCATAAGAAGAAGTTCCTCCCAAGTTTGGGAAACCTCTCGACATATAAATTACAAAATTATTCTTTCAAATGTCAATATTGGAGATCTCGGTGCCAGGTGGCTGAATGGACCTTGTGGGATATTGGTTCTCTGGGCGGTGATTCTTTAATTCTCCTCTTACACCGGTCGATGGCTCTGAGAAGTCTGCTGGCCATACACATTAGCGTCATTTAGTTCCCTTTACCACATACAGATGGCGCACGATATGTTCTGTTTTATATAATATTTAGACAATGACAATTCAACATATTTTATTAACACTCTTAGTAAATTGTCACCAAAATCAAATTAAACAAAGATAAATTATATAAATCTCTATTCATGATAAAATTGTGAAAAAGTATTAAAGTTACAATTATATTCTCACAATGAGTAACTTTTTTATTTAAAAAAACGCTAGCTTTCAAGCGTTAATCGCTCTTCAAAACAAACGCGTCAATATTATATTAAGCCCGTTGAAGAGTGATTAACGCTTGAAAGCTAGCGTTTTTTAAAATAAAAATATACTCATTGTGAGAATATTATTGTAATTTTAAAGATAAATGATATTATTTACAATTTGGTGATAAAATATAAAAAACTGTTCTCAGGAAGGAAGGCTCTTTCACCTTGAGAGAGTCCTCCTCCAGACAAGGACAGTATCTCTCAGTTCAATGTTGATTACATTTTTTTAGATAGATTCTATATAAATAAGCATAAAAAATTAATTTTCTGAAATCAATGGAATCATAAAAGTATGTTAAACTAAAGCGAATCAATAAAAACTTCGATACAACACTATCTTTTATAGCGTTTGTTTATTAAACTATTGTAGCATAGAGAATATTTGTTGTGTTTAATCAACAGATTATTATGTTTGAGAATTTTTTACTTAGAAGATTTCCTTGTTATTGCCCCTCTCTATTATATATTTGATGTTAATAAATTGATAATTGTTTTGATCAATATAAATTGACATCTTCATAAAGTTGTGGGAGGATTATGCATAAGAACGATGTACTGTTTATCACCCTGGTCAAAAACTTTAATAGTTGTGATAAAGAATGAGCCACACACACCAGTTTTGGCAAATTCAGATTCATAAGATGTTACGAAATCGAAGCCGCCCCTGTACTGATGAGGGTCATAGTCCAAAACAATGGTATACAGGTTGGTTTTTTTTGTCTGAATTTGCCAAAACTGGTGTTCTTGCTTATTCTTTATCATCACTAGTAAAGTTCTCTAGCAAGGTGATAAACAGTGCATCGTTCTGATGCATAAGTAAAGGGGGGGGGGGGGAATGAAGAGGCCTCTAATCTTTAGGTAATATATATATTCCACAAGG
>CP092864.1:57060794-57077004 GCA_030710605.1 Cordylochernes scorpioides
TGGACACCCTGCTAGCGAACATCTTTTCACAAAGGACAGTTTTCATTTGCAAAATTACCATTTTTACAATTTAGCAATTCTCCGGTAAGAGGATACCTCTCCCTAAAGGACATTTTGTCTCTGCAATTAGGTGTCCTTTACAGGGAGGTGTTCTACTGTATTTAGTTATTAACTCAGAAAAAAATGTATATTGGTTACAATGGTGAAAGGAATATAGACTCAGAGAAAGTGGCAAACATGATCAGGTCAAGACATAGCGTCAGCAACCCTAAATCAACGTTGTCTAAATTAAGAAGGAAAGCTGGGAGACTAGGACCTTATCTCTAGTGTCAACTGCTGTAAATCCTGGCTGTCTAAGGATAAAGAATTCTGACAGTAAGTCAACACAGCCTTGGGTACTTCTAGTTTCTCATATGTCCTCTGGTACAACGACTGGGATCTAAGGAGAAATGTGTTTTTTGAAACACACTAAGACCTGGTAGGGATATTTAAGATGTTCTGTGGTACATCAAGGCCTGGTGTATACGGTTAAAATGCTTTCTAGAACATCAAGGCCTGGTGTATATGGTTAAGATGTTTTCTGGCACACCAAGGCTTGTTGGGGGTATAGTTAAGAGCTTTCTGGTACATAAAGGCTTGGTGTGTATGGTTAAGAAGCTTTCTAACAAACTAAGGTCTGTTGGGTATGGTCAAGATACTTTTTGGTACATCAAGGCCTGGTTTGTATGGTTCAGATGCTTTCTGGTATATCAAGGCCTGGTGCATACGGTCAAGAAACTTTCTGGTACGTCAAGGCCTGGTTTGTATGGTTAAGAAGCATTCTGGAACATCGAGGCCTGGTGTACGAGGTGTGTTCAAAAACTATCGCGACTTTTGTGTTTTTTTCAAAAATTATTTATTTATTCATGAATACCTATTTTGTCCCCTTCAAAGTAATTCCCATGAGATGTTATACACTTGTTCCAACGGTTTGTCAAATCTTCGAAGCACTTCAAAAAATCATTTTTAAAAATCTTTTTCAGCTCCTCTTTCGATGCCGTCTTTATCTCGTCAAGCGTAGCGTAACGTCGTCCTTTCATGGGCCTCTTCAGTTTAGGGAACAAGAAAAAGTCACAGGGGGCCAGATCTGGGGAATACGGTGGCTGCGGCATAATTAATGTGTTGTTTTTGGCCAAAAAGTCGCGCACAAGCAACGATGTGTGAGCAGGGGCGTTATCGTGGTGCAAAAGCCAATTTTTGTTCTTCCACAAATCCGGGCGTTTCTGGCGGATTGCTTCGCGCAAATTGCGCATAACTTGCAGGTAATATTCCTTATTGACCTTATCTACCCGGTGGCAAGAACTCATGATGCACCACGCCCCTGCAATCGAAGAAAACTGTCAGCAAAACTTTCACATTCGACCGAACTTGGCGCGCTTTTTTCGGTCTTGGTTCGTGCGGCAGCTTCCATTGAGATGATTGAGCTTTGGTTTCCACGTCATAACCATAAACCCACGCTTCATCACCAGTTATGACCCTCTGGAGCAAATTTGGGTCGTCGCGGACAGAGTCCGACATCTCATTAGCAATGTTCATGCGATGCTGTTTTTGGTGGCAATTGAGCAATTTTGGTACGAATTTCGCGGCGACCCGTCTCATGCCCAAATCATTGATAAAAATCGAATGGCACGAGACAATCGATATGTTTAGGTCCTCAGAAACTTCTCTAACGGTGATTCGACGATTGGCCAATATCATTTTCTCTACTTCATTAATTTTTTCGTCTGTTGTTGAAGTGCTCGGGCGTCCGGCACGCTCTTCGTCGTTCACATCTTCTCGGCCTTCTGAGAACATTTTGTACCACCGATAAACGTTGCTTCGGTCCAAGGTAGCTTCTCCGTATGCCACAGTCAACATTCGGAATGCATCCGCGCACTTAATTTCGTTTTTCACACAAAATTTGATACAGGTTCTTTGATCCATTTTTTTTAATAGGTAAAAATTGAAGACGATCCAAAACACCTGCAAGCAAAGCAGCTGTCAACAATTAAGTGAACATTCAAAATGGCAGAGCTTGTCGGCATAAGTGAGAGACATGAGTACCAACATAAAGCCACAAAAAGATCGAAATTCGAATATACGTTACCCGCGAAAAATCAAAATTCGCGATACCTTTTGAACACACCTCGTACATTTTTTATTTATTTCAACACACAAACGCGATATCCCGGCTAGGGATAATTGCGTCGATTTACATTTTTTAAACAGAAACAGTTATAAAATTTTTACAAAAAAAAAAATAATCGAAATAAAAAGAGAAATATATATATATATATATATATATATATAAGGAACCTGAACCTTTCAGGTTTGAAAGAAAATCATGAATATATTTACAAAAATAATTAAACTTATGATAATTCTCTCTGCTATTTACAAATTGATATAGATCTACAACATTATTTATTGTCTGTTGTCCAGCGGTGAAGAAGAGTGGACATTCCAGCAGTAGGTGTCTCGAGTCCTGGAATTCGTTGTCACAATGACAGCTAGAGTCTTCACTCGCGCCAATTTTTGATAAAAATCCCTTAAAATTTCCATGGTTCGTTATAAATTGTGAATTATAATAGTTTGGTCGAAAATATTTCGGAATTGCATAAGGAAATAAACTTTGAAATGTTTGATTAGTATTCTTTTTCAGTAAATTAATCCTTGATATAATGAAATCTTTGAGTATACCTGGAATATACAAATCATAAAATTGTTTATCTTCTGTTGATAAATTATTCAACTCATAACCTATAATTCTAGATTCCATATAATCAGTGATCAAAGGAATATTGGCTAAGGTGTGAACACAGTTATAACTGGTTGTTTTATATGTTTGGGTACACCATAGCAGAATTTGATATTGCATTGAGTTCAGTTTGTACTTATATTTTTTGCTAATAAATTGAAACCATATTTCTGTTCCGTAAGTTAACGTTGGTCTTATTATAGATTTATAAAGTGTAAGCCTTTTTTGGGTGCTAAGACCCCACGATTTTCCACATATTGAAAAAAGAAGGCTTTTCAATCTTTGGGTTTTGTTTAGTATAATGTTAAGGTGAGGGCCAAAATTCAATTTGCTTTTCCACCTATGATTCGCAATCGTAATTCCAAGAATTTTAATTTCTTCTACGGGCACAATAATATTGTCTCTAAAATTAATTGAAATTTTGTCTTTATTGTGCAAGTGTAAAATACTAGTTTTATCAAGATTGATATTTAGCTTATTATCATTACACCATTGATCTATCTTTTCCAAATTAAACTCAATAGACCTTTTTAGATTTGTTAACCCATTATTCCAACATATAATAGTTACATCATCAGCATAGCAAATGATTTCAGAGTTTGGTGATTGCAAATGAGTTAGCAGATCATTTAAATATATCAGCCATAACAACGGAGACAATGGTCCACCCTGAGGACAGCCCTTTGTTAATATCTTTGAAACTTTCAGATTATTATACTTGAAAATCGTTTTTTCTATTTTTCAAAAAAGAACGTAAAATTTTGATCAATTCAACTGGTAAATTGTCTTCGTCTAATTTTTTAAACAAGGCTGGCCACCATGTATTATCAAACGCTCCTTGTATATCAATTGCAATCAGCGTAACTAGACGCTATAATATAAATAGAAAGAGTTGTAGCATCTTATGCTTTTTTTTTTGTGATTTGTCGAAATCCTCAATCCTGTGATAATGAATAGTTTTCGAGATAAGATGCTCTTAACAGGGCTAAAACTATCTAAAGAAAGGTATCGCTTTTTGATGTTGTGTTGAACTCGCTCTCTAATTCTCAATTTATAATAGTTATTTTTATTTTGTGAAAGTTATATACATAAAAGTTTTGAAACATAAGTTTGGTATTAAGTTTTAGAGAGAAATACTCTAATTTCTACTCGTATATGGTCAAGATGTTTTCTGGAACATCAAGGCCTAGTGTATATGGTCAAGATGTTTTCTGGAACATCAAGGCCTGGTTTGTATGGTTAAGATCCTTGTTGGAACATCAAGGCCTGGTGTGTATGGTTAAGATGTTTTATGACTAACTATGGTCTGTTGGGTATAGTTAAGATGCTTTATGATTCATCAAGGCCTTGCGTGTATAGTAAAGATGCTTTTAACGCACCAAGATCTGGTGAGTATGGTTAAGATGATTTCTGATGCACAATACATAATGTTGAACCAAAGATATTGTGAAGTAGAAACATATTAAAATAATGGAAACTACCATTTTCATTATCCAATATCTCTCTCATGCAACTAACTCTTACACAACACAATTTACCAAATTAATAAATATATATTCAGAGAGATAAATCTTGTGTGTATCCTATCTATTCCCAGAGACAATGGCACCAATCTAAAGCTTTCAACAGGATTTACTTCAATGTGTGGGCGGTCCCCACTCTAATGAAATGCAAACACTGCAAGGCGCTAATGAAATCTCTAATGTTTGCAGTCGGTCAACTGAGCGATCTTGGCACTTGTTGCTTAATGAAATCCTTTAATTCGAAGACGCCGACTTAAATATGGATGAAGAGTCCGCTCACAATGCAATTAACACCAATCAATTCACGCCCTGCTCTAATCCCCCGCTCTGCACTAATTGGAGATTCTGACCTCTTCCTCTCTATCGTCCTAATTGCAGGAAGGGACGTCAGACCTTTATTTACCTCTTTTTATTGTAATAATTATTGTTAATATAAATAAATAAGGTTTAAATAAAGAATTGAAATTATTCTATAATATATTATTGAAAGAATTGCTTTCGACAAACTACAGAAGACGCCTCTACTCTAATAAAAATTAATAAATATAAATAGAAAGAGTTGTAGCATCTTATGCCTTTTTTGTGATTTGTCGAAATCCTCAATCCTGTATTAATGAATAGTGTTCGAGATAAGATGCTCTTAACAGGGCTAAAACTAGCTAAAGAAAGGTATCGCTTTTTGATGTTGTGTTGAACTCGCTTTCTAATTCTCAATTTATAATAGTTATTTTATTCTGTGAAAGTTATATACATAAACGTTAAAAAAAAAGGTTTGTGGTATTAAGTTTTAGAGAGATATACTCGAATTTATAATCATATATTCATCAAAAATATCAATCTATCTTTATGGTAAAAATATTTGGAAGAATATTTTGTACAGTAGCGATGATTTAATGTTCTCACTGCAATGAAAAGTGTGAAAGAGAAAGTGTGTCGCTCAATGGAATTAACTAGTAGGTTGTAAAATCTTGCTGGTTAGTGATCATATCTTTAAATCTCCAAGAACGATCACCATTGTTGACTAATATTTTCTCAAATGAATATAATCTAATTCCTCTGATAGTTTTCAGTTAAACGATATTTCAAAATGAAGAATAGAAATCACTCAATACACAAATAATAAAACTAAAGAGTTCGTAAAAAGTTCTGAGGAAGAGGAAAAAATCGAAGAATTTCAAGCTATATGAAAATTTGGCCTCAATTAATATATTTTAACAAGAATTCAACAACCTCATAGAACAAAATTATGTTATATCCAAGCCCACCTCATCATTAATTGAAATGAATAAGTTATAATATATCTTCGGAAGATTCATCAAAATGTTTTACAGAATGTTTTCTGCTATTCAAAGCCTCACCTATGAACTACAGCCAAATTGTTTGTTTGTTCACCGGAGGTTCCTTTACATTGATTAATTTCTCGACAAATTTATTGATTCTAATGTGCCTCAAATGAAAACTCCAACAAATGTCTCCAACAGTTGATCAAACTGCAACATCATCAATAATATATCTTGTTAGTTAACAGCATCAATCAACGATATCAACCAACTCCTAACAAGATCCAACAATTCAACATTCTCACGAAAGATTATTGGTACCAAAAATAAGTTATGAACTAACGATCTAATTAAATTCTGCTTTCCTTTTTAGGTAGAGCAAGACTCAACAATAACAACAACTTTTAACAGGAGATTTCTTGATATCACAGAGTATCAATTAAAACGTAAAACAAAGACTGTTATCAGCAGACCATTGCACAGAAATATCAATGTCTTCTTCGATATATTTTCTGATATCCAAAAGCATCAAGTCTGATGAATCCAACCAAGGTAAGATTCCCAACACCTAATTGAATCAATTCTTAATTGTTAAAACACAACGTACATAATAATGGTATTTGATGAAGAGAACTAAAGGTTTAAAAAAGTACATAGTTTGATGATTGAAATTTTTTTCTTATAAATTGATTTTTAAAAGAGCCATTTTCTACATTTCACGAGCAACAACGTGATATTAAGATGAGATAGGTAAAGCGAAAAAAAAATTGATAAATATATATATTCAAAATATAAATTCAATATGAAATATATACATCTACAGATATAGTAACCATTTTTATAGCAACCTGTATAAGTTAGACCAACAAGTATATTTCCAAAATTGATCTAAGCAAATATCAGTCAAGAATATAGCAATATAAGATGTTACAAAGAAGGCCTTTTAGAAATACCACTACCACATCTATAAGCATGATAAGTTGAATTTGTATACCTTTAACGAGAGATAAGCATCAACAAATTAGAATAAAGATAACAAACAACACCTAAATAGGTTTGAAAACAATGAAAAAAATCAAATATTTCGAGGAATTGCTCTTTTTTGTCAGTTTATTTAACTTATGAAATTCATTTCATACAGAACTAGAGGTACGTCTATTTTATTATCTTGAATTTAACCTATTGTCGATATATTCTCTCTCTCAAAGTAAAAATAAGTTAATAAAATCTTTAAGAGAAAAAAAAATTAAGAGTTCCATGTAACGAGCAAAATATATTGGAGTAATTACGATGTGATAATTTTAATTATATATTAATAATATAAGCCATTTTGAGATGCAGAGTTGGAGAATGTTTTTAAGAATTTCTCTTGGGCTGCTAAGAGGATTAATGGAAAAGCATCATCTCTGAATTGGACATAACCAAGAGGATTCTTAATATATCTGATTCATGATGTCTTATATCAAAGATAGGGTTGTCTGTCCGGACATCATTGTTCTTAAGATAAAATACACTTTGGCAGTAGAGTTTTATATATTTTTGACATTGCGACAACATTCTTTTGACCTCGTCAGGAAAAAATAAAAAAATATATATATTTTTTATAGAAAATCATGTTAAACATATTTTATCGCTTTTCTATATAAAGCTTTTTTATTTTTATTTTCTAACAAGAACAAAAAATTTTTGTTCAAACATCGAAAAAATAAAAACTCTTCTGGCCGAAGAGAGCATGCTCTTTCAAGAAGATTGATGTTTTATATCTTACGAACAAATCAAAGAGACGAAAGACAGGAAAACCAAATTCTATGGAACAGGATAACTGGGAAAAGGAAGCGGCCTAAAAAAAAAGATGGACGGATCACATTAAAAAGATCTTGTTGAATTAACCTAGGAGCAAACAAGAGAGATAGACTGTCCTAGACTGCCATCATTGAAGGAAGATTTTGGAGAAATCTTGACAGATAAGGAGGCCGACTAATGACGATGAAATTATTGAAATTGCAAAGACAATAAATCAAAATTTAAAAACGAATATAAAATATTAATCTAATATATAAATTGAACATTTAATACATTTAAGTTTTATATATAGAGATTTATGATCAAAATATGTAAAATATTAAAATATATTGTGTAAAAAGAGAATGTACACACATCTGATAATATAATTAATCCTTTTGACGCCCCATTTTTTTGAAGCTTTTAATTTAATCTACTTTTACTACCCCTTCCTTTTTTGTTTCTTTAATTTTGAGTAAATCCTGATCTTGAGTGGCCTCTTCAGCTCTTTATTCCTCACATCTTCTCATCCAGTTGTTGTTGTTGTCGTGTCCAATGAAGAGCCTCAGACGTCCCTATGCATCTCTATCACAGGAGCAGCAATGTCCACTATCTTGGGTGTGTAAAGCTGCTGCTCTCTCATCCAGTCCATCAGTCTTATTCTTCCTACCATTCTCTTTTCGTTTATTTTACTTTCCAGTACAGACATCAGGTCTCGAGGGAAAAGTGGAATACCCTGGTATACCATGTTTTCTCCTGTAGAAGGCCTTTCGTTTCCGAAAGCTAGAGATTAAAAAGGTTTTTTTAAAAGATACTTTTCTCTGGAAGCCTGATATTTTTACTTAATATTGTTACAAGGGATTATTTTATTGGATACGTTTTATAAATTCTTCTTTTTTTACTGCCATATATTGCAAATTAAAAACTTCTCTCTGTCGGTGAAGAGTCTCCCAGATTGACTCTAATATAATATGTACATATATATATAATAGTAAAAAGGCAAATATTGGATTGAAAAAAATATTTATTGCCAATATTTCGGTTGGCTGAACGCCAACCTTTATCAAGGCATTACATTTTTGTATACACAAACTCAGCGCCGCTTAGTGTTATAATATCACAGTTGAAATAATTTAAAATACAAAGTAGGTGGGGGAAATTTGTGCATGAGACGGTGGCTTTCAGCCAACCGAAATATTGACAATAAATATTTTATTCAATCCAATATATGCCTTTTTACTATCTAATGATTTAAGTATGGATTGCTAATTTTCAGAACATATATAAAACATTTTAAAAATAAGGTCACCTCTCTTGTCAAAATAGACGCTGAAGCTAATCTATTGACCGTCTCCGCAAACTAGCGGACTCAGGTCAGTTACAACACCAGCTTTGGCTTTCGAGCTAATTGTCCTCGTCAGTGCAGGTCGGACTTTATTCCATGAGATCTACATGGGATCTTCACAATCTGCCAAAGAGGTGTTCAGCTGAAAGAGTAGCTAGACCAAATCTATGGACAAAATATGAATAGAAATTTTGAGGGGAGGAATTGATCTATTAAAATAAAGGCCGCCTCTCCCGTCAAAATAGACGTTAAAACTAAGCGTCATCTAATATCATATATATTTCTGCACACATATCGCAATAAATAAAAACAATGCTTCATTATTTTTATACCTGAAAAGCATAATTATCCTAATCTATTGATTTTGAAATATATATATCCTGGCAAAAATGAAATAATTAAACAGGTGTCTGGAGGATTTCAGCAATCTGTTTAATTGTTTAATAATTGGAGGGTCGGTTGAAAGGATGATATAAACCGTTGGGACCGATCGCTACGACCCGAGTTCGATTCCCGAATTAAGCACTTTTTTTCTTATTAAAAATAATGCTCTAATGGCCCACGATTCTTTCAAAAGTCCAACCCCACTAACGAGTGCAAGTAATCAAACGGGGCTCTGGCACATTTGTAAGTGCAAAGTCGAACTGCTTTTCACATGTGTAGACATGTGGTGTACTTACAGTAAAAGCAGTCGCCAACTTCTATCCACCATGATTATCATGGCCTGTACCACGTGTACCAGGGATAAGCAAAAAAAAAAAATATATATATATAATAATTACACTAATGTGTTTTCATTATCCCTGATAAAGAAGAGACTCAATCATAGCTAGTTGAGACGGAATCAACCAGCCTTCCAAGACAAAGGCCACAAACAGACACAAGAAGAAAGCGGAAAGGAACCTGAGCTCCTCGGAGTCCAAATCTGGACCTAAATCCTTGGCAGCTGTCAGCTGGATGTCACTAGAGCTCCAGTGGATCAGAGTCCCAGCCAATCACAGTGCATCTGGCCCTAGTACTGTTCGTTGGAGAAAAAAAACAGCCACGTACAAGTGATGAAAAAAAGCATTGTACCTCTCATTTCTTGACCAATTTATTTGAAATAATACATCTATATGAATTGATTCATCTACATATTATAGACTCAATCACATCACGTTTTTATATAAAATTAAAAGAGGGAAGAATTTCTTTTTTTTTTATTCATAAGTCTTTTTTTGAAAACTTCTCTCCAAATTAAATATATATTGTAACAAAGTATTTATTATTTTATTAACAGAGTATCATTTTTTATGTTTATATTATGCTACTCTGTAAACTTCCCTCTTTGCTTATCTTTTGTTTATCTCTCATAGTTTGTTCTTACCTGAAATAAATTGCTGTCTCATCCCGAATTTGGTCTTCCCTAATTTTCCACGTGGCAATATTTTTTAATTTGCATTTATTGAAAAGCCCGGCTAGTTGGCGATCTATGGATACGTTTCAAGGAGCCTGGGTTACCTTTATGTTACTACTACTATGTATTTTTTATTAAAAACTCGTGTTCTTCTTACATTTATCTTACCATAATAAGTCTGATCCTATTCTAACAAAAAAAATATTTTTTTGAAAAAGTATTTGCAACACATTGTAGTGCATACACTCATGGACAAAACTTAAGAGGAAGTTGTAACTTTAAACATGTATATCGGGATTCAGACAATAACTCTGAAAGATATTACAGTGACCTTTATCGAAGACATGGGTGATAACCAAGTGAGAACAGAATTTTCTCTGTCTCCTTCAAAAAAAAAAAAAAAAAAAATCAGATGACTGGCGATATTAAAGACTTTCGAATTACTCAAGTTTTGTCCATATGTGTATGTAAACAATACATATTTTACCCAAGATTCATTTGCTTTTATGCAATAATAAAAAAAAAATTATTACTTGGGTAATAGATGTAAATCTACGTGAAAAAGAAAAAGAAGAAGTAAAATGGTCAGGCTGTGATATAAAAAAAATTGACATAGCCTAACCGCTCAAATAAACATTTTCAGATGCCAGAGCGCCATCTAGAGGAATAAATATAAACTAAATGTTGAAACCCCAACTATGTACGCGTTTCGGACTGTTCGCCCTTGACAACGTGGTGCAGGTTGTACCTCAACAACCAGAGATTTTACCTCAAGAACATCTTTTTACATTTATTTCTTATTGATACTTTAGAGATTTAGAGAGTGATTTTATTTACAAAGCGATGGTACAATTATTTCATGGAAATGTCATTTGCTGGAGGTCAGGTATACCGATTAAAGTACTGATCGGTATAAAAACGCTTTTCATATCACAGGATAAAAGAGTTCTTTGAAAACCTCAATAAATAAATCGGTAAAAGAAAGTTCTTCAAGACATTTCCAAGAAAGAAAAGTCAATATGCCATTGTGGTGATAAAGAATTCGCCGGGTGGATACCTCCGCTGACCTGAAGTTGATTGGATTATGCAAATAGGAAGTCACTCTTCCACCGCCCTATGCAAATATTGGTCAGCTTACAGCCAGCCCTCTTGGTAATTTGAATGACCGCCTGTTGTGGGGAAGATTTTTGATAACGTCTATCAGGAATTGTAATGAAATTGGATTGATAATCTTCACGGAATAGAAAGATGAACTATTTATAATATAACGAATGAAGACGCGAATGTTTTTTTTCACAAATAAATCAAAATTCTACTGTCCTTACTGCGATGAAAAAATTTTGGAAGGGCTTGGTTCATCAATGGTGAACCCTCCCAGCGGTTTCGCCAATCGCCAATCGCTTCTTTAGAGCTCTAATACTGTATTGGATCATTCTGCTTTTATATGCTATACTGAAGGGTGGAATCTTAGAAATGGTATTTAAGCAAATTATGGACATAAAGCTTTTTAGGACAGTAGAATTACATTTAAATATTTGCACCGAACAATGCTCTTCCGCAAACAATAAATACAAAGCCAGCTAGGCGTAAATTAATATAAGCAATAACGCGCTTAACTTGACCTTATTGTTTGCGGAAGAGCATTGCTCGATGCAAATATTAAATGTAATTCTCTTGTCCTAAAAGCTTATGTCCATAGTTTGCTCAAATACCATTTCTAAGATCCCACCTTTCAGTGTGCATATAAACGCAGAATGATCCAATACAGTATTAGAGCTCTAAAGAAGTGGTCTGATAGATTAAATTGGCGAAACCACTGGGAGGGTTGACTACTGATAAGCCAAACCCTCCCAATATTTTTTCATCGCAGTAAGGACAATAGAAGTTTGATTTATTTGTGAAAAGAAACATTTGCGTCTTAATGTCTTCATTCGTTATATATAGATGGCGCGTTATTGCTTTGTATTAATTATAATATAAATAATAAAAACAAAAATGTCATTTCCTGACCACTCATATGTGAATTACAGATGGCAGAGTGCATCTAATGGAACAAAAATCAACTAAACGTTGGTATTTGGCTCACCCAATTACTTGTCTAATCAAGGAAAGCCAACAACGTACGTATTTGTGTGCGTATACCCAAAGAGGCATCTCTCCCGTAAAATGTACTAAACAATGCATTTTATTTCATTACCCTAGTACAGAAAATTTGGTGATTGGGTCAAAACTGGTGCTGTGGTACAATTCTTCATTCTCACCATAACATTCTGTATTGTGTGGATTGAGATAAACTAGAATGCATTGTTTTAATGGGAAAGGTGCCTCTTTTGGCACATTAATATCGTTTTCCCGCAACTTTATGATGTTTATATATGTCGCTCTGGTGTGTACAGTAATCACTTAAATGGTAAACATTAGAAGGTATTTAATAATATTTTGTAAGTCAATATATTTGAAATTTAGGCAATTGCGAGATACACTAAAAAGACAGGCGATTTTGTTCACACTTGGTTATCTCGTGTGTCTTCAATAAAGGTCACTGTGTATCAAATATCTTTCAGAATTATTGTTCGAATACCGATATACAAGGTATGTCCCATAAGTTCCCGGACTGGGTCCATAAAAAAATAAATAAATGAAAAATGTAAATGAATCGCGAAAAAATGACTGTTTATTATAGAAAAAATATCTGGCTACACGGTGGTACCAATATCGAGGCGGTACTTGCGCGCGCGCCAAGGTTATTCTAATTTATTTAAAGGTCACACCTAGCGCTGCGGCGATTTTACGATGGAACAAAAATTGAAGCAGAGGATTTGCATAGAAATTTGTGTGAAACTTCAAATATCAGCAACCGAAACTTTTGAAATGCTTAATAAAGCATTCCCCAATGACGCCCCAAAGAGAACAACTGTTTTTGAATGGCATTCTAGATTTAAAGCTGGCAGAATTTCCATTGAAGATGATCCTCGTCAAGGACGCCCAAAATTTCAAAGGACTGATGAAAATGTGCAAAAAATCACCGATTTGATAAAAGAAAATCCTCGAACCACTTTGCTGGAGCTAGAGCAAGACACAGGCATCTCTAAAACAACGATTGGAAGGATCGTAACCGAAGATTTGAAGCTCAAAAAGACTCCTGCAAAATTCATCCCAAGATTCCTCACCAATGAGCAAAAACTGTGTCGGCTTGCAACCTGTGAGGACATGATGGAAATGACAAGAACGGATCCAGAATGGAAAGACAAGATAATCACAGGCGACGAGACATGGGTCTATGGCTATGACCCTGAAACCAAACCTCAATCTGCCGAGTGGAGAGGTTAGGGTGAGCCTAGACCCAAAAAAATCCAGAAACAAGGTGTTGCTGGTCGCTTTTTCGGATAAAAAGGGCATTGTTCATCACGAGTATCTTCCTGCAGGCCAAACAGATATTAAGGAAATGTATTTGGGCATTCTTCGCCGTCTAAGGGAAGCGATTCGAAAAAAAAAGGCCAGAAAAATGGACTAATGGTGGCTGGATCCTACACCATGACAATGCTCGCCCTCACACAGCGCACTTGATGACTAGCTTTTTGGCGAAAAACGGGACACAAATCCTACTTCAACCACCCTATTTCCCAGACATCGCACCAAATGACTTTTTCCTGTTCCCCAAACTTAAAGCAGTTCTAAAAGGAAGACATTTTGACACCAGGGATGACATAATAGAAAAATCGCCGTTAGCATTGAAGAGCATTCCAAAAGAGGCTTATAAAAACTGTTTCGACAATTGGGAGAAACGATGGCGCTGGTGCGTTGAAGCAAGGGGGGATTACTTTGAAAAGTTTTAATAAAAAAAATTTTAAAAAAATCTTACCTTTTTTTTTATGGACCCAGTCCGGGAACTTATGGGACATACCTTGTATATGTTAAAAGGTACAACTTCCTAAAGTTCGTCCATGAGTCAATGTTAATTTATATGGTTTTACGAAATATGATACAGATTGAGTGTATATTCATTAGGTTATTTTAGTGTCCAAGGGTTTCTAAACAACAGAGATTCATACCGAGTACTTAATGTACTTTGGTGTGGAAGATATTCGGATATAAGATCGATCGAATTAACCAGATTTAAGATCACAATATCAAAGTCCAAATTTACTTTTTAAATTATCGTTTTAAATATTCTAATTTATTGTTTGATTATGCCCTCTATTTGTATATAACACCACAATTTTAATACTAAGATATAAGCGCCTCATCTGTATTCAAAATTATCAACTATTTCTAGCGCGTTGGTTTCTCTCTCTCTCTCATTTAAAAATATACAATTCACTTCTACCCTTAGTGCAATGAGAATTTGGAGGGCCTGGATCATCAGTAGCGAATTCTCTTAAGGATTTCGCCCGTTGAATCTACCATACTGGTATAGTATTGTGTTTGAAATATTTGCTCGTAATTCCGTCACTGAAGTGAAATTATTGGTAAAGATATATTTATTACACATGGTACAGCCCAGGAAAATCATGGTGGGTAGTTAGGATCTGTCTTTTATTTTAATTGCCCAACATATAGATTTTGCAGTCACAAGGAGACAACGCAGTTCGGTTGCTTGCATTCCCTGGTAGAGTTGGACTTGTGTAAAATTCGTTGAGCCATTGAAGCAGATACTGTACTCAATAACGGATTCGATTCCGGATATTGATGGTCGAAAATCGACAATGTGTACCATTCCCTTACAAACTAACCCCTTGTAACAATATAATTTTGTAGCATTTGCTATGCAACTACCCCCCTTATCTACATATTGGCTGGATGGAAAAGATGTTCCAGATGTGATATGATGAACCTTTAATCCGCGACGGCTTATCTCTTCTCCTCCTCATTAGGCTTACCGACTTCCTACCCCATTAAAACATACTTCGCTTGTTCCCCATCGGAAATCTTTAATGTTGCCGCATTATGCAAAATGGTACCTCCCAAGGTCAGATGCCCTATTAATCACTGCGCTAATGAGTCCCCAGCTAATTATATGCCTATTACACCATCGTCTGGATGGTTTGAACACTTCTGCAGAATACGTGCTTTTTATTAAAATAACATTTAAGCAAGAAAAATGATTTGCATAATTTCGGCATTTTTTTATCTTTAAGAAAAAGTTCTAGGGCTTTTTCAACTATATTTCTTGAAAATTTCCATTCGGATATTTCGAAACTTTTGTAATAAGATTATTCCGAAAAAAGAAAAGAGCCAACGTAATTTCTTGATCGTATTTGCATAAATCGCAGGACCCGGCTACTTTACCAGTTTTGTTATCTATATTTTCAGAAAAAATGCACTCTATCTATTCCTATTCACACAAATTCATCTTAAAATTACAATTGTTTAATGTGAATCAAAATAGATGATGAATCTTTAGGCTTAAAAGGTTAAGTCTGGTGGACTAACCCGCCTAATTATTACCTACCTAGATACTGTACAAATGTAGATAATGGGTTAAATTCAAGAAGCGCAGGTCCTATTTCTGCTTAGGAGGGGCAGACAATCACCTTCCCGTGACGCTCATGTAAATAATCTCATTCAGTACATGAAAGATTGTCTTGTGAAGTATATTAGGGCTATTCATTCACTATGTGCAGTTACACATTATTTCAAAAGGAATTCAAAATGCAAAATCATTACCCCAAACCTTAGACTTTGTCTAAACAAGAATAATATGACATTTGGATGTGATAGCTAAATTCAAATTCCGAAGAATTTTTCTAACTGTCGTAACATATAATGTTTGTACATATTGTTGCATCATGGCTAATGAACCTATTTTAATTTAATTTGTAATATTATTTTTCATATATATTAAATTCAAATTTAGATTTATATTTATTTATTTTATTAAACTGAATATATGTATTATAAACAGAATATATGTATTATAGAATCATCATTTGTATTTAGGTACACTATGTGACTTCACTGCTCTCTTTGATGTGAGAAATAAATAAAGGATTCTGGAGGCTACTTAAAGTAGAGTTATCTCATTATTCGCTTATATAAATTTGTAGGATGGTTGAAACACGCTCTGGTAAGATGCAAGACCTGGCACAGGAGAGAATCAAGGTTGAA
>CP092864.1:57077104-57120861 GCA_030710605.1 Cordylochernes scorpioides
ATAAAGGGAGGATTTACTGTATATTGTTTTTTTGTTTGTTTGTTTTTTGCATTTTAAGAAAGAGAAGTGTTTTTTTTTTTCGAACAGATATCGCTATACCTATTGGAAAACTTTCCAATGTTTTTTTTTTTTTTTTTTTTTTTTTTATCATTACAGAGTATATATAAGGGCAGTGGAATTTTTTTTTTCAATAATCATATATATCAATGAATGTGAAAAAATAGTATAAAAGTAAAATTGTACTGGGGTCAGGTGGATATATTAAGAAAAAAGCATTTCTTGGTCGTGTAACTAAAAGGTTCTTTGGTTACTTGCGCCATCTATCGGAATAAATAACAACTATTCGTTGATTTTTAATTATTCCAGAATTGGCCAAATACCCATTCTTGATTAATCAAGAAACTAATTATGGAATAATTAAAAATCAAAGAGGGGTTAAATTTTTTTCTAAAGATGGCTCAAGCCATCAGCAACTTATAGTTGCATGATCAGGAGATTTATTTTCTTTATAAATATAAAATGGCGCTCTGCCATCTAAGATGACCATGTGGGCGCTCAGGATATCTCTTTTTTGTTTGTAATATTGATACCTGACATTTTTTCTTTTTTTACTTATTTTTCGGTTCGGTTCAAAATCACATTAATAGGTACCGCTCAGCAAGAGCAACCTAGTTCATGATAATTGAAACAGTGAATAATATGTGAAGGTTATTCACATATTAAACAAAATTTTAACGCGGGATTCAATCCCGGTTCATGACTGTCGGAAATCGAGGGTGTTACCCACTCGTCCACCGACTTTTTTTCCTTATTTTTAACAATATCTACTCGTATATATGTATATTTTATTTTAGCTAATATATGCGCATGTGTCACACCTGAGCTGGTTCACCTTTGGTTCCTTCTTTAGAAGGAAGCCGTGGAGGGTGATAAGTCCGGTATCTGGAATTGTTGTTTCTTATCCACTTGTAGAAGATTACACAAATTCCATGAGATGTTTGATGATAAGCAGCGGCCTCTCACAAAGGTCCTGTGGTATCTGGAATTGTAGAAAGTGGTTGGCAATCTCCTCAAGGTGCTGTAGAATGAGATGATTACATGTAGGATTTGGAGCGACGTGTTCGCTAAGCGAGTGCTGATCTCGAGTAACGTTGAAGGATGAATATTGTAACAGAATATTTATTATTCTATGAAAAGATTTTTTAAATTTCGATATTTGTATTTTGATACACTGCAAAATTTTCTCATTGGCTCTTTGCTATTTTATTAATTTCAATTTGGTTTGACATTAAATTAGTTGCCGTGTCATTCTGAAGTTTGTCTCTTCTAATTTTCTATGTTACAATATAAAATGATGTATCTTTATTTTGAATAATTATCCGTTGAATTTTAGTACTTGATAATATGCAATACTTGTATATATATTCAATATAAGCCGTTTCTGTCAAAATGATATATTTTTGCGCCACACGCATATTCATTATAAATATATTTTTAATCATACAAAAGAAGCACATAATTATTCAATCAAACACATAGAATGGAAGATTTAAAGTATAAGGAGGGTTTGGTTCACCAGTGGTGAATTCTCCAATGCTTTAGTTAGTCTCAAGTATTTTAACTATTCAATTGAATACTCTCCGCAAAAGGTTTCTTTAAAAATTATTATAATTAGAGCAAGAGCTTTCGAGTTTAAGAACTCTTCGACGGGCATTTCATCCAAATATATACATTTGTTGTTGTTGTTGTTGTTGTCGTGTTTAATGTAGAGCCTCAGATGTCTCCATGCATCTCTATCACAGCAGCAACAATGTCCACTATCTTGGGTGTGTAAAGCTGCTGCTCTGGGTCCATGTCCATTTTCTGCAAGGCTGCGGCCATTGCTGGGCATGAGAATATGTGAGTAGTTGTTAGTTCCACACCTGGACAGATATATACATTTAAAATATATATTTGTACACAGCCCGTGACTGGAATCGAGCCCATCAGACCCGCTTTGAATATTATTTTATAAAATTTTACTTCAATTCTTCACTGATACTTTGAAAATGTTGCGCTGGTGACCTGATGTACTGGGAGAAAACATCCGAGAAGACTTTTGACGTTTATTTAAAAACTAAATGGTTTGAGAAAAAGTACTTTCTAACTAAAGATTATTGTCTTAAATAATCTCCAAGAACAAAAAGTATGAAAATTCAACGATAGAAAAAGTATGCAAAATAATTACACAAAACAAAGGTGGGTAGGTATGTAAAAGGTAGGTATGTTAAAATAATTATAAATGAAAGTTAATAAAAAATAAGATGTAAAAAGTTACAATTATATCCATAAGATGTCGACAGTTAGTTATAATGTGACATGTAAACAAAAGACTTCAGCAGCGTACTTCTTCCCCAACAATACTAAACTTCTTGTCTTTATCATCACTATTGTCTCAATCGATCTTGTCTTGTAATATGGATGTGAGGGGAGGTTTATACTATTGTAATGATATGATATAAAGACTTCTGAATAGTCTCAAATACTTCCTGACAGCTTCGCCTGGGTTATTTGGCTCATAGGACATGGCATTGTTAGGGAATATTATGTCCATTTTATTTTTAAGATAATATCAACAATAGGACATTTTTACATAAATATTTATCATTAAATACCTTTATTGAGGCTTAAAAAAGGAATATTCAACGAGATAAATATATCAATACAATTATATCATCATAAATCATGATTATCATGTCATTTGAACTTTTTGTTCAAAGTAATAAATATTAATTGTTCTAATAACAGACGGGTAATAAGGAAAGATAATTGTCATTATTTAGAACTTCTCTAAAAGAAATTGTTATATCTTTTGGAAACCATAATTGCAGTGGTCATTGGTCAGATTTGAGTGAGGTCGCTCTTTAGGACTTTAGTGTTATAGAGGAGAGGAATAAGGATTTTGTGAATGCCTTTGCTGACCGAGCATGACCGTTATAGAAACACACTCGTAAAGAGACGTTTTACTGCAGTTTTATTTTAAATTATATTAGAAAACACTCAATTAAAAAGGTTTATTCTTTTTTTATTATTTATTTATTAGAAAAGGGGGACAAGCTTTAGAGCCACGGATTTTTCAATGGGTAGATTCTTATGTATGTTCCTCTACAGACCAATAAGCTTATGTCCATAGATTCTCTATACACTCTAAGCTGCCATCCATAGTAAATGCACAGTATATATATAGAGGAATAATCCAATACAATAGTAGAGCAGTCTGGAGATTGATTTGGCGAAACTGCTTAGAGGATTCACCACTGATGAGCCAAGCTCTCCTTATTTTTTAATTCTCCCTTTCTATGTGTGTGATTGAATAAAAATGTGCTTCTTTTGAGAGATTTTAAATATATTTATAATGAATATGTGTGTGGCTGTAAAATATGTATCCATTTTGACAGAAAGGGGCTATATGGAATATTTATAAAAGTATTGTATATTATAACATTTTTCATTGCAGTAAAGTCTGTAGAGATAGAATTCGATATGTAAAAAAAAAAATAATAAACAGATTGCCAAAAATATTAATTACAAATTTTAACGATAGATGGCAATTTAATTTTAAATCCTTCAATGTTGTATTAAAGATTTTCCTGCTGAAAATTTGTGAATAGAAAAAATTAGGCTCCTTTAAAAATAAGAAAAAACCTTTTGCACAATGTTTTCTAATAGTATTTAATAATATGTCTGCAAATAAGTAATTTTATTGCAATTAATAAATATTCAAAGTTGAATTTTACAATGCTTTCTTCAAATGATAAACCTTTTTTTTTCGCGACTATTTTCCTTTTAAAATGGGCGCTTTGTTTATTTTTAATGAAAATAATTATCTTATTATATATAATGAGAACGTAACACACACACATATGTTATAAAAACAAAAATGAGAGATTTCTGTTGTATTTTGATTGTTATTTATATAGAATTATTATTTGTTGCTTGATATTGGTATACATGAGTATTTTACGATATTGTTCTTTGCAGTCGTGGGAATAATCTTGAAAGAATAATAATAAAAATTGTTTTGATCAGATATATATTACTTTAATTGAACTTATGGAATATACACTGCGTGACATTGAAAATGGAACACCAAGAAATAGTGGCCAGAAAGTGATGAAACTCGGCAGACAGAGAGAGACAGGGACGAACAATAAGTGATCTTTATTTCAAAATGATAGTCATAATACAGAGCGAGAACGGCGTCGGCTTAGTAGCAAGTAGGACCACCGCGGACGGCGATGCACGCAGCAACACGTCTAGGTAGAGAGTCAATCAGAGTACGGATGGCGTCCTGAGGGATGGCTCTCCATTCCCTCTCAACCATTTGCCACAGTTCGTCTTCTGAACGCGGCTGTGGCAAGGCATGCAAACGGCGTCCAATGATGTCCCAGACGTGCTCGATTGGTGAGAGATCAGGAGAGTACGGTGGCCAGGGAAGCATCTGTACATCTTGCAGAGCTTGTTGGCTAATGCGAGCAGTGTGCGGTCGGGCGTTATCCTGCTGATAAAGGGCATTGGGTACCCCCTGAAGGTAGGGGAGTGTCACCGGTCGCAGCACATCATCAACGTATCGTTGGGCCGTCATAGTGCCCTGAATACGAAGTAAAGGTGACCTGGAATCATACGCGATTGCGCCCCAAACCATGATTCCACGTTGTCGCACGGTGGGGCGTTCCACAATTGCTGCCGGATTGGACCTTTCTCCACGTCGACGCCACACGCGTACACGGCGACTATCACTGGACAAGCAGAAACGCGCTTCATCTGAGAACACGACCCTGTGCCATTCCGTCATCCACGTCGATCTAGCCCGGCACCATTCCAAACGTTGGCGCCTATTTGTGGGGTCAATGGCAGTCTTCTTAGCGGACGGCATGAGTGCAAGCCATTAGCAACCAATCGACGGGAAATGGTTCTGGTCGAGATGGAATAATCTAGGGTGCCTTGCACATGTTGCAGGATGGCGGTACAAGTGGCTTGTGGGGCCGCCACTGCTTGTCGAAGGATACGCCGATCCACACGTGCTGACGTCACTCTGGTTGCGCCGACATTCCTATAAATTGCCACATTTCCTTGTTCCAACCATCTTATCCACAGTCGGTGCACCGTGGACGCACCAAGGTGTGTATCAGCTGCGATTTGACGTATGGACCAACCTGCCCTATTCAGTCCGATCACCATGCCCCTCGTAAAAGCGTCTGTCTGCTTGAACTGCCTCCGTTTACGATGACCTGGCATTCTCTGTTATTACACGTGTCTTTTGACACAAGAACAACATTTCTACAATGATTTTGCTTGAAGAAATAACGACACGAATACTGTCCTTTCTGCAAGTTCCTTCCCTTATATCTTACTCCATGTGCGCACGAGAGCTGCGCATTTTACATCATTTGCATAACTCGGTTAGGCGCGTCTACCCTGAAATTTGCATAATTTTCTGGCCACTATTTCTTGGTGTTCCATTTTCAATGTCACGCAGTGTATAAAAAAACATAATTTGATTAAAATGCTGCCTGGTTTAAGGCGAATAGAACAAGGAAAAACAAAATATTATTTACATAATGTACAAAAGTTTTGAGCCGGCCATCGGGATAGAGAAAGTATCTTTATTTTACGGGGCTGCTAACCAAAATGAATGATTTTTGAGCCCCGAAGGACATCGGGATAGAGAAAATATGGTTTTACGGGTTACTAACCAAAAGTTATTATTTTTGAGCCCAAGCGCGATGTCAGGTGGCAAGGGACCCTAGGATCTGGCAGCAGGAGATGTGTCGCAGGGGTAGTGGAAACGTTGGGCAAGCAGGGGAACAGCGCCAAGGTGCAGTGAGGCAGGAGCATTGAATTGGCCAGGAATCCAGTAGAAGGGGCAGATGGAATTGGAGGCAGAAGGTCCTTGAAGCCTAGAACTTGAGGGCCCTAGACTTCAGGATGGGGCAGCTTGAGGCTCTCGCCTCGTGCTTGTCAGGAAGGCCCTTGGAGCAGCAGTTGGCACATTTGGAGGTGCGCTGGTCAGCAATGGATGGGCAGGCGCGGCCTTCATGGCCGTCTTGACCGCAGTGGAAGCACTTAGGAGCTCTGGAGCATTGGGCAGAGTTGTGGCCGAAGCCACAACAGCGGAAGCAGACGCGGGCGCGGATGGACTCCTCGAAGTTGAGGATTACTCCATCAACCACGAAAGAGTGACCTCTGGCGGTCGATTTAACAGAGTATTAGAATCTATGAAATATAATTTATATATAAAATAAAATAATATTTTTATATAACATATGAAATATATATATAATTCTCCATATTATGTTATATAAAATAAAAAACGAAACGGCTTCCGTTTGCTTTGCTTTATTTTATATTCTTCTGAAACTTTCGGGTTTTATAAACCCTTCTACAGTGTGTGTGTGTGTGTAGAATTTGATAAAATGAAACTTAATATATTTAATTAATATTCATATCATATTTACATGTTTCTGATTTCTATATATCAACTATTTAGTATTTGTATATATTTATATTTTTCAGTTTATCATTACTCTTCACAATTCATTCTTTCATACCTCATCCCTAAAAGGTTAGAAATAATCGTTATTTCACTTTAGAATAAATTTTGATTTGTCGTTGAAAAGAAACACTTGCGGGAATAATTTTCAAACGTCGTTTCACAATCACAAGCCACATTATATTATATTATATGTATATATATATATATATATAATAAATAGTTATTTAATTTTATAGTCCAGTTTTGTATTAAGATTATCTTCACTATTATGATCATTTAAATTCAAATTATAAAATTTGTAAAATGTTATTAATTTGTAGATAGAGAGAGAAAAAAAAAATCCTTTACTTCTACTACATCCTCAAGTTAATTATATATTTATAATTAATAACAATAAAAATTAACAAAGTAACGTCTATTACATCGGCTTTTACACGTCATTCAGACATACTCTAATCCTATATATAGAATAATCGAAGAGAGAATATATATAATAGTTAGAAAAAAGAGAGAAAGACAGAACCATGCACTTTTAATCAAACTAATAATAAAGAAAAAAAAAGAGTTTTATAAAGAAGGTAGATAAGATTGTTAGTATATATATATATATATTTTTTATGATTTTATATTTTATCCTTTTTTTTTTAAAGATTTTTAAAGGTTTTTTTATTTTATAATATGATTATAGATAGTTGTATATAGTAATATATCTATAGTATGAATTAACATTTGTTATAAGTTTGGATATTATGTTTTGAAACCCTAATGGTAGACCAGACATACACAAAAGACTTTAAATTGAAATGAATTGGAAAAAGAGATCTGCTGGAACGGGGATCTTCAGATAAAAATTCCAGCGACATTTCACCCCCGCTGGAATTTTTATCTGAAGATCCCCGTTCCAGCAGATCTCTTTTTCCAATTCATTTCAATTTAAAGTCTTTTGTGTATGTCTGGTCTACCATTAGGGTTTCAAAACATAATATCCAAACTTATAACAAATGTTAATTCATACTATAGATATATTACTATATACAACTATTTATAATCATATTATAAAATAAAAAAACCTTTAAAAATCTTTAAAAAAAAAAAGGATAAAATATAAAATCATAAAATATATATATATATATATACTAACAATCTTATCTACCTTCTTTATAAAACTCTTTTTTTTTTTCTTTATTATTAGTTTGATTAAAAGTGCATGGTTCTGTCTTTCTCTCTTTTTTCTAACTATTATATATATTCTCTCTTCGATTATTCTATATATAGGATTAGAGTATGTCTGAATGACGTGTAAAAGCCGATGTAATAGACGTTACTTTGTTAATTTTTATTGTTATTAATTATAAATATATAATTAACTTGAGGATGTAGTAGAAGTAAAGGATTTTTTTTTTTCTCTCTCTATCTACAAATTAATAACATTTTACAAATTTTATAATTTGAATTTAAATGATCATAATAGTGAAGATAATCTTAATACAAAACTGGACTATAAAATTAAATAACTATTTATTATTATAATTAATTTAGATTTAGCTTGCTAATCTAATCAAATCTAACTGATATAAGTTATCATTATTATCAGTTTGCTCCTTAAGTTTTAAAATTAGAATCACTGTTATAATTTTGTTATATATGTTATAGATTAGAAATTTTTTGTGTGTTTGATTGTTGAAAAGAGGTGCAGTCGTGGAAAAATAAAAATAATTATTTACCTTTCAAGCAGATTTTTATTTTGAATCTCTTGAAGTAAAAATATACATATAAAATTATTTATATCACAGGAAAATAGAATTTATATAATGAATCCTATAATCGTGGATAAAAGATAGGTAGGGTTAAATATACATATTTACAACAATAATAATTAAAAGTGATATTTTTTTGAATATATGGTCAAAAATGCAGAACAGTCAATGAATGAAAAAATAAAAAATATGTTTTAAAAAAAAAAAATAAAATATTTGTATTTTAGATTATATAATATATATATATATGGCGACTACACTTTGCTTCAGCGAGCCGCGAACTAGGACGGCCTTGGCAACCGCGAGCGTCAACCTGACTACGCATGCGCGCGGGACATCATCAGATATCTGGCATGCGCGGTAAACAACAAGGCCTGCTCGAACGGCCGTTACTTCAACCGTTGCTTCTTTTCTATTTTTATATTTCTGGCTTTAAATAAATTAATTTTAATTATAATTTTATCAGCAGCCTTTCCACAAGCCACACCAACACATCACGCAACAATTCTACATATATATATATATGAAAAATAGTACAAATGTAATATTGTACTGGGATAAGGTGCATAAATTAAGAAAAAGGCATCTCCTTATCGTGCAACTGAAAGTTGCTAATGGCTTGCGCCATCTATCGGAATAAATATCAACTATTCTCGTTGATTTTTATTTATTCCAGAATTGGCCAAATACCCATTCTTGATTAATCAAGAAAAGCTAACCACGGACGCGTTTCGGGCTGTTGGCCCTCATCAGCGTGGTGCAAGCTGTACCTCAACGACCAAAAAACTGGTCATTCAAGGCATCCTGAAAAATCATGAAACGGGTAGCACGATAAGGAGATGCCTTTTTCTTAATTTATGCACCTTATCCCAGTACAATATTACATTTGTACTATTTTTTCACATTGTGTAGCGTTCTCACGCAATTCTGGCCTTAACTACCCGTTTCATGATTTTTCAGGATGCCTTGAATGACCAGTTTTTTTGGTCGTTGAGGTACAGGGTTCGTTGAGATTTTGGGTTCTTTTGGCCAGCTAGCTCTCCACCTGTGCACATCTCTGCTCTCTTGCTCCTGCCATGACTCCCTCTAGGAAGAAGAAGAAGAATTCCCAGAAGCCCCCTGTGCCCTTTGTGACCCTCGCTCAACTGGAAAAGGAGAACGATGACGCAAAGAATCGGTTCTTGGAGGACATGCAGGTTCGTGGACCTTCCACCAATTTTATCCTGTTCGGGCACCTGGCCGACCTTATCAAAGTGCGGACTGAGCAGATCACGGCCCTCCTTGCTGAGGTAGAGAATCTCTCCGGCACCCTCGCGTCCTTCAAGGAGCTGGACGAAATCAAGCCACAGACTGCCTGCCAAAGCACTCAAACCAGCCCTGCTCCTTCCTGCAAGGGAACCAGCACTCAGACTGACCCCACCAAGCCCGCTACTCCCGCTCCAACCAAGAGGAAGCACCCTGAGGCTCCCTACCCGCCCGCAAAGAGGACCAACTTGAAAGTTCTCGCAAAACCTGCGCCTTCTCGTGTCTCCAAGCCTGCGGCCGCCCAAGTGGTCCTCCATGGGGAAAAATCGGCGGCCCACAGGCTGACCCAAGAGCAATGCTTAAAGCTGTCCGCGCTGCCCACACTCTATCCCAAGGCGTTTGGGCCTCCCTGCGAACCAAAGGGAAGCTTGTCCTCCACTCCAGCAACCCCGATACCATCCCAGCTGTTACCACCTCCCTGGCCAACAAGCTGGATGGCATGAAGGTCCGCCAACAGAAGGTGATCCTGCCTCGCATCTGCCTCTTCAAAGTGGATGAGGAAACATCCAACTCCACCATTGAAGAGACGCTGCTGGCAACCCCTGCTGTCAGCCAACTCCCCGGGGACAAGGTGGTGCGCGTGGCGCATCGTTCTGCACCCAGAAACGGGACATGCACCGCCTTCATCGAGGTGGACCTCACAACCTTCAGAGCTCTGGGCAATCGCGGAAGGATCGTGGTGGATGGAGTGATCCTCAACTTCGAGGAGTCCATCCGCGCACGAGTCTGCTTCCGCTGTTGTGGCTTCGGCCACAACTCTGCTCAATGCACCAGAGATCCCAAGTGCTTCCACTGCGGTGAAGGCGGCCATGAAGGTCGTGCCTGCCCCTCCGCTGCCGACCGGCGCACTTCCAAGTGCGCCAACTGCTGTGCCAAGGGCCTCTCAGACAAGCACGAGGCGAGAGCCTCAAGCTGCCCCACCTTGAAGCTTAGAGCCCTCAAGTTCTAGGCTTCCAGGACCTCCTGCCTCCTCAATTGGCCTCCATCCAGGCTTCTCACCCATCAAGGTGCTGTTTCCCTGACCTCTCCAGCTTCTCCCCCCCCCCCCCCCCTGCGATGACACCTCCACTGCCAAATCCTAGGATCCCTTGCCACCAGCTCGCGTTCTGCAGCCATAGTAGGGCTAGAAGACCTTATTTGTTGGCCAATTAGCCCGGATTCTCAAGAAACTCTAGTTGAGGTACAGCTTGCACCACGCTGATGAGGGCCAACAGCCCGAAACGCGTCCGTGGTTAGCTTTTCTTGATTAATCAAGAATGGGTATTTGGCCAATTCTGGAATAAATAAAAATCAACGAGAATAGTTGATATTTATTCCGATAGATGGCGCAAGCCATTAGCAACTTTCAGTTGCACGATAAGGAGATGCCTTTTTCTTAATTTATGCATCTTATCCCAGTACAATATACATATAACGAGTTTACAGAAGCTGCCTGGCCGGCATTCATTGTTCTTTGAATTAAAGATACTTCGGCCAGTAAATCTTTTTATTATCTCGACGTTTCAACAAAAATATTTTGTCCTCGTCAGGAGCCAACAAAAATGAAAACATTTGGTAACGCGTTAAAAATAATTCTGTTAAAAAAATATATTTCTGGTCAGAGATTTCAATATGGGTATTTCTTCAATCATCGTTTGAGGTTTCAAAAAGCTCGAAAGCATTAATTGAAGTTGATGGTAAAAATTCCCCAGAATGATCAATTAAAATGATTTATATCAATAGGAGAATTTACAATTATTGTCTTTATTAATCTAAAATCATTTTGGATTAATAAATGAAATTATTACATTAATCAAATATAAATCTCCAAGTTTCTTTATTTACACTTTTAACGAGTTTACAAGTTTTCGGGTTTTAAACGACCGACCCTTCTATAGGTAAAAAACAGAATACACCAATACCTCGCTTTGCGTCGTTTCGTTTTGCGTTTTTTTCGAAGTTGCGTCGCTGCTTAATTTTTACTGATTTTCACTGTGCGTTGTTAGATTTTCGAAGTTGCGTTTTTTTGGATTCGAGTCTTTAATTTATTTATTTTTTTTCCCTAAAATATGGCAACACCTTTGTTTTTGATTGCGCCTTCACATATTTTCACTTTGCGTCGTTTGAATTTGCGTCGTGTTTTTTTGGAACGTAACCCCGACGCAAAGCGAGGTATGGGTGTAGTTTTCTTTTCTGAAACAGTTTTACCAGTAGAAGGGTCGTTTAAAACCCGAAATCTTGTAAACACGTTAAAAGTTTAATAAATAAACTTATCCTCGGAGATTTATATTTGATTAATCTAATTGATACAGAGGATTATAATTCTAATAAATAAAATTATTGCAAATCTACTTATTGATATATTGCGATAAGACTTTTGCAATTATTCTTAGATGATTTAATTATAATTCAATCTTCTATAATTATATTTTCACTAAAACATCTATGATTATAAATGTTTTAGTATAGGAAAAAATCGCAGTAATTCTTCACGGATATATTAGTTATTGGTGTTGTCATAACTATTACTTCCTCCAACACAGTCTCCAATCAACAAAACCAGTCAATCCAAAGAACTAAGTGAAATGTTCCATTAGACATTCCTGCAGAGTGAGAGATGTAATTTTCCCAAATTGATTGCTTTTATTAAATAAAGTAACTGCACCGAGTGGCCAATACAATTTCATTAGTTTTAAGTAGAAAATATTGGGAATAAATATCCCGGAGAAAGATGTTTTATTATTAAATCAAGTTATTGGCAATTTGTTCTTGGCGCTAGATCTCGTATTAAATTACGACTACGTATATATAGGATTACATTTAATTTGCCTGCGCTGTCGGATTGTAGAATGATTTGGGGGACATTCAGGAATTCGTGGGATCAGTAACAGTCATTAGAATATGGGATGACAAGACTGATACATGCATATCATTGAAAAAAAAACATATCGGCATGTTTCTCACTAGAATTTAAAGTAAAACGTATTTGCGTTGCCTATTTTGAATCGATAGAATTTTACATGATTCCTATTGTGATTATAAAATACTTTGAGAAAGCGTATTTCTACATTTGTTAATTCTACATTGTCGTCCACATATTTACGTTCCAAAAATAATAATAATATCTTGTATGATATATTATTTGAGAGAAAAATTCCACCCAGGAAGGAGCGTTTTGCCGACCGTAATGGAACGTTATTTGTATCTCATCCATAGGAAATCCCTACAGAATGTTAGGTGGAAATGCCACTTCGAATTCAATAAACTCTGCGTAAACTTGAACTTCAAACTTCCGTCGTTAAGAATAAAAGATCCAGTAAAAAATCCTTTCTCAGCCAAAGTTATTGCAGAGAACCAGCGTTGTCTGCTCTGAGCCAGGATACACGGCTGTAACTCCAACATCCTGCTTATTTCTATGACAGTGAAAGACTTATTTTCATCACTTCTTAAGTTGTTATTCCAGCCAGAATGTTATATTTAATTATTTAAAATGCACTCTTCCCTCTGGATGGAATATTTTCTTTCAAATGACACACACATTCTGCAATTCCAGAAGCTACACACATCATCTCTCTAAATCCCTTTAACACAAATCTCCATATATTTCTCACTCTAAAAACCGTACAGCCTATTACAATAGTAGAAGGGGCTGGTAATTTGACCTGTGAAACCGCTGGGAGAGTCCTCTGTTAAGCAGGAACCGATCAAATGCGACATATGGAAATATCGATGAGGTCCAATGAATCAATTTGCATATATTTTATACAGGCTTTTTCTATTGACAAGTTTGAAGACATGTTATAATGAATTAAAGATTCATTTATATATAAATAGTCAGATCAACCAAATTTGGAATTGAAAATTTTGACATCTACAAATAAAACTTATTGTGAATACGAGGGGTGTCCCATAAGTCCGTGGCCCGACCATAAGAACGAAATATTTGAAACTAATAAATTTTACCAAATATATCTTAAAGCCTTGTTTAAAGATGTGTACATTTTTAAATTTCTAGAACTAACCGTTTTTTTGTTATGGGTTCTGAAAGAGGACAAGAAACAGGAATCATCTCAAATGGAGACAAACGAGATTCGTGCTGTAATAAAATATCTTTGTGAGAAAGGAATGTCGCCGAAGGAAATCTATGAGGGTATGGTGTATACATTAAGGGAAGATGCTCCTTCCTATAGCACAGTAAAAAAATGGGTAGCTGCGTTTAAATTAGGGAGGATCAGCACCGAAGACGAACATCGGCCAGGAAGACTTGTTGAGTCAGTTACATAAGAAAACATCGACAAGATACATGATTTGGTTATGTTGGACAGAAGAATGACAGTTCGTCGGATAGAAGAGACCTTGGGTATTCTAAAAACAACAGTGGATCGGATTATAAGAGAACACTTGGGCCTCGGGAAGCTTTCTGCCCGTTGTGTTCCCAAACTTTTGACACCCGATCAAAAGGCTGTAAGGAGAAAGTTATTTTCAGACAATCTTGCGTTATTTGAATCCAATCCAGAGGAATTTGTCAGTAGATTTGTTACCATGGATGAGACTTGGGCCCATCACTTTACACCAGAGTCCAAGCAACAATCCATGCAATGGAGAACCTCCGGTTCCCTTCCTCCCAAGAAAGCCAAGACAGTTCCATCAGCAGGGAAGGTTATGATGTCTGTCTTTTGGGATTCCGAGGGTGTACTTCTTCTAGACTTTCTGAATAAGGGTCAAACCATCACTGGCAATTATTATGAAAATCTTGTGAAGCAACTATGAGAAGCTATCAAGGAAAAGAGAAGAGCAATGTTGTCCAGGAAGATTGTTTACCATCAAGACAATGCTCCGAGTCTTCGGTCGCTGCAAGCCATGGCTGCTATTTATGATTCTGGCTTTGAACTTTTACCACATGCACCCTATTCACCAGATCTAGTTCCGTCTGACTTCCACCTATTTCCTCATTTGAAAAAGTCACTTTCTGGCATTCATTTTAGGTCAGATGAAGAGGTCATTGATACTGTAACCTCATTTATGAGTCACTTGAAACATCGTTCTTTTTGGAGGGCATAAAAGCACTAGAACATTGCTGGAAAAAGTGTATAGACATTAAAGGGGATTATGTTGAAAAATAAATCATCATCATTTTATTAGTCATCAACATATATAGTCACGACCGTCTTTCCACCGTCAATCAATTCCTCAATTCCTCATGTCACGGATGCGCGCGCATCATCACTAGAGTAATATATTAAAAGCCAACAATGAAGAATGAATGTAAGATAAAAAGCCAACAATGAAGAGTAAATATAATATAAAAAGCCAACAATGAAGAATAAATGTAAGATAAAAAGCCAACAATGAAGAGTAAATATAATATAAAAAGCCAACAATGAAGAATGAATGTAAGATAAAAAGCCAACAATGAAGAGTAAATATGATATAAAAAGCCAACAATGAAGAATGAATGTAAGATAAAAAGCCAACAATGAAGAGTAAATGTAATATAAAAAGCCAACAATGAAGAATAAATGTAAGATAAAAAGCCAACAATGAAGAGTAAATATAATATAAAAAGCCAACAATGAAGAGTGAATGTAAGATAAAAAGCCAACAATGAAGAATGAATGTAAGATAAAAAGCCAACAATGAAGAGTGAATGTAATATAAAAAGCCAACAATGAAGAATGAATGTAAGATAAAAAGCCAACAATGAAGAGTGAATGTAATATAAAAAGCCAACAATGAAGAATGAATGTAAGATATAAAGCCAACAATGAAGAGTGAATGTAAGATAAAAAGCCAACAATTAATAGTAAATGTAATATAAAAAGCCAACAATGAAGAATAAATGTAAGATAAAAAGCCAACAGAGTGAATGTAAGATAAAAACCCAACAATGAAGAGTAAATGTAATATAAAAAGCCAACCTTGAAGAATGAATGTAAGATAAAAAGCCAACAATGAAGAGTGAATGTAAGATAAAAAGCCAACAATGAAGAGTAAATGTAATATAAAAAGCCAACAAGGTGAATGTAAGATAAAAAGCCAACAATGAAGAGTAAATATAATATAAAAAGCCAACAATGAAGAGTAAATATAATATAAAAAGCCAACAATGAAGAGTAAATCTCTATATATATAAAAATGAATGTTTGTCTGTTTGTATGTTTGTTTGTATGTCTGGTATACAAATTCGCAGTAGTTCACTAATTCAAACCAAAATTTCCATACATAGGTAAAAAATACGGGGAAGACGATAGGCTATTTAAAAATATATATAAATCAATTATTAAAACTATATATTTTTAGTCAGAAAATGATGATGACGATATTGCTGTATCATGTTTGATTATCAGATACAAAATTATATCGGGAAAAATTCCAAAAAGCAGAGACCACGGGTGAAACCAGTTCATTATTTTGTACGCAGGAACAAAATTCTAACAGAAAAACATTCATTCGAGCAGAAAACAAAAGCCAGATCATCTTTCTATAAAAATATCGCTTCTCAGACACAAAGTTTGCAGCGGGACGTTTCACAAGTGTGACATCCACGGCGCCAATTTATAATTGTAACAAATAGTATTGGAATAAAAACATTCAATCGGGTAAAACACGGGCGTTGCCCGGGTCATTCGTCTAGTTTTCTTTATATGTTGGGCTACGGACTTATGGGACACCCCTCGTACAACTAATTTAGCGCGCGAATGTTTATTTTTCAAATATAAAACACGTTACTGATTCCATACTGAAATAAAAATATATATTGGGAGGGTCTGGCTCATCAGCGGTCAAGCTTCTCAACGGTTTCACAAGTTCAATAAGAATAATAAGGACATTGTTACTGAATCGTGTCCATTTTTAAATACGGGTGGCACGATTTTGCCTTATAATTAATTTATGTATTTATTTCAATTTATAGAGCTATGTTTCCCTAGGGACACTTGCGTTGTCATACATGTATGCCTTTACATTTGTCTATACATATATATGCAATAATTTTAGGCCGTGAATAGAATAGTCATATGATGTTAACAAGGAGAAAGAGAGAGAAAAAACCAGAAAAGAGAACTGTGTACAAAAGAAAGAAGTGTCTGGCAATATGTACAATCAACCTAATATAAATTATCAGCTTCTTAAAAGATATTTGTTGCTAAATAATTCAAAATATATCTACAAAAGGTTTTAAATTTAATATACATTTCTTTACTGGAGATAAAAATACTTGGATCTGTAACAATTAAATTATTTACGATTCTATAGACTTGAAAACAAGACAATCCAGTAAAAGATGTATTTTATAATTATAATTAATTTATATATTTATTGAACTTAGTGACCATTTTATATCCTAATTTCAATTACTACGGTAAAACTTGTCTTGAGAGACAATCCAGCGAATTTACCTTAGTGCCTTGAGTAGCCACATAATATGTAGGTTGAAATTTATACCATTGGCAAGATGTCAATAAAATTATGGTAATTTTCAAATTATCTACTGTCCTTAGAGCAATAAAAAAATGTTGAGAGAGTCTGGCTTATCAATGGTAAACCTTCCCAGCGGTTTTGCCTGTTTAATCAACCATACCGCGCTTTTTAAAACACTAATACTTTATAGAACAACGTTTAACAAGTTTTACCGCAAATGTTTCTTTACACAGAACGAAAAATAATAATTTTAATCATTTAAGGAGAAATAACGAATATTCCTATCCTTAGGAATGAAGTATGAAAGGATGAATTGTGAAGAGTAATGATAAACGAAAAAATAAAAGTGTCCGTTCATCATTACTCTTCACAATTCATTCTTTCATACCTCATCCCTAAGGATAGAAATAGTCGTTATTTATCCTTAAAATAAATAAAATTACGATTTTTCGTTCTGTAAAAAGAAACATATACGGTAAGACGTGTTAAACGTCGTTCTATAATCATATCCGCACTAATACTTTATATTGGATAATTCTGATTATATTTCCGATACAGCAAGTTATGGACATGAATTTCGAGGACAGTATAAATCCATATAAATATTTGCATCGATCAATTTTCTTTCGCGAACAGTTTATACAAGGCTAGCTATACATTAACTAAACATAAGACTATAACGCGTTATCTATATACATGAAACTATTATAAGCACGAATTTTTATTTTTCAAATAAAGTAAAATTATTTTGCTTCACTTCGAAGTAATTATTTGAAAAAGAAAAATCCGTGCTTAGTAGTTTCATTTCGTGCATATAGGTGGCGCGTTATTCTTTTATGTTTAAACAATTAAAAGGTTTCTGGAGATTAGTTTCTTTATATTTTATTAAAACCGTCAAAAACTTTCGGGTATCTCTGTCCTTCTACAGGAGAACATATTTAATGAATAAAACGCCGCCTGATGCCAAACATTTATTCATTATATATGTTCTCTTGTAAAAAGACAAAGATGCCCGAAAGCTTTAGACGGTTTTAATAAAATATAAAGAAACTTATATCCGGACACTTTTAATTGTTTAATTAATGTTCAGGGGATTTAAATCAATTGATTGTTTTATGTTTAATAAAGAGTTAAGTTGAAGAAAACAACAGTAAAGTAGAACGAGAGATGCTGAAACAAGAAGTTGATTATTCTTTGAGTGTGAAAGCCTGTAAAAAAATAGGAACTTACCCTCTATTATTAATTTGTTTATTTTTCTTTGTCGTCTGTTTTGCACAAGTTGAATCTGGTTAGAACGATGTATGAAAATTAGATGATTCTTTTGTTGCCTTAAATACGAGGTAATTAACTCGTTTCTCTCTCTATATATAAAATGCTTGAAGTTTAATAAATTAAATTTATAAATCTGAAAGTTGTCTTCAAAAACGATCCAACAGATACACTATAATTGTGGAGTAGAGAGTATGTATATAGGTATTGTCTCGGGAAGCTAGGAAATCCTCAAGTTGATCTCTAGCTTCTCTGTTGACTTTATTAAATTTTCAGGAGTGTCCGCACGAGTCAATATTGCATGAAGTGCGCATGATCGATGGAGTGTAGAGCTCATTTGCATGTTATTACTTCGCCAATTATCTCCAGGGAATCATTCAAAATGAATTTTTCCTCTTCAAAACCAAATGTTTTTTTTTTCCTCCAACCGCGTATTTGTGCAAACTTTGCCTTTTTATTCTATTAGAAGCCGGAGTATTTTTGTGTTCACAGAAATTTCGATGCGAAACTTCCAAATTGAATTTTAAATTCTTTCAAACGATTTTAATATATTTATTCTGATGATGCTTGATTTTCACATTTTTCAGAAGTTGATATCGAGTTGACTCTTCTTGAAGTACTGTGGAATATGAATTGGCTCATAAATCTCAAATTCTTCGTACAAAAATACTTTCGTTTGATGTGAAATTTTGTATTTAAAGTGAATCATCCTGTTTCCAGATATAATTTTCATTTTGAAAAAAATTTAATTCTAATACTTCTAATACATCTAGCTTTCAGAGATGAAATTAGTATCTAACAGCGTTTGTTGTTATTCATATTTGTACTCGTTCAGAAGGTCGGTCATGTCCGAAATCTAGAGAAGGTACCAATAAATAGAATTTTTAATATTTTTAATAAAATTTATCTCCAGAAAACAAGCTGCAGTATTTTAATTCAAAACCCGATGATTGACATCTATAGTATGTACTAGCTTTCTTATACCTTATAGTGTTCTTTTTCTTTTTCTTTTATGTTTGTCCTCCCTTTTTTATTTTTGTCGTACCTTTTATGTGTATTTGTTTTGATGTGTTAACCTAATTTTACTTTAGGTCCTAGTATTTGATTTAATTTTATATGGCTAAGCCGGTTACATGTGTTAATATTTACTAACACATAGAAAACAAACGTTGAAGCCATCCAAGTAGAAAGCAATACTTATATGCTGACAGACGAATCCTACATTTGGAATGGCTTGGACACCCCGTGACACATCCTTCCTATACATCACTATAGCTTGTCTTCACAACTGCCCTACAACAGCGCAAAGAAAATCAAAGACCAATACTGTCAACAATTGAACCACATCTTAACAGCTCAGGTATCCACAGAATCGCGGAGTATAAATATTGTTGGAGAAACAGATATCCTACCAACTACACTGATGGAAAAATAGAGATCAAGCTACCAGTGTACGAGATGTAGAGGTAGAGAGCGAGCTAACAGTGTACGAGATGTAGAGGTAGTGAGAGCCACCAGTGTACGAGATGTAGCGGTAGAGAGTGAGCTACCAGTGTACGATATGTAGAGGTAGAGAGAGTGAGCTACCAGTGTACCAGATATAGATGTAGAGAGAGCGAGGTACCAATATACGAGACGTAGAGAAAGCTACTAGATGTAGAGAAAGAAATCCCCTGAGTGCCCCCAATAATTGCAAGGCAAGCAACGCAGCCCGGATTATCCGAGGGGCACAATTAAAGGATTACAACAAGAGGCATACACGGCCAGCCAGAGTCAATTAATAATGCAACAAGAGGACCTCGCCCTCAAAATGAGATTTTTCTATAAAAATAAAACATCTTCCACTTTTTCCTTTTCTTCACTCGCTATAATATTTATTAGACGTTTCTCTTCTAATTTTAATCACTCCTTTTTGGGGACGTTTTTCTTTTCTTACTTAAGTATTCCCTCTTGTTAATTAATCCTTGTGCATCTTGAAATATCTAGGATGATAGGGCATCCGATTGATAGGAAGATTTTGGGACATAAAGAAAAAATATCTTCTTCTATATAGTTTCTTATAATACTTATAAATGACTGCGGCGTATAATTATAAAGCTATACAAACAGTTTAACCGCATAAGTTTATTTTTTATATTTATGAAAAATCATTTTTTAATTTCAAAGAGAAATATTTAATAATTTCTAACTTTTTTGGATGACGTATGAAAAGGTTGAATATATGAAGAGTGATGGTCTATATATGAATGGATGACGTATGGAAGGGTGAAAAATATGAAGAGTAATGGCGAACGGAAAAATAAAAGTGTCCAGGAGCGGGAATCGAACCCACAACCTTCTGCTTACCGGGCAGGTGCCATGTCCACTAGGCGTCCAGGATAGCCTAGTGGACATGGCACCTGCCCGGTAAGCAGAAGGTTGTGGGTTCGATTCCCGCTCCTGGACACTTTTATTTTTCCGTTCGCCATTACTCTTCATATTTTTCACCCTTCCATACGTCATCCATTCATATATAGACCATCACTCTTCATATATTCAACCTTTTCATACGTCATCCAAAAAGTTAGAAATTATTAAATATTTCTCTTTGAAATTAAAAATGATTTTTCATAAATAAAAAATAAACTTATACGGTTAAACTGTTTGTATAGCTTTATAGTTTCTTATATAATATACACTGTATAACAAAAAAAAATCGACGCACCAAGAAGGAGTTGCCAGATTAGGACAAATATTGGTGCATGTAAAGAGCATGTATTGGGAAAAAAACGATTAAAAGTTTGATCGTCACAAATTGAGAATGTCAATATGTCGTTGAACCCCCACTGGCCTGGATGCAGGCTGCCACCCGGCGTGTCATGGACTGATAAAGATTTTGGATGGTGTGCTGCGGGATTTCTTGCCAAATTGTCTCCAACTGTCGGGCTAAATAGTCAACATTCCGGGATGGTTGCAATCGCCTTCCCAATACGCCCCAGATGTGCTCTATGGGCGAGAGATCAGGCGATCTTGCTGGCCACGGAAGAGTTCGGCAAGATGAAGACAATCCATAGTAACACGTGCCGTGTGTGGCCGGGCATTATCTTGTTGAAAAGTAAGCCCGGGGTGATGTGAGAGGAACGGCAACAAAGCAGGCCGTAGAATGTCATCTACGTACCGTTGTGCTGTCAGGGTGCCAGGAATGACTACCAATGGGGTCCTACTATCAAATGAAATGGCACCCCAGACCATAACGCCCTGTTGTGGACCTGTGTGGTGTTCGACAGTAAGGCCAGGATCCACACGCTGCCCAGGACGTCTCCAGACACGTTTGCGACGGTCGTCAGGACACAGTAAGAAACGGGACTCGTCACTAAAGACTATACGTCCCCAGTCAGCGCAGTTCCAAGTTGATCGCTCCCGACACCACTGTAGGCGGACTTGTCGGTGCACTGGTGTGAGGGGTAGGCATCGTAACGGTCGGCGAAATCTTAGATTCCGCTCTCTCAGTCGCCTGTTGATGGTCATTTCGAACACTTGTGTGCCGGTCACACGTTGGATGGTAGATAACAAGGATTCCGGTGCTGCGACAGCCATTCTGACAATTGTTTTGTCCTCCCGTTCTGTTGTTGCCCTTGGTCGACCGCTGCCGTCCTGACGTTGCATACTTCCGTTGTTGAACCACTTTTGCAAACATCGCCTAATAGCCGCATCACTTCGACACAGATGTCGCGCGATTAGTCGATTAGACCAACCAGCCTCTTTCAATCCAATGGCACGACCAGTTTCAAACTTTGACATATGTTCGTAATGAGCACGAATCTTTCGGCGAGGAATTGATACAGTAGAAATAGGCGTACTGCTAAAATATTAAACGGAAATTCTGAAAATCAGCTCGTGCCGCGCCGAAAATTGAGTCTAGAATGCTCTTGCTGGATGCGCAGTTCAGATGCGCTGGAGCTCTTGCTTTGCATAATTCGGCCACCAAATTTCAATCCTTTGCATGTTTGGTCGAAACCTCTTTGTATACGTATTTTCATATAAATCGGACAACTGCTTCTGGGTGCGTCGATTTGTTTGTTATAGAGTATATATAATTAAAATATTGTAACATAGAAAAATAGGAACTACAAACTTAAGGACGACACACCAATTTATTTAAGGCAAGAACAAAACAACATTTATAAAATACCAGAGTGGCAATAAGTTTTCAGAGTATTAAAATATATCAAAATGAATAATCCTGTAATAAAATTTTATATACTTGTATGTACGTATATTATATACGAAAGGAAGTAAAACAAATATATCTATCAAGTGTAAGTTGTACTGTCATAAGATGCCCTTTTCTCAATATTCAAATTTGATTCGCCAAAAAGGTTTAAAAAGTCTCAGGTTTGCATAACTTTACCCTGAGTGTTAATTTTATCTTCAGACAATATTTTATACTGCGTTAATGATCTATTAGTTCCTCAAAAGGTCACTTCTCTATAATATTTCCTATTCTTTACAATTTTTTTATCTAGAATTTTCCTTTCGAGTTATATACACTCTTGGACAAAACTTAAGAAATTTGTACCTTTTAGCATATATATTAGGATTCATACAATAACTCTGAAATATATTTGATACACAGTGACCTTTATTGAAGACATACGAGATAACCAAATGTGAGAAAAATTATCTCTGTCTCCCTAACATGAGCATAAAAACGTTCCACTTCCTTAAGTTTTTGTCCATGAGTGTATATTTCTACTGTCCTCTAAGTTCTTATATCCATAGATTCGTTAAATACCTTAACCAACAATTCCTTTCTAGTTCTAGGTATAAATAACAATAGCCCAATATCATATTAGATGTAAACATGTAATACCACAGCGGTCTGGTGGATTATTACCACTGGGGTAAGGTTCACTACTGAGGGCCAAGCCCTCCAAATATATTTTTCATCGCAGAAATTGTTTAACTCATTTTTAAAAATAGTGCCAAAATGGAATCGCTTCTAAAAAACATCTAGTTAATTGCGTCAATTGGTTGGGATGGAAGTGTAAAAGAATCGGGAATCATTGAAGGAATTCAACTGCATCGACTTCATCTTTGAACCAAGTTCAACCTTGGCAACAGTTGACAATAACCACACACATCTCCCTCAAAATTAATATTCCATAAATATGAATAATAAAAGGGTCCAATAAAAATCCGATAAAATAACATCGTTATATTTAAAAGACACTATTGATAACAATCATAAAGAGAATAGTGATAAAAATATTTCCCACGCGCGCCTTAAGGAAAGAGTTTTTAAAAATAAGTGTTCATAAATACTTTGAGTTTATGTCAGCACTGGCAGATTTATAACCCAAGCCATGTGCAGGAGTTACGGCCTCTGATGGTCCCCAGATCTGCTCGGGTTTCAGCCATCTGCTCAATCGTCGGGAACAATTCTTAAATCCTATAAGTCTTCACAACCTCTCAACAATGATATAAACCTGAATGAGGAGTTCTAGTATAGTTAACAATAAGACGTCATCTAGATACATGAATAGCTTACAGTTTAACACTTCAACAATTATGCGTTAACTTGGTTCTTGGATAAGAAAACTCACAACTTAATATTTCAACAAGGAAGGTCAAATTGGTACTTAGATAAGAAAACTTGAGATTTAACACTTCAACAATAACACGTTAACATGGTATTTGTATATATATATAAGAAAAACTTACAATTTAACACTAAGAAATTAACTTGGAAATTGTGTGAGTATAGAGATTCTACAATTTAAAACATTTAAACAAGAGGTCAAAATGGTGCAAAAGATAATGTAGTCTATAGATATTGTGTGTGTGCTTCAATACAATAGAAGCTTATTTAGATTGTTACACGTCATACTTTATTTGTACGTGAGAATACAGTCGTCTTAGTCCATATACGATACATATTTGACTATGTATTATGACAATAATTTGGCATACTAATACATTACAAGAGAAGGAATCGCCAGACATCATCTTGAAGAAGGAATAATTCTTCTTCAACATACTAATACATATTGATAAATATTCTAACAAAGATGACCGTGCTAGTCGTCGAAATATCAATATAAAGTTAAGTGTCAAAGTTCAATAAAATCCTCTTGTTTTAGCTTTAAAAAATATTTACAATAAGTATCACCATAATGCCATTAAAAGGCAAGTCCTCAAGATCTAAGATCCTTCAACGGATATATTTACAGTCTACAATCAATTTTATATATAATCCTCTTATATTGGTAGATAACTCTGTTTTCTCCGAGAGGTTTGAACTCTTTGGAATTTTTTTGTTTGCTCTTCGAGTCATTTTTTATTTTACCAAAGTGGTAGCTCGTGTGAGAGTTTACCATTTTCCCCGAAAGAGTAAATCAAAATGATGTCAGTGGGAACTAGAGAATAGAAGAATCTCTCAAATTCTATGTTTCAGAGAGAGTTAACGATATTCATATATTCTGGAAGTGAGTTTAAAGCTCTGAAAATATTTCTTTTAAAGCAGAAAAAATGTATCGTGAGCAAATAGACCCTAAAATTGCATTTCTTAAAAGGTTTTCAATATAAAATATTTATAAGCAATGGTTAGAGGAATCCGCAGGGGAGCATTTGCATAAGTGATGTGTCTTTTTTCGAAATGTTGGGGAAGTACTTCACCCTGAAGGTTTATTTCAAAGAACACATCATTGCTTAACACATATGCAAAAAAGTATTTGTCCATATTGGCTTTCGTCATTTTGTAAGAAAATGTAAATTGACTCTCAATCAATCTCTTTTAGGTCAATGTAAAAATATCTATCACTGTCTATCACTGGATATATAATTGGCGGATTTAAAAAAAAAATCTCCGAGTCTTCTCCCGCTCTCTTTTACTCTAAAGACTAAATTAACTTTAAATGAGAATGGTCTAAATGCGACAGGATGGTTGAACAGTCATTTGACTTGTCACATCAATCGCTATTAATCCGATTGTGGTGACACACGGAAAATCGACAAGAGGAACGATGAGGATCACAGGACCGTGTGCACCGCACGACCAGATCCTACAATGATACGGTCCATTATACAAACTGATAGTAGGGCTCCAGTGTGTTTAAGAACTACATCAAGACATCTTACGGAAGCGAATCTGCAACTCAACGTCTTTGCGCCTTCTGTCATTAATACCCCAACAAAGAAGTTTCCCTTAAAAGCTGTGCCAAGCTCGATCATCTTGAAGCGCAACCAAAGGGCGTTCAGTAGTGTTTGGGTTGGATTAATCGATGTAGAGGCTTTAGAGACCTCTGGTAATCTACTACTACATCTACTTTCACTATCGAACGCCCCACTTCACGAACTGCAGACATCATGGCTGGAGTGCCATTACATGCGACAAATGGACCACCCTCATTGTCTACCGTGCCATAGTAATGTACCAGCGCTATATGGGTGACGTCTCCTATGTGAAATATACACTATTTATACAGAAAGGCGGCAAGAAGTACTACTCTGGTCAAAAAGTTTCGACACTTTGCTCATAAGTTTAAAAAAACTTTATAATTCTACCAAAGTCAAATTGTCCCTTCAAGGTAGTCCCCGTTGGCCGCGATGCACTTCAGCCACCTTTTTTTCTAGTCGGCAAAACACCTCTGGTAGTCTGTTTTCGGGATCGTCTTCATGGCCTTCTTCGATTCCACTTTGATCTCTTCTATGCTCTGAAATTTCCGACCCTTTAACTTTTTTTTGAGCTTTCCAAAAAGGAAGAAGTCGCAGAAGGCCAAATCGGGACTGTAGGGGGGTTGGGGAACACAGAGGTTGAGTGGTCCTGCAGGAACTTCGAGATTTTGAGGGTTGTGTGCGCCGGCGCGTTATCGTGGTGGAGGATCCACGACTTGCTCCTTCACAGCTCCGGCCGTTTCTGCCTGATCGCATCCCTCAATCGCCTCAAAACTCCCAGGTAGGAGTCAGCAGTTATTGTAGAGCCTTGTTGTTTAAATACATGATGAACGATGCCCTGGTAGTCGAAGAACACCGTCAACATGACCTTGACTTTGCTGGGAGCCTTCCTCGCTTTCTTTGGTCTCGGCTCATTTTTGAAGCACCACTCCGATGCCTGTTGGATAGTTTCCGAATCAAAGCCGTAAATCCATGTTTCGTCTCCAGTAATGACCCTCTTCAGCAATTCGGGGTCGTCGGTTGTCGCTTCGAAATTGAGACTGGCCGTTTCTTTCCGGGCGTTCTTTTGATCAAATGTCAAATCTTTGGGAACGAGAACGCGGCGTTGAGTTTTCTCACTCCCAAAATGTCCTTCGATTGAGTCGACCCGAATGATATCCCTGCTTCTTCGGCGACCTCCCTGACAGTTATTCGTCGGTCTTCACGCACCAGGTCCAACACCTTGTCCACTTTTTCAGGCGTGGTTGATGTGGGCGGTCTCCCGGAACGCTCCTTGTCGGCGGTCTCTTTCCGACCCTCCTTGAAGCGCTTGTACCACTCGAAAACTCGTCTTCGGCTCATGACGGCATCCCCGTAGGCTGTTTGCAACATCCAAAAATTTTCGGCACCCTTAAATCCGTTTTTCACACAGAACTTGATGCAAATTCGTTGATCCTCCATTTCGGTGACTAACGAAATCGAAGCACGGGCAAAATGGCTTCACTTCGGACAGCCGCTGCTCGCGCTGTTGTGGCGCGTGATTTTTGAAAATTGGCAAGTCTCCAAGCCAAGGGCGACGCTTGCGTTTGTCACAAACCGGGAGAAAATATATTGAGTTTTCAGGATTTTATGAGCAAAGTGTCGAAACCTTTTGATCAAAGTAGCATACAAAGGAAGAAGACAATAACTATATTAACTCATAGACAAAACTTGAGGAATTTGTACCTTTTAGCATGTATATCAGGATTCAGACAATAACACTGAAAGATATTTGATATGCAGTAATATTTTTTGAAGATACACGAGGTAACCAAGGATGAGCAAAATTCCCTCTGTCTCAAAAAAAAAAACAGATAACCGTCAATATCAAAGACTTTCCACTTAAGTTTTGTCTATGAGTATAAGAAGGGTAGAAAAAAGTCCAAGTGAAGCAAACAAAGAGCATGTACAATGTTTTATACTTCCAGATGTAGTATGTAGATAGAGGTTACCATGGGGTAATCTAGAATAAGTAGACTTCCAGTCATTTTTTAAAAGTTACTTTTCTTTTTAAATAGTTGAGTTTGAGATATTTCAAATAATATTCAGCCTATATTTCTGTTTAGATTTCCTCGAACTTCACGGCGTTGATCGGGCCAGCTAATTGCTGGTAGAACCACGGGTAGAGATCCCTCCCTTCCAACATTTTTTCAACTTTCTCTATTAAAATTATCTAAAGTTCGCGCAGCTTTTTATCGGATTTTCTTTCGAGGTAATTGGTCCGCCTAAGTGGCCGCATACGCAGCTTCCGCTTCCGGGACGTGGCGATTGGATATTAAAATGCAATTTCCGGCTTGTAAAAGGCAACGGGGTTCGACACATCTGGGTTCGACTTTCTTGTCGCGACATGCGAGAACTGTGAATGTCACCTGTCTGTCAACACTTTGTCGCCTTGAAGTATCAATATTGTGTCACCCATTTGTGGTCTAGAGAACTGATTCTATGAATATCACCTGTCTGTTTACACATTGTCGTCTTGGAATGTCAATAAGCTGTATTGTGTCACCCATTTGTGGTCTAGAGATTCTATGAATGTCACCTGTCTGTCAACACTTTGGAGTGTCAATATTGTGTCACCCTTTTGTTGTCTAGAGAACTGACGTATTTCTTCACACCGTCCAGTATATACATGTAGAGGTGGTGGATAATAACGTATTTTTATCTTTTCTCATGTATGGTGAGTGTTAGGGGCATTGGTCAAAGCTTATCGCATGCCTTGAGCCGCTCAAAAAGGCTTTTTAGATGACAAAGTGTAATATTTCTTAATAAAAATCAACTAATCGTTGATTTTTTTAATGTATTTTAGCCTTTATATTGGCCAAGCCATTTTCTTGACAATTCTAGAAAAGCCAATATTTCGAGCTGTTGAATCTCGTTAGAATGGTGCATGTTAAACGCCCCACCAAGGTGGTCGATGAAACGAATATACACTGCGTGACATTGAAAATGGAACACCAAGAAATAGTGGCCAGAAAGTGATGAAACTCGGCAGACAGAGAGAGACAGGGACGAACAATAAGTGATCTTTATTTCAAAATGATAGTCATAATACAGAGCGAGAACGGCGTCGGCTTAGTAGCAAGTAGGACCACCGCGGACGGCGATGCACGCAGCAACACGTCTAGGTAGAGAGTCAATCAGAGTACGGATGGCGTCCTGAGGGATGGCTCTCCATTCCCTCTCAACCATTTGCCACAGTTAGTCTTCTGAATGCGGCTGTGGCAAGGCATGCAAACGGCGTCCAATGATGTCCCAGACGTGCTCGATTGGTGAGAGATCAGGAGAGTACGGTGGCCAGGGAAGCATCTGTACATCTTGCAGAGCTTGTTGGCTAATGCGAGCAGTGTGCGGTCGGGCGTTATCCTGCTGATAAAGGGCATTGGGTACCCCCTGAAGGTAGGGGAGTGTCACCGGTCGCAGCACATCATCAACGTATCGTTGGGCCGTCATAGTGCCCTGAATACGAAGTAAAGGTGACCTGGAATCATACGCGATTGCGCCCCAAACCATGATTCTAGGTTGTCGCACGGTGAGGCGTTCCACAATTGCTGCCGGATTGGACCTTTCTCCACGTCGACGCCACACGCGTACACGGCGACTATCACTGGACAAGCAGAAACGCGACTCATCTGAGAACACGACCCTGTGCAATTCCGTCATTCACGTCGATCTAGCCCGGCACCATTCCAAACGTTGGCGCCTATTCGGTGGGGTCAATGGCAGTCTTCTTAGCGGACGGCATGAGTGCAAGCCATTAGCAACCAATCGACGGGAAATGGTTCTGGTCGAGATGGAATGATCTAGGGTGTCTTGCACATGTTGCAGGATGGCGGTAGAAGTGGCTTGTGGGGCCGCCACTGCTTGTCGAAGGATACGCCGATCCACACGTGCTGACGTCACTCTGGTTGCACCGGCATTCCTATAAATTGCCACATTTTCTTGTTCTAACCATCTTCTCCACAGTCGGTGCACCGTGGACGCACCAAGGTGTGTATCAGCTGCGATTTGACGTATGGACCAACCTGCCCTTTTCAGTCCGATCACCATGCCCCTCGTAAAAGCGTCTGTCTGCTTGAACTGCCTCCGTTTACGATGACCTGGCATTCTCTGTTATTACACGTGTCTTTTGACACAAGAAAAAAATTTCTACAATGATTTTCCTTGAAGAAATAACGATACGAATACTGTCCTTTCTGAAAGTTCCTTCCCTTATATCTTACTCCATGTGCGCACGAGAGCTGCGCATTTTACATCATTTGCATAACTTGGTTAGGCGCGTCTACCCTGAAATTTGCATAATTTTCTGGCCACTATTTCTTGGTGTTCCATTTTCAATGTCACGCAGTGTATAAGACATAGAAGCAGTAAAGAACGAATGCTTTTTTTAAACACATAACAATAAAACAAAATCCCACTGTCCCTACGGCGATGAAAAAATATGGGGAGAGACTTGGATCATCAGTGCTGAACCCTTCCAGCGATTTCGACAATTTAATCTACCAGACCGCTTCTCTTAGAGCTCTAATACTGTAAATGGAAAATTCTATTTATATATGCGGTGGAATCTTAGAAATTGTTTTCAAACAAAGTATGGACATAAGCGTTTAGAACAGTTGAATTACACAGAAATGTTTGCATCGAGCATTGCTCTTCCGAAAACAATAAGTGCAAGGCCAGTTAGGTATAGTTAGGTTAGTAAGGCGATAAGGTGCCATCTATATATAATAAATAGAAGCATTAAAGCACGAATGTTTCTTTTTAAACATAAAATAACTTTTTTCTTCTGTCCTTACTGTGATGAACAAATATTGGAAGGGCTTGGCTCATCAGTGGTGAACCCTCTCAACGGTCAAACAACATCAGTCAAAATAAAGAGGTGCTAATAGACGTAGGGTCGAAAGATTTGTATTTATTTGCATAACATCAATCAAGGCTCATAAATCTAAGATTGAATTTGTTGAACACAATTATTCAGAATCTTAACAAAGACTAACAGCTTCTATCTTTAGAGACCTAATAATGTTGTCTTCTTTTAAAATCTAGAAAATCTTTTGACAAATAGTCTTAGAGAAATTTGCCATTGGGGACAATAAGTGATTAATTCCAGCTGGGTAATTAACACAGGAATCCTAATTAACTCAATCGACGCTGTTTTTATTATCTTTCAGCCTCGCGCTCACCTTTTTCTGGAAATTCCCACAACACTGGATTTCGTGGAATTTAAACTTTTGTCTTGGGAAGCAATTGTCTTTTTCAAAAGCTATTTCTACAATTGCATACCTTGATTCTCGTTTCCTAAACGCTTTTTATTAACAATTTTATGTTATTATTTTTGTTGAAAATACATCCTGTATAGATGTTTTATGCTATAATTATTTTCAATACTGTGTATGTGCCTTTATTTATTTAAAAAATAGATATTTTATTCATTTATTTTTGTTGTTGGTAAAAGAAAACCGCATATTTGGACATGTGCTAGACGAAAAAAAGGCGGAGATAACTCGCACCTTTGGTTCCTTCAAATACCAAAGATTCGAGACAGCCATCTTGATAGAAACCACGAATCTGAACGAATCATCCCTGAAATATCTTCCAAGAAATAAAGCTGTTTGACGACACCTCATGAATTTGGCCCTCACTTGTGTAAATAAAACAAAAAAAGACTTAAGTCTGAAGAACAACCCGGATAGCTAGCGACTTCGGTACGCTTCAGGAGAGCGCCTGAGTTAACCAAATTATAAAAACTATAAGAAATAAATAAATGTAAAATTTGTTAAACTAATTGAAAAATTACAAAATATTTTCCCACAATGAGTTTCTTTTCATTTCAAAACGCTAGCTTTAAAGCGATTATCGCTCTTCAACGGGCTTAATAAAAAATATCGACTATCTATTTATTTAAGTAACCCAGGTTCCTGGAGCGTACAGAAGTCGCCAACTACCCGGGAATATCGACTATATCCTACAATAAATATTTACAAATACCAACGCGCGCAGCGTGGATATTTTCAACTGAAATTTTAAAATTGATATGTAATTTGTACGCTCCAGGAATCTGGGTTACTTAAATAAATAATATGTAATTTAACAATGTTATGGAATATGTCTTTTTTATCATGAATAGAAACTAATGGAAAACACACATAAAAAGAATAGTTTGAATAACAAAACTATATCTATGTAAAAATGGGTAGCAACGACTAGATTTATAGATATGAAAATTAGAACTTTTATAATAATGTACCTAATATTTTTAAAAATAATATTTCACTATATATAGAACAATTCCTCATAGAGCAAATTCCGTGTTTATAGATTTTTTAAATATATATATCGATATTACATTTCAAGGAAACAAGAATACTAAATTCAGCACTTCATTCCTGCTAGAAAAGGCATCCAGAGTGTATTTGAACTTTGTTAAGTACCAATTGTTTTCTACACATGTAATTTACTTAAAAATTCAAGTTATTAATTGCTTAATATTTATGCGTATCTTTTGATCATGTCATAAGGCTCATATAAGCCGTACCACTATATAGTTTGGGTAAAAAAGAATCATCAATACAGGGATGACTATGATTTCATATAGCATTCTACGAGAGAGATTTAAATTGGAGGGGGGACTTTTTTTATTGAATTATCCATAAATGATTATACATGTGTTTCAGCTAAATAATGTATAAGGTTGCTAAGGATATATATAATGGTTAAATATAATGTATAAATAAATGCTAAATTTTTATATACATTGTCTGGTGGCGCCCACCGCAGGAAAGACTCCGCCAACAGTGGACCGCGGAAGTTCTTTCCCACAGAGTGGGCAGGTCGATGTGATGGCTGGCATTGCCCACCTCAAGCCCAATGTGGTACTTGTAAAAGGTAGCCACCACTGTGGTCATAATTTGACTCAGGATAAAGGCCAACACACACACACACCAAAGAGCAAGGCCTGCTGTAGGCGAACATCTCACGGAATGGTGGTCGGACGGCTTATCAACTCCAGTATCTGTAGGTCTGCGGTCCGTCGCTGGACCCACGGGTAGGGACAGTCTTAGGGTGAAGTCTGCGTCATGCCTCGAGAAACAGTTGAGACGTAGATTGACTCAGGAGATGGAGCGAGCACATCCACGGTAGGGTCCAGTGTGTAGTTGGCTTTCCTAGTGAATGCTCTTGCAGCCATGCTGATTCCAGTGACCGGGGTGGCTGGCGAGGCGTCTTTCATCCCCGCAAAACGATGGTCTCCGCCCGATATCTGAAGCTAGCCTATTCCTGACGCTGTTAGAAGCTTCCGACTTCAAGTCAAAGGAAATAGCAACTAGTGGCATGTCATGTCTTGTTGTCCAAGCGACTTCAGCAGACATCGCGCGATGTTTCAGGACCGTCTCGGAACGATGCACGTATGACCCTCGATTTCAGGTGGATGACAGTCCATGATCTAAAAAGGCATTTTAGCTGGTGAAGTGGTAGATTCGGCCGTGACATTCTCACACCTCATGTAGGATGTTACGATCCGCCACTGTACTGATGAGGAGACCCAAGGTATGCAGATTGTTGGATTCTCTTCCAATTTGCCAAAACTGTTGTTGTTTCCTTTTACTTACCTAAGTGTTCTTCTCATAGAGAACAAAAGATTTAAAACTTTGGCAATTGAAGCATATATTATGTAGACACAAAATTAAATAAATTACTTACAGCAAGCTTTTTTTAAATATATTTATTGGGAGATTTTGGGTCTTGCCCTTTTCTCAACCTTTAGGTAAAAAAAGATGCATTGTTTTAATGCATTTAAAAAGTTCATTCTAGGCATTAATTAAAATGGGAAACGTACCCTTTTTTACAAATGAATATTAATTTTAAAAAACAGTCTCCAAGGATAAGTTTCTAACTTTATTTATACATTACACAAGTATATATTTTCTCAAGCTTTCGGGTATCATAAACCTTTCTGCAAGAGTATACAGTAGACTCTCCTATAACGCAAGTTTTTTACAACGCGATTTCGTACAAAACGATAAAAAAATTGCCACAAATTTATTTACGTATACAACGCGAATTTTCGTATAATGCATTATAAAATAAAATTCGGAAATTTCCTTATTGACAACTGTACAATACATTTGCATATAAAATAATATAACATTTAGTTTTGTTTTAGTATATAATTATTTTTCCTATATACATCATTTTATACAATACATTTTTACATGATATTTGTCACTAATAATTTACCCTAACAACATTCGCGTTATACAAGTTTTATTTCGTACAACGCGAATTCCTATAACGCGATTTCATACAACACGGAACATATTAATCGCGTTATAGGTAAGTTTACTGTATGACAAAATGAATCTTAATTTTTAACTGTATTTTATTTATATATATAAAAATAGTTAAATATTATGACTCATTTTGTCGTACACTCCTGTAGATGGGTTTATAATACCCGAAATATTGAGAGATTGTATAAGTAAAGTAAGAAACTTATACTCGGAGACTGTTTTTTTTTTTGTTTACATTTTAGAGGTTTCTATCTTTCAAATTTACAAATGAATATTATCCACCCTCACTTTTATATAACAAATAAATATATAAAATTCAAAACTATTATAAACGCGTATGATTTTTTTTAAATAAACAATTTATGCTGCCCTTACTGCGGTGGAAAAATTTATGGGCGGGCCTGACTCATCAGTGGGGAACCCTGTATGTAGCTTTATATTCCCCAGTTTGAAGACCAAGTCAACTTCCTACATCTTGGAGTATAAACCCTTTTATATTTGATTCCCATTGCAGTAAGGGCAGTAGAATTTTTTTTTTTTTTTAAGAATCATACGCGTCTATAATAGTTTTGAATTTTCATAACAGATGGCGCATTAATGCATCATAAATAAATATATAACATTTTGGTGAGTATGTACATTGGTTGATTGAATATACAAATATATAGAATGTATTTTATATAAAGAAGATTTATAAATATATTTAAATTTATGGGGAAATAGAGAGAGAGATGGGGAGAGAGTGGTTGATTGAAAATATAAATAGAAAGATATAAATTTATATTGTCAAATATATTCCTAGGTTTATTGTGAAAATATATAAAGAAGTTTATTGAATAGAGGATGGTAATATATAAAAATTTATATTTTCATATAAATTCGAACGTGCTCCCTCCATTTATAGAAATTTAAGAGAACATATTTGTGAAGCAGCTGGAGAGAGAATTTTTAAAATGTCCTAAATAAGGGAAATGTTAGTATTGTCGGTTTTAAAGTTGGGAATCAAATATCAAAGGGAATATGCTCCAAGATGCAGGAAATTGACTTGGTCTCCAAACTGGGGAATATAAGTTACTCCTCTGCCGAGATTTCAAAATGTCTTACAACATTGATTTTGACTGGAAATATAGAATGTCAGAAATAATTATTCTAACTCATATTTAACCGAGTTTTTTATTCCTTAAAATAGTTAAACAAAGATATTAAAATATAGAGGGTGCCTGGCCAGCATTCATATTTCTTGAAAATAATTTTTAACGCCAAATGTTTTAATTTTTGTTTTCTCCTGAGGAGTACAAAATATTTTTGTCGAAACGTCGAGGTAATAAAAATATTTAATGCCCGAAGTATCTTTATTTTCAAGAAAAATATATTCAATTTAAATTATTAAACTAGTATTACTTGGGAAAATTATAATCCACTCTATAATCTAGACACATGTTAAAATATAACTTCCCTACTCCCCCCCTACTATGATCTCTAAAAGTTATTACTCTACCACGATGGCGCTCTTTACAACAAATAGTCAATCTATATGTAACATGATTTGTATTTATTTATGTCAAATAATCAATTATTCTTAATTTTTCTTCATAGTTAGGTAGTGGTTAACGCATACTTTCTTTCTTTTTGTAATTTTGCATAAGTTCTGTTTTGTTTATATTGTAACAAAGTATTTATTAATTTTATTATTTTTATTAACAGAGTGGTCATTTTTATGTTTATATTTTGCTACTCAGTAAATTTCCCTCGTGGCTTATCTTTTGTTAACCATTCTTAGTATTGTCCTTCCCTGAAATAAATTGTTGTCCCCTCCTGAAGTTTTTGTCTTCCCTAATTTTCCACGCGGCAATATATTATGCTTAACCTTGTAATTAAATTAAATATTAAAACTCAAAGTATTGTGTCTATCCCTTATTTCTAAATAGGAAAAATTACAGTATACGTTCAATTATAAGACCTTGTTGTATTTTTATTGTTCACCAAGTTTATATTTCGATAAACTGAGAGTTTATATTTTACAAGCAGTTCACAAATTACACGTACATCTCTATATTGATGTTGGACTTTTGATGGACTTTCTTAAAGCCATATTTCAGGAACATATGTAAATTCTACTGTCCTAAAATCTTATGTTCATAGTTTTCTTGAATACCATTTCTAAGGTTCCACTCTTCATTGTAGCATATAAAAGCAGAATGATCCAATACAGTATTAGAGCTCTATAGAAGCGGTCTGGTAGATTAAATTGGCGAAACCGCTGAGAGGGTTAACCACTGATGAGCCAAGCCCTCTCAATATTTTTTCAACGCAGTAAGGACAGTAGAAGTCTGATTTATTTGTAAAAAGAAACATTCTGTCATAATGTTTTCATTCGTTCCATATGAACATATGTAGCAAACTCACCTAAATATATGAATCGCCATTGTAAATATGATTATATAAATTGATCTTTTTTAGATTTTCCGGCAGCACAGGCACGCATTCGTGAAGGGAAACGTTTAGTTTCACGAACTATCACGTTTATTCAGTGATTAAAAAAAAACTTATTTTGTCTAAATCCAATATACGCCTTATAATTGGTATCGTATTAATTCTTTTTTTTTTTTTGCTTATCCCTAGTACACGTGGTACAGGCTATGATAATCATGGTGGGTAGAAGTAGACGACTGCTTTTACTGTAGGTGCACCACATGTCTACACACGTGAAAAGCACTTGCACTCGCTGGTGGGGTTAGACTTTTGTAAGAAATATATATTTCTACACCAGGTATGTGTGTTTGGAGGGTTCATTTATTTTTTATTTTCTCCTTTCTTGTGTTGTACACGTTTCCTGCGTGAGCGGGTTTCCATATTTAAAATAAAGTAACTAATAATTAATTCACCTTTTAAAATTGTTCATTTTTCCCCTCGTAGGTAATAATTCCATAGGTCTTCTTGTCAGGGTCTCCTGCCAGAATGGGTCTGCTCTCGAACCAATCTTTTAAGTAATGCCAAATATGAGTAATATATAATAATACATACCCTCTAGAGATAAAATATATATAATGGATATAAACAACGAAAAGAGTAAATATATTTTCGTGGATGGCTTTTCTTGATTTATCAAGAAATTGGGTTGGCCAAATATCAGGGAACAGGCTAAATCAATGTTTAGTTGATTTCTGTTCCACCAGATGGCGCTCTGCCTTCTGTAAAGCACATGTGCTCCTGGTCAGGATATGTCATTTTTAATATTAATATATATTTTTTTATATAGAAAATAATTTTACAACACTTTCTTACTTTTATTCTGAAAAATAATCATATAAATTATGATTCACCAATATGAAGAGATGCAAATTAACAACACACCCATAACAATGGACAATAACCACCGATTGATTAATCTCTCAAGAAAAATATCAGCTTACTCGAATTTATACCGAATTGAATATGGTTGTGTGGTCGTGTCTCTCCATTCACTAACACGTGGGCAAATAAGGCTTTTATTGCCAACACAAGATAAGGTACAAGACTGACTTAACGTTCTACTGGACTGTCGCTCTAAAAATAACAACTAACAAATTTATATCTTCCAAAAGCATAACCAACAACTATGCAAAATAGTGCAGATACAATGAGTAAATATGCTAATACACAACAAATATAAATCTCGCCATATTATGTAAGAATATAAATAATTCAGCGAAGTCTTTTTAAACAATAACAAATAAACATCTTGAGATGTGTCCTTACTGAGGTTAAAAAATGTTAGGAGGGTTTGGTTCATGGTGAATCCTTCCAACGGTTTCTCTCTAGTGCCTTCTACCAGTTAGATAGAATATGGTATAGAGTTTTGTTCTGCTTATATTTCTGGAAACACTTGTCGAATTAGTCAGTATGGGGATTTGGAAACAGAGAGAAATATTTATATGTAAATAAAACAAAGCATCAAGGGCTGCGTTTCTTTATTAAAACAAATATATACGAGCTTTCGGGCACATACGCCCTTCTACAGGAATTAATAAAACAGTAATCCAACTAGTTTGAAATAAGATTTGTTTATAAATTTAACGTGCATATCCACGATACACGTGCATTTCAACTTTCAAGGTATCCCATCAGACATGTGATATCTTATACTGTGATTGAATTATTTTTATCTTATTTTATTTAAGTCAATTGAATTATATGCTTCTGGTAAATCAATTCTGCGATTTATACTGCTATATTGTTTGGACACTATTGCTTCAAATATTAATCTTTGAAATTTATTATTAATATTGTTATAATGTACTTTAGGTTCATTTAAGTTAAATGTGTGTCCTGTTGAATTGGAGTGTTGTACTATTAATGATAATGGGTCATTTCTGTTTATGTTTCTTCTGTGTTCAATGATTCTATTATGCAATTTTCTTCCCGTTTCTCCTAGAAATATTTACATATTAAACTTTATGAACTGCTGGAAGGGTTCACCACTGATGAGCCACAGACCTTTCCAATAAAATAATATTCCAATTATTTCGACTTGAAAAAATGGTTTTTTGAAATAAATTATAAATCGATGTTTTTTTATTAAAAGCATCTCTCCTCTCTAGATGAAAGATAGAGCATCGCCAGATCGTCTATCTGGATGTTGCTGATTGCTTTCTGCCATCTTTCGCACAAAATCAGCTAAACGTTGACTTTTAATTTCCTGAAATTATTCAATTGAAAAAAAAACCGTTAATTTGATATTTGTTCCGATAGATGGTAGAACCCTATCAACAACATTCAATTGTGAACGATTAGAAAAATTCTTTCATTATGATCCAAATCTGAAATTCTTCTTCTTCACTTTTTATCTTATCTTCATACAAAAGATACGCTGTAATTGGAAGCAACCTTAAAGAAATATCTTTTGCCCAATCTTTTAATATAAAACAATTGGCATTTACTTTTAAAATTCCATAAAACATTATTGTTCGGGAAAATCCAAAGAGTAATATAGCTTCTAATCTTTTATCTTTCTATAAATTTCTATTTTTCCCTACGTTTAAACACAGAGATAAAAAAACTAATACAAGAACATATTGAATTGTTGCATTTTGATGTACGAATTGTTAGAAGCTACTAGCTCACCAAACAGAGGGTTTTTATCTCTCGTGGGAGAAGTTTACATTTTAAATTTACAAAAGATAAAAAATGTTAGGAAGAAGTTTTTGATTTAGAAATGAGCTCCAACGAGATTTTAAGAGTCAAGATCAATAGATTAAATCTGAAACGTCAAACAAGGTCTCTCTCTGTAAGTGGACATTTTGAAATTTCAAATTTAAACGAAGGATTCGTTTCACGGTGATTTGTATTCTATGGGTTTTATGGGACACACTATGTCGTCTTGAGAATACGCTTGGTATAATGACATTTTAAGTTACTATGAAAGATGACATCTCTGTTGATAAATATTGATTGTATCCTTCCTTTCTTCAATGCCTTCCTCTACTAAGAGTGGGCTACATGGTCTCTCCATACTTCCTCCTTCAATGCCTTCTTCTACTGAGGGTGGGACACATGGTCTCTCCATACTTCCTCCTTCAATGCCTTCCTCTACTGAGGGTGAGCCACATGGTCTTTCCATACTTCCTCCTTCAATGTCTTCCTCTACTGAGGGTGAGCCACATGGTCTCTCCATACTTCCTCCTTCAATGCCTTCCTCTACTGAGGGTGAGCCACATGGTCTCTCCATACTTCCTCCTTCAATGCCTTCCTCTACTGAGGGTAAGCCACATGGTCTTTCCATACTTCCTCCTTCAATGCCTTCCTCTACTGAGGGTGAGCCACATGGTCTCTCCATACTTCCTCCTTCAATGCCTTCCTCTACTGAGGGTGGACCACATGGTCTCTCCATACTTCCTCCTTCAATGTCTTCCTCTACTGAGGGTGGTGGGCCACATGGTCTCTCCATACTTCCTCCTTCAATGTCTTCCTCTACTGAGGGTGGTGGGCCACATGGTCTCTCCATACTTCCTCCTTCAATGTCTTCCTCTACTGAGGGTGGTGGGCCACATGGTCTCTCCATACTTCCTCCTTCAATGCCTTCCTCTACTGAGGGTGAGCCACATGGTCTCTCCATACTTCCTCCTTCAATGCCTTCCTCTACTGAGGGTTGGCCACATGGTCTCTCCATACTTCCTCCTTCAATGTCTTCCTCTACTGAGGGTGGTGGGCCACATGGTCTCTCCATACTTCCTCCTTCAATGCCTTCCTCTACTGAGGGTGGTGGGCCACATGGTCTCTCCATACTTCCTCCTTCAATGCCTTCCTCTACTGAGGGTGGTGGGCCACATGGTCTCTCCATACTTCCTCCTTCAATGTCTTCCTCTACTGAGGGTGGGCCACATGGTCTCTCCATACTTCCTCCTTCAATGCCTTCCTCTACTGAGGGTGGGTCCACATGGTCTCTCCATACTTCCTCCTTCAATGCCTTCCTCTACTGAGGGTGGTGGGCCACATGGTCTCTCCATACTTCCTCCTTCAATGTCTTCCTCTACTGAGGGTGGTGGGCCACATGGTCTCTCCATACTTCCTCCTTCAATGCCTTCCTCTACTGAGGGTGGTGGGCTACATGGTCTCTCCATACTTCCACCTTCAATGCCTTCCTCTACTGAGGGTGGGACACATGGTCTCTCCATACTTCTTCCTTCAATGCCTTCCTCTACTGAGGGTGGGACACATGGTCTCTCCATACTTCCTCCTTCAATGCCTTCCTCTACTGAGGGTGGGCCACATGGTCTCTCCATACTTCCTCCTTCAATGCCTTCCTCTACTGAGGGTGGGCCACATGGTCTCTCCATACTTCCTCCTTCAATGCCTTCCTCTAATGAGGGTGGGCCACATGGTCTCTCCATACTTCCTCCTTCAATGCCTTCCTCTACTGAGGGTGGTGGGCCACATGGTCTCTCCATACTTCCTCCGCCATCCTCTTCATCTCCTCGTAGGTGTGTCGTCCAGTCCATTGTTTTAGATCGTCTATCCCTGGCGTCTTCCTACCCTCGATCTCTTCCCCTGGAGCTTTCCCTCCAACACTGTCAACAATGTCTCTCCTGCTGATCCGCGCATCACATGTCCAGCAAACGGTAATGTATTTAATAAGAAGGCTTAAAATATCAATTAAATAATGCAACAGGTTTCTGGAGATGAGTTTCTTTTCGTTTTATCACCACAATCTCAAGATTTCGGGCATTACCGCCATCTACAGGAGTATATAAGGACGAATAAATTAATTCGTTCTTACAAGTAGAAGGGCAGAAATGCCCGAAAGCTCGAGATTGTGTTAATAAAAATCAAAAGGAACTCATCTCCAGAGACCTGTTGCATTATTTAATTGATATATATGATATTTAAATCAATTGATATGAAAATATCACTAAACAATAAAAACAAAGATAATTGTACGACAACACAATGGTTGTTATGCTTATCCACTAAGACTGTATATAATTGATTCAAGTTGAAAGCGTTCCTCAACCTTTTTATAAACGTTTAGTGTCCTTTGAAGCTTCGGTGACTCACCGTCTCCCTTTTCTAAAAAATACTTCAGCTCTTTCCATCTTTTTTTTTTAAGCGACAGTTCTTGATTCATCAAAAGGATAATAAACTTTTATAAAAAGATTAATAAAGTCTTCAACTATTATTCCAATCTACAATTATGGTACTTTCTTTTGTATCATTGTTAACTTTGCTTAGACCTTTTAAAGATAATGATTCCAAGAAGATTAATCAAACATTATTGATTATTGATAAACTGGTAACTTGTTTGTACAATCTTGAAGCTAGAAAGAAGACATCCTAACAGTTATACCTGTCTGACAATTTGGACACTGGGAATTTTTATATCGACGTTTCGAAAAAAAAAAAAAAACTTTGACCATATATTGGTTATATAAAAAAATATTTTATTTTAAAATATAGTTCTATAACAACTGTTTACTTTGCTAAGACTTTTTAAATAAAATGAATCCAAGAAGATTAATCAAACATTATTGATTTACAAGAGAGAGAACAAAATAAAAGAGAAACTTATAACATAGTAACAAAGAGGAACCTTTCTTCTTACGGTTAGAGCCTATTTACTTGTGATCTTACATACATACTCTGTGGGAACAATTAATTAATTAAACTTAAAATTTACATATACAACAATTCTTGATTACCTATTAACTTATATATTGATTCTTTCTACTATTATTTTCGTTTTTTTTTCACTCCGGGACGATTCTATATAAAACTAAATAGCTTTTTAAAATATTTTTAGTGTTGCAGTAAAGTTCACTAAAACCAGTAGCGTCCAAATTTCACATGTTCATCGTGAAATTAAAAAGTAGAATAAATTATAAATGGTTTTATAAATGTAAAATATATTTTAATATTTAGAGTGTGGGGTGGTTTGAAATACGCACTCAAACTTTTATTAAAACATAATATATAAATTGATCCAATTGGTTTGTTTTTAAAATGAGTGAGAAACAAGATATTTTCATTGATAATTGTTACAGGTCATTTTAATAGAAACTAAAGATCTAAAAAATTCATATATTTGTCTGTTACTTCTATTCCTTTTTTACAACCCTATAGAATATATAATATTGAAAATAAAAGGTCATTTTGAAAATAGAGCAATCCATAAATAAATCTTTAAATAAAAAGGCATATATTGGATCAAAATATCATTTATATTACCAATATTTAAGTTGGCTGTTGACACACTTTAAAATGTTATAACACCTTGATAAAGGTTGGCGTTCAGCCAACTGAAATATTGGTAAAATAAATTATATTTATTTGAATAAAAGGTCATATTAGACGTGGAAGAAGTAAGGAATTTAACTATCTGAAATAATTTTAATAAATATCAATATTAATAAACAAAATAATGAAAATAATTTCTATAAATCTAGATAATATATTGATTCTCTAGGCCTAAATATTCAATTTATATAACCGTATTGTTCTTGAAAGAACAAATAGATCGTTTTATATATCTATTTGAATATAAAAATTATACAGTCGACTCTCGATAATTTGAAACTCAAGGGACCAGAGGAAATTTTCAATTTATCAAGAGTTCAAAATAACAGGAGTTTAAAGAATCAAGAGGGAGGGAGGGAAAAAATCAAGTAAACAAGAATTTGAAGTTTTGGAAGTTTCGGGATCTACATACTATGTTGATACAAAATTAAATAAGTGTCTTACCGCAAGTGTTTTTGATTTAGTAAATTTATTGGGAGCTTTCGGGTCTTGCCCCTACACAAACAAGAGTTTGATCTCAAAATTCGTGATTTATTATTTTAAACATTTCTACAGTTATTCAAAAATGTTCATTTGTGGCAAGATACTATTCCTTTAACTTCAAATTACCGAGGGGACCAATTAATATTGATTTTATTGAACTTATCGAGTATTTTTCAAGGGACCGGGAAAAACATTTCAAATTATTGAGAGATTGAAATTAACAAGTTTCAAATTATCGAGAGTCAACTATATACGAATAATTTATGAAAAACCAATATCGAACTAGCTCTACATAGGCTAGTGTAAATGTGGGTAAACACAAATACCGGAAGTGATGTCACCGAATTTGTCAATCGCCTGGCCAATAATCCCTGAGTGGCCGCCATTTTGCTAATTATCGGCGCATTAGTCAGACCTGAAGATCTGCAATAAATTAAAATTTCAAATTAATTTAATCCTAGTTTTGTATCGGGGGATTTGGGGCCGAGTAATATTATTATCCGGGCTCATCCCTATTGGGGAAAGGAGCTCTGCCAATAAATTAGCCGGCGCTCGCAGAAGGTCGTTGTCTTTTGGCATTTATTAACTTGGTTAAAAGAAGGTCAAATTTATTATCCTTCAAAAGTCTAATTCATTTTCTTTTATAAATTATGCATCTGTTTCTACTAAATATTTATTTTTGTTCTGTGTTTTATTTTACATGCCTCCATAAATATTTTGTGAAAATTCTCTAAAGTAAATTTTATTTAAATGACTTTGAAAATTAATTTTGGAAATAATGTA
>CP092864.1:57120961-57462576 GCA_030710605.1 Cordylochernes scorpioides
ACACACCACAGTACCACCACAGCGGGACATCACACACCCAGTACCACCACAGCGGGACATCACAAACGACACTACCACCACAGCAGGACATCACACCAGTACCATCACAGCAGGACATCACACACTACAGTACCACACAGCGGGACATCACACACGACACTACCACCACAGCAGGACATCACAACAGTTCCACCACAGCGGGACATACACACTACAGTACCACCACAGCGGGACATCACACACTACAGTACCACCCACAGCGGGACACCCACACTACAGTACCACCACAGCGGGACATCACACACCACAGTACCACCACAGCGGGACATCACACACGACAGTACCACCACAACAGGACATCACACACGACAGTACCACCACAGCGGGACATCACACACGACAGTACCACACAGCAGGACATCACGCACGACAGTACCACCACAGCGGGACATCACACACTACAGTACCACCACAGCGGGACATCACACACGACAGTACCACCACAGCGGGACATCACACACGACAGTACCATCACAACAGGACATCACACACGACAGTACCACCACAGCGGGACGTCACACACGACAGTACCACCACAGCAGGACATCACGCACGACAGTACCACCACAGCGGGACATCACACACGACAGTACACCACAGCAGGACATCACACACGACAGTACCACCACAGCGGGACATCACACACGACAGTACCACCACAGCAGGACATCACGCACGACAGTACCACCACAGCGGGACTTCACACACGACAGTACCACCACAGCAGGACATCACGCACGACAGTACCACCACAGCGGGACATCACACACTACAGTACACCACAGCGGGACATCACACACCCCAGTACCACCACAGCGGGACATCACAAACGACACTACCACCACAGCAGGGACATCACACCAGTACCATCACAGCAGGACATCACACACGACAGTACCACCACAGCAGGACAGCACACACGACAGTACCACCACAACAGGACATCACACACGACAGTACCACCACAGCGGGACATCACACACGACAGTACCACAGCAGGACATCACGCACGACAGTACCACCACAGCAGGACATCACACACTACAGTACCACCACAGCGGGACATCACACACTACAGTACCACCACAGCGGGACATCACACACCAGTACCACCACAGCGGGACATCACACACTACAGTACCACCACAGCGGGACATCACACACTACAGTACCACCAGAGCGGGACATCACACCACAGTACCACCACAGCGGGACATCACACACCAGTACCACCACAGCGGGACATCACACACTACAGTACCACCAGAGCGGGACATCACACACCAAAGTACCACCACAGCGGGACATCACACACCAGTACCACCACAGCGGGACATCACACACCAGTACCACCACAGCGGGACATCACACACTACAGTACCACCACAGCGGGACATCACGCACGACACTACCACCACAGCGGGACATCACACACTACAGTACCACCACAGCGGGACATCACACACCCCAGTACCACCACAGCGGGACATCACACACGACACTACCACCACAGCAGGACATCACACCAGTACCATCACAGCAGGACATCACACACTACAGTACCACCACAGCGGGACATCACACACGACACTACCACACAGCAGGACATCACAACAGTTCCACCACAGCGGGACATCACACACTACAGTACCACCACAGCGGGACATCACACACTACAGTACCACCACAGCGGGACACCACACACTACAGTACCACCACAGCGGGACATCACACACCACAGTACCACCACAGCGGGACATCACACAGACAGTACCACCACAACAGGACATCACACACGACAGTACCACCACAGCGGGACATCACACGACAGTACCACCACAGCAGGACATCACACACGACAGTACCACACAGCAGGACATCACGCACGACAGTACCACCACAGCGGGACATCACACACTACAGTACCACCACAGCGGGACATCACACAGTACCACCACAGCGGGACATCACACACACCAGTACCACCACAGGGACATCACACACTACAGTACCACCACAGCGGACATCACACACTACAGTACCACCACAGCGGGACATCACACACTACAGTACCACCACAGCGGGACATCACACACTACAGTACCACCACAGCGGGACATCACACACTACAGTACCACCACAGCGGGACATCACACGACAGTACCATCACAGCTGGACATCACACACTACAGTACCACCACAGCGGGACATCACACACCAGTACCACCACAGAGGGACATCACACACGACAGTACCACCACAGCGGGACATCACACACCAGTACCACCACAGCGGGACATCACACACTACAGTACCACCACAGCGGGACATCACACACCAGTACCACCACAGCGGGACATCACACACTACAGTACCACCAGAGCGGGACATCACACACCACAGTACCACCACAGCGGGACATCACACACTACAGTACCACCACAGCGGGACATCACACACTACAGTACCACCACAGCGGGACATCACGCACGACAGTACCACCACAGCGGGACATCACACACTACAGTACCACCACAGCGGACATCACGCACGACAGTACCACCACAGCGGGACATCACGCACGACAGTACCACCACAGCGGGACATCATACACCACAGTACCACCACAGCGGGACATCACACACCAGTACCACCACAGCGGGACATCACACACACCAGTACACCACAGCGGGACATCACACACTACAGTACCACCACAGCAGGACATCACACCAGTACCATCACAGCAGGACATCACACACTACAGTACCACCACAGCGGGACATCACACACGACACTACCACCACAGCAGGACATCACAACAGTTCCACCACAGCGGGACATCACACACTACAGTACCACCACAGCGGGACACCACACACTACAGTACCACCACAGCGGGACATCACACACCACAGTACCACCACAGCGGGACATCACACACGACAGTACCACCACAACAGGACATCACACACGACAGTACCACCACAGCGGGACATCACACACGACAGTACCACCACAGCGGAACATCACGCACGACAGTACCACCACAGCGGGACATCATACACCACAGTACCACCACAGCGGGACATCACACACGACAGTACCACCACAGCGGGACATCACACACCAGTACCACCACAGCGGGACATCACACACTACAGTACCACCACAGCGGGACATCACACACCAGTACCACCACAGCGGGACATCACACTACAGTCCACCAGAGCGGGACATCACACACCACAGTACCACCACAGCGGGACATCACACACTACAGTACCACCACAGCGGGACATCACACACTACAGTACCACCACAGCGGGACATCACGCACGACAGTACCACCACAGCGGGACATCACACACTACAGTACCACCACAGCGGGACATCACGCACGACAGTACCACCACAGCGGGACATCACGCACGACAGTACCACCACAGCGGGACATCACACACGACAGTACCATCACAACAGGACATCACACACGACAGTACCACCACAGCGGGACATCACACACGACAGTACCACCACAGCAGGACATCACGCACGACAGTACCACCACAGCGGGACATCACACACGACAGTACCACCACAGCAGGACATCACACACGACAGTACCACCACAGCGGGACATCACACACGACAGTACCACCACAGCGGGACATCACACACGACAGTACCATCACAACAGGACATCACACACGACAGTACCACCACAGGGGACATCACACACGACAGTACCACCACAGCAGGACATCACGCACGACAGTACCACCACAGCGGGACATCACACACGACAGTACCACCACAGCGGGACATCACACACGACAGTACCACCACAGCGGGACATCACACACGACAGTACCACCACAGCGGGACATCACACACCACCACAGCTGGACATCACGCACGACAGTACCACCACAGCGGGACATCACACACGACAGTACCACCACAGCAGGACATCACGCACGACAGTACCACCACAGGGGACATCACACACTACAGTACCACCACAGCGGGACATCACACACCCAGTACCACCACAGCGGGACATCACAAACGACACTACCACCACAGCGACATCACACCAGTACCATCACAGCAGGACATCACACACGACAGTACCACCACAGCAGGACATCACACACGACAGTACCACCACAACAGGACATCACACACGACAGTACCACCACAGCGGGACATCACACACGACAGTACCACCACAGCAGGACATCACGCACGACAGTACCACCACAGCAGGACATCACACACTACAGTACCACCACAGCGGGACATCACACACTACAGTACCACCACAGCGGGACATCACGCACGACAGTACCACCACAGCGGGACATCACACACGACAGTACCACCACAGCGGGACATCACACACGACAGTACCATCACAACAGGACATCACACACGACAGTACCACCACAGCGGACATCCACACACACGACAAGTACCACCACAGCAGGACATCACGCACGACAGTACCACCACAGCGGACATCACACACGACAGTACCACCACAGCAGGACATCACACACGACAGTACCACCACAGCGGGACATCACACACGACAGTACCACCACAGCAGGACATCACGCACGACAGTACCACCACAGCGGGACATCACACACGACAGTACCACCACAGCAGGACATCACGCACGACAGTACCACCACAGCGGGACATCACACACTACAGTACCACCACAGCGGGACATCACACACCCCAGTACCACCACAGCGGGACATCACAAACGACACCTACCTACCACCAGCAGGACATCACACCCAGTACCATCACAGCAGGACATCACACACGACAGTACCACCACAGCAGGACATCACACACGACAGTACCACCACAACAGGACATCACACACGACAGTACCACCACAGCGGGACATCACACACGACAGTACCACCACAGCAGGACATCACGCACGACAGTACCACCACAGCAGGACATCACACACTACAGTACCACCCACAGCGGGACATCACACACTACAGTACCACCACAGCGGGACATCACACACCAGTACCACCACAGCGGGACATCACACACTACAGTACCACCACAGCGGGACATCACACACTACAGTACCACCAGAGCGGGACATCACACACCACAGTACCACCCACAGCGGGACATCACACACCAGTACCACCACAGCGGTACATCACACACTACAGTACCACCAGAGCGGGACATCACACACCACAGTACCACCACAGCGGGACATCACACACCAGTACCACCACAGCGGGACATCACACACCAGTACCACCACAGCGGGACATCACACACTACAGTACCACCACAGCGGGACATCACACACGACACTACCACCACAGCGGGACATCACACACTACAGTACCACCACAGCGGGACATCACACACCCCAGTACCACCACAGCGGGACATCACACACGACACTACCACCACAGCAGGACATCACACCAGTACCATCACAGCAGGACATCACACACTACAGTACCACCACAGCGGGACATCACACACGACACTACCACCACAGCAGGACATCACAACAGTTCCACCACAGCGGGACATCACACACTACAGTACCACCACAGGCGGGACATCACACACTACAGTACCACCACAGCGGGACACCACACACTACAGTACACCACAGCGGGACATCACACACCACAGTACCACCACAGCGGGACATCACACACCCAGTACCACCACAGCGGGACATCACAAACGACACTACCACCACAGCAGGACATCACACCAGTACCATCACAGCAGGACATCACACACTACAGTACCACCACAGCGGGACTCACACACGACACTACCACCACAGCAGGGACATCACAACAGTTTCCACCACAGCGGGACATACACACTACAGTACCACCCACAGCGGGACATCACACACCTACAGTACCACCACAGCGGGACACCACACTACAGTACCACCACAGCGGGACATCACACACCACAGTACCACCACAGCGGGACATCACACACGACAGTACCACCACAACAGGACATCACACACGACAGTACCACCACAGCGGGACATCACACACGACAGTACCACCACAGCAGGACATCACGCACGACAGTACCACCACAGCGGGACATCACACACTACAGTACCACCACAGCGGGACATCACACACGACAGTACCACCACAGCGGGACATCACACACGACAGTACCATCACAACAGGACATCACACACGACAGTACCACCACAGCGGGACATCACACAGACAGTACCACCACAGCAGGACATCACGCACGACAGTACCACCACAGCGGGACATCACACACGACAGTACCACCACAGCAGGACATCACACACGACAGTACCACCACAGCGGGACATCACACACGACAGTACCACCACAGCAGGACATCACGCACGACAGTACCACCACAGCGGGACATCACACACGACAGTACCACCACAGCAGGACATCACGCACGACAGTACCACCACAGCGGGACATCACACACTACAGTACCACCACAGCGGGACATCACACACCCCAGTACCACCACAGCGGGACATCACAAACGACACTACCACCACAGCAGGACATCACACCAGTACCATCACAGCAGGACATCACACACGACAGTACCACCACAGCAGGACAGCACACACGACAGTACCACCACAACAGGACATCACACACGACAGTACCACCACAGCGGGACATCACACACGACAGTACCACCACAGCAGGACATCACGCACGACAGTACCACCACAGCAGGACATCACACACTACAGTACCACCACAGCGGGACATCACACACTACAGTACCACCACAGCGGGACATCACACACCAGTACCACCACAGCGGGACATCACACACTACAGTACCACCACAGCGGGACATCACACACTACAGTACCACCAGAGCGGGACATCACACACCACAGTACCACCACAGCGGGACATCACACACCAGTACCACCACAGCGGGACATCACACACTACAGTACCACCAGAGCGGGACATCACACACCAAAGTACCACCACAGCGGGACATCACACACCAGTACCACCACAGCGGGACATCACACACCAGTACCACCACAGCGGGACATCACACACTACAGTACCACCACAGCGGGACATCACACACGACACTACCCACCACAGCGGGACATCACACACTACAGTACCACCACAGCGGGACATCACACACCCCAGTACCACCACAGCGGGACATCACACACGACACTACCACCACAGCAGGACATCACACCAGTACCATCACAGCAGGACATCACACACTACAGTACCACCACAGCGGGACATCACACACGACACTACCACCACAGCAGGACATCACAACAGTTCCACCACAGCGGGACATCACACACACTACAGTACCACCACAGCGGGACATCACACACTACAGTACCACCACAGCGGGACATCACACACGACAGTACCACCACAACAGGACATCACACACGACAGTACCACCACAGCGGGACATCACACACGACAGTACCACCACAGCAGGACATCACACACGACAGTACCACCACAGCAGGACATCACGCACGACAGTACCACCACAGCGGGACATCACACACTACAGTACCACCACAGCGGGACATCACACACCAGTACCACCACAGCGGGACATCACACACACCAGTACCACCACAGCGGGACATCACACACTACAGTACCACCACAGCGGGACATCACACACTACAGTACCACCACAGCGGGACATCACACACTACAGTACCACCACAGCGGGACATCACACACTACAGTACCACCACAGCGGGACATCACACACTACAGTACCACCACAGCGGGACATCACACACGACAGTACCATCACAGCTGGATATCACACACTACAGTACCACCACAGCGGGACATCACACACCAGTACCCACCACAGCGGGACATCACACACGACAGTACCACCACAGCGGGACATCACACACCAGTACCACCACAGCGGGACATCACACACTACAGTACCACCACAGCGGGACATCACACACCAGTACCACCACAGCGGGACATTCACACACTACAGTACCACCAGAGCGGGACATCACACACCACAGTACCACCACAGCGGGACATCACACACTACAGTACCACCACAGCGGGACATCACACACTACAGTACCACCACAGCGGGACATCACGCACGACAGTACCACCACAGCGGGACATCACACACTACAGTACCACCACAGCGGGACATCACGCACGACAGTAACCACCACAGCGGGACATCACGCACGACAGTACCACCACAGCGGGACATCATACACCACAGTACCACCACAGCGGGACATCACACACCAGTACCACCACAGCGGGACATCACACACACCAGTACCACCACAGCGGGACATCACACACTACAGTACCACCACAGCAGGACATCACACCAGTACCATCACAGCAGGACATCACACACTACAGTACCACCACAGCGGGGACATCACACACGACACTACCACCACAGCAGGACATCACAACAGTTCCACCACAGCGGGACATCACACACTACAGTACACCACAGCGGGACATCACACACTACAGTACCACCACAGCGGGACACCACACACTACAGTACCACCACAGCGGGACATCACACACCACAGTACCACCACAGCGGGACATCACACACGACAGTACCACCACAACAGGACATCACACACGACAGTACCACCACAGCGGGACATCACACACGACAGTACCACCACAGCGGAACATCACGCACGACAGTACCACCACAGCGGGACATCATACACCACAGTACCACCACAGCGGGACATCACACACGACAGTACCACCACAGCGGGACATCACACACCAGTACCACCACAGCGGGACATCACACACTACAGTACCACCACAGCGGGACATCACACACTACAGTACCACCAGAGCGGGACATCACACACCACAGTACCACCACAGCGGGGACATCACACCACTACAGTACCACCACAGCGGGACATCACACACTACAGTACCACCACAGCGGGACATCACGCACGACAGTACCACCACAGCGGGACATCACACACTACAGTACCACCACAGCGGGACATCACGCACGACAGTACCACCACAGCGGGACATCACGCACGACAGTACCACCACAGCGGGACATCATACACCACAGTACCACCACAGCGGGACATCACACACCAGTACCCACCACAGCGGGACATCACACACACCAGTACCACCACAGCGGGACATCACACACCAGTACCACCCACAGCGGGACATCACACACGACAGTACCACACAGCGGGACATCACACACCAGTACCACCCACAGCGGGACATCACACACTACAGTACCACCACAGCGGGACATCACACACCAGTACCACCACAGCGGGACATCACACACTACAGTACCACCAGAGCGGGACCATCACACACCACAGTACCACCACAGCGGGGACATCACACACTACAGTACCACCACAGCGGGACATCACACACTACAGTACCACCACAGCGGGACATCACGCACGACAGTACCACCACAGCGGGACATCACACACTACAGTACCACCACAGCGGGACATCACGCACGACAGTACCACCACAGCGGGACATCACGCACGACAGTACCACCACAGCGGGGACATCATACACCACAGTACCACCACAGCGGGACATCACGCACGACAGTACCACCACAGCGGGACATCATACACCACAGTACCACCACAGCGGGACATCACGCACGACAGTACCACCACAGCGGGACATCACACACGACAGTACCACCACAGCGGGACATCATACACCACAGTACCACCACAGCGGGACATCACACACCAGTACCACCACAGCGGGACATCACACACACCAGTACCACCACAGCGGGACATCACACACTACAGTACCACCACAGCGGGACATCACGCACGACAGTACCACCACAGCGGGACATCACACACTACAGTACCACCACAGCGGGACATCACGCACGACAGTACCACCACAGCGGGACATCACGCACGACAGTACCACCACAGCGGGACATCATACACCACAGTACCACCACAGCGGGACATCACACACCAGTACCACCACAGCGGGACATCACACACTACAGTGCCACCACAGCGGGACATCACGCACGACAGTACCACCACAGCGGGACATCACACACTACAGTACCACCACAGCGGGACATCACACACGACAGTACCACCACAGCGGGACATCATACACCACAGTACCACCACAGCGGGACATCACACACGACAGTACTACCACAGCGGGACATCACACACTACAGTACCACCACAGCAGAACATCACACACGACAGTACCACCACAGCGGGACATCACACACGACAGTACCACCACAGCGGGACATCACACACTACAGTACCACCACAGCAGAACATCACACACTACAGTACCACCACAGCGGGACATCACACACGACAGTACCACCACAGCGGGACATCACACACTACAGTACCACCACAGCGGGACATCACACACCCCAGTACCACCACAGCGGGACATCACACACGACACTACCACCACAGCAGGACATCACACCAGTACCATCACAGCAGGACATCACACACTACAGTACCACCACAGCGGGACATCACACACGACACTACCACCACAGCAGGACATCACAACAGTTCCACCACAGCGGGACATCACACACTACAGTACCACCACAGCGGGACATCACACACTACAGTACCACCACAGCGGGACACCACACACTACAGTACCACCACAGCGGGACATCACACACCACAGTACCACCACAGCGGGACATCACACACGACAGTACCACCACAACAGGACATCACACACGACAGTACCACCACAGCGGGACATCACACACGACAGTACCACCACAGCAGGACATCACGCACGACAGTACCACCACAGCGGGACATCACACGCTACAGTACCACCACAGCGGGACATCACACGCTACAGTACCACCACAGCGGGACATCACACACTACAGTACCACCACAGCGGGACATCACACACCACGTTATCTACGACAACTGACATTTCCGTCTCTCCCCCAAGTACCCTCGATAACGACGTCTGAAGTGCCGGACGGATCAATCAAACGCCTTGGGCGCGAGACTAGTCGCCCAATGTTTGTACAAGCACTCCACGTGTACAGCTTTCCCGCGCTTTTTGGACAACGAGCAGCCAATGACAATTTATTAGTTGAAAAATGTCACAATTTTCAACACAACTTTTTAAAATATTAAATATATATCAATACACCTCATTTCAAATAGATTACTAATTTCAATTTTACAACGTTAGAAGACGCTATGATGGCAACATTTGAAACACTACTCGTTTCTACGTCTTTTTGTTTCTCTAAAGAGAGACTCCTCACTTCTGAACACAAGGATGCTCTTAATTATCATCACCTGCAATGTATACTTGAATGTTAAATAAATTCTATCAATAGGAAAACAGTCTGTAAAATTATAAAACGTTTGAATATTGTTTAGATTGCCTTTTCAAAACTATATTTAATATACGCTTGCAAATTGAGTATATAATAAATATATTTAGAGAGAAAATATATGGTATTAAAGTATTGAATTTTCCAAAGTTTGGATATTACTTTTCTTTGCTCACAGCACTAATTCTTTCACGTAAATATACTGGGATGGATACTTATAGGCTCACTATACCTGACACCAGGGGAAGACGGACGTTAGATGCTAGGGAATATCGATTTGTCCTATAGCTGAGTACAGTACTGTTGTACCTGTCTCTGGCGGCAGCTCAGGGAGAGACCAAATAACCGGATAACACAGGTTTGAACTTAACCCAGGTTTACGTACATATTCTAATTTACTAAAACAAACTTCCTGATTCTAACTACATACAATAGAATTCCGCTTAGCTAAGTTTAAAGTTAAATAATAATTTAAAAATAGCTCATATATATAATAGTTAATAAATCGTAAAACAGAAACTATCTATCTTTCGAACCCCAGAGTCTCCTCCACAGATCAAAAGGACAAACGAGAAAACTTAGAAGCTTATTATTATATATGGTAAATATATAGAAATGGTATTCACATACTAACTATATAGCTGAAGCAACATCATCACGAACTTTTCTGGAAATTGATTAAAAAAAAAAATATTTGCAATATTGAAAAATTGAAATTGTACTGGGAAAGTATCTCCTTATCGTGCAACTGGAATTTATCGATGGTGTTGGAAAAGAAGACGTCCGAAGCAGCCAATGGGAGGCCGGCGGAAGCGGCTACGGGGATGCAGCGGCAAAAAATGAGAAAACAATAACGGAAGAACTTGTAAACAACTTTCGAACACTAGAATTTGCCCTGATCTCCGATTCTTTTAGTGTAAACATTTAAATATATAATTAATTAAATAATACTTTACTTATTTTCTTAAATTGTAATAAATATAATTTTCCCTCCTGTTTTCGTCTAATATTTTAATAGTGCTATAAACAGCGACGCCTTAATTTTGAACCTTCAACCCCGCCGACCAAGAATAGAGGTGAGTGACTACCTCTATAGAACTTAGATCGTCGTCACAACACAGAGTGGCGGTGAAATCGCAATATTTTTGGCATCCCAGCCGGGACTGTTGAAGGTAAATTTCTGAAAAAAAAATCATTTTAAGCTGACCATTTTGGAACTCGCTAGCTAACCCTACTCGCTGCTTTGTTTTACAAGATGGCGGAAGAATTAATTCTACGTTTAAAAAAGAAGCGTGCTGTTAACAGATCATATTTAACGAAAACATGCAATAAGATTGAAAGTGGACTTGACACGCTAATGAGAATTGAACTTGAAGAATTATTAGAACAATTGAATGAATCATTTAACGAACTTAAATTAGTGGATCACGAAATAGAAACGCTTCTTGAAACTGACGATTTAGAGAAGGAATTACAGGGCGTAGAGGAATATAGAGAGAAATATATTACTTGGAGATTTAGGGCAAATAAAAAGATTCGCCAATCAGATTTTCATGGCGAAAATATACCGAATTCGAACTCACGAATAGATGAAAATGAATTGAGACATTATGTACCTTCCTGCACGACTGTGAAACTTCCGAAATTGATGATATCGAAATTTTATGGAAACTTTAGTGAATGGCTGACGTTCTGGAATTCTTTTGATGCAGCTATACACCAGAACAACTCACTTACCCGATCGATAAATTTAACTATCTGAAGTCACATCTCGGCGGAACTGCACTAAACACAGTCGAAGGTTTCGCTTTATCTGCGGACAATTATGAGAAAGCTATAAAATTGCTTAAAGACAGATTTGGGCGAGAAGACATTTTGATTAGCCGACATATGAACAATTTGTTGTCAATGAGACCACTCAAAACGTCAAGCGATGTAAGAACCTTCCGCGAACTTTTTGACAACCTTTCTGTTCATATAAGAAGTCTCGAGTCACTAAACGTGTCCATTGATGTTTACGGACAACTGTTGTGCCCGATAATAATAAAGCTTCTACCTGCAGACCTTAATTTGGAATTGAACAAAGAACTCCCGACAGGTTACGTAATTAATGACTTGATTACCTTTCTGGAAAGACAATTAACTGCACGGGAGAAGAGTTTTAGAAACGAAATCGGTACCGGGAATGAATCAACTTCTAAACCTAATTTGGTAAACAAACATCCAAAGACAAGATTCTACAATGAAAAACGACAGCTTCAGAACTTTTGAATTCAGTTCACAAATCGAATGAATGTGTATTTTGTGGTAAAGAGAACCATGGAAGCCCTAAGTGTGACTTTGCAGCTAATATTAGTTTAAACGAAAAGAGATCACTCATGAAGAAAAAAGGCGTTTGTTATAAATGTCTTCGGCCTTCTCATTTAAGTAAATTTTGCAGAAATGTAGTCCGTTGTTCGATCTGCAACATGTCTTCCCACCTGGATGTCATGTGCACAAAACTGATTTTAGATAGAGGTGGATCTTCCAAGTCTCCAACGGTGCAAGATGAAACTCTCGCCAACTTATCAACCTCCCCAGACGTCTTGTTACCTACTTTGAGAGTGACCCTCAAAGGGAACAGAACGGAGAAGACGGCACGGGCTATAATAGACACCGGATCCCAAAGATCGTATATTTTACATAGCACAGCAATGGAAATGGAATACGAACAATCTAGGAGAGAGTTCTTCCGGCATTCCTTGTTTGGAGGATCGAGTACCGACATAGTTGAACATGAGGTCTATACCATTCATTTATCTGACATCAATAATTTCTATCGCTGTGAGTTTGAAACACTAGGTCAACCCCTTATCTGTGGAAGCATACCTCCGGTGTGTCCCAGATCATTTTTAGAAGGGAGTGAAGAACTCGACGTGTCTGATTTGATGAGAGACCGTATAGAAGTCCTTATAGGCGCGGACATCGCCGGGAGATTGCTAACTGATGATCAGAGAAGGATCTCATCTGGACTGGTGGCAATCCGTACCAAACTAGGATGGACTGTGATGGGAAAGATTCCTCCAACGGAGGTGAGAGATGACACCAGCTCCCTTTGCGTGACCACACTTCTATCTTTGGATCTAGAAAACTTGTGGAAATTAGATGCAATTGGAGTCTCTGACGCGGAGGTTGAGAAGAAGACTCAATCATTACAAGAAGAAATGGAGGAACATTTCGCCCACACCACGACGCGAGATATCGAGGGGCGTTATGAGGTAGCTCTACCCTGGGTGCAAGACAAGGAAAGGATTCCTTCGAATAGAGACCTAGCCGAAAACCAACTAATTTCTGTAAGAAGAAAACTTGAAGAAGTTGGAGACATGAAAGAGTATGGACAAATCTTTGAAGAATGGATGAAACAGGGGATAATCGAGTATGCCAGAGAGGATAAACTAGATGGTGTACACTACCTGCCACATCGACCAGTGTATAAAAGGAACAGTCAAACTTCTAGAATACGGCCAGTATTCAATGCGTCGGCCCGGAAGAGAGGTAAACTTTCCCTGAATGACTGTCTGGATAAGGGACCCAAATTGATAGAAATTATACCAAGACTTTTAAATAAATTCCGGAAATATGAAGTAGGTGTCTCTTCCGATATTGAGAAAGCATTTTTACAAATTGGAATAAAAGAAGAAGACCGAGATTATTTACGATTCCTGTGGCACACAGAAGACGGAAGATTGATCACGTATCGACATAAAAGGGTTGTTTTTGGAATTACCACTAGTCCGTATCTTTTAAAGGCTACCTTATCTCTCCACTTAGATAAGGCTCCTGAACATTTAAAAAATCACAGCTGAACAGTTGAAATCATCCTTTTATGTTGACAATTGTTTAGCCAGTTTTCAGAATGTTGAAGAAACGGAGAAATTCGTGAAAGAATCTACTGAACTGCTCTCTACAGCTTGTTTCAATCTCCGAGATTGGGTGAGTAACGTTACAGACTTTTCTCTTATGAACCAACTGAATAAGGAAGTGAACATTTTAGGAATAACATGGAATACTGATAGAGACACACTGACAATTGGTTTGGAAGATTTTGAATTAATTGGACCAACCACCAAGAGAAAAGTACTTTCAATAGCGAGCAAGATATTTGATCCATTAGGAGTTGCTTGTCCTGTGACTTTAATTCCCAAGCTGATATTACAGGAAACTTGGATACAAAAGTTGACATGGGACGAAGTCCTACCTGGATGTTTAGTGCAAAGATTTTGGAAGTGGTTTAGCAAACTGAAACACTTGCCTAACATAGAAATTCCTAGATGGCTTTGTTTTAAGGACTCCTATGTAGAGAAAACCACTCTCCACATCTTTTGCGACGCCAGTCAGTTTGCCTATGCAACCTGTATTTTCCTCCGCATTGAAAAGGAAGATAGAGTAGACATCCAATTGATACAGGCTCGAACACGAGTAGCTCCACTGAAGAAACTCACCATCCCAAGATTGGAGCTTTTGGCTTGTCTGATTGGAGCTCGTTTGGCAGCTAACGTCATACAAGATCTGGAATTTGAGGAAATTCCAAGATTTTATTGGACCGATTCGACCAATGCTCTCTGTTGGATCCAAAGGGAAGACAACTGGGCAGCCTTTGTGATGAACTGTGTTAAGGAAATTCATAATCTTAGCTCCCCCGAATCTTGGCGCCACATACCAGGCCGATTAAACCCGGCAGACCTCCCATCTCGGGGATGTTCAGCAGAATCACTTAAGGAGACAAGATGGTGGGAGGGACCTGCATGGTTAAAGGTATCCCAAGAAGAGTGGCCCAAATCAACCATTATCCCTGATTTGGAGATTGTTTATTCTGAAAGGCGCAAGACCATCCTGAACACCTTGTGTACGACAAGAGAAAATGAAAATTTATTTGGACGTTATTCCCATTTTTTTAGAATAGTACGAATCACCACCTGGATATACAGATTCTTCAACAACGCCAAAATTGATAGAAGAAAGATAATTTCAAAAGATCTCAGTACAGAAGAAATTACTAAGTCAGAAATAATACTGATGAGACTTATCCAGAGAGAATCGTTTTCAGGGCATGAAGATAAGAAACTACAAGGCTTTAAGTTGCTAGTAGACTCTTCAGGGATTTTGAGAATAAAAACTAAAATTTGCAGAAGAGAAGATTTCGCTAATTTTAGAATGCCCATTTTATTGCCCTCAGATCACTTCTTGGTTTCTTTGCTCATCAGGTGGAACCATGAAACCCACGGGCACGCCGGTCTACAAACTCTCCTCGGTATTCTGAGAGAAAACTATTGGATACTAAGATCCAGGAAAACCGTCAAGAAGATCATCAATCAATGCATTCGCTGTAAACGATTCACCGCGACACCAGCTACCGTCGAGTCAACATCATTACCAGAAGACAGAGTACGAGATGCTGCAGTTTTCGAAATAGTAGGAGTTGATCTAACTGGACATCTTATCTTAAAGAATAAGAAGAAAGCATGGATTGTCATCTTCACATGTGCAGTGTATAGAGGAGTTCATCTGGAACTTGTGACATCTTTGTCTATGGAAGCCTTCCTCCAAGCTTTCCGCCGATTTATTGCTCGAAGAGGCCGACCATTGATTGTGTATTCGGATAATGGGACTAATTTCAAAGGTATGGCTAATGCTTTAAAGAAGATTGATTTTTCGAGATTAAAATGTGATCCCACATTGAAAAACATCACCTGGAAATTCATACCGCCTGGTGCTCCTTGGTGGGGTGGATGGTGGGAGCGTTTGATTGGAATGATGAAACAATTGCTCTTTAGGATTCTCGGTCAAACCTCCTTGGGATATGAAGAACTTTTTACGGTAATGTGTGACGTCGAAAGCTTGATGAACACACGCCCACTGACCTACCTAACTGAAGAAAGTGAGGATCTCGCTCCATTGACACCTTCGTTGTTCTTACATGAGGTCAGAGAGGTTGGCGTTCCAGACCTGGACTTGATTGATAACCAGACCCTCTCCCGCAAATATCAATATATCAAACGTGTACGAGAAGATCTTAGAGAACGATTTCGTATCGAATATTTTGGATTCCTGAGACAAGAAACGAGACGCCTGAAGACTACCATACCATTCAAGGTGGGAGACATGGTACTCATTGGACAAGAGAGTTTAAAGAGACTACACTGGCCGTTAGCCAGAATAATCCAACTCTATCCAGGAAAAGACGGACTTGTGAGGGTTGCGAAAGTGAAAACTTCATCAGGTGATAAAATACGACCTATTCAAAAACTCTACAATTTAGAGATAACGCCCGAGATAAGATGTCGAGACCCTCTAACGGAGCGATCTCCCACACAAGAAGTTCGATTGACAACTGAAGAAGACCCTTTGACTTCACAACAAGAGCAACATCACATTGATACCCCGAATGTTGTGTCAAGTTACGGACGGCCCATCAAGAGACCCAACCGATTGGATCTACTGAACTTTTCCTTTCCATGTTTGAGTCGTCGAGACGCCAACTCAAAGGTGGGAGAGATGGCTTACCCCACCAGCATTCGTTTTATTAATCCATCCTCAATGTCAAGTGAAGAAAGTCATCTCAAGATTGAAAACTGAGATAAAGGAAGGACGATGGGTTGATGACTCATGCGAATGCTGCTTCATACATGTGTACGACACACTTTCATCCCATATTTATAATATAATTAAATCAACAAGCAATCCACGGTTATGTTTCTCGCACCATCGTTGAAGGTCATGTTAGCCCGAAGCTAGGGAAATAAAAATGGTACAAGAAACTAACCCTGTATTGCTTGTTGATTTTATGAAATACATAGGTACATACGTGGTTTACTTACATCAAAATTTGTCGTTAACCATACTGTAATCATTGTATCTGGTTCAAATCACATTAATAGGTACCGCTCAGCAAGAGCAACCTAGTTCATGATAATTGAAACAATGAATAATATGTGAAGGTTATTCACATATTAAACAAATTTTAACGCGGGATTCAATCCCGGTTCATGACTGTCGTGTTACCCTCTCATCCACCGACTTGTTTGTTGTTGTAATCATTGTAACAAGACACTGCCACCAAGGATAAGTTTCTTGTTTTATTTAAACGATCTCTGAAGTTTTCGGGTATTATAAATCTTTCTACGGAAGTATACAATGAATATACACCCCTGTAGAAGGGTTTATAATACCCCAAAGCTTGAGAAATAGTTTAAATAAAACAAGATACATAACAAGTATAATATGATGCATTAGCCCGCCATCTGTTATCAAAATTCAAAACTATTATAGACGCGTATGATTCTTTTTAAAATCTTGGTGGAGAAGCATGATTTTATTATATAACGATATTCTCAGATTCTATGCTGAACTGATAGTATAAGTAGACAAAGCTTTCTTCGGTCAACGACTCAGAGAAAATCTTATAAACTTTTTATTTTCTTCGGTAAAAGAGAGGCATATGAACCTGTTAAAAAGAATCATACGTTTCTATAATAGTTTTGAATTTTGATACATAACAAGTATACAACAGTTGCATACTCCTTTAGAAGGGTTTGCAATACCCGAAATCTTGAGATATCGTTTAGATAAAACAAGAAATTTCTCCTCGATGGGAATGTCTTGTTACAATTTATATTTCAGAGGATTCTATCTTCCGATTTTACAAACACTGTTATCATTTGAGTCAAAAGGCGATCCATCAATTATGTTTATATAAAAGAACGTGCCTGAATCTGTAAAGAAAAAAAAACAAAAAAATTTTTTTCCTCAAAATATTTTGAGAGATTGCTCCCTCTTTATCATTTTTTTTCTTTACAGATCCATGTACCCCCTTTTATATAAACTGTTATCATTGTATGTCCAGGAATATTCAGAACATCTATAGAGAACAAGCGTAAGTTAGCGTGGTCCTCTATCCAACATGACCTCAGCTACCTGGTCATTCAAGGACTCGGACTGTCACAGGAGACCATCCATCAGAGACGGGGCAGCTATCTTATCTCACTGAGACTGCCTAATCTGGCAAGTGACACGGGCTGTGATGGAGGATGGAGATAGGCTCTTTCACAAAACACCCATTGGAAGATTGAAAGAAGAAAACCCTTTTTTATTTTAATTTGGGTGGAGTGCTGTGTGGGCGAAACCGCAGTTCAATGGGTCATCTACTTATCTACCTAGCTCAGAAACTACATGTAGCACATGTAGGGAGATTGTAGAGATAATAAGATTAGGAAAAATGTTTGTAAGTTATATTTTGTATATTTCAAACTGAAATATTGTAATATATTTTTCTCTCAATATATCTCAATATATAATAAGTATTTAAAATATGTATATAATAATGTATATATTAAAAATGTATTTATTATTAAGTTTTTAATGTGATAATCCTGTTGAAGGACTGATAAGTCCGAAAACTTGAAAATAAAAAGTTGCACTGGAAACTTAACCCTGGAAGCTTCATTTATTTTATACTATTTTGTATATGTTTAATATATTTCTGTGAAAAAATAGACACTTCGGCCATTTAGACTTTTTTTTTCTCAACCTTTCAACAAAAATCTTCTGTCTTCGACTGGAGAAATAAATAAAACATTTAGCAAGGCGTTAAAATGTTTTAATATATCTTTAAAATATTAATAAAACTTACGGTTTAAAATTGATTTAGTTACAGAAAAAAAATTAGCTTTGAAAATTGTCTATTCTTACTAAATTTAAAACTTATATTTCATTTTAATTTTTGTAGTTCAGACTGTGTGCAGACATAGTGGAGACTGTGCACTTTTACATGTATTGACAAGATGTCAATAAAATTATTTTAATTGTCAATGGTATTAATTTTTGTAATATGGAAATAACTACTTTGCTCCAAAAAGGGGACACTGTTCGAAGTTTCAGAGCTGATGAACCAAGCCTTCCTTAACTGTTTTCATAAAAATAGGGAGAATATATGAAATAGATTTTTTAAATGAAAAAAGCGCAAAGGTGAAAACATCAGGCTTCCAGAGGGATAAGTTTCTTAAAAATATATTTAAAAAAAAAAAACGTATCTCTGGAAGCCTAATGTTTTCACCTTAATATTGATATAGGAGATTATTCTATTGAATTGTGAACTCAAACCGCAAAGTTTAAGTTCAAAATAGAATTATCCAATTGTATCTTTGTAAAACGACATTTGAAAATTATCCCGCATCCGGGGTAGCCTAGTGGACATGGCATCTGCCCGATAAGCGGATCACTGTGGGTTCGATTCCCATCCCTGGACACTTTTATTTTTCCGTTTATCATTACTCTTCACAATTACATTCTTTCATACCTCATCCCTAAGGTTAGAAATGATCGTTATTTCTCCTTGAAATAAATTTTGATTTTTCGTTCAAAAGAAACACATGCGGGATAATTTTCAAATGTCGTTTTACAATCACAAGCCGGATTATATTGTATTAATATATACAGTTATCAGCGTCATAATCAAGCAACAATTCTTAATCAATTCTGTCACCGTTTGCTTTGTGAATGGAATAAATACCCAAATATGGCCATTTCTCATAACCATCGGTGGTTCAGTGGTAGAATGCTCGCCTGCCACGCGGGCGGCCCGGGTTCGATTCCCGGCCGATGCAATCTTTTTTTTTTTTTTTTACAATTTTTAAAACTCATTTATATATTATACAAGAATGACATCCACGGCGCCACTTTATAATTGTAACGAATAGTATTTGAATAAAAGCATTTAATCGGGTAAACCCCGGGCGTTGCCCGGGTCATTCGGCTAGTTGTATTATACATTACATTTACATTACTTTACATTTTTGAAGAGATTGTGCAATTTTAAATTTCTCTCTTATTGAAAATTGCTCGAATTCTCCTTATTTATTTAATATTAGTACGATGTCACAAATTCTTATTTTATTCGATTGTCATTCCTAAAATTTCTTATTAAAACATTAAAAATATATAGTAATCCATAAATAAATCTTTAAATAAAAAGTCATATATTGAATTAAAAATAATATTTCACTCTGAAATTTGAGTTGGCTGAATGCCAACCTTTATCATTATGCAACACAACGTATTTATTTATATTCTCTTTTTGATCCAATATATGCCATATATATATAATGGATAGCAAAATTGACTTCTTGTCCAGAAGGAAACTTTTATTTACAGAAAAGTTTCACTGAATATCATTTACATTCATCAGGATTGAGGCTAAAGAAGATATACAAATTGGTACCACGTTTTAATTCTTTGTCACATTTCTTTAGTATATGCTACTCAATATTAAAATGATAATTTTAACAGAAATAATTTTTAAATGGTACAGTTAAACCTGTCTATATCGCCCCCTCTAAATAGCGCCTGATTTTAAATACGTATTACGATTCGATTTACATTAAAAGTGACCTGTCTATAGCACCCCCTCTCTATAACACCCTATTTTGGTGAGTCCTAAGAAGGGGCGCTATAGACAGGTTTAACTGTATATTTATTTATGAATTGTTTTATTTTAAATAAAAATTTGATCTCTCTTCTCTATTTTAAATATAACAATGGAGAGAAAACAATTTCTTAGCTAGAAAAAAAAATCTATTTTCCAATATACTCGTGCACCCATACCTCGCTTTGCGTTCGTTTCGTTTTGCGTTTTTTTCGAAGTTGCGTCGACGCTTAATTTTTACTGATTTTCACTGTGCGTCGTTAGATTTTCGAAGTTGCGTTGTTTTGGATTCGTGTCTTTATTTTTTTTTATTTTTTCCCTAAAATATGGCAACACCTTTGTTTTTGATTGCGCCATCACACATTTTCACTTTGCGTCGTTTCAATTTGCGTCGTGTTTTTTTGGAACGTAACCCCGACGCAAAGCGAGGTATGGGTGTATATAAATGTGACTATATTTTATTTATATATCCATAATTATATCAGTAAATATATATTTTAATTTTTTTAAAAATATAAATTCTAAAAAAAAAAAATATATATATATGATATTTTAAATCTTAACTTCGTAAATGAAACAAAATTATTTTTAAAAAAATCCTAATCCATATCATAGTAATTTGAAGAAAAATATTCATTGATTTATCGTTAATTTTTATTTAAATTTGACCATGGGAAAGGTCCGATTGGCAATAACAGCACAATGCAAATGCAATTAATTCTCTCTCTCTCTCTCTCTGTTGTGTGTATGATAAAAACATAAACAAAATTTGATCATTAAACAAAATATAATCAATAAAAAAAATATATATGTATAAACAATAATAAATTTTAAAAAATTCCTGTGAAAATTGGAAAATATTTGAGAAATTGTGATACTAATTCTGATATAATTCAATATTAAATGATAACGAGAAAATACTGGCGAAAAAATATAGAAGGAAAAAAGAAGTAATGCAAATATCAAGATATATTAAGACAACATTAAAAGCTTTATTCTTAATTTCTATACCAGAATTTCAAAGAATGCAGGTAAGAATTATTATAAATGAATAAAACAAAGCATCAAGATTATTATGATCACCCTGACAATCATACCGAAGACATTTCAATTAAACCTGATAAATTTAACTCTTGTATCAATCTCAGATGTTAACTCTGGTGTCGCCTCTCTACTGATGAGGGCCACGATCTACTTGTCAACTGGACATATCCTAGCTGACATTGATTCCCCTTCTTGATCACCAAATCCTGATACACCATCAAACAAACAGCCAAAAGTTGGATAAATATCACGTGATGTGAACTGGCCCAACTGATTCGTTGGAGTGATAGAAATCAACATGTGACACAAGTTGAGCTTCTTTTAGCTCAATCTTTATATTCTTTAAGAAATTTGTTCCACATATTTCTGCACTAAATTTATCAACAAAAAGCCTTTTTATTGAAGACCTATGCCTTATACAGGATTCGTCCTGGTGATAATCTCCCAGAAAATAACTAAATTGAATTAACTTTGACAATAACATATACTGAGATAGCAACAATTATAAAAATAGTAGAAGCTCTAACTCAGTTCTATTTTATTTAAGGAAGGAAAGGCTCCATATTCCAGTCAAGTGAATTTAATTTGAAACGGAGTACCAACCTGATATATGATACAACAACAGTAACAATTGAAGGGTTTTAAAATAACTTTGAAAAAGTGTGAAAAGCAATCTAAGCTAGATATGAACATAACATTTAAAAAATATTATGGCTAAAAATAATAGTTTGTAAATGTTAAAGACTTGGGTACAATTGCTTTGATAAAGATCAGAGAAAGGACTAAAGGATAATCATTTACAAGGTGTGTCCAATAAATAATGAGACTGGTCAAAAATAAAGAAAAAATAGAATGATTACAAAATATTTTATTAGTATTTTTCAAAATAGTTCCCTCCCGCATCTATACATAATTTCCATCTCTTCTCCCACACACATGATTTAAAACATTTAGAAAATACATCTTTCGGGATGTTCTTCAAGACCTTTTTCGAATCCGCTATGATGGACTCTCTAGTGTCAAATCTCCTTCCTTTTAGATCCATTTTGAGTTTTGGAAAGAGAAAAAATCATTTGGAGCTAGATCTGGGGAATAGGGAGGTTGTGTGTGTGTGTTGAAGTATTTGGATGCCGTGTTTAGCCAAATAAGTCAGTACAGATGTAGCGGTGTGTGGTGTGCATTATCATGATGGATAATCCGATTTTTGGAACTCCACATTTCACTTCTTTTCAGACGAATTGATTCACGTACGAGGTGTGTTCAAAATGTATCGCGACTTTTGTGTTTTTTCAAAAATTAATTATTTATTCATGAATACCTATTTTGTCCCCTTCAAAGTAATCCCCATGAGATATTATACACTTGTGCCAACGGTTTTTCCAATCTTCGAAGCACTTCAAAAAATCATTTAAAAAAATTCTTTTTCAGCTCCTCCTTCGATGCCGTCTTTATCTCGTCAAGCGTAGCGTAACGTCGTCCTTTCATGGGCCTCTTCAGTTTAGGGAACAAGAAAATGTCACAGGGGGCCAGATCTGGGGAATACGGTGGCTGCGCGGTATCATTAGTGTGTTGTTTTTGGCCAAAAAGTCGCGCACAAGCAACGATGTGTGAGCAGGGGCGTTATCGTGGTGCAAAAGCCAATTTTGTTCTTCCACAAATCCAGGCGTTTCTGGCAGATTGCTTCGCGCAAATTGCGCATAACTTGCAGGTAATATTCCTTATTGACCGTTCTACCCTGTGGCAAGAACTCATGATGCACCACCCTCCTGCAATCGAAGAAAACTGTCAGCAAAACTTTCACATTCGACCGAACTTGGCGCGCTTTTTTCGGTCTTGGTTCGTGCGGCAGCTTCCATTTAGATGATTGAGCTTTGGTTTCCACGTCATAACCATAAACCCACGCTTCGTCACCAGTTATGACCCTCTGGAGCAAATTTGGGTCGTCGCGGACAGAGTCCAACATCTCATTAGCAATGTTCATGCGATGCTGTTTTTGGTCGCAATTGAGCAATTTTGGTACGAATTTCGCGGCGACCCGTCTCATGCCCAAATCATTGATAAAAATCGAATGGCACGAGCCAATCGATATGTTTAGGTCCTCAGCAACTTCTCTAACGGTAATTCAACGATTGGCCAATATCATTTTCTCCACTTCATTAATTTTTTCGTCTGTTGTTGAAGTGCTCGGGCGTCCGGCACGCTCTTCGTCGTTCACATCTTCTCGGCCTTCTGAGAACATTTTGTACCACCGATAAACGTTGCTTCGGTCCAAGGTAGCTTCTCCGTATGCCACAGTCAACATTCGGAATGCATCCGCGCACTTAATTTCGTTTTTCACACAAAATTTGATATAGTTCTTTGATCCATTTTTTTAATAGGTAAAAATCGAAGACGATCCAAAACACCTGCAAGCAAAGCAGCTGTCAACAATTAAGTGAACATTCAAAATGGCCGAGCTTGTCGGCATAAGTGAGAGACATGAGTACCAAAATAAAGCCACAAAAAGATCGAAATTCGAATATACGTAACCCGCGAAAATTCAAAAGTCGCGATACTTTTTAAACACACCTCGTACACGTCTCATAATGTTTAAATAAGAATCCTTATTGATTGACCTTCCTCTAGATATTCATAATGCACAATTCCCTTTATGTCAAAGAACGTGACCAAAAAGACTTTGTTTTTTGACTTGCAAAGTCGGGATTTCTTCGTTCTTGGTTCATCTTTTCCTTTCCACTCCATGGATTGGCGTTCTGTTTCCGGGTCATACCCGTAAACCCATGTCTCGTCTCCAAGTTATTACTTTTTCCTTCCAATTAGGGTTTTCTTCCACCATTTCAAGCATTTTTTGGCAACTTCAACGCGATTCTCCTTTTGTTGGATTGTGAGCATTTTAGGGACAAATTTTGAAGGTGTCTTCTTTAACCGCAAGTCTTCTTTAATTATCGATCCAACTAATGATTTTGATATCCCTGTTTCTTCCCCAATGTCCCGTAACCCTATTCGTGAATTTTCTTTTATCAAATTTGAAATTTGGCTCACCTTTTCAGGGTTCCTGTGCAGAATTGGACGTCCAACACACTTCTCATCTTTCACCGATTCCATTCAATTTTTAAATCGTGAAAACCATCTGAATGTGGTGGGCTTATTTACATTTTCATTTCCAAATGCCAATTTCAACAAATATAAAGTTTCTGAAGCCGAATTCCCAATTTTGTAGCAAAATTTAATACAAATTCGTTGTTCGAATTTTCTATCCATTTCAAATTAGAAGTTGTTATGCAAGGAGTACTTTTTACAAGCTTACAATTTATCGACTGCGCGCGCAATCACGTGATGAGATGTACCGCAATGTAGCTGAAGCTTTCTATTTTTTTAATAGACTTTTAAAAATTTTATTATTTCATTTTTTCTTTGTTTTTGACCGGTCTCATTATTTATTGGGCACACCTTGTATTTACAACCTATTCATTTACCTTAAAAATGGTTTTAGTCTTACAAATATTTTAAAACGTTTTACAAGCTTTTAAAAGAAATCCCAGGCATAGTTTATCTCTTATATAACTTGAAGATATACGAATTGAATCTAGATGTTTGTAGGTTCCTGAGGTTTTGGAAGAATTTGGGATGCTGATCAGAGCTGCTCCATTAACTGGTTGGTTGCAACGAAATTGCGATAAGTTATTTGTCATAGTTAGAAGATCTTCTTGTGAAATTTTCTCTTTTATAATTAATACACACAAAAAAGAGAGAGAATCAGATAGAATAATACAAATGAATAAAAATACAAACTGCGTGAATGCCAAGAATAAAAAGGGACTCGGTGACAATAGCAATCTGTTGGCTATAAAGTCTGATTTCTAGGCTGCTGTGTGTAACAGATGTTCCAGATGGAGAGCCTCGAGGTGTGACATTCCTGTGTTCCAGCTCTACTAACGGCGGCGTGTTGCAGGATCTAGCTAGTGTTAGACAGTAGCTATTGACAGCGGGGCGGGTTTTAGCGCTTACACCTCTGTGATGATCATAGCAGGGGCTGTGGTCATTTACCAATCCACGTTGGGCGGGAGGACCCACTATTTTAACCCTGTGTCACATAACGTGGATTGGTACTCAACTTCTCCTCCGGAAGCTTGGCTTGCTCCACAGACCCAGGACTAGGTACTGATTACTAGTCTGCTGGTTCTGGCGCAAAACTCCGATGGGAGGCCTCGCGTGTGACGTAAAGTCTGGCTTTCAGCGTTGGCAGTGTCAGCAGTTCTGTCTTCGGTCTCTAGTCCGCTCTATTTCACTTTGTTTTCAATAGTGAACTCAACGATTTCATCAAGTTGCCGGAATTGGGAAGTTGGGTTCAGGGGTGTAGCAATACATGACGGTGTGAGATAGTCTACCTTTAACCTCCTTTGTGTTATGTATTTAGATATCACATGGATCCTTCATTGTGTCTAGTTAACATTTAGGTAAATGTCTTTTTTTTCAAGCTCTTTTTATAGGTCACCTAGTCCCATCTTTATAGCTTGGTTTTAATGCGGTATCAACTATATTTTGGAGTTAAATAAAGCAATAATCCTTCCTTTATACATTTAGGCATTTCCCACAACTTGAAAATAATTTCAAAAATATATATTTTATGGTGACTAAAAGCAATAACAGAAGAAATTTATCTTTACAGCTCTGTAACTTCTATGGTGTTTAACGTTTAGTTATATTGTGGAAATGTATCTCTTGCTCCATGTTAGATGGCCGGAGCTACACAGCACGGACTCTCGCCCAGCTCATAAACTAAAGGGACCAGGTGTTGGCGGTTTCCCATTTTAAATTTTCTTTTACCTTCTCGAAGATCAAATTCTGGTTTACTGTATCACTGTTGCTTCTCGTTTATCCGCACAAGAAGCACTTTTATACTTCTTTTAGAAGATAGTTTTGCCACTCCTTTTGCTGTATCTAGTTCCCTTAATTATTTGTCTTCTTCAATATTGTGCAAATCGCTAATGTTAACTCCTTGTCAAATCTCGCTATATCTGCCATCCCCATGCCTCGTTCGTGCTTATCAATCATTTCCCTCTCAACTTCCATCGTCTTCTTCTTCTCTCTTATCTCCACACTGGGTGAAGTAGAATGCGTCTGCCTTTGTCATTAAGACTGGGAGCACTACTCTATGGCAGACCGACTTAGCTCCAAAAGAAATGGCCGCCTCTAACATGAGGAACAGACGCCATGTGCAGCCGCTCCTAACATGGAGTACAAACGCTGCTCATCCTGTATACCTGGATCAGGAGGCCTTACAGGGTACTATCAGCCGGGCCTACTTCCATCGTAATAATATTGCTAGGTTTTTATTATTATTATTATTATTGTATTTTATTAATTAATTATAATTCATATTCATATAATTTTATTACTACTTATCATCATTCTTTTTGTTGTTTTTTCTTTTTCTGTTTTCTTTTTATATATGTGTTATATATACAACTAAATCGCATTAAATCGTAGTGTAATTCTCTTTTGTTGTTTGAAATAAATCGATTGAATCGAATCGAGTCAGCTCGTTCTTTCTAGAAGAAACTTCAAAGAAAACGTGCTAACAAATATCCTTCTTTTTAAAATCTTCAATTTACTTGGCTTCTACATCTGTCCACAAAACATCTGTTCAATTTTTATAATCAATTTTTAACATACTTACAGAGCATTATAGAAGTATGAAATTTGGTACACTTGTTCAAACCTGATGATATTGCAAATTGACAATATTCCAGACTTCTGGGTGCTCGGTAGTGGACTATTTTCCACATTTCCTACCAAAATATTTTGATCACTTTTTAATATACTTTCTGACCACGTTGAAGTTTGGAATTTTTCAGACTAGTTCTCAACCCTACTAATTTTTCAGGTGTACAAAATTTCAGGCTTCTAGGCCCGAGTTGAGAAGAGAGATTTTGTGCCTTAACTCTTAAAAATGTTGTGCATCTACGTCGAAATTATTAACTTTTCCTTTCCATATTTGTTATTTTGGGCGGTTCCACAGCGCAGAGAGACCCCATTTTTTTGTCTTCCGCTTTTCACCTCCGTGCTACGTGGCGATGTTCTTTCCGAGACTCTTTCCGAGACATGTTATGTTTAACAATAATTCTGTAGAAATGCGGTAAAGCCCGAAAGATAAAGATAATAAAATTTATTTGTAAGATATTTCCTGATGTTCGAGTTGGAGTCAGGTTACGTCCCATCATGCTATCAATCCTAATACCAAGCTGCACACATACAGTTTATGATTCAAATAGAATATTCGCGCAAAAAGGTTTACAAAATACTTAGAAACTCGAGAATTACGCCAAATACAAATTCCACAAGCTTAGCTTAAGCTTTTCACTTCACTCAGCATCTTAAAAACAAAAACGTTCCTGATACAGTAAATAGGATCGCAGTTGATAGTTTATTAAGTAATTAAAAATTATTACGAACTCTGATACAATACATGATTTTCAAAAATTACAATCCCTTTAACTATATTATTTGGTAAACTATGTGAATCATGGATAGGTTTCTTACAAATAAATTTTATTATCTCTAGCCTTCGTGCTTTACCGGCCTTCTACGGGAATGTTCTCAACTATAACGCCGATGTTATGTTTAACAATAATCCTGTAGAAATGCGGTAAAGCCCGAAAGATAAAGATAATAAAATTTATTTGTAAGATACTTTTCCCTGAATCATATTTTGTCAAATAATACTTAGTTTTAACGAGATATGTTTCTTAATTGGGAATTCTTCTTGGCTAGTTTACGGTCAAAAAAACCCATCAAAAGGTTTAAAAGCAACATATACCTTTAAGGCCTGTTGAAGGGTTTTTTGGCCAAAAGCTATATATATAGCCAAGCAGAATTAATTTAATCAAATAACACAACGTGACATTAAAACGAAGTGATGTGTAATTTTTTAAAATTAATTCTGAGAACTCAATAAAACAATCTTTAAAAGCTACTTTTAGATGATGGCGGAGTCCGTGCTCAAGCAACAGCGATGGAAAAAGAAGGAAATGCGCATACGTCACTAGATCGCGTTAGGAAACAGATGTGGGCCAATAAATGGAAGAATAAAACACATTGCAATCAAACACAAATAGATTTCTTTATCGTATATTAAAGTGATTCTTTCTTTTGTATTAAAAGAGAGTCAATATTATAAAATAAATAAAGCTTTTGGGGTTAAGTTTCTTGTTCAAATTTTTATTTTCAAGCTTTCGGACTTGTCAGTCCTTCAACAAGATTATCACGATAAAAATAGATGTTATACACTATTTTACAAGGTATGTCCCATAAGTTCCCGGACTGGGTCCATAAAAAAAAAAAAGGTAAGATTTTTTTATTATTTTTTTATTAAAACTTTTCAAAGTAATCCCCTTTTGCTTCAACGCACCAGCGCCATCGTTTCTCCCAATTGTCGAAACAGTTTTTATAAGCCTCTTTTGGAATGCTCTTCAATGCTAACGGCGATTTTTCTATTATGTCATCCCTGGTGTCAAAATGTCTTCCTTTTAGAACTGCTTTAAGTTTGGGGAACAGGAAAAAGTCATTTGGTGCGATGTCTGGGAAATAGGGTGGTTGAAGTAGGATTTGTGTCTCGTTTTTCGCCAAAAAGCTAGTCATCAAGTGCGCTGTGTGAGGGCGAGCATTGTCATGGTGTAGGATCCAGCCACCATTAGTCCATTTTTCTGGCCTTTTTTTTCGAATCGCTTCCCTTAGACGGCGAAGAATGCCCAAATACATTTCCTTAATAACTGTTTGGCCTGCAGGAAGATACTCGTGATGAACAATGCCCTTGTTATCCGAAAAAGCGACCAGCAACACCTTGTTTCTGGATTTTTTGGGTCTAGGCTCACTCTAACCTCTCCACTCGGCAGATTGAGGTTTGGTTTCAGGGTCATAGCCATAGACCCATGTCTCGTCGCCTGTGATTATCTTGTCTTTCCATTCTGGATCCGTTCTTGTCATTTCCATCATGTCCTCACAGGTTGCAAGCCGACACAGTTTTTGCTCATTGGTGAGGAATCTTGGGATGAATTTTGCAGGAGTCTTTTTGAGCTTCAAATCTTGGGTTACGATCCTTCCAATCGTTGTTTTAGAGATGCCTGTGTCTTGCTCTAGCTCCAGCAAAGTGGATCGAGGATTTTCTTTTATCAAATCGGTGATTTTTTGCACATTTTCATCAGTCCTTTGAAATTTTGGGCGTCCTTGACGAGGATCATCTTCAATGGAAATTCTGCCAGCTTTAAATCTAGAATGCCATTCAAAAACAGTTGTTCTCTTTGGGGCGTCATTGGGGAATGCTTTATTAAGCATTTCAAAAGTTTCGGTTGCTGATATTTGAAGTTTCACACAAAATTCTATGCAAATCCTCTGCTTCAATTTTTGTTCCATCGTAAAATCGCCGCAGCGCTAGGTGTGACCTTTAAATAAATTAGAATAACCTTGGCGCGCGCGCAAGTACCGCCTCGATATTGGTACCACCGTGTAGCCATATATTTTTTCTATAATAAACAGTCAAATTCATTTACATTTTTCATTTATTTATTTTTTTATGGACCCAGTCCGGGAACTTATGGGACATACCTTGTATATACAAATTAATTTTTACAAATTTGAATATTAATGATATTGAAAGGGGAGAAATTTTATATATTACATTCTTTGTATGTTATGAACAATTTTGAAAATATACGTGCATGGTGGAGGATATGCGCTGGTCGAATGATATTAAAAGAATCAATACAATATATAACTCAATATATACAAGCGTTGTGAATTAGTAACAAATGAAAATGAAGCCATTGTCATAAAATGTTTAGAAAAACGATTCAATAAGCCAACAATTCAGAATTTATAACACCTGTAACACCCTCCTATACAGTGCTTGAATGTACTGCCACCTACATGCATTCTTTTTTTACGATTATGTGGTCTTGAATTTAAATATATTGGTCCAAAAAATAACGAAATAACAAAATAAATTGGTCCACATAAGGTTGAAATTGTAAGGTAACATATTTCTACTGACAACAAAAAAAAATGGTGTTGCCTATCTTGTTAAAAGGTTTGTAATTTTTCCAACATTTTCAACACTTCTCTTATCAAGTATTTCCTAAAATCACTCAGTGACAAATCTTCTTTTATCTGTCAGCAAGATACCTTCGTGACCTTAGGGGTGCTTCTTTCTTATCAGGGAATCCATCAATTTGGAGTTTTTATAAATTAACTTACTATCAACATCATCTTTTCCTCGTTCCCTTCATTTTTTTACTTTAAAATTCCTACCCACTGAGTTTTTCTAATTTCGACACTGCTTTAAGTTAAATTATATATTTTTACGATAACAATACTATTGTAGGGGTGTAGACAAGGTACTTGGTTACACTTAGGACAAGAGCCTTGCACTAACTAATTAATTAAAGCATAGGTGATATAAAGATTAAAAGGGAAAGAAAGGAAACAAAGAGGTTACATCCTCCGGTAAACAAGCAACAGCGTTGTCAGACTAAACATTTACAGTCAGTTGGAGGGGGGGGGTGCCGACGTCATCCTTCCGGTCACGTGTTATACTTGAGTGGCTGCGCTGGCAGGTGTCCAACATATCCCCTCCCGGAAAAAACTTCAGCTGGACGTTTATTCCGATAGTCCATCAGCGCTCTACAGTACTTTTCATGCTGGCTTCTAGCAAGAGGCTTGGTAAGGAAGTCAGCAGGGTTCTCAGCACTCGGAGTGTAGAAAAGTTCGATTGCTTCTTCTGAGATCTTTTCTCGAACAAAATGGTACTTTACGGCAAAATGTCTAGTTTTCGATTTGTCGATGTAATTTTCCGCATGGGAAATTGCAGCTTGGTTGTCGCAGAATACTTTTGTTTCTCCACAAATCAAACTTGATATTTTCAGCTGTTCCATCAGATTCCGTACCCATGTGATGTCCTTCACAGCTGATGACAGTGCAATGTATTCCGATTCCATAGTACTCAAAGCGGTAACTGTTTGTTTGGTGCTTCTCCAAATTATTGGTGCTCCAGCTAAAATGATGAGATGTCCAGATACTCCTTTTCGGTCTACAATGTCTGAGGCCCAACTTGCATCCGAAAAGGCAATCAAAGGTTTGCCAGTGGATCTGTAAGTTATGCCAAAGTCCTCGGTGCTCTTTAGATAACGCAACACGCAGGTCAAGATTGGTTTCCATTGGAGTCGAGACACCTTTTGCATCCTGTAGTCTGAAACGTTGAAGCAGTTCTTCTATGTAGTTACTTTGAGAAAGAGTCATGCTTCCATCTTCTGACTTCTTGAAGGATACTCCAAGCATATGAGAAATTGGTCCTAGATACTTCACTTCAAAACTGGAATTTAAGAGTTCTCTGCATTTGTTTCTCGCTGCTTGATTCTCTGAAATGGCAAAGATGTCATCCACATAGATTGAGAGAATGATCCTTCCTTCTTCAAGTTCAACTTCGTAGATGCTCGGATCAATTGGGTTACGTTGGAATCCTATTTCGTGAAGTTGTTTGTTTAAGAATTTATTCCAGCATCTTCCGCTCTGTTTTAATCCATAGATTGATTTCTTAAGCTTGCAGAACAAGTTTTCTTCTCCTGGTTTCTTGAAGCATTCAGGTTGTTCCATGTAAATAGTCTCATTGAGTGTCCCATGAAGATAAGCACTCTTCACGTCGAATTGGTCAATGAACCAGTCCTTTTCTGTTGCTATCGCCGTTAATAGCCTTATAGTTTCAAAACTGGAAACAGGAGTATAGACTTCGTTGTAGTCAATTCCTCTACGTTGAGTGAAGCCTTTGGCGACTAGACGTGCTTTGTATCTAGTGGTACCATCCACTGCATTGATTTTCTTATTTAGTACCCATCTACATTTTAAAGGTTTGATACCTTTCGGCAATTCTTGCAGTTGCCATACATCATGTCTTTCGAGCGATTCCCTTTCTTCTTCAATGGCTTCTATCCAATTAGCTACCTCAGGGCTGTTCATGGCTTCTTCATAAGTGGGGTTATTGTCCTCTGCACTTGTGGCATTTATCTGTCCACCGCTATTATCCTCTTCCGGAGATTCTGCCGTCTTTCCATGACTTCGGAGTGTCATAGGATGGCTTCTCAGGTTCTCTGGGAGAGTCTCAGATAGCTGATCTATTCCACCTGTAGTTCCAATCAGTTCTTCAGTTTCTCGGTCTACTGGTTGATCTGCATTACTTTCCTTTTGAAAGGAGGCCTCTTTCGAGGAGAAATGGACAGATGGTAGAGTATCCCTTTCTCTTTTGGGCTGTTTATAGAGGATTTCTTCTTTGAATACACAATTTCTAGATTCCACCACTTGGCGTTTTTAAGGAATCCAGATTCTCCAACCTCGTCCCTGTAGAGAATAACCCACGAGAATTCCTTTAGTGGCTCTTGGCTGAAGCTTCGAATTCCTTCTTTGTTTTGGAACATGAACAAAGGTTTCGCAGCCGATTGCTCTCAGATGTTGCAGAGCAGGTCCTTTTCCAAACCACAATTCAAAAGGCGTTTTCTCTTCATTGTGTCTGTTTGTAACACGATTTCTCAAGTATGCTGCTGTGTTGGTGAGCTCTGCCCAAGAGGCGGTTGGCAGATTGCAACTGTTCACAGTACTCCTCACTAAGTTCAGCAAAGTCCTATTCATGCGTTCGGCGACACCATTCTGTTCAGGTGTGTAGACCATGGTGCGTTCATGTACTATACCATGGGCCTTCGTGAAAATATCCCAAGGAGATGAACAGAACTCTAGTCCGTTATCTGTACGGATCCTCTTGAGAGAAAATCCCGTCTGATTTTCAGCTTCTTTCATCCATTCCTTGAATTTTTCTAGAGTATCGCCCTTCCTTTTGAGGAAATATACCCTTGTATATCTTGATGCGTCATCAATGATGGTCAAGACAAATCTTGATCCACCCCAGCTCTCAATGTTGAACGGTCCCATTAGATCACAGTGAACAAGGGCTAGTGTCTGAGTTTCCTTGGTAGATCTCAAATTCAGGAAAGGTCTTTTTGTCGATTTTCCAATCATACAATCAGAGCACTTATCAGGTTTTCCAGCCTGACAGTTCAAACCAATGACAAATTCTCTTTTCATCATGTCTACTATGGTGTCATAGTTGATATGCATGAGTCTCTGATGCCATAAATTTAGTGGGAATTTACGAAAATTGTTGGTTTGAGCAATGGAATTTGAACATTCTCCTGATTCTGGAAATCTGGACGGAGCAGTCCTGACGAGATAGAGCCTTCCTCTCTTCTCTGCTCTGATCATCAAGTTATGATTATTGTCGTAGATATGACATCCCTTCTTGTCGAAGATAACCTCATGACCATTTTCCACAATTTGTAGAACAGAGAGTACACCATGTCTGATCCCAGGTACGAACATTGCATTCTGAGCAACTATGCTTCTAAGTTGTCCAGAATTGTTGATCAGATCTACTTGAGCATTACCTCTTCCTATGTTTGAATGTGATGTACCATCAATGGTGGTCACTTGTCCTACATTCTCGTCATTCAACGTGAAAAAATACCTTCTGTTCGGAGTCATATGATGCGTGGCACCTGAGTCAATTACCCACGTATCCTCTTCTGATACAACTGCTGCATTATACATCACAGACAAGTTCTTTGCTTCGTGATGTTGATGTATCGCTCCCTTTTCCTGTTGTTTACTGTTATTCGGGTTTGACTTCGCCTGGGTCAACAATTGACCATAAGTCATTGTCCATCAGAATGAGCTTAATTTGGAAGCTCCATGAGGAATAGTTTAATCCATTTAGCTTGGTAATTTTCGTTAAACTTTCGTTAGCTTCCATTATAAGATGGCGTCCACTGAAAGGGGGGGGGAGGAGAGAACAAAAGAATAGGCTTACCGTTCAATGCTTCAGGCAGCTCCAATCAGTCTCATAATCTTTTCTTGTAGGGGTGTAGACAAGGTACTTGGTTACACTTAGGACAAGAGCCTTGCACTAACTAATTTATTAAAGCATAGGTGATATAAAGATTAAAAGGGAAAGAAAGGAAACAAAGAGGTTACATCCTCCAGTAAACAAGCAACAATGCCCTGTTTTCCCACATCCGAAACATTTTCTAACAGTTTTAGAACCTTGATGTTCATGAGGGAATTGTTTCTTGTTAGAGTTCCTGACTGACAGTGCACCCATCCCTTCATTTGTTGTAGCATACCGGCGCTCTGCCTCAGCTAACAATTTACGTCTGATGTTGGCACTGGTGAACTCTGACTCTGGTAAGTTACACATTGTTGATATAACATTATCCCAGTCCTCGGGCATTCCACAAAGAATTAGCATGCTTAGATCACCGTCTTCAATTTTATCCCCTACACCTGTGAGTTCACTCACTATTAGATTTATGCTTCCCAAATAGGCATTCATGTTCGCATGTTGACAGAATTTCTGGGAGTACAACTTTCGACGCAGTTGGAGAATTCTGTGTTTGCTATCCCTGGGTGCATAAAGTCTTTGTAATTCATCCCAAACTTCTTTGGGGGAATTTAGATGTCTGATATGGTTTTGCTGCTCCTCACCAATAGAGAGACATATCTTTGCTAAAGCCTTATTCTGCCTCGTATTAAATTTGTTGATTAGACCAACATCCCCTCCCTCGGGTTTGACTTCGCCTGGGTCAACAATTGACCATAAGTCATTGTCCATCAGAATGAGCTTAATTTGGAAGCTCCATGAGGAATAGTTTAATCCATTTAGCTTGGTAATTTTCGTTAAACTTTCGTTAGCTTCCATTATAAGATGGCGTCCACTGAAAGGGGGGGAGGAGAGAACAAAAGAATAGGCTTACCGTTCAATGCTTCAGGCAGCTCCAATCAGTCTCATAATCTTTTCTTGTAGGGGTGTAGACAAGGTACTTGGTTACACTTAGGACAAGAGCCTTGCACTAACTAATTTATTAAAGCATAGGTTATATAAAGATTAAAAGGGAAAGAAAGGAAACAAAGAGGTTACATCCTCCAGTAAACAAGCAACAGCGTTGTCAGACTAAACATTTACAGTCAGTTGGAGGGGGGGGGGGTGCCGACGTCATCCTTCCGGTCACGTGTTATACTTGAGTGGCTGCGCTGGCAGGTGTCCAACAAATACATTGACGATTATTAATTGATAGATGATAATATATAATATTTGATTTAGTTGTAGTTTAAAGTAATTTTATTAGGTGCCGCTCGAAAAGGATGTCAACTCAGCTTCCTGGAGAGTACAAAAGATGTCAATTACCCGGGCTGTTCTTCTAACCCAAGTCTTCTTGGTTTTACTTCTTGGTAGTGTGAGCTCCGAGCCGCTACGGTAACCGTGAACAGGGAACTCTGAAATGTGACTGACTAACGGGGCAATGGCACCCCTCCATTCCATGGAATGGACAAGACACCACCACCACCAGTAATTTAATTGGGTGCCACTCGAAAAGGGTGTCAACCCAGGTTCCTGTAGCATACAGAGGTGCCAATTACCCTGGCTGTTCTTCTGACCTATGTCTTCTTGGTTTCACTTACAATGTCAGTGGAAGTCCAATTCATGAGGTGGCGCCATGCAGATTTATTTCTTAGATTTTAAGTTCTTCTACAAGCATATCTATGAATATATAAGATTGTAGATAAACTATAAGTGTTCGAAAGCTCGTCATTAAAAGAAAGAAACGCCTAGCTAACGTTTTTTAAATATATATTTTTCAAAATTGGTCGAGTTACTGGGGGATTTATAATAAGAGGGATAATTATTTTCTTAATTTTTTCATTAAAGTGAACTGTTTATTATCCCAACAGTGAATTTTGGTGAGGTGTTTCTCTGTTTAGGGTAAAGTTGGCTGTAAATAGAAATGATGAGATTTTACTGAGAGAGTTTCAATAAGTGATTCATATGTGTTTGTTTTAATGGAGAAATGTGAATTAATTTAAAAATAGAAAAATAAGCTATCACAATGAATAAATTACTAATATCCTAGAGCAGAGTGTTGCAGTGGAAGCTGGGCCCATAACCCAGAGGTCTGTAGATCGAAACCACGCGATGTTATTATTATTTTTTTGAGGGTCGGTGGAAGGATGGTCTAAACCATTGGTTTTCAACCGCTACGACCCGGGATCGAATCCCGCATTGGGCACTTTTTCTAATTAAAAATGCTCCAATGGCCCCCGATTCTTGCAAAAGTTCAACCCCACCAGAGAGTGCAACTAACCAAACGAGGCTCTGGCACATTTGTAAGTGCAAAGTCGAACTGCTTTTCTCATGTGTAGACATGTGGTGCACTTACAGTAAAAGTAGTTGCCAATTTCTACCCACCATGATTATCATGGCCTGTAATACATGTACTAGGGATAACACTAATAATAAAACTAATATACTATCTCAAAATAGACGCAAGGAATTAATGTTACAGTTATCTAAAGGAAACTGTTGATATCTATCAAATATGAAAGTGCTAGATAACAAAAAAAAAAAAAAAACATTTTCACAAATAGGTGATTTCATAACTGAATTCAAATTTTCCTCCATATTTCGCTGCTTTACTCTTTATACAACTTTGATAGAAGACATGCAAGATTCTGTCTTTGTTAATTTGAAAAGAGCTGAAGCGGATAATGAATTGATACAATCCAACCTGGACGAATTTAGACAATCTTGATATTATGTTAAAAGAGAGAATTTGTGACTTTTAGAAAAGTAGATAGAGTCGTTAACTTGGAAGGTCGTTAAAGAGACTTTGTACTGTACCCATTTGTGTGGAAATGGAATGGATTTATATAAGTATACTTGAGGTTTACTCAGATATTTAAGAAAAAGAATCATAAGAAGAAGTTCCTCCCAAGTTTGGGAAACCTTTCGACATATAAATTACAAAATTATTCTTTCAAATGTCAATATTGGAGATCTCGGTGCCAGGTGGCTGAATGGACCTTGTGGGATATTGGTTCTCTGGGCGGTGATTCTTTAATTCTCCTCTTACACCGGTCGATGGCTCTGAGAAGTCTGCTGGCCATACATATTAGCGCCATATAGTTCCCTTTACCACATACAGATGGCGCACGATATGTTCTGTTTAATATAATATTTAGAGACAATGACGATTCAACATATTTTATTGACACTCTTAGTAAATTGTTACCAAAATTAAATTTAAAAAAGATAAATTATATTATTTACAAAAAAAAAAACTGTTCTTAGGAAGAGAGGCTCCTCCATCTTGAGAGAGTCCTCCTCCAGACAAGGACAGGATCTCTCAGTTCAATTTTGATTACATTATTTAGATAGATTCTATATAAATAAGCATCAAAAATTAACATTCTGAAATCAATGGAATCATAAAAGTATGTTAAACTAAATCGAATCAATAAAAACTTCGATACAACACTATCTTTTATAGCGTTTGTTTATTAAACTATTGTAGTATAGATAATATTTGTTGTGCTTAATCAACAGATTATTATGTTTGATAATTTTTTACTTAGAAGATTTCCTTGTTATTGCCCCTCTTTATTATATATTTGATGTTAATAAATTGGTAATTGTTTTGATCAATATGAATTGACATCTTCATAAGGTTGTGGGAGGATTATGCATCAGAACGATGTACTGTTTATCACCCTAGTCAAAAACCTTAATAGTTGTGATAAAGAATGAACCAAACACACCAGTTTTGGCAAATTCAGATTCGTGAGATTCTACGAAATCGAAGCCGCCCCTGTACTGATGAGGGTCATAGTCCTATACAATGGTATCCAGGTTGTTTTTTTGTCTGAATTTGTCAAAACTGGTATTCTTGCTTATTCTTTGTCATCACTAGTAAAGGTTTCTAGCAAGGTGATAAACAGTGCATCGTTCTAATGCCTAAGTAAAGGAGGATAGAGGCCTCTATCTTTAGGTATATATACGTGGAAAATTAGGGAGGACCAACTTCGGGATGACACAGCAATTTATTTCAGGCATGAGTGATAAACAAAAGATAAGCAAAGAGGGAAATGCATAGAATAGCAAAAAATAAACATAAAAAATGATACTCTGCTGATAAAATAATAAATACTTTAATACAATATCCGAATATATCAGTAATCAATCACCTGGACAGAGAACTTAGAGTGGAGATCGAGTAGACTCCACTCTGTGTCAAGAAGAGGTCTATCACTAGGTGGGAGAGCCTCCCAGGTTATATATGTAAATATGTATTTATCACCTAATTCATTATAATCGTTGACTGAAGTCAATAAAATACTTTAATTGTTTACTTTTAGTTAACGGCTCTTATTTTATATTATACTTTAAGAAGTTTATTATCACTATAATATCCTTTTTTGTGTCTCATCGTAAAGTTTTAAGATCAATAACAAATTTTATCACCCTATGTTTTAAGAATATTTACTATTTTAAGTGTTTATTAATGATTTATATGACATTACCTTTGATATTAATACTGATAATATTAATATAAAAAATATAATTAGGCTATATATAAAAAGAAATATTTCGCTTTAAAATGCAGTAATGTATCGGTGTTTTTTTTTTAATTCGAATTCATGAGACTTAATAATATTTATAATTTTTAATAATTATTTTTGGTATTGTGGTTATTATCACATATCAAATATTATCTATACAGACCTTACTGATGCAATGATAAAAGGTATTGAATGAGAGAGCTTGGCTCATCAGTGGTGAACCCTCTCAGCGGTTTCGCCCACTTAACTCCCAGACCGCTATACTATTGTTTTGGATTGATTTTCTTATATACCCTGTGTTTATTATGGTAGGCAGCTTAGCGGTGTTTAGGGAACCTATGGACATACGTTTATAAATCTGCAGAGGTACATACATATAATTACAAGGATTTGTATCGAGCAATGCTCTTCCACAAAACATGGGTTTCTTATCAAAGCTATTATTAGCAAATTACAGTTATAAATTCAATTGCCATCTATCGTTATAATTTGTAATAAATATTTTTGGCAATTTGTTTCTTTTTTTAGATATAGAATATTTAACGAAATATATCTATATTACTTATCTCAAAACTCCATAACTCTGAAAAGGAATCGAATTTAAGAATCGGTGATTCGTGATAACGTCCATTGGATCTTCCTTAATCCCTAAATTTGTCGTTGGAATGAGTTAAGTGAACTTGTCTAGGTATTAAAATTTGCGTAATTTAATTTCTGGGTCTTGAAAATAAAGATACTTCGGCAAGTAAATATTTTTATTATCTCAACTTTTCGACAAAAATATTTTGTCCTCGTCAGGAACAAACAAAAATTGAAACATTTGGCAAGGCTTTAAAAATTATTCTAAGGTTCCAAGGGCGTTCTCACGCGATATTTCAAATTTTGTACAAGAACTATGAATGCCGGCCAGGCAGCCTCTATCTTTACGTTAATTTCTGGAGTTTTAGGGTAATTTTATGATTGCTTTGTGTTAGTTAAACACAACAGTGAAACTGATGACAAGGTGGACGTATGTTGTAAAGGATTGTGGAATCCTAAATACAAAATATAAAACCTGAAATGAACCAGTAAGTAAATATATATAGAATTCACACTCACAAACAAGTTTAAGGCATAGAATGAAAATTCAAACTATAAACAACTCTCCGTAGTTCTGACAATTGAAATATTAAAATTACCTTAAAATTCGTCTTATATATACTTATGAACAAAACTTAAGGAAGTTTTATATTTTGATGTCGCCGGTTATATGTTTTTTTTGGAAGGAGACAGAGGCAATTTTGTTCACACTTGGTTATCTCGTATGTCTTCAATAAAGGTCACTGTATATCAAATATCTTTAAGATTTATTATCTCAATTCCGATATATATATATGCTAAAAGGTACAACTTCCTTAAGTCTTATCAATGAGTGCAATCTGGGACTATTATATTCTGCTGAATTATAACATCTTCTCTCTCTCTCTGAATTGAAATTAATATTTCAAAAATCGTTGTTTTAAATTTGTAATCGTATGTCTGCATTAGAGGTTTAAGTGTTTCTTAAATATAGAATTTATTCAGCATCAATTAAAAATGTAATTAAAGTGATAGAATTAGCTTTGATAAACCTTAATGAAAACAAGAATACAAGACTCCACAGATGAGGTAACAAAAACTGCGCGCCATCTGTTGAACATCTCTATAAGCTCGAAGATGCTTTTTTTTTGCAGAAGGTTTAACAGAAGTGGCGTCTTACTTTATTTCTTTTGGTCGTTTTTTTTTCATCCCGGAACCATTTGCTCTAAACATCTGCTAGAGTTTTTATCGGTTTTATTTCCCCCATATAGTGAACATGCTTGATCGTTGTCAATTAAATGGTCGATTTCCAATAGTGCTGCTTATCGAGCTATAGGAAAGATATGACGATGGTCGTGGTGATGAATTGAAAATCTCCTTGTTGATTTGAGTTTAGGAACTTGATGAAAACCTCCCGTACTGGATAACCCCTGTCTAAATTGCGACCATCCCACAATACACCATCTGCAAGACGAAAGAAGCTTCACCAGACCACCTCTTGGAATGCATGGGAGTCTCAAGACAGGACTTATATTCCAACCCTACCAAGATTGTGAATTTGATTTACGAATTTAGGTTCCATGACTTCGTATAATCATACAATGGGATAATAAAAATGTCTAAATGACCATATAAAATGTACAGCGAGGATTTATATAACCTTTTCCATATTTGATATTTCTCAATGCTATTAAAAGAGTGACGATACAGAGAAGATCAGCCCGCATGGGACATGCGATACCAGTTCGGCAGTAGAACTGCTACAATAGGAAGAATAAAGAGAGAACATTAGCATGGCCCTCAGATACCTTGTGGGCTGTACAATCACTACAATGGGAAAGATACAGAAAAAAATCAGTATGGGGTCTGTGGTACTTTTAGAACGGTACAACTACTCCAAAGGAAGGGATACAGAGAATGTTAACATTAAACATTAGTACGGCATCTGTTATGAGATATTTAAACTATTTTTGACGCGTATGACTAAAATAATCAATGACAATCAAACAATATTTTATACTGCCCTTAATGCAATGATAAATTTTAGCATGGGATATTTGTTCGGTACTACAACTACTATAATACGTGTAGATACGCGAATGAATAGTATGACTATTGAGATACTATAACAACACTATACTACAATAGGACCAGCGAGTGCAAGTAACCAAACGGGGCTCTGGCAAATTTTAAGTGCAAAGTCGAACTGATTTTCACATGTGTAGACATGTGGTGCACTTACAATAAAAAGCAGTCGCCTTCTTCTACCCACCATGATAATCATGGTCTGTACAACGTGTACTATGGATAAGCAAAAAAATAAAAATTTAAAAAATAGGACGATACAGAAAAGGGTAGTACACCACACAGGATAATACTAAAAAAGGTGAAGCGTTCCACGCGGGCGCTAGCTTCAGGATGGAAACGTCTCCCCCAGATGGCCCGCCTCTCCAGACTCCATAAAAACTCCCACCGATAAAGATAACGACCTCCCTGACGACAGTGGGGACCTCTAATTGAGTCCATGTGAGCGCTGGGTGTGTGTTGTGCCATTGTTGAGAAGAGATAGCTGACCTAGTAACATAGGAGCAATTTGGATGTTGGCCTTGATGAGGTTATCCTGGTTCTACACCGATAGCCTTCCATAGGGATCATATTCTATGCTACAAGCAGAATGTATTCATACTTGAGTCATTACACATACGAATGGAAATTAGTACCATTTCATAATAAAAAAATGTGTCACCGAGTTACTTTTCTTATGAAAATACTTAATGAATGGACCATGTGAACAATGACAAGGAACCTGATTGAAGATGCAGAGCAATCTCAGGAGTGATTCGCTAATAAATTAAAAGAAATACTTTATATAATTTCTATATATATAATACTAGAGAGGTATGCAATAAGGAATTGATATTTTTGATGGCATCGAAGAGAAAATTCTGGTACACCATATGTATAGGTGACAAGAATCAGCAGATCATACGGATGGAAATATGGAACGTGACGGAGAGATCAGGAGAAAGGTGGCGTTAGTGTGGTTTAACCAGAGTTCAAACTGATGGTGTAGACCTGATAATAACAAGAATAAGGTTATTTATACTGAGAGGAAACTGGTTCAACAAATAGTGACAATTGGTAAAAGGAGATCTCTTTCCAAAGCTAATTGTTTTGTGTTTGTTATTAAAGTTTAAAACACATTTAAGTTTTATATATTTTATTCAATTAAGATCAAAATTACATAAACATCACAATCAACTATATATCATAACTACATAACATTAAGCCATCCATTTTCAGTTTTGTTTTCGTCACCAGTCCAATATTTTTATTTTCACAGACTAAATTATGAGATTAATTTATAAATGAAAAATATGCAAAACAAATAAACAACTATATACATCACTAATGTCTGGTTCCTTTGTTTATTAACGTTTCCAAGGATACAATCTGTCCGATTACCCTGTTTCGAAATATTTTATACTCAATTTTATTTTGAAGTTGAAGGTCAATAGGATGTTCACACATATCAATAGGCACGTCTGAATACTTATATGTGATATATAAGCAAAGCTTTAAAGACGACTTAAGTTTTAATATTATTTTTTTCATGAGAACATCTCTCTCTCTTGCAGTTTCAAAAATCAATTGCAATGCAAGAAACGGCCAGGTATGCAAATCTGCCTACTGGCGAAAGTCATGCAAATTCTGCAACTTCGCACGAATTTGAAACTACGATACCTTCCTTTGGCGTAAAATTTAGGTCATCTGAACCGGGAAAACATTCTTGTAGATCTCTCTTCACAAGGCCAAAAAAATTAAATTATATATTCACATAGTAGCACATGCTCCTTTTCTACTGGCTCTCCACACTGTTTGCAAATGCAAGGGTCTTCAGGAAGATGGAACTATAAATTTTTACTATTAATTATCAGCTCGCCCGTATTACAAAAGCACTAAAACATCTTTCCGAAAACAAGTGACAGAGAAATTCTAAATTATCTTGATATAAGAAAATTTTATATTTGAAGTCTTTATTTCCATTTTCAGAATCAATACTAAAAATTTAAAAGAAGTGATAAGAAAAGGACTCAAGTTTGAGGCAGAAAGAAGAAGGAATTCAAAAGACAATAAAGTCCTAGACGACGAATATATTGCAGTGTAGGTATGTTAGGAATATTTAGGACGTCAAATATACTCGTGGAATGCCCTCCTCGATCCGTTCAATGCTTGTCGAGCAATTCTCCCAAGGATCCAATACAGGGCCCGCCCGGCACAAAGGCCGCTTGTAATGTTCCATTTAAATTCCTTCCAGGTCCGATTGTATGAACGGCCTCTGCCTTGGTATTCACTACTTGAAATATCGCAAGGTATTTGAGCAGTTCGCCAATAGTGTACTTCGAAAACATACGTAAATAGCTTAGTACTATGTACAATTATAAAATACTAAGAAATAGGATATATGTGATGTATAAAATGTATGTTTAGAATGCATAGAAATATAATACTATGTACTATTGTAGAATATAATGCTGCAATGAGAGAGACGTTCTTATACAAGATTATCTATATACAGATTGTATAGATCCGCCTCTTTCATTGAAAGTATCCTCTTTGCGAATTACGTTATGTTTTTAATGGAAATTGTAGCAAAATATTTATTATTTATTAATAGATGATAAATTTTGATAGTTATATTATGCTTCTCTGTAGACTTCCCATATTGCCTCTCTGGTATTTTTATAAATTTTAATTTGGTTTTGTATCAAATAAGTGGCCGTGTTATTCTGAGGTTTTCTACGTGACAATCTGTAGGAGATGCTGGGTATATTAGGAAAGACAAACTGAAGATCGCCAAGGAGACCTTAAGGACATGGGTGCTGTGAAATACCGTTTTTCCAAGGCTGACTCCAGGATTCCACCGCCGTGTCAAAGCTCAGACCTCCATCCATGAAGACAATTTCCCTATAGTCGCTACTACGATAAAGCCGATCTTCACACCACAAGAAAAAAAGACGAAAAGGTATTAGGAACAAATTTCCAAGACTCCGAGGGAATCCTTGACAGAAAACCTCCAGATCTATGTCAGTAGCAACAAGATTTACAAGCAGTGGGTCACAATTACCATAGGACTATGTAACAAAATATTTATTATTTTATTAATAGATGATCAATTTTGATATTTATATTTTGATACTCTATGAATTTCCTCATTACCTCTCAGGAGTGTCATTCCGAGGTTTGTCTTTCCTAATTTTCTACGTGAAAAAATATAGGGTTGGGCATAAAGTTACTTTATACCAGAAATGTCGCGTATATTGACAATTGACAATGGTTTATTGACATCTAGTCAATGGTCAAGAGAGAGTTTACAGAGTTTAAATAGTAGAGAAAAATATACACCAGATGAGGCCTTTTCCGAAGATACATCTGGATCCTATCAGGAGCTTAGAATCGTCTTGAGTTCAGACTTGCGAGTTATGGAATCCCCAGCATGCTCGATGACTGTGTTAAGGAACTTGACAAGAATGTCGCGTATATTGTTTTGTGCTGCATGAGTTAGGCATCTACATCGTTTTCCAGTAGGTTTAAACACGTAGTTTATATGCATTTTAAATATTTTGTTTCAAGTTGTTCGTTACGTTTTGGCAACTTGTTATTGATTAGGATTGTGTAATTAGATAATAAAATCTCATTTTAATGTCCAAAAAGTAAAATATTATAATGCATTAGCGCGCCATCTGTTATCAAAATTCGAAACTATTATAGACGCGTATGATTCTTTTTAAAAATAAACAATTTCTACTCTCCTTACTGTAATGGAAAAATTTATGGGAGGGCCTGGTTCATCAGTGGTGAACCCTCCCATTAATTTTTCCATTGCAGTAAGGACAGTATAAATTGTTTATTTTTAAAAAGAATCATACGCGTCTATAATAGTTTCGAATTTTGAAAAAAGTAAAATGTTTTAATTTTCCTATATTTATAACACGTATGTCATAACCTGCAAACGTTGAATGTTTACTTAATATTATTTGATCGTATTTAAAATTCAAATTTTTCTATTTTGACTAGAAACTTTGACGTTTTGTAAATTCAAACTTTGCTAACGCGCAAGAAGCACCAAATGTATATCTTTCTGTCATATTTTATGTTGATATATTATGACAAGGACAAAACTTTTTCTCGAATTTTCAATGAAAAGAGATCAAATAGGATTGAAGACAAAATTTAGAAATACACAAATTCAATTTTACACAATTTATTATCTTTAAGAGTGAAATGTTTTTCAAATTTTATATCTATTTTTTTACTTAAATATAAATATGAATGCTTATATATATATATATATATTTATTAATATGTAGCAATGAATACATAGAATAACCTATCGCCCCATTTCGCCACCTCAGAGCTAGACAGAAGATGGTGGAATTTGGTGACAACTTTGAATCAGCGATGGTACTTGTCGACAACAATGACAATGAGATACCAGATTTAACACAATATAGAATATAAAATCGGAAACTTTGGGTTCAGTAGTTAGTTCCTAAACTTAAATTCAACTTAAATAAACTATTATACAGAGCGAATTGCCTTTTGAAACTAAAAAAACTATTCTTCTGTTGCCAAAAACACCAAATAGAAAAGGCTGCATCATGCTCATGGACCTATTATCTGTCTGTAAGGTTGAAATCATGCTCACACCTTCCGCGCCACAGTAGCTGGCCATTGCTGTTTCTTTAAAGTCACTTCCACCTTTTTAAATCACAGATGACACTTGGAAGATTCCAGAATTCCTCTGTGCCACACCTTTTTTTGCTATCTTTATTACACGTGGTACAGGCCATGATAATCATGGTGGGTAAAAGTAGGCGACTGCTTTTACTGTAAGTGCACCACATATCTACACATGTGTACAAAGCAGTTATTTTGCCACACCTGAATTAACAATATAAATCACGTCGTGCGTGCGGGGGTGTCAGTCAAATGAAGACGGAGACGCCAAACGTGTGACAACAGCTTGCATATTTATAAGGTCAGTATTGACCCAACTTCATATGTCATGGTAAACAAAGACGTAGAAACAGTTCCTTTGGTTGATTGTGGGGAAGTTGTAGAACTGCTTCTATACAACATGTTAGATACAATGTAGTATATACGTAATACTACCTCTATGTGTGCCGGCTACTGATTCAAAGTAAACAAATATTTAAAAGCGTTTTCAAAACAAATTTCTACAGAACTTGGTGAAATGAATAAATTATATTCGATGGTCATATGTTAGAGGCGAATCCACCTCATTGTGTTATCAGCTTAATCTTCAGACCATTCTACTGTTGTGTCCTGCTTGTAGGAATATAGTAGTCGACTTTTTAAAAGATTTTTGCTGAAATTATAGAAAATTTATAAACGTGCTTACATACATTGGTGCATGTTGGGTTGAAAACATGGAGTTACACCTTCCGCGCCTCAGTAGCTGGCCATTGGTGTTTCTTTAAAGTCACCTCTACCTTTTTAAATCACAGATTTACTTGAGAGTTACTACAGCGACACTTGGAAGATTCCAGAATTCTTCTGTGCCGCACCTTTTTTTTTTTTTTGCTTATCCCTAGTACACGTGATACAGGCCATGATAATATAAAAAAATTAAAATAAATATAACTATTCACTGATTGATTAGGAAGTCTTATATTTACTCTCTGAAGGACAAAACTTGAGGAAGTGGAAAGTCTTTAGTATCGCCGGTCGGCTGTTTTTATTTTTATTTTTTGAAGAGACAGAGGTAATTTTATTCGTACTTGGTTATCTCGTGGGCCTTTAATATAGGTCACTGTAATATCTTTCAGAGTTATTGTCTGAATCCCGATATACATGCTAAAAGGTACAACTTACTAAGTTTTGTCAAGGAATGTACTTTATTGGTTTGTTAAGGTATAGAGTCTGCATCGTGCTTACGAGGAACAACCGTCCAAAAATCCAATTTGGTTCATCTTAATTTACAAGAAATATTTCAACAGATTTTTCAATTTTAAAGAAGATACAAGGCTCTTACAAGGCTATTTGATTTTGATAGATGTAAGGATCTGTTTTGTGGAATTGTGTTGTGTGATCAATGAGGGATTTAATTTTTTATTTCTAAGATTCTAAGATTATTCTGTAACAATATTCACACATATTAAATAACAAAGCTATCATAAATTTTAAAAAAGTGAAAAAAAAATGTACTGGGATCTTTTCCTTTTTCTTAAACCTTTCAGAAAAAGTTAATCCCTAAAATAGAGCCACTGAGAAATCTCATGTAAGTTTCCCAAGAAACAATGAATGCCCATGTTCCGAGTTAACATAAAGTGGCATACACTCAATCAGCTTGTTATTTCTCGACAAGAATCATTTTAAATGCATTTTCGTGTTTCAGGAAACTCAATATTCTTCAACACACATCCTGCAATAAATCTACAAGGGGAGAGAAAGAGACAATCTTATTTAATAAAACAATTCCATCAACATATCCAAAAAAAGGTAAAAAAACATCGCAGAATTTATCGAAGATCTTATTATTTGTTTTAAAAATCATTAATTTAAAAGAGAGAGAGAGTGAGGGGAATATTTTAAGCAGAAATTTAAATATTTGTTTAAAACACGAGTTTTTGTCGTATTTACAGATAATTCTCCAGCGATTGAGAGCTGTGTGACTTTCACTCAAGTTGTGGGTCGTAATAAAGTCCTTCTTGTGAACAGAGCTGTAAGATACTGATGCATAGATCGTGGCATTCTAGATAAAGAAACGACGAATATATATATGTATATGAAAAATGAAAGTAAAAAATAAAAGATAAGTGGGTCAGGTGTTAATATTAAAAATAAAAATGGCATATCCTGATGAATGGCGCTCTGCCTTCTGTAAAGCACATGTGCTCCTTGTCAGGATAGGCCATTTTTATTTTTAATATATATGTATATACCAAAATAGGCACCTTTCCCTTTAAAATGCTTTTAAACTGCATTTCTAAAGGGAAAGGTGTCTCTTCTCGTACAATGTCATACTCCAACGATTTTATGGAACGCTTCACGATTTTGCGTGTCAGCCTTGCGCAGGGTCCATGCTAATCTTCTCTGTATAGTTCCTATTTTAGTATTTGTACCGCTGAACAAGCGTGTAGAATGATTTTATGTTATATACATATATATAACATAAAGTAGCGGGAGGATGATATTCATGTACCTAATGAGGCACCTCTCCCTTTAAATTTGCATTAGAACGATAGCACTATACATTAACCCGATAAAAAACCTTGCTAGTGATGATAGTTTTTTTACTAGGGTAATACATATAGTGTTATCATTCTGATTCACATTTAAAGGAAGATATCTCTTTTGGTACACACACATATATGTTTTGAAAATAGAGCAATCCATAAATAAATCTTTAATTAAAAAGGCGTATATTGGATCAATATGATCAATATCAAAATGATATTTTGATCCAATATATGCATTTTTTATTAAACACATATATGTGGAAAAATAATTTAAAAACATAAAAAAATGTCAGGTGTTGATATGAAAAACAAAAAAAGGCATATACTGACCCCTCACATAAGCTTTTTAGATGACAAAGCGCCATCTAGTGAAGCAGAAATCAACTAAGCATTGATCTAACCTGTTCCTTGATATTTGGCCTATCCATTTTCTTGATAAATCAAGAAAAAAAAAACCTATTTTAAACAATTATTTAACTCTGAAGAACAAAATGTTAGTAAACTGTTGCAATGTAAAATTTGATATACACCTATCCCCCGATTTACACGGTACTTGTTTTACACGTTTTCGCTTTTACACGGTTTTCCAAATATGTTTTTTGTTTTGTTTTTATCGCACTATACTAAATGCTACTGTGATTGAACACATGCGCTGTGTAAACATCTCACGAGGAATCCTGAGCTTATGTGCTGACTACATATTTTAACCTGTCAATGATTTTATTTTTATTTCTGTGTACACCTATCCCCCGATTTACACGTTTTTCTCAGGAACGTATCTACCGTGTAAATCGGGGGATAGGTGTATATAAAACACTATGAAACTCTTTAAAAAAGTTTACCAATCTTTAACTAAACATGTCAAGTTTGAATAAGTATAGTTAAAGAAGTTAACCCTAACTAAACAAACTTAACTAACAGTAAAGCTAGCTGATCACTCGCCGGTTCTATGTATGAGGAAGAAAATAAATTGGAAGATGGGATACCCAACACAAATCTCATTACACAAGAAAATCATTTAAAAACTAATTTAAAATGAAAGGCAGCTAAATTTTTAAAAGGAAACTAAATCTATTTTAGTTATTTTTTTTACATTAAAAGCTCAAATAATTTAGGAGCCTAATTTAAAACCGTTTGCCCAAACTTATTTTTTTTTCCAAATTGTGTAAAGCTAGACGAAAATGTAAGATTTAAAATTAATAGTTATGAATATATTTATTTATATAGATAACATTACAGTTTTATCTTTTTTCTTCTCCATGTGTAATTATATATTATGTATTAAAGCTACGAGAAAAATATATTGGGATTTTTAACTCTTATATTAAATTCAAATTTTGGGACATGCTACAATTTAAACTATTGGAAATGTTTAAAATTTGTTACCAGCCCATGATTGAATTTTATATACAATGTATATATAAGTATATATTCTAATATTTATTTTGTTCGTAATATAAAAGATAAAAAACTTCGGTCTATTTTTATTTTAAACTGAAAAGAGGCCATTTGTGTCTTCAGGAAATATATCAAAAAAATAAATTAAATTCTAAAATATAAACCTCTTATATACACTCATGGACAAAACTTAGGAAGTTTCATATTTTGATGTCGTCGATTGTCTTTTTTTTTAAGGAAACAGAGGAAACTCTGTTTACACTTGGGTATCTCTTAGGTCACTGTGTATAAAGTATGTTTCAGAGTTGTTGTCTGAATTCCGATATACATGCTAAAAGGTACAACTTTCTTAGGTTTTGTCTATGAGTGTATATCGTATATAAATATATAAATTATATGTATTCATTAAAAAGGAATATTTTCGATCATTAAATCGTTTATTTTACCCACTTTTCTATTGGCGGAAAGCCATCTTTTATCAAGGCATAGCAACGATTTTATTTTGTTCCTCTCTACATAATAATTTAATGGATTGATCAATCTTTAAAACTATATTTTTTGCAACATATATTGTCTCTATATATAGCTGAGTTTTTAATGTAAGTCAGTGTTTATTTGCTAAATATATACCGGAAAGCAATTCCAGCTACTGTGTATGAACATGCCTCTTGTCAAAAAAATTCTTGTGTTTCAAAAGTCTATGCAGAATTTTATACTGCATCATCCAACCACCCCCTATTAGATCTTCATCTTACATGAGTCTCCTTGGGTTTGTAGGTGGATATAGAAATGGTCTCACTTCGGACATCATGTCCCAAGTAGAAGGCATAAGGTTGCATTATAGTTTTGAGATATTTATTGCTCTCTTTGGAATGTATTAAATGGATAAATATTGGTGAATATTATATTGCGAATACAACATCATCGATTCAAGAATATAGATGTATATATAGGGATGTGTGGTATGGAACTCGTTAATTATTGGGTTAAATCTTTTTTTTTTTTTTGTATGACTAGAGTGGTAATTGTTCCGGTGATATACTTGTAGGAGAGAGAGATAAATTATGCATGGCCCCAGTGCTAAGATGACCCCTGAACAAGCATGGCCACCTTTGCTATCATGGTCCCTGTTCTACCATGTTCTAGCATGGCCCCTGTACTATAATGGCCCCTGTACAAGTACGGTCCCTAAATAAGTATGTCCCCTGTGCTAGCATGACCCTATACTATCATAGCCCCCGATCAAGCATTTTCCACCTCTGTAACAATTGATTAGAAGAATCAATTAGATTTTCAATTGTCAAGCATGGCTCCTGAGCGAACGCGGCCCCTGTGCTAGAATGGTCTCTGTTCAAAAATGGCCCCTGTGTTAGGATGGAACGGTAGATCGTGAAGCACGCTCCCCTAGCCAATAAAGGGAGAATGACATTTTTAGAGACCGTTTGAGAAGAACAAATGTCTGTGACAAGACAGTTTAGAATTCCAGAATGTCTTCATTCTCTTAGAGTAATTGGAACTCTCCTATTTAAATCTGTTAGATACACATTCTTGATGTTTAATTTGAAGCTCAACAAAGTATCACGGGGAAGTCTAAATGTTACAATTTAAAAGTGCTTATACATTTTTAATTTATATATTTTACAGTATTAAAAAAGTTTATTATTAAGAAAAATTAATTTATCAGACTATTTTGTTTTTTGAATCAAGATTCTAGAATAATTGCAAAAAAGAGTATAAACATATTTTATATATCAGGAGATTTGCAACAAGAGTTTCTTTAATAGTTTAAAATGGCAAGCTCCACAGGGGCGTTAGCTGGTCAATTGTGTGTGTGTTTTGAAAATACTTAAAATAGATAGAAGAAAGAATTTTTACTTAGTTATTTAATATAAATATATAAATTACTCCTACATACACACTTCTACTTCTTTGAAACGATACAGAGAAGATTAGCATGGCCCCTGCGCAAGGATGACACGCAAAATCGTGAAGCGTTCCATACAAACTTCTAAATAATGTAAGTATTTGTGAAACAATTGGCTTAATGATGAACTACAGAGCTATAGCGCTAGAAATCTTGTCATTTTAAACTAATAAAGAAACTTGCAGCAAATATCCTGATTGTTAAATTTTGTTTTTGTTGATATATATGCATAAGGAATATAATATGAATAATAAGGTAACTTAGATATTTTACGGATATTTAAAAGTTACCTCCGATGGTGCTGGCGACGCTCCGCCTTTCTTCCCAGCTTTAAAGAAATCGCAGGATTCTAGTTGCAAGGATTGGAGTGAAATGAGATGCTGAAGAGGAAGGATCCAGGAGGATGGAAATTCATGAATTCGAAACCTAGATGTCGCTTTATAATAAAAATGATAAAAATAAGGATAAACGTTGTATTAATCAAATTATCTCAACTGCTTATATTCCATATGTTTTGTTTATTTGGCTATAGCATTTCATGAGATATCTACCACCGATAAAAATATAGTGAAAATATCTTATATTACCTACTTTAAGAGGATATCTCTGATTATCCTATTTTGATCCCTTAAATTCTATATAAAGGTTTTATTTTCCTTGAAGTTTGAAAGTCTCAGATCATTAACTATATATCTTAATAATCAATCATTATATTTTGTTATTTATTTATGGTATATTTGACAGACATGTGAATCCCACCTTTTTCCTCTTCTATATTATTAGATATAATCCAGTGTATTCCATTATTGAGGTACATCCATTGTTATAAAGAGACAAAACACTCTTTGTTGATTACATATTACAGAGCCTCTTATATGAAAAGACGAACATAAAGTAGAATGGACATTTTAATCCATTTTAAAAACCATTATTGAGATACATCTATTGTTATAAAACAAGAGACAAAAATCACACTTTGTTGATTACAAACTATTGATAAAAAAGGTCATAATAACGATAGGTGGGGGGTTACTATGGTATAGGTCTTTATACAGGGATGTGACTTCAGGTTTCCCAAAATTCGTATAATTCCAAAAGGGTTGGTGATTGTTATATCTTAAAACAACTAAAGATAAGATACACTTAAACCAGAAAATATTTGTATTTTCTCGATGTTCCAACAAAAAGCTTTTGTTCTCGTCAGAAAAAAAAAATTAAAGCATTTGGCGAATTGTGACAAAACGTTGAGAAAATAAAAACCTTTTCTGCCCGAACTGTTTCTTATTTTTAAGAACTATGAATGCTGTCCAGACAACCTCTATCTTCAAGATAACTAAAGATGAGTCTTTGGGGGAAAAAATTCAACTACTGAAATAGAGGAAAGTTTCAGCTATCAAACATTGCACATGCACGGCGAAACAAATACTTCAATAGGAACTACATGGAAGATCAACCATGAACAAAAAGGACGTGCTAAAAATAATGAAATATTCTCTTTCTCGGAAACCGGGTAACTTATTTGAGATAGGAAACGTGTGAGGATTATTCCTTGATGGAGCTTACAGTACTACGTGTCCCCGGGGAGATGAAGAAGCCTCTGAGATGGAAGCCTAATCCTTCAGACCTTCAACTTGATTCCCCCTTTCTTCGGAGAGTGGGGTTGCTGCAAGAGATCAGACAGACTGTAATCTCAAATATCACACATGATATACCATCCTAACTCTGCTTATTTGACTATTACGTATTTATGTATGGAAATTATCTCTTAGAATACATCAAAGTAGTGCAGAGATTCAAACATAAGAATAATCTACAACACCAGATTTTGACATTTCAGGCAAAGAAGTCGACTGTTACATTACAGTTTCAGGTACTATAAAATTTATAGCATGTTCCTTAATCTGAATCGGTGCGTTCTACGATCAACTAAATATCTTGTTTTAGGAATTCATTAAAAGAAAGAAGTGCCTCTCAGTGTAATTCTACTTATATATTAAGTTCATTATATTTTTTCAAATATATTTAGCATATAAGTGATATTGCACTAAAAGGCATATCTTTCTTTCACGGGAATCTATATAAAAGGATGGCCAGGAAAAACCTATAACCACAATTAATATAGTATATAGCTCTATATGTACATATTTCAGCTATAACTTTGTGTAAATTATGATTTCTTTATCCCTCTCTTTTCCCAACCATTCTCTGTGTTTCTAAGGAGAATCTGTATATATATAAGACTAAATATGCCTTAATAAAGGTTGTATTCATTAAAATACATATTAAATAACTAACAATGTGTGTGAAATTAATTCCGTATTTATAACTAGACAATTTTTAAAAAAATTATTAATCAACCAGGCGCGATATTGAAATATTTGTTCCTATTACAGAGAAAACAAACAAAACAACAAACAAATTAGACCTTATAATTAAATATTTACAAATTACATGTATTAATCGACAGAGTTCATAAAATTTATATAGACAAAGTGTGGCTGATGTTAGAAATTTGAATCATTTAGATCAGAGAAAAATCGATGTCTCACTTCTGTAAAGTTCGGATAGTCGTAGATAAGGTGAGGAGCAGTTGTTCAGTTTCTCAGCAGGAAAAATTTGGCGTTTCTGATAGACCTCATTTATATAAGTATTTCTGGAATTTTCCGTGTGATGTAACAAATTGATCAGACTTCGTTTGGGTGTTACCCAAGTGAATCATGGTTCACCTAATATGGTTCTCAGCAAAGTATTACTATAATCATTAGCAGGGTCGTCTCTCTCTTGTAATAGTATAGAATAGGTAATTATTATATTATTATCGTAATGATTATTCCGACCCAAGAATATGAAAATTAACCATAGTATATTTTAGGTACGAAACTATGGCTGATTCCTCTCAGTCATAGTTCTATATCGTTTAGAATTTCCATTCTGTTAATTTATCTAGGTAATTCAACCTTAAAATTAATCTTAGTTGATCTTTTTCCTATAGGTGACCATGGTTATCGTTCTGATCCCGGTACCTAAAAAATAGTCAACTTCTTGAGGTCAATAATCCACAATGGGTAAATCTATCGTTGATTGTAAGAATCTGAAGCACATACTGTCACAGTCTGACTTAGCTTCACATGAGGTTGCTCTTAACCTGGAGAACAGACAGCTTTATGGACGACCTCGATTTAGACGTAGCTGGTGGTTAGCAGTGTCTACCTTTAATAGCGGCACATATAATTTCGCCATTCGTTCAGCATCATCATTGAAATTTTGTGACTTTTTATTTGTCTAGCCTCACGACAAGCTATCCCACCACATTCTGTTGATGACTGGAGGGCTGTTGATATGGAACTGCTTATTAAACATTCGCAGCTAGCCACCATATCTGATGACCGCTGCTCCTGGGGACCCATCTGGTAGGAGGCAAGTATTGTATTCATACTTGTATTAATGAACTTACACTCATGAATAAATCTTAAGGAAGTTTCATATTTTAATGTCGCCGGTCGTCTGTTTTTTTAAGGACACAGAGGCTATTTTGTCCTTACTTGGTTATCTCGTGCCTCCAATAAAGATTACTGTGTATCAAATATCTTTTAGAATTATTGTCTGAATCCCAATATACATTCTAAAGGTGCAACTTCCTTAAATTTTATCTATGAGTGTATTATCAGTGTAATATATAATGCTTTAATAAATATTTATTGATCTAATTGGCTATGTTTGCTTCCATCAAAACAGCTGAATATGTCGAATTGTGGCAATGGTATTTATGCATAGTGGCAGAAAGAGAATCCTGTGGGGTAGGATACCATAAATGAGAACCGCATTAGAAAATCATTTCTCCGGACAAGGTAATCAATAGAAAACCTCATTGCTATTAAAACTTTAAATGCTGTGGAATCATTTAAAGAATATACTACTTGGATTGGGTAATATTTTCGTCAGTAGCATTCGTCGTATCTGGCTATCGGGGAATTACGTTGGTATCTCTGAAAGATTTGAGTCCTTTGAATCAATTCCAATTGAAGACAAGGACGAGATAGACTGCTGCAGGACAACCGCCTGGCGGTCGGAGGACTGGACTGTTCTCCATGTTAAGAGCAACCTCATGTGAAGCTAAGTCGGACTGCGACAATATGTGCTTCAGATTCTTACAATCAACGATAGATTTACCCATTGTGGATACTAGTTATCAAGAGGTTGACTAGTTTTTAGACACCAGGATTAGAAAGAAAGATAACCGTGCGACTGGTCAGGATCCACAGAGTGGTGCGGCGACACTTGCCTAAACAGATCAGCCAACCCTGTGTCAAGCGATCAAGGTTACAAACCACGGAAATTTCAAAAGTTTTTTAAATAGAATAAAGGCAGTGGAGGATTCAAGTTGCTTTTGTGGAATTGAAGAACAAACCTCAAGACATCTACTGATCGATTGCCCAGCATTTCAAGATTATAGAATGAAGACTGAACAAGTTGTTTGTGAACTTAACGATTTGATTTCCGATAAAAAAATAATATTTAAAGTTCAATTCATTTTGTAAATACATTCTAAACTTTCTACAAAATCTGGATCTCTAATGTTTTCATGCGTTGAATAATGTAAATAACTTATGTAAATAAACTTTTCTCCTTGTTTGGCGCAAGTATCCCTTGCGGGATATAGCGCTTTGGAAATAAAATAATTGTAATTGTAAATGGTTTGTGTCTGGGACCCTGGCTTCCAAGACAAGGGAAGCTATGAAGAAAGAAAGACCTTAATATAGAGAAGGATGACGCCACTGTAAACCAAGAAATGTTACAGAGCATAGAAATCAAATAAGTAGAATATGCTTTATTTATTTTTAAAATAAAAGTATATATATAAATATTTTAAAGATTGAGCAATCCATAATAATATATATAAATAAATAAAAGGCATATATTGGATCTAAATTTATTATTCATCCAATATTTCTAGGGGCAAAACGCCTCTCTTCATAATCCTTACGCATTTTTATTTCTATAATATTTATCAGTCTCTTCATTTATTTAATCAAATGTTTATTTAATTATATACTATTTTAATTATTATTATTAATATAAACATTGTACATATATTTTATATACAGTGAAATTTTATCAGATAGTTTCTTACTTTGATCTTGTATAGCATGAGTGGATCACATACCCACGTGATTTAGTTTAAATCAAAACCTTGATAAAGAGAGGCGTTTTGCCTCTAGAAATATTGGTTGCATAATAAATTTAGATCCAATATATGCCTTTTATTTATTTATATATATAATATAGATGGAAATTTTGACGGGAGAGGCGACCTTTGTCTTTTTAGATATATAAATATATAATTCCTTTTTTAAAAACACATTTCTTATTTTAAAGAAAGTGTGTTTTACACACACAATGCTTTAAATATATATTTTTATCTTAAAATATATTCCAAACCCCGTATGTAAATATTTGAAGAAAAAAAATTACATTATTTCAAAAATTAATTTTCAAAGTCATTTAAATAAAATTTACTTTAGAGAATTTTCACAAAATATTTATGGAGGCATGTAAAATAAAACACAGAACAAAAATAAATATTTAGTAGAAACAGATGCATAATTTATAAAAGAAAATGAATTAGACTTTTGAAGGATAATAAATTTGACCTTCTTTTAACCAAGTTAATAAATGCCAAAAGACAACGACCTACTGCGAGCGCCGGCTAATTTATTGGCAGAGCTCCTTTCCCCAATAGGGATGAGCCCGGATAATAATATTACTCGGCCCCAAATCCCCCGATACAAAACTAGGATTAAATTAATTTGAAATTTTAATTTATTGCAGATCTTCAGGTCTGACTAATGCGCCGATAATTAGCAAAATGGCGGCCACTCAGGGATTATTGGCCAGGCGATTGACAAATTCGGTGACATCACTTCCGGTATTTGTGTTTACCCACATTTACACTAGCCTATGTAGAGCTAGTTCGATATTTGTTTTTACTAAATTATTCATATATAGTCTACTTCGATAATTTGAAGCTTGTTAATTTCAATCTCTCAATAATTTGAAATGTTTTCCCGGTCCCTTGAAAAATACTCGATAAGTTGAATAAATTCAATATTAATTGGCCCCCTCGGTAATTTGAAGTTAAAGGAATAGTTATCTTGCCACAAATGAACATTTGTGAATAACTGTACACATTTTAAAATAATAAATCACGAATTTTAAGATCAAACTCTTGTTTGTGTAGGGACAAGACCCGAAAGCTCCCAATAAATTTATTAATTTGAAAACACTTGCGGTAAGACACTTATTTAATCTTATATCAACATAGTATGTAGATCCCGAAACTTCCAAAACTTCAAATTCTTGTTTACCTGATTTTTCCTTCCCTCCCTCTTGATTGTTTAAACTCCTGTTATTTTGAACTCTTGATAAATTGAAATGTTCCTCTGGTCCCTTGAGTTTCAAATTATCGAGAGTCGACTGTATATTTTTTATATTAAAATAGATATGTAAAAATATCTATTTGTTATTTCAAAAACAATGCGGTTATTTAAATTGAATATTTAGGTCTAGGGAATCAATATATTAGCTAAATTTATAGAAATTATTTTCATTATTTTGTTTATTAATGCTGATATATTTATTTGTGTGTGTGAAATTATTTCAGATAGTTAAATTCCTTACTACTTCCACGTCTAATATGACCTTTTATTTAAATAAATATAATTTATTTTACCAATATTTCAGTTGGCTGAACGCCAACCTTTATCAAGGTATTAAAACATTTTAAAGTGTGTCAACAGAAATATTGGTAAAATAAATGATATTTTGATCCAATATATGCCTTTTTATTTAAAGATTTATTTATGGATTGCTCTATTTCCAAAATGACCTTTTATTTTCAATATTATAAATTCTATAGGGTTGCAAAAAAGGAATAGAAGTAACAGACAAATATATGAATCTATTAAAATGACCTGTAACAAATATCTATGAAAATATCTTGCTTCTCTCTTATTTTAAAAATAAACCAATTGGATCAATGTATATAATGTTTTAATAAAGGTTTGAGTGTGCGTATTTCAAACCACCCCACACTCTAAATATTAAAATATATTTTACATTTATAAAACCAATTGTAATTTATTCTACTTGTTTTATTTCATTATGAACAGGTGAAATTTAGATGCTACTATTTTATTTATTGTTACAAAAGCACGAAGTCCAAAGGACTATTGTGCTGTGCTAGTATTATTTACATATATATGATTAAATATTTACACGATGGATTAGTAGTGTTTTGTAAATTATTGTACAAATAGTTCTAAACTTAACAAAGTTCTCATAAGATAGAGTATATACACAAAGAGAATTTGGTAATGTTTCAAAGTATCTACATACAATTTGATTAGTCAGAGGGCAAGTTAAAAGAAGATGCTCTGGTGATTCAACATCTAAGCGGCATTCACATGTTGGATCATTGATAACATTCAGTTTGAATAGGAAACTTAAGAAGGGTCCTTTTCAGTTAAGAATAAAGTAGTGAATTTATCAGAAGAAATGAAATTTGGGACAGCAATTGGAAAGAATTTCTTGAACAGTTCATTAGATTGAGAAAGATAAACTTAAATTTTTGATCCAGATATAGTTTATTTAATTCTTTTTACTAGGTCTAAGTGAACTTTTCTGAAACAATAAAAATATTTTAAAAAGCTATTTGGTTTTATATAGAATCGTCCCGGAGTGAAAAAATCGAATAATGGTAGAAAGAATCAATATATAAGTTAATAGGTAGTCAATTATTGTTGTATATATAAATTTTAAGTTTAATTAATTGTTCCCACAGAGTATGTGTGTAAGATCACAAGTAAATAGGTACTAACCGTAAGAAGATAGGTTTGTCTTTATTTACTGTAACAAGTTTCTCTTTTATTTTGTTCTCTCTCTTGTAAATCAATAATGTTCGATTAATATTCTTGGATTCATTTTATTTAAAAAGTCTTAGCAAAGTCAACAGTTGTTATAGAACTATATTTTAAAATAAAATAAATTTTTATTTAACCAATATATGTTCAAAGTTTATTTTTTCCTTCCGAAACGTCGATATAAAAATAAACATTGGCCGAATTCTCGGAGAAGTATAACTGTTAGGATGTCTTCTCTAGCTTCAAATTGTACAAACAAGTTACCAGTTTATCAATAATCAATAATGTTTGATTAATCTTCTTGGAATCAGTATCTTTAAAAGGTCTAAGCAAAGTTAACAATGATACAAAAGAAAGTACCATAATTGTAGATTGGAATAATAGTTGAAGACTTTATTAATCTTTTTATAAAAGTTTATTATCCTTTTGATGAATCAAGAACTGTCGCTTAAAAAAAAAGATGGAAAGAGCTGAAGTATTATTTGAAAATGGCGACAGTGAGTAACCGAAGCTTCAAAGGACACTAAACGTTTATAAAAAGGTTGAGGAACGCTTTCAACTTGAATCAATTATATACAGTTTTAGTAGAGATGCATAGCAACCATTGTATTGTCGTACAATTGTCTTTGTTTTTATTGTTCAGTGATATTTTCATATCAATTGATTTAAATATCATGGATATCAATTAAACAATGCAACAGGTTTCTGGAGTTTATTTTCATTTTTATTGACGCAATCTTGAGTTTTCGGGCATTTCTGCCCTTTTACAGGAGTATATAAGAACGAATAAACTCATTCGTTCTTACAAGTAGAAGGGCAGAGATGCCCGAAAGCTCAAGATTGCGTTAATAAAAATGAAAATAAACTCATCTCCAGAAACCTGTTGCATTATTTAATTGATATTTTAAGCCTTCTTATTAAATACACAACCGTTTGCTGGACATGTGATGCGCGGATCAGCAGGAGAGACATTGCTGACAGTGTTGGAAGGAAAGCTCCGGGGAAGAGATCGAGGGGAAGGAGACGACAGGGATACACAGACGATCTAAAACAATGGACTGGACGACACAATTACGAAGAGATGAAGAGTATGGCGGAGGAAGTATGGATAGACCATGTGGCCAGTCTCCCTCAGTAGAGGAAGGCATTGAGGGAGGAAGATATGGAGAGACCATGTGGCCCACCACCCTCAGTAGAGGAAGGCATTGAAGGAGGAATATATGAAGAGACCATGTGGCCAGTCTCCCTCAGTAGAGGAAGGCATTGAAGGAGGAAGATATGGATAGACCATGTGACCAGTCTCTCTCAGTAAAGTAAGGCATTGAAGGAGGAAGATATGGAGAGACCATGTGGCCAGTCTCCCTCAGTAGAGGAAAGCATTGAAGGAGGAAGATATGGAGAGACCATGTGGCCCACCACCCTCAGTAGAGGAAGGCATTGAAGGAGGAAGATATGGATAGACCATGTGACCAGTCTCTCTCAGTAGAGGAAGGCATTGAAGGAGGAAGATATGGAGAGACCATGTGGCCAGTCTCCCTCAGTAGAGGAAAGCATTGAAGGAGGAAGATATGGAGAGACCATGTGGCCCACCCTCAGTAGAGGAAGGCATTGAAGGAGGAATATATGGAGAGACCATGTGGCCCACCCTCAATAGAGGAAGGCATTGGAGGAGGAAGATATGGAGAGACCATGTGGCCAGTCTCCCTCAGTAGAGGAAGGCATTGAAGGAGGAATATATGGAGAGACCATGTGGCCAGTCTCCCTCAGTAGAGGAAGGCATTGAAGGAGGAAGATATGGATAGACCATGTGGCCAGTCTCCCTCAGTAGAGGAAGGCATTGAAGGAGGAAGATATGGATAGACCATGTGACCAGTCTCTCTCAGTAGAGGAAGGCATTGAAGGAGGAAGATATGGAGAGACCATGTGGCCCACCCTCAATAGAGGAAGGCATTGGAGGAGGAAGATATGGAGAGACCATGTGGCCCACCCTCAGTAGAGGAAGGTATTGAAGGAGGGAGATATGGTGAGACCATGTGGCCCACCCTCAGTAGAGGAAGGTATTGAAGGAGGGAGATATGGAGAGACCATGTGGCCCACCCTCAGTAGAGGAAGGTATTGAAGGAGGGAGATATGGTGAGACCATGTGGCCCACCCTCAGTAGAGGAAGGCATTGAAGGAGGAAGTATGGAGAGACCATGTGGCCCACCCTCAGTAGAGGAAGGCATTGAAGGAGGGAGTTATGGGTAGATCATGTGGCCCACCCTCAGTAGAGGAAGGCATTGGAGGAGGAAGATATGGAGAGACCATGTGGCCCACCCTCAGTAGAGGAAGGTATTGAGGAGGGAGATATGGTGAGATCATGTGGCCCACCCTCAGTAGAGGAAGGCATTGAAGGAAGGAAGGATACAATCAATATTTATCAACAGAGATGTCATCCTTCATAGTAACTTAAAATGTCATTATACCAAGCGTATTCTGAAGACGGCATAGTGTGTCTCATAAAACCCATAGAATACAAATCACCGTGAAACGAATCCTTCGTTTAAATTTGAAATTTCAAAATGTCCACTTACAAAGAGAGACCTTGTTTGACGTTTCAGATTTAATCTATTGATCTTGACTCTTAAAATCTCGTTGGAGCTCATTTCTAAATCAAAAACTTCTTTCTAACATTTTTTATCTTTTGTAAATTTAAAATGTAAACTTCTCCCACGAGAGATAAAAACCCTCTGTTTGGTGAGCTAGTAGCTTCTAACAATTCGTACATCAAAATGCAACAATTCAATATGTTCTTGTATTAGTTTTTTATCTCTGTGTTTAAACGTAGGGAAAAATAAAAATTTATAGAAAGATAAAAGATTAGAAGCTATATTACTCTTTGGATTTTCCCGAACAATAATGTTTTATGGAATTTTAAAAGTAAATGCCAATTGTTTTATATTAAAAGATTGGGCAAAAGATATTGCTTTAAGGTTGCTTCCAATTACAGCGTATCTTTTATATGAAGATAAGTTTAAAAGTGAAGAAGAAGAATTTCAGATTGGGATCATAATGAAAGAATTTTTCTAATCGTTCACAATTGACTGTTGTTGATAGGTTTTTGCCATCTATCGGAACAAATATCAAATGAACGTTGTTTTTTTTAATCGACTAATTTCAGGAAATTAAAAGTCAACGTTCAGCTGATTTTGTTCTAAAGATGGCTGAAAGCAATCAGCAACATCCAGATGCATAATCTAGCAATGCTCTATCCTTCATCAGAGAGGAGAGATGCTTATAATAATGATAATAATAATAAAAAAACATCGATTTATCATTTATTTCAAAAATATTTTTTCTTCCTAGTCGAAATAATTGGAATATTATTATATTAGTATGTTGGAAGGGTCTGGCTCATCAGTGGTGAATCCTTCCAGCAGTTCATGAAGTTTTATATGTAAATATTTCTCTCTGTTTCCCAAATCCCCTTACTGAGTAATTCTACAAGTTTCCAGCACTAAGGGCAGAACAAAACTCTATACCATATACTATCAATCTTGGTAGACAACACTAGAGAGACACCGCAGGAAGGATTAACCACCGAAGAGAACCAAACCCTCCTAACATTTTATCAACTTCAGTAAGGACATATCTCAGGAAGTTTATCATTTTTAAAAAGACTTCGCTGAATTATTTATATTCTTACATAATATGGCGAGATTTATATTTGTTGTGTATTAGCATACACCTATCCCCCGATTCACACGGTACTTGTTTTACACGTTTTCGCCTTTACACGGTTTTCCAAATAAGTTTTCTTTTGTTTTTATCGCACTATACTAAATTCTACTGTGATTGAACACATGCGCTGTGTACACATCTCACGAGGAATCCCGAGCTTATGTGCTGACTTGCTGCACACGCACACTGTGTCTGTATTTCTTCGCATAAAAATTTCGAGAAAATTTTTAATTTTCGATTTACACGTTTTTCTCAGGAACGTATCTACCGTGTAAATCGGGGAATAGGTGTATTTACTTATTGTATCTGCACTATTTTGTATAGTTGTTGGTTATGCTTTTGGAAGATATAAATACCGTTGTTAGTTTTAGAGCGACAGTCCAGTAGCACGTTAAGTCAGTCTTGTACCTTATATTGTGTTGGCAATAAAAACCTTATTTGCCCACGTGTTGGTGAATGGAGAGACACGACCACACAACAATTTTCAATTCGGTATAAATTCGAGTAAGCTGAAAATTAAACAATTTTGGATTTTTTTTTTCCTGTGAGAATAATCAATCAGTGGTTATTGTCCATTGTTATGGGTGTGTTATTGATTTGCATCTCTTTGTATTGCTGAATCATAATTTATATGATTATTTTTAAGAATAAAAGTAAGAAAGTGTTTTACAATTATTTTCTATATAATAAAATATATTTACTCTTTTCGTTGTTTTTATCCATTATATATATTTTATCTCTAGAGAGGGTATGTATTATTATATATTACTCATATTTGGCATTATTTAAAAGATTGGTTCGAGAGCAGACCCATTCTGGCAGGAGACCCTGAAAAGAAGAGCTATGAAATTATTACCTACGAGGGGAAAACAAATGAATAATTTTAAAAGGTAATTTATTTATTAGTTACTTTATTTTCATTTTAAATATGGAAACCCTCCCACGCAGGAAACTTGTACAACACAAGAAAGGAGAAAATAAAATCAATGAACCCTCCAAACACACATACCTGGTGTAGGAATATATATTTCTTACAAAAGTCTAACCCCACCAGCGAGTGCAAGTGCTTTTCACGTGTGTAGACATGTGGTGCACTTACAGTAAAAACAGTCGCCAACTTCTACCCACCATGATTATCATAGCCTGTACCACGTGTACTAGGGATAAGCAAAAAAAAAAAAGAATAAATACGACGCCAATTATAAGGCGTATATTGGATTTAGACGAAATAAGGTTTTTTGATCACTAAATAAACGTTAAGTTCGTGAAACTAAACGTTTCTCTTCACGAAAGCGTGCCTGTGCTGCCGGAAAGCTAAAAAAGATCAATCTTTATATTTACATTGGCTATTCATATAGGTGAGTATGCTACATATGTTCATATACAACGAATGAAAACATTAAGGCACGAATGTTTCTTTTCATAAATAAATCAAACTTCTACTGTCCCTACTGAGATGAAAAAATATTGGGAGGGCTTGACTCATCAGTGGTGAACCCTCTCAGCGGTTTCGCCAAGAGCTCTAATACTGTATTGGATCATTATGATTTTATATGCTACACTGAAGGGTGGAACCTTAGAAATGGTATTCAAGAAAACTATGGACATAAGCTTTTAGGGCAGTAGAATTACATATGTTCCTGAAATATGGCTTTAGGGAACTCCATCAAAAGTCCAACATCAATATAGAGATGTACGTGTAATTTGTGAACTGTGTGTGCTTGTAAAATATAAACTCTCAGTTTATCGAAATATCGTCTTTGTGAACAATAAAAATACAACATAGGGTCTTATAATTGAACGTATACTGTAATATTTCCTATTTAGAAATAAGGGATAGTCACAATACTTTGTGTTTTAATATTTAATTAAATTACAACAAGGTTAACTATAATATATTGCCACGTGGAAAATTAGGAAGACAAAAACTTCAGGAGGGGACAGAAATTTATTTCAGGGAAGGACCATACTAATAATGGTAAACAAAAGATAAGCCACGAGGGAAATTTATCGAGTAGCAAAATATAAACATAAAAATGACCACTCTGTTAATAAAAATAATAAAATTAATAAATACTTTGTTACAATATAAACAAAACAGAACTTATGTAAAATTACAAAAAGAAATAAAGTATGTGTTACCGATTGTCTAACTATGAAGAAAAATTAAAGAATAATCAAATATTTTACATAAATAAATACAAATCATGTTACATATACATTGACTATTGGTTGTATAGCGCTTTGTGGTAGAATAATAACTTTTAAGGATCATAGTAGAGGGGGGATTAGGGAAGTTATATTTTAACCTGTGTCTAGATTATAGTGAGTTATAGGTTTCCCAAGTAATACTAGTTTAATAATTTAAATTGAATATCCTTTTCTTGAAAATAAAGATACTTCGGCTATTAAATCTTTATATTACCTCGACGTTTCGACAAAAATCTTTTGTACTCGTCAGGAGAAAACAAAAATTAAAACATTTGGCAAGGCGTTAAAAATTATTTTCAAGAAATATCAATGCCGTACAGGCAGCCTCTATATTTGAATATCTTTGTTTAACTATTTTAAAGAATAAAAAACTCGGTTAAATATGAGTTAGAATAATTATTTCTGGCACTCTATATTTCCAGTCAAAATCAATGTTGTGAGACATTTTGAAATCTCGGCAGAGGAGCCGTTAAAAATTATTTTCAAGAAATATCAATGCCGGCCAGGCAGCCTCTATATTTGAATATCTTTGTTTAACTATTTTAAAGAATAAAAAACTCGGTTAAATATGAGTTAGAATAATTATTTCTGACATTCTATATTTCCAGTCAAATCAATGTTGTAAGACATTTTGAAATCTCGGCAGAGGAGCCGGGCAAAGTAACTTTATATTCCCCAGTTTGGAGACCAAGTCAATTTCCTGCATCTTGGAGCATATTCCCTTTGATATTTGATTCCCAACTTTAAAACCGACAATACTAACATTTCCCTTATTTAGGACATTTTAAAAATTCTCTCTCCAGCTGCTTCACAAATATGTTCTCTTAAATTTCTATAAATGGAGGGAGCACGTTCGAATTTATATGAAAATATAATTTTTTATATATTACCATCCTCTATTCAATAAACTTATTTATATATTTTCACAATAAACCTAGGAATATATTTGACAATATAAGTTTATATCTTTCTATTTATATTTTCAATCAACCTCTCTCTCCATCTCTATTTCCCCATAAATTTAAATATATATTTATAAATCTTCTTTTTATATAAAATACATTCTATATATTTGTATATTCAATCAACCAATGCACATAAACACCGATATTACATATATTTATTTGTTATTGTTGTTTATGTTGTTCTTGTGTCTATTTGATCACGCAGAATGCAACTGAACTAAGTATTTATTTATTAACATCTATTTATTATAACATGGTTATATATCTAAGAGTGTTTACAAGTCGAGTCGGCAGTGTTGCCGGATCAATCATAACATGTTTCCTTTAAACAAAAATAAAAAGGATTGCAGTTCTCCTAGTCTCTATAACGCAAAGGTTTTCTCACTGTTCTACCACTGCGGGTTCGCACACTAGGAGAAGTAGATGATTCTTCACCTTTCTTGGCAACGTTCTCCCTTGGATCATATGCTCTTCTGTTTTCAGAAGTGGGTCTTCCGTGATCTTGTATGTTGTCATCCATGGCTGTCCCTGCTTGAGATCCAGGAATGCTTGGACTTTGACTTGTTGGGGCAGAGTCTTCTACACTGAACTTTCTCGGTCTAAGGTGAGACCTGTTCCTGCGGTATTCAGAACCACTTGGTGTTTTCACCATATATGAGCGTGGAGTTTCATGCTTTGCGGTCACTGTTGCCGGAACCCATTTTCTATGCCTTTCCTGCAACATGATGTTGTCTCCTACTTCCAAAGGTCTCAAAATTCTCTTTGGACTTCCTGCATACTTTTGTTGATGGTCTCTCAATTTTTGATAATTCTTTGTTGTGTCAAACAGTGGTTTCAACTGTTGTCGGGTGTATGTCGAAAGCGTTCTCACAGATCTTCCCATAAGCATTTGGGTCGGAGATGGCAAGTCATACTTAGGTGTGTTGTTGAACTCCATCAAAGCCAGATTGGGATCTCTTCCTGACTTCACAGCTTTAATTATCAGTCCTTTGATGGTTTGAATTGTCCTCTCAACTTGTCCATTAGATCTTGGATATTTGGGACTGGAGGTTTGGTGTTTGAATTCATATTTCTGAGCAAATTTTTGAATCCAGTAGAGTTAAAAGGGGGTCCATTATCCGAAACTAGAGTTCTTGGAATTCCATGAGTCCTGAAAATGGTTTTCAACTGCATGATGGTTTCGGTTTCTCTTTTGCTTGATAATTCCGGATTTCAACAAACTTTGAGTGGTAATCGACAACCAAGATGGAACTGGTTCCACTCACCTCCATGAAATCTACAGCAATTTTTTCCCATGGAAATTCAGGGATTTCATGAGCTATTCTTGACTCCTCAGGATTCTTTCTTGAATATTCCTGACATGTTCTGCACTTTTCCACTTCATTTTCTACTTGTGTTATCATGCCTGGCCAGTAAAATTCTGATCTTGCTTTTTCTTTGGAAGCTGCTATGCCCTGGTGTGATGAATGAACAACCTGCAGGATTTCTTTTCGAAGAGTCGATGGCACCATGATGCAATTTCCTTTGTAAACAATTCCGTCACTCACATGAATTTCATCTTGAAATTGCCAGTAGGGTTTTGCTTCATCACAGACCATAGTTTTATATTTCGGCCATCCATTCTTCGCATACTCTATTAGTTGTATCAAGGTGTGGTCCCCATGAGTTTCCTTTTGTAGTCTCTTTATTTTTTCATCTGTGGTAACCAGCAACATGTGCACTGATTCAGTTTGACCTTCTAAATAGCTTGTGTCCACCTCATCTTTTAATGGATCTCTAGACAGATGGTCAGCTACAAACATGTTTTTCCCTGGTGTAAACTTCAAAGATATTTGAAATCTCATGAGACGTAAGACCATTCTTTGCAGTCTTGGGGAAAGCTTTTCTAAAGGTTTCTTAACAATACTCAGGAGAGGTTTGTGGTCAGTTTCCACAATAACATCATTTCCCCAAATATAGTACTGGAAGCGTTCACATCCAAAGACTATAGCCAAAAGTTCTTTCTCTATCTGTGCGTATTTTCTTTGAGTTGCATTCAGGCTGAAGGACGCATACTCAATTGCTTGTCCCCCTTGCATGAGCACTGTACCAATACCATATTGGCTTGCATCAGATGAAATGGTGATTGGCTTGGTTGGGTCAAAAAATGTCAATATTGGAGCATTCGAAACCATATTCTTGAGTTTTTCAAAACAATCATTTTCTTCGCCTCCAAATTTCCATTCACTCTTGTTGCTTATCAATTTCCTTAGAGGTGCAGTCTTGTCAGACAGATTAGGAATGAATTTGCCAAGGTACGTTACCATACCTAAGAATCTTTGGACTTCAGTCTTGTTCTCAGGTCTTTTCAACTTTTGTATTGCCTCTGCTCTTGAAGCTTGAATGGCTATTCCATCTCGACTGATTATATGGCCTAAGAAATTTACTTTGTCGACAGCTATCTGCTGCTTCTTAGCATTGAGCTTGACATTATTTTCTTCCAACCTTCGAAGAACTGTTTCAAGGTTTCGGTTGTGCTCTTCCATTGTGTTTCCATAGATCAAGATGTCATCCATATAGCAAGCAGTTCCCTGGAGACCTGAAAGGATATTGTTTATGCATCGCTGGAATACCTCCGATGCACTGTTCAATCCATAGGGAAGTCGCTTGAACCGGAATCTTCCAAAGGGAGTCGCAATGGTGCACAGGTTGGTGCTTTCTTTGTCTAATGGGACTTGCCAGAAAGCTGATGATGCATCAAATACAGAGAAAACTGTAGCACCTTTCAGTTCAGAAAATATTGTTTCAGCTGTTGGCAGAATATAGCGCTCTCTCTGAACATATTTGTTCAGTTCCCTAAGGTCCATGCAAATTCTGACATCTCCAGAAGGTTTTTGTACCACTACAATAGGGTGTGTCCATTCGCTTGGTTCTTCAACTTTTTCAATAATGTCAAGTTTTTCCATCCGTTCCAATTCTGCTTTAACTTTTTCTCTAATGGAAAAAGGAATTTTTCTGCTTGGAGCAATAACTGGAGTTGCATTTTCTTTTAGTCTAATCTTGTGTTCAATTGGCAGTATTCCTATGCCTTCAAATATATTTTTGTGCCTGTTCAAAATTTCTTTTGCTGAATTGTTTTGCTCTGTTTGGACAGCATCACATTTCTTAATTAGTGAAAGCTTTTCAATAGCTTCTATTCCTAAAATTGGTTGATAGTATCCATCAGCAATGAAAAATTCTAGACTTTCCGTCTTATTTTTAGTTTTGCAATTTAGTGTGGCAATTCCTTTTATCTTGATTTCATGTCCTGTATATGATGTTAGCTTTCGGTTAGTCTGAAATATTTCCAAACCTTTCATTTGTCTGGTGAATGTGTATGGCAAAACATTTACTTCTGCTCCAGAGTCCAACTTGAAACATATTTCCTTTCCATTCACTATGATGGATTTTTTCCATTCCAAAGTATGGACTACTTTTGCTTCATGTATTGACCATACAGTTTCTTCTGTTTCATCATTCAGACTTCTGATAGCTGAACTTTTACAGAAAGCTGCAAAATGATTCATCTTTTTGCATTTGGAGCATCTTTTACCCCATGCAGGACAATTTTTTGCTCTGTGGGACTTTCCACACCTTTGGCATTTGAATTCTTTTTCAGATTCTTGATTTTGTTTTGGACTGTGTTTCTTTTCATATTTTCTTATTTGACAAATGTTCTGGTTGTTCTGCATGATCTTGATCTGTTGCTTGCTTATTTCATCTGTTTTGCACATTTCAATGGCTTTTAGAAGAGTTAAATTGGGCTCTCTTAAGAGGCGTTCCTGCAAAGCCTTGTCTTGTATTCCATACACAATGCGATCCCTAATTAAACTATCCTTTTGTGATTCAAATTCACATGATGTGGATAATCCTTTTAGTTCTGTTATAAAACTATCGATGGATTCACCATCCTTCTGGGTCGCTGAAAAAAATTTGAATCTTTCAAAAATGACGTTCTTTTTAGGCTCGCAAAAATCATCAAATTTGTTTATTACAAGATCGAAATTTTCTGCTTCATCTTCTTTTAAATGAAATGTGTTGAAAACTTCCAAGGCTTCTTCGCCAATAAAATTTAATAAAATGGCAACTTTCAGTTTATCAGGCTTTGTGGCTTTTTCTGTTGCTTCAAGATAAAGCATTAATCGCTGTTTGAACCTTCGCCAATTTTCCGCTACATTTCCGTGCAGGGCGAGTTCGCTAGGCCTAACAAAGTCCATGTTTTCTTTTTTTCACTAATATTTTTCAATAATATATTTATTTGAAAAAGTACTCACTTTTCCGCTGCCACCATGTTGTTTATGTTGTTCTTGTGTCTATTTGATCACGCAGAATGCAACTGAATCAAGTATTTATTTATTAACATCTATTTATTATAACATGGTTATATATCTAAGAGTGTTTACAAGTCGAGTCGGCAGTGTTGCCGGATCAATCATAACAGTTATAAAAGTGAGAGTGGTTAAAATTCATTTGTAAATTCGAAAGATAGAATCCTTTGAAATATAAATAATGGTAAAAGCTTTACTTATACATTCTCTCAAGCTTCCGGGTATTATAAATCTTTCTACTGGACTATAGGACAAAATGAATCTTAATATTTAACTATTATATATATATATAAATAAAATACAGTTAAAAATTAAGATTAATTTTGTCATACAGTAAACTCTCCTATAACGCGATTAATGTGTTCCGTGTTGTATAAAATCGCGTTATAGGAATTCGCGTTGTACGAAATAAAACTTGTATAACGCGAATGTTGTTAGGGTAAATTGTTAGTGACAAATATCATGTAAAAATATATTGCATAAAATGATGTATATAGGAAAAATAATTATATACTAAAACAAAACTAAATGTTATATTATTTTATATGCAAATGTATTGTACAGTTGTCAATAAGGAAATTTCCGCTTTTTATTTTATAACGCGTTATACGAAAATTCGCGTGGTATAAATAAATTTGTCGCAATTTTTTTATCGCGTTGTACGAAATCGCGCTGTAAAAACTCGCGTTATAGGAGAGTCTACTGTATACTCTTGTAAAAAGGTTTATAATACCTGAAATCTTGAGAGAATATATACTTGTGTAATGTATAAATAAAGTTAGAAACTTATCCTTGGAGACTGTTTTTTTAATTAATATTCATTTGTGATAAAGGGTACGTTTCCCTTTTTAATTAATGCCTAGAATGAACTTTTTAAATGCATTAAAACAATGTATATTTTTTTACCTAAAGGTTGAGAAAAGGGCAAGACCCAAAATCTCCCAATAAATATATTTTTAAAAAGCTTGCTGTAAGTAATTTATTTAATTTTGTGTCTACATAATATATACTTCAATTGCCAAAGTTTTGAATCTATTGTTCTCTATGAGAAGAACATTTAGGTAAGTAAAAAGGAAACAACGACAGTTTTGGCAAATTGGAACAGAATCCAACAACCTGCATACCTTGGGTCTCCTCGTCAGTACAGTGGCGGATCATAACATCCTACATGAGGTGTGAGAATGTCACGGCCGAATCTACCACTTCACCAGCTAAAATGTCTTTTTAGATCATGGACTGTCATACACCTGAAATCGAGGGTCATACGTACATCGTTCCGAGACGGTCCTGAAACATCGCGCGATGTCTGCTGAAGTCGCTTGGACAACAAGACATGACATGCCACTAGTTGCTATTTCCTTTGACTTGAAGCTTCTGACAGCGTCAGGAATAGGCCAGCTTCAGATATCGGGCTGAGACCATCGTTCTGCGGGGATCAAAGACGCCTCGCCAGCCACCCCGGGCACTGGAATCAGTATGGCCTCAAGAACATTCTGTAGGAGAGACAACTACACGCTGAACCCCCAGCCGACCTTCTTTTCTCTGGGCATGACGTAGACATCACCATACGATTGGCCATTTTTCATCCTGATCATCTTGTTTTGATGCGTGCCACCTATGGATCCAGCGACGAACCGCGCAGACCTACAGATACTGGAGTTGATAAGTCGTCCGACCATCACTCCGTGAGATGTTCGCCTACAGCAGGCCTTGCTCTTTGGTGTGTGTGTTGGCCTTTATCCTGAGTCGAATTATGACCAGAACGGTGGCTACCTTTTACAAGTACCACATTGGGCTTGAGGTGGGCAATGCCACCCATCACATCGACCTGCCCACTCTGTGGGAAAAACTTCCGCGGTCCATTGGTGGCGGAGTCTTTCCTGCGGTGGGCGCCACCAGACAATGTATATAAAAATTTAGTATTTATTTATATATTATATTTAACCCCCCATTATATATATCCTTAGCAACCTTAGATATTATTTAGCTGAAACACATGTATATATATATAATCATTTATGGATAATTCAATAAAAAAGTTCCCCCCCTCCAATTTAAATCTCTCTCGTAGAATGCTATATGAAATCATAGTCATCCCTGTATTGATGATTCTATTTTACCCAAACTATATAGTGGTACGGCTTATATGAGCCTTCTGACATGATCAAAAGATGCGCATAGATTTATACATGTGTAGAAAACAATTGGTACTTAACAAAGAGTTTAAATAGACTATGGATGCCTTTTCTACCAAGAATGAAGTGCTGAATTTATTATTCTTGTTTCCTTGAAATGTAATAACGAAATTTATATATTTAAAAATATATAAACACGGAATTTTCTTTATGAATAATTGTTCTATATATAGTGAAAATATTGTTTTAATTGTTGTGAAAGTTCTAATGTGCATCTCTATAAATCTAGTCGCTGCTACCCATTTTTACATCGATCTAGTTTTGTTATTCAAAGTATTCTTTTTTTTGTGTTTTTAATTGGCTTAACTAATTTCACATTTATTTATTTCTTGTAGTTTTTATTATTTGGTTAACTCAGGCTCTCCTGAAACGTACTGAAGTCGCCAACTACCCGAGTTGTCCTTCAGACCCAAGACTTTTTTGTTTTATTTACATTGCAAGTGGAGGTCCAATTCCCGAGGTGTCTCGTCAAGCAGGTTTATTTCTTGGAAGATTTTCCAGGGATGATTCATTCAGTTTCGTGGTTTATATCAAGATGGTTGTCTGGAATCTTTGGTATTTAAAGGAACCAAAGGTACGCGCTCGAGGTTTTAAATATCTCCTTTTTTTTTCGTCTAGCACACGTCCAAATATGCGGTTTTCTTTTACCATCAACAAAAATAAATGAATAAAATATTTCTCGTTTTTAAATAAATAAAAGCAAACACAGTATTTAAAACATAACATAAAACATGATACATGATATGTTTTCAACAAAAATATTAACATAAAATTGTTAATAAAAAGCGTTTAGGAAACGAGAATCAAGGTATGCAATTGTAGAAATAGCTTTTGAAAAAGACAATTGCCTCCCAAGACAAAAGTGTAAATTCCACGAAATCCAGTGTTGTGGGAATTTCCAGAAAAAGGTGAGCGCCAGGCTGAAAGACAATAAAAACAACGTCGATTGAGTTAATTAGGATTCCTGTGTTAATTACCCAGCTGGAATTAATCACTTATTGTCCCCAATGGCAAATTTCTCTAAGACTATTTGTCAAAAGATTTTCTAGATTTTAAAAGAAGACAACATTCTTAGGTCTCTAAAGATAGAAGCTGTTAGTCTTTGTTAAGATTCTGAATAATTGTTCACCAAATTAAATCTTAGATTTATGAGCCTTGATTGATGTTATGCAAATAAATACAAAACTTTCGACCCTACGTCTATTAGCACCTCTTTATTTTGACCGATGTTGTTTGACTGTTGGGAGGGTTCACCACTGATGAGCCAAGCCCTTCCAATATTTGTTCATCACAGTAAGGACAGAAGAAAAAATTTATTTTATGTTTAAAAAGAAACATTCGTGCTTTAATGCTTCTATTTATTATATATAGATGGCACCTTATCGCCTTATTAACCTAACTATACCTAACTGGCCTTGTACTTATTGTTTGCGGAAGAGCATTGCTCGATGCAAACATTTATATGTAATTCTGCTGTCCTAAAAGCTTATGTCCATAATTTGCTTGAAAACAATTTCTAAGATTCCACCGTTCATTGCAGCATATATAAATAGAATTTTCCATTTACAGTATTAGAGCTCTAAGAGAAGCGGTCTGGTAGATTAAATTGGCGAAATCGCAGGAAGGGTTCACCACTGATGATCCAAGCCCTCCCAATATTTTTTCATCGCCGTAGGGACAGTGGGATTTTGTTTTATTGTTATGTGTTTAAAAAACATTCGTTCTTTATTGCTTCTATGTCTTATATATACGTTTCATCGACCACCTTGGTGGGGCATTTAACATGCACCATTCTAAAGAGATTCAACAGCTCGAAATATTGACTTTTCTAGAATTTTCAAGAAAATGGCTTGGCCAATATAAAAGGGAAAATACCTAAATTCAACGATTAGTTGATATTTAATAAGAACACTTTGTTATCTAAAAAGCCTTTTTGAGCGGCTCAAGGCATGCGATGAGCTTTGACCAATGCCCTAACACTCACTATACATGAGAAAGGATAAAAATACGTTATCATCCACCACCTCTATATGTATATACTGGACGGTGTGAAGAAATAAATCAGTTCTCTAGACAACAAAAGGGTGACACAATATTGACACTCCAAAGTGTTGACAGACAGGTGACATTCATAGAATCTCTAGACCACAAATGGGTGACACAATACAGCTTATTGACATTCCAAGACGACAATGTGTAAACAGACAGGTGATATTCATAGAATCAGTTCTCTAGACCACAAATGGGTGACACAATATTGATACTTCAAGGCGACAAAGTGTTGACAGACAGGTGACATTCACAGAATCAGTTCTCGCATGTCGCGACAAGAAAGTCGAACCCAGATGTGTCGAACCCCGTTGCCTTTTACAAGCCGGAAATTGCATTTTAATATCCAATCGCCACGTCCCGGAAGCGGAAGCTGCGTATGCGGCCACTTAGGCGGACCAATTACCTCGAAAGAAAATCCGATAAAAAGCTGCGCGAACTTTAGATAATTTTAATAGAGAAAGTTGAAAAACTGTTGGAAGGGAGGGATATACCCGTGGTTCTACCAGCAATTAGCTGGCCCGATCAACGCCGTGAAGTTCGAAGAAATCTAAATAGAAATATTGGCTGAATGTTATTTGAAATATCTCAAACTCAACTATTTAAAAAGAAAAGTACCCTTCAAAAAATGACTGGAAATATACCCATTCTATATTACCCCATGGTTACCTCTATCTACATACTACATCTGCAAATATAAAACATTGAACATTCTCTTTGTTTGCTTCACTTGGACTTTTTTTCTACCCTTCTTATACTCATAGACAAAACTTACGTGGAAAGTCTTTAATATTGACGGTTATCTGTTTTTTTATAGACAGAGATAATTTTGTTCATACTTAGTTATCTCGTGTGTCTTCAACAAATATCACTGCATATCAAATATCTTTCAGGGTTATTGTCTGAATCCCAATATACATGCTAAAAGGTACAGCTTCCTTAAGTTTTTATCCATGAGTGTATGCAGTTATTATCTTCTTCTTTGTATGCTTCTTGCTCTCTATCTGTATAAATAGTGTATATTTCACATAGGAGACGTCATCCACATAGCGCCGGTACATTACTATGGCACGGTAGAAAATGAGGGAGGTCCAGATGTCGCATGTGATGACACTCCAGCCATGATGTCTGCAGTTCGTGAAGTGGGGCGTTCGACAGTGAAAGTAGATGTAGTTGGTAGATTACCAGAGGTCTCTAAAGCCTCTACATCGATTAATCCAACCCAAACACTACTGAACGCCCTTTGGTTGCGCTTCAAGATGATCAAGCTTGGCACAGCTTTTAAGGGAAACTCCTGTGTTAGGGTGTTAATGGCAGAAGGAGCAAAGACGTTGGGATTGCAGATTCGCTTCCGTAAGATGTCTTGATGTAGTTCTTAAACACACTGGAGCCCTACTATCAGTTTGTATAATAGACCGAGTCATTGTGGGATCTGGATGTGCGGTGCACACGGTCCTGTGATCCTCATCGTTCCTCTTGTCGATTTTCCGTGTGTCACCACAATCGGATTAATAGCGATTGATGTGACAAGTCAAATGACTGTTCAACCATCCTGTCGCTTTTATATCATTCTCATTTAAAGCTAATTTAGTCTTTAGAGTAAAAGAGAGCGGGAGAAGACTTGGAGAATTTTTTTTTTTTAAATCCGCCAATTATATATCCAGTGATAGACAGTGATAGATATTTTTACATTGACCTAAAAGAGATTGATTGAGAGTCAATTTACATTTTCTTGCAAACTGACGAAAGCCAATATGGGCAAATACTTTATTTGCATATGTGTTAATCAATGATGTGTTCTTTGAAATAAACCTTCAGGGTGAAGTACTTCCTCAACATTTCGAAAAAAGACACATCACTTATGCAAATGCTCCCCTGCGGATTCCTCTAACCATTGCTTATAAATATTTTATATTGAAAACCTTTTAAGAAATGCAATTTTAGGGTCTATTTGCTCACGATACATTTTTTCTCCTTTAAAAGAAATATTTTTAGAGCTTTAAACTCTCTTCCAGAATATATGAATATCGTTAACTCTCTCTGAAACATAGAATTTGAGAGATTCTTCTATTCTAGTTCCTACTGACATCATTGTGATTTACTCTTTCGGGGAAAATGGTAAACTCTCACATGAGCTACCACTTTGGTAAAATAAAAAATAACTCGAAGAGCAAACAAAAAATTCTCCAAATAGAGTCCGCCTCCAGGATAAAACAGAGTTATCTACCAATATAAGAGGATTATATATAAAATTGATTGTGGACTTGTAAATATGTCCGTTGAAGTACCTTGGCTCTCGACGTCTTGCCTTATAATTGCATGCTGATGATACTTATTTGTAAGTCTTCTTTGTAGGTCATCTTTGTCGAAATATGAATCAATATGTATTATTGTGTCAAAATATAGTCATAACAAATAGTCAAATATATATAGTCTTGATATACACATAGTCAAATATAGTCATATAACGTAGTCAAAATATATTAATCTTATATTGAATAAAATGACTGTACTCTCATTCAAATAAAGTATGACGTGTAACAATACAAATAAGCTTCTCTTGTATGGAATCAATGTCTATGGACTACATTATCATCAAAATTATTGATTCAACCTCTAATTGTTTAAATGTTAAATTGTAAGTTTTATCCCAAGTATCATGTTGTAATGTCTTGTGTTAAATTGTAAGTTTTATCCCAAGTATCATGTTGTAATGTCTTGTGTTAAATTGTAAGTTTTATCCCAAGTACCAAGTTGTGATGTTTTGTGTAAGTTTTATCATACAAATACCATGTTAACGTGTTTGAATTGTTAAATTATAAGTTTTCTTATATAAGTACAGGGGCTGACTTCTCAATGTTGAAATGTTATATTGTGAGTTTTCTTATCCAAGAACCAACGTATTATTGTTGAAGTGTTAAAATGTAAGCTATTCATGTATCTAGATGACGTCTATTTATTGTTAACTATACTAGAACTCCTCATTCAGGTTTATATCATTGTTGAGAGGTTGTGAAGACTTATAGGATTTAAGAATTGTTCCCGACAATTGAGCAGATGGCTGAAACCCGAGCAGATCTGGGGACCATCAGAGGCCGTAACTCCTGCACATGGCTTGGGTTATAAATCTGCCAGTGCTGACATAAACTCCAAGTATTTATGAACACTTATTTTTAAAAACTCTTTCCTTAAGGCACTCGTGGGAAATATTTTTATCACTATTCTCTTCATGATTGTTATCAATAGTGTCTTTTAAAATATAACGATGTTATTTTATCGGATTTTTATTGGACACTTTTATTATTCATATTTATGGAATATTAATTTTGAGGGAGATGTGTGGTTATTGTCAACTGTTGCCAAGGTTGAACTTAGTTCAAAGATCATGTCGAGGCAGTTGAATTCCTTCAATGACTCCCGATTCTTTTACACTTCCATCCCAACCAATTGACGCAATTAACTAGATGTTTTTTAAAAACGATTCCATTTTGGCACTATTTTTAAAATAAGTTAAACAATTTCTGCGATGAAAAATATATTTGGAGGGCTTGGCCCTCAGTGGTGAACCTTACCCCAGTGGTAATAATCCACCAGACCGCTGTGGTATTACATGTTTACATCTAATATGATATTGGGCTATTGTTATTTATACCTGGAACTAGAAAGGAATTGTTGGTTAAGGTATTTAACGAATCTATGGATATAAGAACTTAGAGGACAGTAGAAATATACACTCATGGACAAAAACTTAAGGAAGTGGAACGTTTTTATGCTCATGTTAGGGAGACAGAGATAATTTTTCTCACATTTGGTTATCTCGTATGTCTTCAATAAAGGTCACTGTGTATCAAATATATTTCAGAGTTATTGTATGAATCCTAATATATATGCTAAAAGGTACAAATTTCTTAAGTTTTGTCCAAGAGTGTATATAACTCGAAAGGAAAATTCTAGATAAAAAAATTGTAAAGAATAGGAAATATTATAGAGAAGTGACCTTTTGAGGAACTAATAGATCATTAACGCAGTATAAAATATTGTCTGAAGATAAAATTAACACTCAGGGTAAAGTTATGCAAACCTGAGACTTTTTAAACCTTTTTGGCGAATCAAATTTGAATATTGAGAAAAGGGCATCTTATGACAGTACAACTTACACTTGATAAATATATTTGTTTTACTTCCTTTAGTATATAATATACGTACATACAAGTATATAAAATTTTATTACAGGATTATTCATTTTGATATATTTTAATACTCTGAAAACTTATTGCCACTCTGGTATTTTATAAATGTTGTTTTGTTCTTGCCTTAAATAAATTGGTGTGTCGTCCTTAAGTTTGTAGTTCCTATTTTTCTATGTTACAATATTTTAATTATATATACTCTATAACAAACAAATCGACGCACCAAGAAGCAGTTGTCCGATTTATATGAAAATACGTATACAAAGATTTTTCGACCAAACATGCAAATGATTGAAATTTGGTGGCCGAATTATGCAAAGCAAGAGCTCCAGCGCATCTGAACTGCGCATCCAGCACGAGCATTCTAGACTCAATTTTTGGCGCGGCACGAGCTGATTTTCAGAATTTCCGTTTAATATTTTAGCAGTACGCCTATTTCTACTGTATCAATGCCTCGCCGAAAGATTCGTGCTCATTACGAACATATGTCAAAGTTTGAAACTGGTCGTGCCATTGGATTAAAAGAGGCTGGTTGGTCTAATCGACTAATCGCGCGACATCTGTGTCGAAGTGATGCGGCTATTAGGCGATGTTGGCAAAAGTGGGTCAACAACCGAAGTATGCAACGTCAGAACGGCAGCGGTCGACCAAGGGCAACAACAGAACGGGAGAACAAAACAATTGTCAGAATGGCTGTCGCAGCACCGGAATCCTTGTTATCTACCATCCAACGTGTGACCGGCACACAAGTGTCCAAAATGACCATCAACAGGTGACTGAGAGAGCGGAATCTAAGATTTCGCCGACCGTTACGATGCCTACCCCTCACACCCGTGCACCGACAAGTCCGACTACAGTGGTGTCGGGAGCGATCAACTTGGAACTGCGCTGACTGGGGACGTATAGTCTTTAGTGACGAGTCCCGTTTCTTACTGTGTCCTGACGACCGTCGCAAACGTGTCTGGAGACGTCCTGGGCAGCGTGTGGATCCTGGCCTTACTGTCGAACACCACACAGGTCCACAACAGGGCGTTATGGTCTGGGGTGCCATTTCATTTGATAGTAGGACCCCATTGGTAGTCATTCCTGGCACCCTGACAGCACAACGGTACGTAGATGACATTCTACGGCTGTTTTGTTGCCGTTCCTCTCACATCACCCTGGGCTTACTTTTCAACAAGATAATGCCCGGCCACACACGGCACGTGTTACTATGGATTGTCTTCATCTTGCCGAACTCTTCCGTGGCCAGCAAGGTCGCCTGATCTCTCGCCCATAGAGCACATCTGGGACGTATTGGGAAGGCAATTGCAACCATCCCGGAATGTTGACTATTTAGCCCGACAGTTGGAGACAATTTGGCAAGAAATCCCGCAGCACACCATCCGGAATCTCTATCAGTCCATGACACGCCGGGTGGCAGCCTGCATCCAGGCCAGTGGGGGTCCAACGACATATTGACATTCTCAATTTGTGACGATCAAACTCTGAAATAAAACAATTAATTGTTCTAAAATTTTAATCGTTTTTTTCCCTATACATGCTCTTTACATACACCAATATTTGTCCTAATCTGACAACTCCTTCTTGGTGCGTCGAATTTTTTTGTTATACAGTGTATATTATATTAGAAACTATATAGAAGAAGATATTTTTTCTTTATTTCCCAAAATCTTCCTTTCAATCGGATGCCCTATCATCCTAGATATTTCAAGATGCACAAGGATTAATTAACAAGAGGGAATACTTAAGTAAGAAAAGAAAAACGTCCCCAAAAAGGAGTGATTAAAATTAGAAGAGAAACGTCTAATAAATATTATAGCGAGTGAAGAAAAGGAAAAAGTGGAAGATGTTTTATTTTTATAGAAAAATCTCATTTTGAGGGCGAGGTCCTCTTGTTGCATTATTAATTGACTCTGGCTGGCCGTGTATGCCTCTTGTTGTAATCCTTTAATTGTGCCCCTCGGATAATCCGGGCTGCGTTGCTTGCCTTGCAATTATTGGGGGCACTCAGGGGATTTCTTTCTCTACATCTAGTAGCTTTCTCTACGTCTCGTATATTGGTACCTCGCAGTGTACCTACATCTGGTACACTGGTAGCTCGCTCTCTACCTCTACATCTCGTACACTGGTAGCTCACTCTCTCTACCTCTACATCTCGTACACTGGTAGCTCGCTCTCTCTACCTCTATATCTGGTACACTGGTAGCTCGCTCTCTCTACCTCTACATCTGGTACACTGGTAGCTCGCTCTCTACCTCTACATCTCGTACACTGGTAGCTCGCTCTCTACCTCTACATCTCGTACACTGGTAGCTCGCTCTCTCTACCTCTATATTTGGTACACTGGTAGCTCACTCTCTCTACCTCTACATCTCGTACACTGGTAGCTCACTCTCTCTACCTCTACATCTCGTACACTGGTAGCTCGCTCTCTCTACATCTACATCTGGTACACTGGTAGCTCACTCTCTCTACCTCTACATCTGGTACACTGGTAGCTCACTCTCTCTACCTCTATATCTGGTACACTGGTAGCTCACTCTCTCTACCTCTACATCTGGTACACTGGTAGCTCGCTCTCTCTACCTCTATATTTGGTACACTTGTAGCTCACTCTCTCTACCTCTACATCCCGTACACTGGTAGCTCACTCTCACTACCTCTACATCTGGTACACTGGTAGCTCACTCTCTCTACCTCTACATCTCGTACACTGGTAACTCGCTCTCTACCTCTACATCTCGTACACTGGTAGCTCGCTCTCTCTACCTCTACATCTCGTACACTGGTATTTCGCTCTCTCTACCTCTACATCTGGTACACTGGTAGCTCGCTCTCTCAACCTCTACATCTCGTACACTGGTAGCTTACTCTCTCTACCTCTATATCTGGTACACTGGTAGCTCGCTCTCTCTACCTCTACATCTGGTACACTGGTAGCTCACTCTCTCTACCTCTACATCTGGTACACTGGTAGCTCACTCTCTCTACCTCTATATCTGGTACACTGGTAGCTCACTCTCTCTACCTCTACATCTGGTACACTGGTAGCTCACTCTCTCTACCTCTACATCTGGTACACTGGTAGCTCACTCTCTCTACCTCTACATCTGGTACACTGGTAGCTCACTCTCTCTACCTCTACATCTGGTACACTGGTAGCTCACTCTCTCTACCTCTACATCTCGTACACTGGTAACTCGCTCTCTACCTCTACATCTCGTACACTGGTAGCTCGCTCTCTCTACCTCTACATCTCGTACACTGGTAGCTTACTCTCTCTACCTCTATATCTGGTACACTGGTAGCTCGCTCTCTCTACCTCTACATCTGGTACACTGGTAGCTCACTCTCTCTACCTCTACATCTGGTACACTGGTAGCTCGCTCTCTACCTCTACATCTCGTACACTGGTAGCTCGCTCTCTACCTCTACATCTCGTACACTGGTAGCTCGCTCTCTACCTCTACATCTCGTACACTGGTAGCTCGCTCTCTCTACCTCTATATTTGGTACACTGGTAGCTCACTCTCTCTACCTCTACATCTCGTACACTGGTAGCTCGCTCTCTCTACCTCTACATCTCGTACACTGGTATTTCGCTCTCACTACCTCTACATCTCGTACACTGGTAGCTCGCTCTCTACCTCTACATCTCGTACACTGGTAGCTCGCTCTCTCTACCTCTACATCTCGTACACTGGTATTTCGCTCTCACTACCTCTACATCTCGTACACTGGTAGCTCGCTCTCTACCTCTACATCTCGTACACTGGTAGCTCGCTCTCTCTACCCCTACATCTGGTACACTGGTAGCTCGCTCTCTCTACCCCTACATCTGGTACACTGGTAGCTCGCTCTCTCTACCCCTACATCTGGTACACTGGTAGCTCGCTCTCTCTACCCCTACATCTCGTACACTGGTAGCTCGCTCTCTCTACCCCTACATCTCGTACACTGGTAGCTCGCTCTCTACCTCTACATCTCGTACACTGGTAGCTCGCTCTCTCTACCCCTACATCTGGTACACTGGTAGCTCGCTCTCTCTACCTCTACATCTGGTACACTGGTAGCTCACTCTCTCTACCCCTACATCTGGTACACTGGTAGCTCGCTCTCTCTACCCCTACATCTCGTACACTGGTAGCTCGCTCTCTCTACCCCTACATCTCGTACACTGGTAGCTCGCTCTCTCTACCCCTACATCTGGTACACTGGTAGCTCACTCTCTCTACCTCAACATCTCGTACACTGATAGCTCGCTCTCTCTACCTCTACATCCCGTACACTGGTAGCTCGCTCTCTCTACCTCTACATCTCGTACACTGATAGCTCGCTCTCTCTACCTCTACATCCCGTACACTGGTAGCTTGACCTCTATTTTCCATCAGTGTAGTTGGTAGGATATCTGTTTCTCCAACAATATTTATACTCCGCGATTCTGTGGATACCTGAGCTGTTAAGATGTGGTTCAATTGTTGACAGTATTGGTCTTTGATTTTCTTTGCGCTGTTGTAGGGCAGTTGAAGACAAGCTATAGTGATGTATAGGAAGGATGTGTCACGGGGTGTCCAAGTCATTCCAAATGTAGGATTCGTCTGTCAGCATATAAGTATTGCTTTCTACTTGGATGGCTTCAACGTTTGTTTTCTATATGTTAGTAAATATTAACACATGTAACCGGCTTAGCCATATAAAATCAAATCAAAACAAGTACACACAAAAGGTACGACAAAAATAAAAGGGAGGACAAACATAAAAGAAATAAAAATAACACGATAAGATATAACAAAGCTAGTACATACTATAGATGTCAATTATCGGGTTTTGAATTCAAAATACTGCAGCTTGTTTTCTGGAGATAAATTTCTTTCCATTTTATTGTTACCATCTCAAGATTTCGGACATGACCGCCCTTCTACAGGAGTACTAATATGAATAACAACAAACGCTGTTAGATACTAATTTCATCCCTGAAAGATAGATGTACACCAATACCTCGCTTTGCGTCGTTTCGTTTTGCGTTTTTTTCGAAGTTGCGTCGCTGCTTAATTTTTACTGATTTTCACTGTGCGTCGTTAGATTTTCGAAGTTGCGTTGTTTTGGATTCGTGTCTTTAATTTTTTAATTTTTTTTCCCTAAAATATGGCAACACCTTTGTTTTTGATTGCGCCTTCACATATTTTCACTTTGCGTCGTTTCAATTTGCGTCGTGTTTTTTTTGGAACGTAACCCCGACGCAAAGCGAGGTATGGGTGTATTAGAATAAAATTTTTTAAAATGAAAATTATACCTGGAAACATGATGATTCACCTTAAATACAAAATTTTACATCAAACGAAAGTCTTTTTGTATGAAGAATTTTAGACTTATGAGAGCCAATTCATATTCCACAGTACTTCCAGAAGAGTCAACTCGATATAAACTTCTGAAAAATGGGAAGAGCAAGCATCATCAGAATAAATATATTAAAATCGTTTGAAAGAATTTAAAATTCAATTTGGAAGTTTCGCATCGAAATTTCTGTGAACACAAAATACTCCGGCTTCTAATGGAATAAAAAGGCAAAGTTTTCACAAATACGCGGTTGGAGGAAAAAAAAAACATTTGGTTTTGAAGAGGAAAAATTCATTTTGAATGATTCCCTGGAGATAATTGGCGAAGTAATAACATGCAAATGAGCTCTACACTCCATCGATCATGCGCACTTCATGCAATATTGACTCGTGCGGACACTCCTGAAAATTTAATAAAGTCAACAGAGAAGCTAGAGATCAACTTGAGGAATTCCTAGCTTCCCGAGACAACACCGACAACACACACTCTCTACTCCACAACTATAGTGTATCTGTTGGATCGTTTTTGAAGACAACTTTCAGATTTATAAATTTAATTTATTAAAACTTTAAACATTTTTAGATATATATATAGAGAGAAACGAGTTAATTACCTCGTATTTAAGGCAACAAAAGAATCATCTAATTTTCATACATCGTTCTAACCAGATTCAACTTGTGCAAAACAGACGATAAAGAAAAATAAACAAATTCATTATAGAGGGTAAGTTCCTATTTTTTACAAGCTTTCACACTCAAAGAATAATCAACTTCTTGCTTGAGCAACTCTCGTTCTACTTTACTGTTGTTTTCTTCAACTTAACTCTTTATTAAACATAAAACAATCAATTGATTTAAATCTCCTGAACATTAATTAAACAATTAAAAAGTTTCCTGAGATAAGTTTCTTTTTATTTTATTGAAACCGTCTAAAGCTTTCGGGCATCTTTGTCTTTTTACAGGAGAACATATATAATGAATAAATGTTTGGCATCAGGCGGCGTTTTATTCATTAAATATGTTCTCCTGTAGAAGGGCAGAGATGCCCGAAAGCTTTTGACGGTTTTAATAAAATAAAAAGAAGTTTATTAAAAATAAAGAAGGCATATCCTGACCAGGAGAACATGTGCTTTTTAGATGGCAGAGCACCATCTAGTGGAACAGAAATCAACTAAACATTGATTTAACCTGTTCCCTGATATTTGGCTAACCCAATTTCTTGATAATTAAAGAAAAGCCATCCACGAACGCCAAATAACAGGGAACGGGTTAGATCAATGAATAGTTGATTTCTGTTCCACCAGATGGCGCTCTGCCTTCTGAAAAGCACATGTGCTCCTGGTCAGGATATGCCTTATTTATTTATTAAATATGGAAGCAGTAACGTGTTTTATATTACAAAAAGAAACCCTCGCGCTCTAAATTAATTCTATTCACAATAAGCGTTTTATTTGTAGATGTCAATATTTTCACAAACACAGTTCCTAATTGGGTTGATTTGACTATTTTATATATAAATGAATCTTTAATTTATTATAACATGTCTTTAAACTTGTCAATAGAAAAAGGCTGTTAAATAATGTATAAGACTATGCAAATTGATTCGTTGGACCTCATCGATATTTCCATATGTCGCATTTGATTGGTTCCTACTTAACAGAGGATTCTCCCAGCGGTTTCGCAGGTCAATTTACCAGCCCCTTATATATATGTTATATTAAAATATTATTTTATTTAAAAAAATATATATATTTCATAGATACAAATACTCGGTTAAATCGATCGCCAGAGGTCGCGCTTACCCTATAAAAACTCATTGTTGTTGTTTCCCGATGGCCCATAAATCAGCCAATTTTTACAACTTTGCTTTCCTGCTCTTGACATGAATCCTGCCAAGAAGAAAAAGAAGGCCTACAAGCCCATCGTGAACGTCGCCGACCTGGAGAGGGAAGATGAAATGGTGATCTCACGCAACCACGACATCCTTCGCTCCATTGGCCATCTTGCCTTGAAGACCCTGCATGAGGACCTTATCCACTTCATCGCAATGCGGACTGAGCTGGTCAAGGCCCTCCTTGCCGAAGTAGAGAACCTCTCTGGCACCCTCCAGTCCTTCGCGGAGCTGGACGAAGTTATGGTGGCTAACAAGCCCCAGACTGCTTGCCGCAGCACTCAAACCTGCCCTGCTCCTTCTTGCAAGGAAACCAGCTCCCAGACTGACCCAATCAAGCCCGCCACCCCTGCTCCTGCTGCTCTCCCTGCCAAGAAGCCTGCCTCCACCTTGCCTGCTCCTGCTCCAACCAAAAGGAAGCAGTCTGAGGCTCCCAACCCGCCTGCAAAGAGGACAAACCTGAATGGTCCTTCAAAACTTGCGCCCTACCGTGTATCCAAGCCTGCGGCCGCCCAAGTGATCCTCCATGGAGAAAAATCGGCGGCCCACACAGTGGTCATCTCTGATGACCCACAGGCTGACCCAAGGGAGATGCTAAAAGCTGTCCGCGCTGCCCACACTCTCCCCCAAGGAGTTTGGGCCTCCCTGCACACCAAGGGGAAGCTGGTCCTCCACTCCAGTAATCCTGACACCATCCCTGAGGTGACAACCTCCCTGGCCAGCAAGTTGAATGGAATGAAGGTCCGCCAGCAGAAGGAGATCCTGCCACGGATCTGCCTCTTCAAAGTGGATGAGGAGACATCCAACTCCACAATTGAGGAGACCTTCTTGGAAACCGCTGCTGTTAGAAAACTTCCTGGGGACAAGGTGGTGCGCGTGGCGCACCGTTCTGCCCTCAGAAGCGGTACCTGCACCGCCTTCATCGAGGTGGACCTCAAGACCTTTAGAGCCCTGGGCGTTCGCGGGAGAATCGTGGTGGATGGAGTAATCCTCAACTTCGAGGAGTCCATCCGCGCCCGCGTCTGCTTCCGCTGTTGTGGCTTCGGCCACAACTCTGCCCAATGCTCCAGAGCTCCTAAGTGCTTCCACTGCGGTCGAGACGGCCCATCCATTGCTGACCAGCGCACCACCAAATGTGCCAACTGCTGCTCCAAGGGCCTTCCTGACAAGCACGAGGCGAGAGCCTCAAGCTGCCCCATCCTGAAGTCTAGGGCCCTCAAGTTCTAGGCTTCAAGGACCTTCTGCCTCAATTCCATCTGCCACTTCTACTGGATTCCTGGCCAATTCAATGCTCCTGCCTCATTGCACCCTGGCGCTGTTCCCCTGCTTGTCCAACGTTTCCACCACCCCTGCGAGACATCTCCTGCCGCCAGATCCTAGGGTCCCTTGCCACCTGACATCGCGCTTGGGCTCAAAAATCATAACTTTGGTTAGTAGCCCGTAAAACCATATTTTCTCTTTCCCGATGGCCAGCTCAAATCTTTTATACATTATGTAAATAACCTTTAATTATTGTTGTAAATATGTATAGTTGAACCTCCCTTTTTTATTCACGATTATAGAATTCATTTTATGAATTCTATATTGCTGTGATAAATAATTTTATGTGTAATTTCCTTCAAGTAATTCAAAATAAAAAATACCTGATGGGTAAATAATTTGTTTCCTACTTTTCACGACTGCACCTCCAATTGTATCTTTTAAACAACAAAACAAAAATAATCATAACACACATATATATATATATATATACTATTGTAATATGCTGTGCGGTTTTTAGAGTGAGAAATTTAAGGAAATGTGTGCTGAAGGGATTTAGAGAAACGATGTGTGTGTGTAGCTTCTGGAAGTGCAGAAATAAACACGCAAATATATGTGTCATTTGAAAGATGATATTCCATCCAGAGAGAAGAGTGTTTTGCAAATAATTAAATATAACATTCTGTCTTGAGAAACAATTTGAGAAGTGATGCAAATAAGTTTTATCACTGTCATAGATATAAGCAGGATGTTGGAGTGACAGCCGTGTATCCCGGAACTAAACAAACAGCTCTGGTTCTCTTCAATCACTCTAACTGAGAAATGATTTTTTACTGGATCTTTTATTCTTAACGACGCAAGTTTGAAGTTCAAGTTTCGCAGAGTTTATTGAATTCGAGGTGGCATTTCCACCTGACATTCTGTAGGGATTTCCTATGAATGAGACACAAACAACGTTCAATTACGGTCGGCAAGACGCTCCTTCCTTGATGGAATTTTTCTCTCAAATGATATCATACAAGATATTATAATTTTTTGAAGAAAAATATGTATACGACAATGGAGAATTAACAAATGTAGAAATAAGCTTTCTAAATTGATTTTATAATCACAATAGGAATCATGAAAAATTTTATCGATTTAAATAGGCAACGCAAATACGTTTTCCTTTAAAATTCTAGATAGAAACATGCCGATATGTTTTTTTTTTGATGATATGCATGGATCACTCTTGTCCTCCCACATTCTAATGACTGTTACTGATCCCACGAATTCCTGAATGTTCCCCCAAATCATTCGACAATCCGACAGCGCAGGCAAATTAAATGTAATCCCATATATACGTAGCCGTAATTTAATACGAGATCTAGCGCCAAGAACAAATTGCCAATAACTTGATTTAATAATAAAACATCTTTCTCCGGGATATTTATTCCCAATATTTTCTACTTAAAACTAATGAAATTGTATTGGCCACTCGGTGCAGTTACTTTATTTAATAAAAGCAATCAATTTGGGAAAATTACATCTCTCTCTCTCTGCAAGGAATGTCTAATGGAACATTTCACTTAGTTCTGTGGATTGACTGGTTTTGTTGATTGGAGACTGTGTTGGAGGAAGTAATAGTTATGACAACACCAATAACTAATGTTTCAGTGAAGAATTACTGCGATTTTTTCCCAACTAAAACATATATAATCATAGATGTTTTGAAGTACAATATAATTATATAAGATTGAATTATAATTTAATCATCTAAGGATAATTGCAAAAGTCTTAGCGCAAAATATCAATAAGAAGATTTGCAATACTTTTATTTATTAGAATTATAATCCTCTGTATCAATTAATCAAATATAAATCTCCGAGGATAAGTTTCTTTATTACACTTTTAACGTGTTTACAAGTTTTCGGGTTTTAAACGACCCTTCTACTGGTAAAACTGTTTCAGAAAAGAAAACTACACCCACACCTCGCTTTGCGTCGGGGTTACGTTCCAAAAAAACACGACGCAAATTCAAACGACGCAAAGTGAAAATATGTGAAGGCGCAATTAAAAACAAAGGTGTTGCCATATTTTAGGAAAAAAATAAAATAAATTAAAGACTCGAATCCAAAACAACGCAACTTCGAAAATCTAACGACTCACAGTGAAAATCAGTAAAAATTAAGCAGCGACACAACTTCGAAAAAAACGCAAAACGAAACGACGAAAAGCGAGGTATTGGTGTATTCTGTTTTTTTTACCAGTAGAAGGGACGTTTAAAACCCGAAAACTTGTAAACTCGTTAAAAGTGTAATAAAGAAACTCTTATTCTCGGAGATTCATATTTGATTAATCTAATAATTTCATTTATTAATCCAAAATGATTTTAGATTAATAAAGACAATAATTGTAAATTATCTTATTGATATAAATCAATTTAATTGATCATTCCGGTGAATTTTTATCATCAACTTCAATTAATGCTTTCGAGATTTTTGAAACCTCAAACGATGATTGAAGAAAGACCCATATTGAAATTTTTGACCAGAAATATATATATTTTTAACAGAATTATTTTTAACGCTTTGCCAAATATTTTAATTTTGTTCGCTCCTGATGATGACAAAAGATTTTTGTCGAAACGTCGAGACAATAGAAAATATTTACTGGCCGAAGTATTTTTAATTTAAAGAACTATGAATGTCGGTCAGGCAACCTCTAGCTTTACCAGAATTCTTTTTGTCAAGCTTTTGTTTTCTTCTATATCCGATAAGAGTATCCAGTCATCAAATTTTGATATTCGACTTCTTTATTTTTTATCTGCGAGGTTTGTATTGTTATATTTAATCTTGACTTTATCTTATTGTTCCTTTGTCATTGCGATCGCGAAATTGATGACATTACAACTTTCTCGAAGTGGTAAATCATAATATGGAAAAGAGGAAAATCCTCTGCTATGTATATAAAATATCAAACAAAAGAGCTTCCGAGAGTGTTTCTCGCCAATTTGTATATTCTTCTTAAACTTTCGGGTTTTACAATCCCTTCTACAGGAGTATATGATTAAATTAATTTTAAACTTTAACTATTATTTATATATTGTATTATTTACATGTTTTTATATTGTATATATGTTATATTAAAATATTATTTTATTTAAAATTATAATTTCATAGATTCATATATTCTGCTAAATCGACCGCCAGAGGTCACTCTTCCCCTATAAAAACTCGTTGTTGTTTTATCCCAATGGCCGGCTCAAAACTTTTGTACATTATGTAAATAATCTTTTGTTTTCCTTATTCTATTCGCCTTATAAGCCAGGCATTACTTTTATCAAATTATGTTTTTCATATATATTCCTCAGCTCAAATAAATAAATCTCTGATCAAAACTATTTTTATTCTTTCAAGATTTTTAACCACGACTGCATTACCAATACCATTTAATCCTAAACATGATCTAGAATACAACAGAAAATCTCATTTCTATTCATTTTTATAACATATATATATATATATAGTGATTATTAATATACAAATACGGGAGGTCGGTGGAAGGATGGTCTAAAACGTTGGTTTTTCGTCCACTACGACCCGGGTTCGATTCCCGCATTGGGCACTTTTTTTTCGGATAAAAAAAAAAATGCTCCAATGGCCTCCAATTTTTGCAAAAGTCCAACCCCACCAGCGGGTGCAAGTAACCAAACGGGGCTCTGGCACATTTGTAAGTGCAAAGTCGAACTGCTTTTCACATGTGTAGACATGTGGTGCACTTACAGTAAAAGCAGTCGCTTACTACCCACCATGAATATCATGGCCTGTACCACGTGTACTAGGAATTAGCAAATATATATATATATATATATATATATATATATAATATAATATAATGCGACTTGTGATTGTAAAACGACATTTGAAAATTATCCCGCAAGTTGTTTCTTTTCAACGACAAGGTGAAATAACGATTATTTCTAACCTTAAGGATGAGGTATGAAAGGATGAATTGTGAGAGAAGAGTAATGATAAACGGAAAAATATAAATATATACAAATACTAAATAGTTGATATATAGAAATCTAAAACATGTAAATATGATATGAATATTAATTAAAGATATTAAGATTCATTTTATATCAAATCCTACACTGTAGAAGGGTTTATAAAACCCGAAAGTTTGAGAAGAATATAAAATAAAGCAAACGGAAGCCGTTTCCTTTTTTATTTTATATAGCATAATATGGAGAATTATATATATATATATGTTATATAAAAATATTATTTTATTTCAAATTATAATTTCATAGATTCAAATACTCTGTTACTCGTAAATCGACCGCAAGAGGTCACTCTTCCCCTATAAAAACTTGTTGTTGTTTTATCCCGATGGCCGGCTCAAAACCTTTGTACATTATGTAAATAATCTTTTGTTTTTCCTTGTTCTACTCGCCTTAAGCCAGCCAGCACTTTAATCAATTTTTTTATATATTCCATAAGTTCAATTAAAGTAATATCTGATCAAAACCATTTTTATTATTATTCTTTCAAGATTATTCCCACGACTGCAAAGAACAATATCGTAAAATACTCATGTATACCAATATCAAGCAACAAATAATAATTCCATATAAATAACAATCAAAATACAACAGAAATCTCTCATTTTTGTTTTTATAACATATGTGTGTGTGTTACGTTCTCATTATATATAATAAGATAATTATTTTCATTAAAAATAAACAAAGCGCCCATTTTAAAAGGAAAATAGTCGCGAAAAAAAAAAGGTTTAATCATTTGAACAAAGCATTGTAAAATTCGACTTTGAATATTTATTAATTGCAATTAAATTACTTATTTGCAGACATATTATTAAATACTATTAGAAAACATTGTGCAAAAGGTTTTTTCTTATTTTTAAAGGAGCCTAATTTTTTCTATTCACAAATTTTCAGCAGGAAAATCTTTAATACAACATTGAAGGATTTAAAATTAAATTGCCATCTATCGTTAAAATTTGTAATTAATATTTTTGGCAATCTGTTTCTTTTTTTTTTACATATCGAATTCTATCTTTACAGACTTTACTGCAATGAAAAATGTTATAATATACAATACTTTTATAAATATTCCATATAGCCCCTTTCTGTCAAAATGGATACATATTTTACAGCCACACACATATTCATTATATATATATTTAAAATCTCTCAAAAGAAACACATTTTTATTCAATCACACATATAGAAAGGGAGATTTAAAAAATAAGGAGAGCTTGGCTCATCAGTGGTGAATCCTCTAAGCAGTTTCGCCAAATTAATCTCCAGACTTCTCTACTATTGTATTGGATTATTCCTCTATATATATACTGTGCATTTACTATAGATGGCAGCTTAGAGTGTATAGAGAATCTTTGGACATAAGCTTATTGGTCTGTAGAGGAACATACATAAGAATCTACCCATTGAAAAATCCGTGGTTCTAAAGCTTGTCCCCTTTTCTAATAAACAAATAAAAAAGAATAAACCTTTTTAATTGAGTGTTTTCTAATATAATTTAAAATAAAACTGCAGTAAAACGTCTCTTTACGAGTGTGTTTCTATAACGGTCATGCTCGGTCAGCAAAGGCATTCACAAAATCCTTATTCCTCTCCTCTATAACACTAAAGTCCTAAAGAGCGACCTCACTCAAATCTGACCAATGACCACTGCAATTATGGTTTCCAAAAGATATAACAATTTCTTTTAGAGAAGTTCTAAATAATGACAATTATCTTTCCTTATTACCCGTCTGTTATTAGAACAATTAACATTTATTACTTTGAACAAAAAGTTCAAATGACATGATAATCATGATTTATGATGATATAATTGCATTGATATATTTATCTCGTTGAATATTCCTTTTTTTAAGCCTCAATAAAGGTATTTAATGATAAATATTTATGTAAAAATGTCCTATTGTTGATATTATCTTAAAAATAAAATGGACATAATATTCTCCAACAATGCCATGTCCTATGAGCCAAATAACCCAGACGTAGCTGTCAGGAGATACTTGAGACTATTCAGAAGTCTTCATATCATCTCAATACAATAGTATAAACATTGTGTGACCTCACATACATATTACAAGACAAGATCGATTGGCACAATAGTGATGTTAAAGACAAGAAGTTTAGTATTGTTGGGGAAGAAGTACGCTGCTGGAATCTTTGTTTACATGTCACATTATAACTTCCTGTCGACATCTTATGGATTTAAATGTAACTTTTTACAACTTATTTATTTTTTATTAACTTTCATTTATAATTATCTTTACATAATTTTGTTTTGTATAATTATTTTGCATACTTTTTGTATCGTTGAATTTTGATACTTTTTGGTCTTGGAGATTATATTTAAGATAATAATCTTTAGTTAGAGAATGCTTTTTCTCAAACCATTAGTTTTCAAATAAACGTCAAAATTCTTCTCGGATGTTTTCTTCCAGTATATAAGGTTACCAGCGCAACAGTATCAAAGTATCAGTGAATAATTGAAGTAAAATTCTATAAAATAAATATTCAAAGCTAGTCTGTGGGCTCGAGTCCGGTCACAGGCAATGTACAAATATTTATTTTAAATGTATATATCAGTCCTGGTGTGTAACTAACACCTACCCACATATTCTCATGCCAAGCAATGGCCGCAGCATTGCAGTAGATTGACATGGACCCAGAGCAGCAACTTTACACATCCAAGATAGTGGACATTGCTGCTGCTGTGATAGAGATGCATGGAGACATCTGAGGTTCTACATTAGACACGACAACAACAACAAGAACAAATGTATATATTTGGATGAAATTCCCTTCGAAGAGTTATTAAACTCGAAAGCTCTTGCTCTAATTATAATCATTTTTAAAGAAACCTTTTGCGGAGAGTATTCAATTGAATAGTTAAAATACTTGAGACTAACTAAAGCATTAGAGAATTCACAACTGGTGAGCCATATCCTCCTTATATTTTAAATCTTCCATTCTATGTGTTTGATTGAATAAATATGTGCTTCTTTTGAGAGATTTTAAAATATATATTTATAATGAATATGTGTGTGGCGCAAAAATTATCATTTTGACAGAAAGGGCTCATATATACAAATACTAAAATTCAACGGATAATTATTCAAAATAAAGATACATCATTTTATATTGTAACATAGAAAATTAGAAGAGACAAACTTCAGAATGACACGGCAACTAATTTAATTGTCAAACCAAATTGAAAATAATAAAATAGCAAAGAGGCAATGAGAAAATTTTGCAGTGTATCAAAATACAAATATCGAAATTTAAAAAATATTTTCATAGAATACTAAATAATCTGTTACAATATTCATCCTTCAACATTACCCGAGATCAGCACTCGCTTAGCGAACACGTCGCTCCAAATCCTACATGTAATATCTCATTCTACAGCAACTTGAGGAGATTTTCAACCACTTTCTACAATTCCAGATACCACAGGACCTTTAGGAGAGGCCGCTGCTTATCATCAAACATCTCATGGAATTTGTGTAATCTTCTACAAGTGGATAAGAAACAACAATTCCAGATACCGGACTTATCACCCTCCACGGCTTCCTTCTAAAGAAGGAACCAAAGGTGAACCAGCTCAGGTGTGACACATACGCATATATTAGCTAAAATAAAAATATACATATATACGAGTAGATATTGTTAAAAATAAGGAAAAAAAAGTCGGTGGACGAGTGGGTAACACCCTCGATTTCCGACAGTCATGAACCGGGATTGAATCCCGCGTTAAAATTTTATTTAATATGTGAATAACCTTCATATATTATTCACTGTTTCAATAATCATGAACTAGGTTGCTCTTGCTGAGCGGTACCTATTAATGTAATTTTGAACCGAACCGAAAAATAAGTAAAAATGTCAGGTATCAATATTACAAACAAAAAAGAGATATCCTGAGCGCTCACATGGTCATCTTAGATGGCAGAGCGCCATTCTATATTTATAAAGAAAAATAAATCTCCTGATCGTGCAACTATAAGTTGCTGATGGCTTGAACCATCTTTAGAAAAAAATTTAACCCCTCTTTGATTTTTAATTATTCCATAATTATTTTCTTGATTAATCAAGAATGGGTATTTGACCAATTCTGGAATAATTATAAATAAACGAATAGTTGATATTTATTCCGATAGATGGCGCAAGTAACCAAAGAACCTTTTAGTTACCCGATCAAGAAATGCTTTTTTCTTAATATATCCACCTGACCCCAGTACAATTTCACTTTTATATTATTTTTTCACATTCATTGATATATATGATTATTGATCAGACATGACGTAGCCACGCAATAATATTTGAAATGAAGGCGATAAAAACGTGGTGATTTTCTTTTAATGGTAAAAACACAAGCTTTCAGGCAAGAATGCCCTTCTTCAGGTTACAACTTGGAAATATTTTAAACAATGGATATGAAAGATAGCCCAATATTTACCTACTGTATTGGGCTATCTTTAATATCCATAGTTTAAAATATTTCCAAGTTGCAACCTGAAGAAGGGCATTCTTGCCTGAAAGCTTGTGTTTTTACCATTAAAAGAAAATCACCACGTTTTTATCGCCTTCATTTCAAATATGATTATTGAAAAAAATAATTTTCTACTGCCCTTATATATACTCTGTAATGATAAAAAAAAACATTGGAAAGTATTCCAATAGGTATAGCAATATCTGTTCGAAAAAAAAAACACTTCTCTTCCTTAAAATGCCAAAAAAAAAACAATAATAATACAGTAAAACCTTCCTTTAGCGGACACCCCGCTAGTGGACACCTCTCCACAAAGGACAGTTTTCATTTGCAAAATTACCATTTTTACTATTTAGCAATTCTCCGGTAAGAGGATACCTCTCCCTAAAGGACACTTTGGCTCTGCAATTAGGTGTCCTTTACAGGGAGGTTCTACTGTATATATAGTTATTAATTCAGAAAAAAATTATATTGGTTACAATGGTGAAAGGAATATAGAGTCGGAGAAAGTGGCAAACATGATCAGGCCAAAACATAGCGTCAGCAACCCTAAATCAACGTTGTCTAAATTAAGAAGGAAAGCTGGGAGACTAGGACCTTATCTCTAAGTGTCAACTGCTGTAAATCCTGGCTGTCTAAGGATAAAGAATTCTGACAGTAAGTCAACACAGCCTTGGGTACTTCTAGTTTCTCATATGTCCTCTGGTACAACGACTGGGATCTAAGGAGAAATGTGTTTTTTTGAAACACACTAAGACCTGGTAGGAATGTTTAAGATGCTCTGTGGTACATCAAGGCCTGGTGTATACGGTTAAAATGCTTTCTGGAACATCAAGACCTGATTTGTATGGTTAAGGTACTTTGTGGTACACCAAGTCCTGTTGGAAGTATGGTCAAGATGCTCTCTGGAACATCAAGGCCTCGTGTATATGGTTAAGATGTTTTCTGGTACACCAAGGCTTGTTGGAGGTATAGTTGTGAGCTTTCTGGTACATAAAGGCTTGGTGTGTATGGTTAAGAAGCTTTCTAACAAACTAAGGTCTGTTGGGTATGGTTAAGATATTTTCTGGAACATCAAGGCCTGGTGTATATGGTTAAGATACTTTCTGGAACATCAAGGCCTGGTGTGTATGGTTAAGATGTTTTATGACTAACTATGGTCTGTTGGGTATAGTTAAGATGCTTTATGATTCATCAAGGCCTTGTGTGTATAGTAAAGATGTTTTTAACACACCAAGATCTGGTGAGTATGGTTAAGATGATTTCTGATGCACAATATATAATGTTGAACCAAAGATATTGTGAAGTAGAAACATATTAAAATAATGGAAACTACCATTTTCATTTTCCAATATCTTACTCATGCAACTAACTCTTACACAACACAATTTGCCAAATTAATAAATATATATTCAGAGAGATAAATCTTGTGTGTATCCTATCTATTCCCAGAGACAATGGCTCCAATCTAAAGCTTTCAACAGGATTTACTTCAATGTGTGGGCGGTCCCCACTCTAATGAAATGCAAACACTGCAAGGCGCTAATGAAATCTCTAATGTTTGCAGTCGGTCAACTGAGCGATCTTGGCACTTGTTGCTTAATGAAATCCTTTAATTCGAAGACGCCGACTTAAATATGGATGAAGAGTCCGCTCACAATGCAATTAACACCAATCAATTCACGCCCTGCTCTAATCCCCCGCTCTGCACTAATTGGAGATTCTGACCTCTTCCTCTCTATCGTCCTAATTGCAGGAAGGGACGTCAGACCTTTATTTACTTCTTTTTATGTAATAATTATTGTTAATATCAACATAAATCAGGTTTAAATGAAGAATTGAAATTATTCTATAATATATTCATGAAAGAATTGCTTTCGACAAACTACAGAAGACGCCGCTACTCTAATAAAAATTAATAAATATAAATTGAAAGAGTTGTAGCATCTTATGCCTTTTTTTGTAATTTGTCGAAATCCTCAATCCGGTATTAATTAATAGTTTTCGAGATAAGATGCTCTTAACAGGGCTAAAACTATCTAAAGAAAGGTATCGCTTTTTGATGTTGTGTTGAACTCGCTCTATAATTCTCAATTTATAATAGTTATTTTATTCTGTGAAAGTTATATACATAAACGTTAAAAAAAAAGGTTTGTGGTATTAAGTTTTAGAGAGATATACTCGAATTTATAATCATATATTCATCGAAAATATTAATTTTTAAGGTAAAAATATTTGAAGGAACATTTTGTACAGTAGCGATGATTTAATGTTCTCACTGCAATGAAGAGTGTGAAAGAGAGTGTGTCGCTCAATGGAATTACCCAGTAGGTTGTAAAATCTTGCTGGTTAGTGATTCTATCTTTGAATCTCCAAGAACGATCGTCATTGTTGACTAGTCTTTTCTCAAATGAATATAATTTATCTAATAGTGTTCAGTTAAACAATATTTCAAAATGAAGAATAGAAATCAATCAATACACAAATAATAAAACTAAAGAGTTCGTAAAAAGTTCTGGGGAAGAGGCAAAAATCGAAGAATTTCAAGCTATATGAAAATTTGGCCTCAGCTAATTTATTTTAACAAGAAAGCAACTATCTCATGAAAGATTATTTTATATCCAAGCCTCATTATTAATTGATCATTAATTGCTATAAATAAGTTATAATCAAGCTTCGGAAGATTCACCAAAATGTTTCACAGAATGTTTTCTACTATTCAAAGCATCACCTGGAAACTACAGCCAATTATATTTTTAATTTTTCCTCAAAAAGTTTAATTTACGGTGATTAATCTCGCGACCAATTTATTGATTCTCATGTGTTTTAAACTCCAACAACTCATTCCTGACATCATCAACATATCCAATAACATCAAGTTATGTCTATGGCCAAAGTCGGACTCCTCAGTTGTTCAAACTGCAATATCATTAATAGCATATTTTCTGTTAGCCAACAGCATCAATCAACGATATCAACAAAATACTGACAAGTTGCAACAATTGAACATTCTCACGATATATTATTGATATCAAAAATCAGTTATGAACTAACGATCTAATTAAATTCTGTCTTCTTTTTCAAAAGAGCAAATCTCAACAATTACAACGAATTTCCACGGGAGATTTCCTGATAACCAAGAGTATCAATTGAGGCGGTATCAAAATAAGCCTGTTCTTAGTAGACCATTGCACAGGAATATTAATGACTTCTTCGATATACTTTCTGATATTCAAAAGCATAAAGTCTGATGACTCCAACCAAGGTAAGATTCCCAATACCTTATTGAATCAATTCTCAATTTTTAAAACACAATATAATAATAGATGTTGATGTAGAATACTAAAATTTTTAAAAAGTAGTTTAATGATTGAAATATTTTTTCTTATAAATTGTTCTTTAAAAGAGCCATTCCCTACATTTCACGAGCAACAACGTGATATAAAGATGAGATAGGTAAAGCGAATTTGATAAATGTATATATTTAAAATATAAATTCAATATGTAATATATACATCTGCAGCTATAGTAACCATTTTTATAGCAATTTGTATAAGTTAGACCAACAAGTATATTTCCAAAATTGATCTAAGTAAATATCACTCAAGAATATAGCAATATAAGATGTTACAAAGAAGGCCTTTGGAAATACCACTTCTATACCTAGAAGCCTGATAAGTTGATCTTTTTATACCTTTAACGAGCGGATAAGCAACAACAAGTTAGAATAAGGATAACAAATAATACCTAGATCTGTTTGAAAACAATGGAAAAATTCAAATATTCCGAGGAATTGCTTTTTTTTTGTCAGTTTATTTAACTTGTGAAATTTCTTTCATACAAAACTTTAGATATATATATTTTATCATCTTGAATTTAGTGGAATTTTAATTAATTCAAAAATTTGAAATAATTTGGTGAAATTTTCAAGAAGAAAAACAAAACGATCAAAAATATATTGGGGTAATTTTACGATGGTAATTTTTATCAGATATTATAAGGATTTTGGGATGTAAAGTTGGAGAATGCTTTTAAGAATTCCTCTTGGGCTGCTAAGAGGATTAATGGAAAAGCATCATCTCTGAATTGGACATAACCAAGAAGAATATATTAATATATCTAATTCATGATGTCTTATCTTGTGGATTGTCTGTCCGGACTTCATTGTTATTGAAATAACAGACACTTCGGCCAGTAGAGTTTTTTTTTTGACATTGCGACAACATTCTTTTGTCCTCGTCAGGAAAAAATGAAACATATTTTTTTAAATAGAAAATCATGTTAAACATATTTTTAACGCTTTTCTATATAAAGCTTTTTATTTTTTTTTTCTAACAAGAACAAAATAATTTTGTTCAAAAATCGAAAAAATAAAAACTCTTCTGGCCGAAGAGACTATGCTCTTTCAAGAAGATTGATGTTTTATATCTTAAGAACATATCAAAGAGACGAAAGACAGGAAAACCAAATTCTATTGAACAGGATAACTGGGAGAAGGAAGCGGCCTAAAAAAATGGACGGATCACATTAAAAAGATCTTGTTGAACTAACCTAGGAGCAAACATGAGAGAATGTCCTAGACTTCCATCATTGAAGGAAGATTTTGGAGAAATCCTGGCAGATAAGGAGGCCGACTAATGACGATGAAATTATTGAAATTGCAAAGACAATAAATCAAAATTTAAAAACGAATATAAAATATTCATCTAATATATAAATTGAACATTTAATACATTTAAGTTTTATATATAGAGATTTATGATCAAAATATGTAAAATGTTTAAATAGATTGTGTAAAAAGAGAATATACACACATCTGATAATATAATTAATCCTTTTGACGCCCCATTTTTTTTAAAGCTTTTAATGTAATCTACTTTTACTACCCCTTCCTTTTTTGTTTCTTTAATTTTGAGTAAATCCTGGTCTTGAGTAGTCTCTTCAGCTCTTTATTCCTCACATCTTCTTCTCATCCAGTTGTTGTTGTTGTCGTGTCCAATAAAGAGCCTCAGACGTCCCTATGCATCTCTATCACAGCAATGTCCACTATCTTGGGTGTGTAAAGCTGCAGCTCTCTCATCCAGTCCATCAGTCTTATTCTTCCTACCATTCTCTTTTCGTTTATTTTACTTTCCAGTACAGATATCAGGTCTTGAGGGAAAAGTGGAATAGCCTGGTATACCAGGTTTTCTCCTGTAGAAGGGTGTTCGTGCCTGAAAGCTAGAGATTAAAAAGGTTTTTTAAGATATTTTTCCCTGGAAGCCTGATATTTTTACTCATTATTGATACAAGGGATTATTTTTATTGAATACGTTCTATAAATTCTTCTTTTTTTACTGCCATATATTGCAAATTAAGATTTTTTTCTCTGTCGGTAGAAGAGTCTCCCAGATTGATTCTAATATAATATGTACATACATACAATATTAAAATATTATTTTATTTAAAATTATATTTCCTAGATTCAAATATTCTTTCTAAATCGACTGCCAGAGAGGTCACGCTTCCCCTATAAAAACTCATTGTTGTTGTTTCTCGATGGCCGGCTAATACCTTTTGTACATTATGTAAATAAGCTTTTCATTTTTTTTTTATTCTTACGGCTTAAGCCGGCAGTACTTTTATAAAATTATGTTTTTATATATTTCTTAAGCTCAATTAAAGAAATCTCTGATCAAAACCATTTTTATTATTATACTCTCAAGATTTTAACCACGACTGCATTACCATAGCATAATCCACAAGATAATTCAAAATAAACAGAATTTTTTTATAACATACATATATGGAATCTATAAAAACAAAGGCCGCCTCTCCTGTCAAAATAGACACCAAAACTAAGCTCCGTCTATTGATCGTCTCCGCAAACTAGGGTATTCAGGTCAGTTACAATACCAGCTTTGACTTTCGAACTAATTGTCCTCGTCAGTGCAGGGCGGACTTTATTTCATGAGATTTACGCGAGATCTTCACAATCTGCCAAAGAGGTGTTCAGCTGAAAGAGTAGCTAGACCAAATCTATGGACAAAATATGAATAGAAATTTTGAGGGGAGGAATTGATCTATTAAAATAAAGGCCGCCTCTCCCGTCAAAATAGACGTTAAAACTAAGCGTCATCTAATATCATATATATTTCTGCACACATATCGCAATAAATAAAAACAATGCTTCACTATTTTTAATACCTGAAAAGTATACTTACCCTAATCAATTGATTTTGAAATATATATATCCTGGCAAAATGAAGTAATTAAACAGGTGTCTGGAGGAATTCAGCAATCTGTTTAATTGTTAAATAATTGGGGGGTCGGTGGAAGGATGGTTTAAACCGTTGGTTTTCGACCGCTACGACTCGGGTTCGATTCCCGCATTGGGCACTTTTTCTGATTAAAAAAAAAATGCTCCAATGGTCCCCGATTATTGCAAAAGTCCAACTCCACCAGCGAGTGCAGGTAATCAAACAGGGCTCTGGCATATTTGTAAATGCAAAGTCGAACTGACCTTCACATGTGTAGACATGTGGTGCACTTACAGTAAAAGCAATCACCAACTTCTACCCACCATGATTATTATAATGGCCTGTACCACGTGTACTAGGGATAATAATAAAAATAATAATTACACTAATGTGTTTTCATTCTCCCGGAAAAATGAAGAGACTCAATCATAGCTAGTTGAGACCGAATCAACCAGCCCTCCAAGACAAAGGCCACAAACAGACACAAGAAGAAAGCGGGAAGGAACCTGAGCTCCTCGGAGTCCAAATCTGGACCTAAATCCTTGGCAGCTGTCAGCTGGATGTCACTAGAGCTCCAGTGGATCAGAGTCCCAGCCAATCACAGTGCAGCTGGCCCTTGTACTGTTCGCTGGAAAAAACAGCCAAGTACAAGTGATGAAAAAAGCATTGTACCCCTCATTTATTGACCAATTTATTTGAAATAATACATCTGTATGGATTGATTCATCTTCATATTATAGACTCAATAACATCACGTTTTTATATAAAATTAAAAGAGGGAAGAATTTCTTTTTCTTTTATTCATAAGCCCTTTTTTGAAAACTTCTCTCCGAATTAAGTATAAATTGTAACAAAGTATTTATTATTTTAATAACAGAGTAACATTTTTTTAAATATTTATATTTTGCTACTCTGTAAACTTCCCTCATTGCTCATCTTTTGTTTATCTCTCATAGTTTGTTCTTGCCTGAAATAAATTTCTGTCTCATCCCGAATTTGGTCTTCCCTAATTTTCCACGTGGCAATATTTTTAAATTTGCATCTATTGAAAAGCCCGGGTAGTTGGCGATCTATGAATACGCTTCAGGAGCCTGGGTTACCTATATGTTCCTACTATTATGTATTTTTTATTAAAAACTCGTGTTCTTCTTACATTTATCTTACCATAATAAGTCTGGTCCTATTCTAACAAAATATATATATTTTTTTGAAAAAGTATATGCAACATATTGTAGTTATATACACTCATGGACAAAACTTAAGGAATTTGTACCTTTTAACATGTATATAGGGATTCATACAATAACTCTGAAAGATATTTGATACACAGTGACCTTCATTGGAAACATAGGTGATAACCAAGTGAGAACAGAATTTTCTCTGTCTCCTTCAAAAAAAGAAAAAAAAATCAGATGACTGGCGATATTAAAGACTTTCGAATTCCTCAAGTTTTGTCCACAAGTGTATGTAAACAATACATTTTTTACCTAAGATTCATTTGTTTTTATACAATAATGAATTTTTTTTATTACTTGGGTAATATATGTAAATCTTTGTGAAAGAAAAAGAAAAAGTAAAATGGTCAGGCTGTGATATAAAAAAATTGGCATAGCCTAACCGCTTAAATAAACATTTTCAGATGTCAGAGCCCCATCTAGAGGAATAAATATCAACTAAATGTTGAAAACTCAACTATGTACGCGTTTCAGACTATTCGCCCTTGACAGCGTGGTGCAGGCTGTACCTCAACAACCAGAGAGTTTACCTCAAGAACATCTTTTTACATTTATTTCTTATTGATACTTTAGAGATTTAGAGGATGGCTTTATTTACAAGGCGATGGTGCAATTGTTTCATGTAAATGTCATTTGCTGGAGGTCAGGTATAACGATTAAAGTACTGATCGGTATAAAAACGTATTTCATTCCACAGGATAAAAGAGTTCTTTGAAAACCTCAATAAATATAAATCGGGAAAAGAAAGTTCTTCAAGACATTTCCAAGAAAGAAAAGTCAATATGCCATTGTGGTGATAAAGAATTCGCCGGGTGGATACCTCAGCTGACCTGAAGTTGATTGGATTATGCAAATAGGAAGTCACTTTTCCACCGCCCTATGCAAATATTGGTCAGCTTACAGCCAGCCCTCTTGGTAATTTGAATGACCGCCTGTTGTGAGGAAGATTTTTGATAACGTCTATCAGGGATTGTAATGAAATTGGATTGATAATCTTCACGGAATAGAAAGATGTGAACTATCTATAATATAACAAATGAAGACATTAAGACGCGAATGTTTCTTTTCACGAATAAATCAAACTTCTACTGCCCTTACTGCGATGAAAAAAATATTGGGAGGGCTTGGCTTATCAATGGTGAACCCTCCCAGCGGTTTCGCCAATTTTTAAACTACCAGACCGCTTCTATAGAGCTCTAATACTGTATTGGATCATTCTGCTTTTATTAGCTATACTGAAGGGTGGAATCTTAGAAATGGTATTTAAGCAAACTATGCACATAAGCTTTTAGGACAGTAGAATTACATATAAATATTGGCATCGAGCAATCCTCTTCCGCAAACAATAAGGACAAGTTAGGCACGTTATTGCTTTATATTAATTTACGCCTAACTGGCCTTGTTCTTATTGTTTGCGGAAAAGCATTGCTCGATGCAAATATTAAATGTAATTCTCTTGTCCTAAAAGCTTATGTCCATAGTTTTTGCTTGAATACCATTTCTAAGATTCCACCTTTCAGTATAGCATATAAAAGCAGAATGATCCAATACAGTATTAGAGCTCTAAAGAAGCGGTCTGATCGATTAAATTGGCGAAACCACTGAGAGGGTTCACCACTGATGAACCAAGCCCTCCCAATATTTTTTCAACGCAGTAAGGATAGTAGAAGTTTGATTTATTTGTGAAAAGGAACATTCGCGTCTTAATGTCTTCATTCGTTATATATAGATGGCGTGTTATTGCTTTGTATTATTTATAATATAAACAATAAAAACAAAAATGGCATTTCCTGACCACTCATATGTGAATTACAGATTCCAGAGCGCCATCTAGTGGAACAAAAATCAACTAAACGTTGGTATTTGGATCACCCAATTTCTTGTCTAATCAAGGAAAGCCAACAACGTACGTATTTGTGTGCGTATACCCAAAGAGGCATCTCTCCCGTAAAATGTACTAAAACAATGCATTTTGTTTCATTACCCTAGTACAGAAAATTTTGGTGATATTTGTCAAAACTCGTGTTGTGGTACATTTTTCATCCCCACCATAAGATTCTGCATTGTGTGGGATGAGATAAACTAGAATGCATTGTTTTAATGGGAGAAGTGCCTCTTTTGGCACATTAATATCGTTTTCCCGCAACTTTATGATGTTTATATATGTCGCTAGAATGTGTACAGTAATCACTTAAATGGTAAACATTAGAAGGTATTTAATAACACCTTGTTAGTCAATATATTTGAAATTTAGGCAATTGCGAGATACACTAAAAAGACAGGCGATTTTGTTCACACTTGGTTATCTCGTGTGTCTTCAATAAAGGTCACTGTGTATCAAATATCTTTCAGAATTATTGTTTGAATACCGATATATATGTTAAAAGGTACAACTTCCTAAAGTTCGTCCATGAGTCAATGTTATTTTATATGGTTTTACGAAATTTGATACAGATTGAGTGTATATTCATTATGTTCTTTTAGTGTCCAAGGGTTTCTAAACAACAGAGATTCATACCGAATACTTAATGTACTTTGGTGTGGAAGATATTCGGATATAAGATCGATCGAATTAGCCAGATTTAAGATCACAATATCAAAGTCCAAATTTACTTTTTAAATGATCGTTTTAAATATTCTAATTTATTGTTTGATTATGCCCTCTATTTGTATATAACACAACAATTTTAATACCAATATATTTGCGCCTCATCTGTATTCAAATTTAAAACTATTTCTAGAGCGTTGGTTTTTTTATTTATTTAAAAATATACAATTCACTTCTACCCTTTGTGCAATGAGAATTTGAAGGGTCTGGATCATCAGTAGCGAATTCTCTTAGCGGATTTCGCCAGTTGAATCTACCATACTGGTATAGTATTGTGTTTGACTTTTTTGCTCATAATTCCGTCACTGAAGTGAAATTATTGGTGAAGATATATTTATTACACATGGTACAGATCATGAAAATCATGGTGGGTCGTTAGGATCTGCCTTTTATTTTAATTCCCCAACATATAGATTTTGCAGTCACAAGGAGACAACGCAGTTTGGTCTTGCATTCCCTGGTAGGGTTGGACTTGTGTAAAATTCGTTGGGCCATTGAAGCAGATACTGTACTCAAAAACGGATTCGATTCCGGGTATTGATGGTCGAAAATCGACAATGTGTTCCATTCTCATATCAACCAACCCCTTTAACATTGTAATTTTGTAGTATTGGCTATGCAACTATCCCCCTTATCTACATATTGGCTGGATGGAAAAGATGTTCCAGATGTGATATGATGAACCTTTAATCCGCGACGGCTTATCTCTTCTCCTCCTCATTAGGCTTACCGACTTCCTACCCCATTAAAACATACTTCGCTTGTTCCCCATCGGAAATCTTTAATGTTGCCGCATTATGCAAAATGGTACCTCCCAAGGTCAGATGCCCTATTAATCACTGCGCTAATGAGTCCCCAGCTAATTATATGCCTATTACACCATCGTCTGGATGGTTTGAACACTTCTGCAGAATACGCGCTTTTTATTAAAATAACATTTAAGCAAGAAAAATGATTTGCATAATTTTCGGCATTTTTTTCCCATTTTTAAGAAATAGTTCTAGCGCTTTTTCAACTACATTTCTTGGAAAATTTCCATTCGGATATTTCGAAACTTTTGGAATAATATTATTCTGGAAAAAAAACAATGTAATTTCTTGATCGTCTTTGCATAAATCGTACAGACCCGGATACTATACCAGTTTTGTTATCTATATTTTCAGAAAAATGCACTCTATCTATTCCTATTCACACAAATTTAGGCTTGAAAAGTTAAGTCTGGTGGACTAATCCGCCTAATTTTTACCTACCTAGATACTGTAAAAATGTAGATAATGGGTTAAATTCAAGAAGCGCAGGTCCTATTTCTGCTTAGGAGGGTAGACAGTCACCTTCCCGTGACGCTTATGTAAACAATCTCATTCAGTACATGAAAGATTGTCTTGTGAAGTATATTAGGGCTATTCATTCACTATGTGCAGTTACACATTATTACAAAAGGAATTCAAAATGCAAACATCATAAACCCAAACTTTGTCTAAACAAGAATAATATGACATTTGGATGTAATAGCTAAATTCAAATTCCGAAGAAATTTTATAACTGTCGTAACATATAATGTTTGTACACATTACCAAAAATTGTAAAGATTTAGAACTTGAAAAATATGCTTAAAATACAGATAGATACTCTATGTGTACAGTGACAAACCCCCTTGAATGGAATCAAATTTTAAACTTCAAATAACGAATTGTATTTCACATATTCCTTCGAAGAGAAAATATACTTTAGAAGATAGGCATATAATGCTTCAGAAAACAAGCAACAATGTTGGTATCTATATTTTCAGAAAAAATGCACTCTATCTATTCCTATTCACACAAATTCATCTTAAAATTACAATTGTTTAAGGTGGATCAAAATAGATGATGAATCTTTAGGCTTGAAAAGTTAAGTCTGGTGGACTAACCCGCCTAATTTTTACCCACCTAGATACTGTACAAAATGTAGATAATGGGTTAAATTCAAGAAGCGCAGGTCCTATTTCTGCTTAGGAGGGTAGACGGTCACCTTCCCGTGACGCTCATGTATAAACAATCTCATTCAGTACATGAAATATTGTCTTGTGAATTATATTAGGGCTATTCATCCAATATGCGCAGCCATACATTACTACGAAAGGAATTCAAAATGCAAACATCATAAACCCAAACCTTGTCTAAACAAGAATAATATGACATTTGGATGTGATAGCTAAATTCAAATTCCGAAGAATTTTTCTAACAGTCGTAACATATAATGTTTGTACACATTACCAAAAATGGTAAAGATTTAGAACTTGAAAAATATGTTTAAAATTACAGATAGATACTCTATGTGTACAATGACAAACCCCCTTGAATGGAATCAAATTTTTAACTTCAAATAACGAATTGTATTTCACATATTCCTTCGAAGAGAAAATAGGCTTTAGAAGATAGGCATATAATGCTTCAGAAAACAAGCAACAAATTATAATATGAGTGTCTATAGTCAAAGATTAAAACCACTATCCTCACAGTCTCTTCACAAACTGAAGAGAATGGCAAGAAAATGCATCACCTGATCGATCGTGTAACTAAAATTTGCTTTTGGCTTACGCCATCTGTCGAAATAAACTAATCGTTGATTTTTTATTATTTTAAAATTGGCCAAATACCCTTTTTATATTGTTGCACCAGGTTGCGGCTTGGCAGACTCTTCAGCCTGGATTCTCTCCTGTGCTGGGTCCTGCATCTTACCAGAGCGTGTTTCAACCATCCTAGAAATTTATAAAAGGGAATAACGAGATAAGTCTTCTTTAAGTAGCCACCAGAATCCTTTCTTTATTTTCTCACATCAAAGAGAGCAGTGAAGTCACAGTGTACCTAAATACAAATGATGATAAATTAATAATCTGTTTTAAATAAATATCATAGAATATTTTATATAAAAATAAATAAATATATAATTTAAATTTCAAATATATTAAAACTAATATAAGAAATACGCCATTAATCATGATGTAACACTTCCCCCTCTCCAGAGGTCGTCACGTCCTCGTGATTGACCTCATCAATTCTTTCAAAATAGGGTTTGATTCTTGAGACATGGACAATCAATGGGTCTTGGCCAGGATTATCTTTTGGTTCAATTAAGTAATTTACGTTGGACAGCTTCTTTAATATTCTATATGGGCCAAAATATTTTCTCAGTAGTTTCTCACACTTTCCTATTTTCCTAATTGGTGTCCAAACTGCTACTAATTCTCCTGGTTCGTAGCTTCTTTCCATGTGTTTCTTGTCATAGTTCTTTTTCATTCTTTCTTGAGTCTTTATTGTGTTGTTAATAACTAATTTTCTTGTTCTGTTTATTTTGTCTAAGTGATGTTTTATGTATTCATCATAATCATCTTTGTCAATGTCCACCGAGATATTCCTGTCGTCCAAAAGAGACGTGGGTTCTCTTCCAAACATCAGGAAAAAGGGAGAATATCCTGTGGTTTCCTGAATTGTAGTATTGTAAGCGTGAGTGATGAATGGGAGTATTTCGTCCCAATTTTTCTGATCAGTGTTCACATACATACTGAGCATATTGATCAATGTTCTATTTAACCGCTCTGTCAATCCATTAGTCTGGGGATGATAGCTCGTTGTGAAGCAATGTTTAATCTTGCACGTTTTCATCACCTCTTTCATTAAATTACTGGTAAATTGAGAGCCTCTGTCACTAATAAGATATTGTGGGGCTCCGTGCCGAAGAAAAATATCCTCTACTAGAAATTTAGAAACTTCTTTCACTGTTGCTTCCGAGACTGCTCTTGTTTCTGCATATCTAGTGTAGTAGTCCGACAGCACGATTATCCATTTTTTCCTGTTTTTCGTAGATGGTAGTGGACCAACAAAGTCAATTCCAATTCTTTCGAAAGGAAAGTTGGCTGGGGGGATGGGCTGTAGTAGTCCAGAAGGTAATTGGTTTGAGCCTTTCCTACTTTGGCAAAGGTGACACGTCTTAACGAATTCTGAGACATCCTTTAGCATGGATGGCCAAAAGTATTTACTCTTTATTCGGTACATGGTTCTGGCGACGCCCAGATGGCCATTCGACATATGATTGTGATATTCTTTCATAATTTCTCTCTTTTTATTCTCTGGAACCACAAGCAACCACGCCCTGCCTTCAGGGTTCGGGTTTTTCTTAAAGAGGCATCCATCTTCTTCTTTAAAGTTTTGCGCAATTGATCGCCTGCTTCCATTAAGGTTTTTCTTAACACTTTCGATAAATTTATCCTCTTCGTCTGTTATTTGATTTAAAAATAGCCTTTCAAAATCCTCATCCCAATCAGTTTCTGGTAAGGGCCCCCTAGATAAGCCATCGGCGTCCAGATGCTTCTTTCCCGATTTATGTATTATATCGAAGTCATATTCTTGAATTTTCAATGCCCATCTTGCCAATCGACCTGCTGGATCCTTCAAGTTTTTGAGCCAGCATAAGGCGTGATGGTCTGTTACTATTTTAAAGTGTCTTCCATAAAGGTAGGGTCGTAATTTTGACATTGACCAGACAACGGCCAGACATTCTTTTTCAGTGGTTGAATAATTTTGCTCCGCTTTACTTAGGGTACGACTCAAATATGAGATCACCTTCTCTTCACCACCGATGTCTTGGACAAGTGTTGCACCTATGCCGATGTTGGACGCATCAGTATGAACATAAGTAGGTGCATTTGGATTGAAGTGACCTAAAATTGGTGGACTTAATAGTGCTGTTTTTAGGGTTTGAAACGCTTCCTCTTGTCTTTCTGTCCAGGTAAATGATACACTTTTTTTTATAAGGTTGGTCAAAGGGTCAGCAATTTTTGAAAAGTCTTTGATAAATTTTCTATAATATGAACACATTCCCAAAAAGGATTGTACTTCTTTGACCCTTTTGGGCCGAGGAAAATTTCTGACAGCTTTGATGTTATGTTCCGCGGGTTTTATACCATGTTTGCTCGTTATATAGCCGAGAATCTCCAATTCTTCAAAAGCAAATCGGCATTTTTTGTCGTTTAACCTTAAATTAGATTCACGAAAACATCTAAAAACAGCTTCAAGTCTTTTGAGGTGCGTTGGAAAATCCGGGCTATATATGATAACATCATCCAGATAACACAAACAAATTTGCCATCTCAGATTTCCAAGCATATTCTCCATATTTCTCTCAAAGGTAGCAGGCGCGTTACAAAGTCCAAAAGGCATCACGTTGAATTCATATAATCCATGCGCTGTAGTGAAAGCTGTTTTCTCTTTGTCTCTTTCTTCGACTTCAACTTGCCAATATCCAGATCTGAGGTCTATTGCTGAGAAGTGTGTAGATCCTTGGAGAGTATCCATAACTTCGTCTATTCTAGGGATCGGATAGACATCTTTTACCGTCACATTATTCAGTTTTCTGTAGTCCACACAAAATCTGTATTTACCATCTCGCTTCTTGACCAATATTACTGGAAAAGACCAGGGGCTAGAAGATGGCCTAATTATGCCTTCTGTAAGCATCTCGTCAATTTGCTCTTTTATAATATCTCGTTCTTTAGCACTTACCCGGTAAGGCTTGTGTTTAATTGGCTTCGCGTCTTCTGTGTCTATCCGATGTTTTGCCAAATTGGTTCTCCCTAATCTCGATGAAAAATGATCTCCATACCTTTCTAAAACTTGTTTTAACTCCTTCTGTTCCTTTGGTGAAAGATTTTCGTTTATTTGGAATCTAGGTTCTTCGTTCTTTTCTACCTCTCTTTCTCGACTCACATTTATTTTCGCTGGACTACTTCCAAAAGCCAATGTTTGGTTTTTCATTATTTTTAACGGTCGAGGATACGGATTAGTTATCCAGATGTGTGTTTCCCTATTTATAACATTGATCAAGCTTCTTGCTAGACGAAGTCCATTTGTTTGAAACATTTTGCTGCTCTCTTCGATAATATATTCTCCATCCTCTGTTTCTACCAATGCCTTGATCAATTTCATGGAACATTCCGGTACAATGGAATCCTTGGCACTCTTTATTTTCAACATTTCAAAATTGATTTCGTCATGATTATTCGTCAAATCATATTTTATAGTTTCTTGCTTACAATCTATTTTTGCGTTCATTTTCTTAAGGAAATCTCTCCCAAGAATTAATGTCCGTAAATGCGTTTTCAATATCACAAAGTTGTGTGATAATGTTTCGTCATCAATTTTTATATTTAAAAATATACTTCCTACCATGTCCAATTTTTTTCCATCGGGTCCTGCACAAATTTTTGCGAGTTTACTTATACCATGGCCTGTATCGAGGGCCGTTCTGAGGTCGACCACTGAGAGGTCAGCACCTGTATCAACCAAAGCTTCAAAAGTCCCTATCTTGTCCACATTAATTTTTAATTTGTATTTAGGGTCCAACTTCTTGATTCCGTTTATGGTCGACTTGCTTTGATTGACAGATTCAGGCGCGACGCTTAGTTTAAATCTTCCAACACGGAATATCTATTCCGGGTAGGAATATTTGTCTGTGTGCTATGACATACATCAGCATAAAGCCGAGGTCCTGATTTCTCTGATGTTTCATTCATTTGGCATTTTTCTTCGACCTTCTCTTGGGTATCTGCTGGATCCTCTTCTAGGATTCTTATAAACTTGACCCTACAATAACGGGCCACGTGCCCTGGCTTGTTACATTTAAAGCAGATTGGTCTTCCATCTTCCGTCCTATTTTTGCTCACTTCTTGGCTTTTATTGTAAGTGTTTCTCTGAAGGTTTGGTTTCGGCACAAAGTTAGGATTATAAGGACGTCTAGGGGTAGAGGGCTGGGGAAAGTTGTTTCGATACTGTCTGGGGGTAGGAGGGGAGTCGTTCTTGTAATTATTGGAAACAGGGGCTTGGGGCCTGGAAGTGGTCTGGTAGTTTCGTGCGGCAGTCGGCGGCACGTACCTCGATTGTTGTTGGGGTCTAGAATAGCGTGGACCGTTATATAGGTTTCTGGATTTCTCCACACGTTCCCGATACTTCTTTTCAAAATAATCCATTTTCTTGCACACGACAAGAAGGTCATCGGTCGTTTTAGGAGGGTTCAGGTAGAGCGCGAATGAGTACTCTTTTTTCAGTCCTCCAATAACATGTTCAATTTTTGTTTCTTCTTCCATTGCGGGGTCAACCTTGTTGCACAACACTAGAATGTCTTCCGCGAACCTGATTGCTGGTTCATTCCAGTGTTGCATTCTGTTGAGCTTCATTCTAAGTTCTTCTTTATTCGCGTCCAAAGAAAAATCCTGAATGAGGCGGATTTTAATATTTTCCCAGCTCGTGAAACTAGCTTTGTGTAAATTCAACCAGGTTTTAGCGCTTCCCGTCATGTTCATGGCGGCATAACGAGAGATAATGTAGTCTGCCCAATGGTACAAGAAGCCAATTTCTTCAAGAGATTCAATCCATGGGCGAGGGTCTTCCGTTCCATCATACTTGGGGATGTCGATGTTGGGATTCAGGACAACTGGGTCGGAACTAGCATCTCTACCAATTGTTGCACCAGGTTGCGGCTTGGCAGACTCTTCAGCCTGGATTCTCTCCTGTGCTGGGTCCTGCATCTTACCAGAGCGTGTTTCAACCATCCTAGAAATTTATAAAAGGGAATAACGAGATAAGTCTTCTTTAAGTAGCCACCAGAATCCTTTCTTTATTTTCTCACATCAAAGAGAGCAGTGAAGTCACAGTGTACCTAAATACAAATGATGATAAATTAATAATCTGTTTTAAATAAATATCATAGAATATTTTATATAAAAATAAATAAATATATAATTTAAATTTCAAATATATTAAAACTAATATAAGAAATACGCCATTAATCATGATGTAACAATATTTATCAAGAAAGGGCATTTGAGCCATTCTGAAATAATTAAAAAAATCAATGATTAGTTGATGTTTATTCCGACAGATGACGCAAGCCATCAGTAAATTTTAGTTGAACGAACAGAAAATGGCATTTTCTCATATTATCCACCTTTTCCTAGTACAATTTCCCTTTTGTACCATTTTTCAAATTGTTAAAAGATGTCTTTGTAGCTCTCAGAGCCAGCACTTCAGTTCCTAATCTGCACATCATAGTAAATGATTTTATTGCCCACAACGGAGTCGACGTCGATAATATCACAAAGAACAATGGTGGTGTCTTGTCCATCCATGGAATAGGAATGGGATCCCATTTTACCGTTAGTCAGCCACATTTCAGAGTTCCCTGTAGGCCTTCACGGTTACCGTAGCGACTCGGGGCTCACGACACCGTACTTCGCCCTACAAGGCATTCTCTGTGCCAAAGAACAATAAACCATACACACACCACCGATCTACCAAAAAAAAAAGGAGAAGAAAAATAAAAAATAATCCGATAATTGTTGACCACCCAGACCTAGAAGGTCCATAAGTCGGTCCTTCTAGCTAAGAAAACCCTACAGCCCCCTGGTAGGCAGGAGGGATATTTTATATTCATCCTCTTGCAACCATACCGGTGGGGGGGGGGGGGGGTCTACAGAAAAGAGATTCGGCCTGCAAAAGCAGAGCCAGGGATGATACAGACTCCTGTGGTCCTTGCATCCCGGTTACTTCCTCCAGTCACCCATCCAAAGGAATGATGCATTCTCCATGCACCGAGCGGCCATATGGTGTGGCCCCTCGTGCCCGCCTTTATGGTCTAGCTCTGTGGAGTCAACCAGGCACCTACAGGCGTATTCGAGAGTTACTTAGCCAGGTTGCTGTCCGGGCCCTCTCGTTTGGACTTGGGAAAACCCGTTCTACGCTCCAATAGGACTTAGGGGGTCTACAGTTCAATATCCCACAATAAGGATTTTAAAAATGGGCTTGGTAATATTTTTAATACCTAAGGAAAAAAAGAAGAGGCATACCCGTCCACTACCCCAGATACTATATAATGTAGTGAATGGGTCAAATTAAAAGATACTGACAATATTTGAGGCTAGAGGACATATCATGGTAACTATCCACCTACCCAGATACCGGACGAATGTAGAGGATAGGTAAAATTAAAGAGGTGCAGGTAATATTTCAGCATAATATAAAAGAACGGCCGACATTTTGTTTTAAACATTGATGAGAGCCTGGATTCCATTTATCACCCAGTCACCCAGGTCATTATGGCCGTCATCTTTCATTTATCCAGGCTTACCTTCCCTTCTTGTCCCCACCGCCACAGGGATAAATACCTTTTTCTCGGTCTGGGTTGGGAATTTAGAGGATTGCACTTTTGTTCAGCTATTTCATTTTTTAAAATGACAAATAAATATATTCTCTTTAACTCGATTAGAAACAAATTAGAATATATTATAGATATAATAAAGGTTTATTAAAACCTACAAGTTTATTTAAAAACAAAATCCATATCATATGTGAATCCTACTTTATTGTATACATAGAAAAGCTATATTTCAGTTGTAAAATTATTATTTGAATTAAATAGAGAGTATATATATCACTCTCTCTTTTACTTTCATTAAAAACTTTGGGAAATCCAGTGTCACAGAGAAATTAATAGTATGGTGTTTATATGGCTATACACAGGCTATTATCGTACATTAGAATTTCTCTGAGATAAGGCGCTAGTGGGGCCGCTGGAGCATTGTAATAAAAGGTTAACGTGATTTTCTTTATTTATTTATAATTTATTTCGAATTTGGTGCAGTAAAACGTCTCTTAGGCATTCCATCTCCATAGGAATTTCTCATTTTTTAGATTCATTTAATTGTTATATTATTTTTTAAAAATGCATTGAGGTATTCTGATGGGAAATAATGTGGTGGTTTCCCTTTTACTTTCGACATCCGTACACCGTTGGCATAACAGCAGATTTCTAAAAGCCGTTTATAGCTTTGAAGTCAAGTGGATTCTCTTCTACATATTAAGTTAGAAATAGAGACTTATCCCTGGCTATGCTCGGCCCCCTCAAGGCTTAGCAGCTCTTGCACGTTGTCCACCCTCCGCTACGTGGAAACGCCTGGTAAGGATTTTCTCTTCCAAAAATAATAATCTCTTGTTTAATATTATTTGATCCAATCTCACATCTCATCTCTGTTAGATTTAAGAAGTCAACAGAGAATTCACAGTCGAGAAAAACAATGTGACTTCATAGAAAAGACCCAATCCCACACCTCATCTTTGTCAGATGTAAGAAGTAAGCAAAGACTCCACAGTCGAGAACAAACAATGTAACTACACCTCATGGAAAATACCCTATCTCACACTTTTCTCTGTCAGATCAGATGTAAGAAGTCAACAAAGACTCCACAGTCGAGAACAAACAATGTAACTACACCTCATGGAAAATACCCTATCTCACACTTTTCTCTGTCAGATCAGATGTAAGAAGTCAACAAAGACTCCACAGTCGAGAACAAACAATGCAACTACACCTCATGGAAAATACCCTATCTCACACTTTTTTTCTGTCAGATCAGATGTAAGAAGTTAACAAAGACTCCACAGTCGAGAACAAACAATGTAACTACACCTCATGGAAAATACCCTATCTCACACTTTTCTCTGTCAGATCAGATGAAAGAAGTCAACAAAGTCTTCACAGTCGAGAACAAACAACGTGGATTTAGGGAAAAGACCCAATCTCACACCTCATCTCTGTCAGATGTAAGAAGTCAACAAAGACTCCACAGTCGAGAACAAACAATGTAACTACACCTCATGGAAAATACCCTATCTCACACCTTTCTCAGTCAGATCAGATGAAAGAAGTCAACAAAGTCTTCACAGTCGAGAACAAACAACGTGGCTTTAGGGAAAAGACCCAATCTCACACCTCATCTCTGTCAGATTCAATATGTCAACAAAGACTCCACAGTCGAGAACAAACAACGCGACTCCATTTCAGGGAAATACCCAATATCACACCTCTTCTCTGTCAGATGCAAAAGTCAACCAAATCTTCACAGTCGAGAATAGACGATGTGACTTCATTAAAGGAAAAAGACCCAATCTAACATCTTTCTCTGTCAGATGCAAGAAGTCAACAAAGACAAACAACGTGATCTCATCTCAGGGAAAAACAAAACAAATATATCACACATCATATCTCTGTCAGATGTAATATGTCAACAAAGACTTGACTCGATAACAGTCAAAAGGACTCCAGTTCAGAGGAAAGAGAATAAATCTAAAACCTTGAACTCTGTCGTGTACAAGAAGTCAACAAAAGTTCCACAATGGAAGACATCCGACCTCAGGGGAAATAAGCAAATCTAACACCTCCATCCCTAAGTCAGGTGCAAGAAGAACACACACAAATCCGGACTAAATGAGTCCCGCGACTCCACCTCACAATTAGAGCTCGGACTAATCTCAGACGACAAAGGTAACAAGGGCAATTACTGTAACGAGCTCCTCGGGAATTGCTCTCCAAACCAAGAAAGAATTTAGATTGGTTATTAAGGCGTCCCCTGGGTCTGTCTGCTCGTGCAATATGCAAAATTATTTGATGCATATTTAATGTTTAAATGCCCAAGGAACTGTTTTTGTTTCTTGCATTTAGGCGAGAGCTGAGGCGCATCAAGGGGCTCACATAATTACGAGGTTTAATGAGTAACTTGTAATAGTTTATATTCTATTGTTACATTTCTCCCCGCGTTATCTTCCTCTTCTTTCGACACAAATTATAATTATATCGAGCAATTTCATAAGGCACACTAAATAAAAGGAAATTTATTACCCTACAAATATGTATTTATAGGAATCGAGGCCTCCTAATTCTTAGAATACTCGTACATTGAAATGGAACGTACACTTCTCAGTCTTTTTTTTTTTACCAAAAGAGAGGCGTCATTTCTTTTTATTTACAACTACTTTAATTAAAACATGTCTATCTAAATATACTTATTATTGTGAATGATCAAAACAGTTGACTTCTTTAGATACACTGGCTACAAAAATGAATTGCACCACCTATAAACACTTTAGCAATTTTTCAGAAAATGCGCATATACTTACTAAGAAATTTAAGAAATGTAAATGCTCAATTTTCTTAAACAGGAACTAGAATATAAGTGAATAAAATAGCCTCGTGCGTGTTTATTCATGAAAGGGTATATTTAAATAGCCTCCTAGTGTAGCATTATTTAAAGTTACTTTACATATATATCTTTTTTTGAGAATATCTTTAATCTATAGAATGTCAAGGCAGTAAAAAAAGGGCGTGATGCAAGCATTTTTATGATTTTCCAAGAGGCAGAGCCATAGGCCTCAGAGAAGGTGGAATTCCGAGAGAAATTGCAATGAAAGTAGGCTGCAATAAAAGTACTGTTGTAAGGATTTGGTCTCAGTGGTCAGAGGAAAAGTTCGAGAAAACCTGACTAAGAGAGATAAGATAGGGGGATTCTAAGGATGGTTGCTGCAGACAGGACAACATCTGTACCAATGATTCAAGCATCTCCATATATGCAGGATGTATCTGGACCATCTCTGAACACCATTAATAGCCGCATTTACAAAGCAGAACGCTGTATCCGCCAGTCTTCATCAAGAATTCCACTCTGCCAACAGAGAAGCGACAAGCTCAGTTGGTGGAAAAGAGACGTCTTTAGGATCAAGAGTGACATTCTGTCATTTTTTTATGATAAATTCAGATTCATTTTAGAGATTCATAACAGTAGGATGCATGCTAGACGTAGGCCCCAAGACGATCTCATCAGGGCTGTATTGTGGAAAGGTATACAGCAAGTTCCCCTGGCTTCATGGTGTGGGGTGGCATCAGCTATGAAGGTCTTTAGTCTTTATTATTCAAGGCACAATGACTGCTCAGATATACATTGCAACCTGTTGTATCACCATTTCTTGGGTAGACCAAAATGCCATTTACAACAAGATAATGCCCGACCACATATAGCCAACATCTCACGAGCCTTCCTTCAAAATGTTGACATCCTTCCCTGGCCCGCACGTTCCCCAGAACTTTCCCTAATTGAGCATGTATGGGGCATGATGAGGAGGAAAATTAGGCAATTTCCACAGCTAAGTAATCTTCAACAGATTCGACAAAAAATTGAAATGGCTTGGTCCTGCATCCCTCAAGAAGTCATTAAAACCTGTATGACAGTATGCCTCACTGTGTAGCTGCCTGTATACATGCCAAAGAAGACACCAAATATTGATAAAAGCTCAATATCTGAATAAATTTACATCTTAAAAAAAATTCAATCAAGTATTTTTAAATTTATCATTATATTGATCATTAATTTTAATATAATTTACGTAAGTATTTTTAGGTAATGCAATATCTTTTTGTGGCCAGTGTATATTGAGGTTTTGGAACAAAATAGCGAAAACGAGGTTAGACTAGAGTATTTTCTTTTTGTCATAATCATTTTTTTCAAGGAAAATTTATCGATTTTTATAAATAAAATGCTCATCTGAGCAGTTAGGATATGTCTCTTTTTTTAAATATAAATTAAATTGCCATCTATCGATATAATTTGTAACAAATAAATTTACTTGCAATTTGTGTTTCTTTTCAATAATATCATCAAATATTATCGGTAGATACCAATTGTATACATTTAGTTCATAAATATAAATTTGTTATGAAGCTATTTCTGCGGAAGAGCTTTGCTCGATGCAATTCCTTGAAATTATATGTATGTACCTCTACAGACCTATAAACTTATGTCCATAGGTTCCATTATGGGTGTTAACACCTAATATGCCTTCCTTTGAAAATGCAGGGTATATAACAAAACCAATCCAATACAATAGTAGAGAGGTCTGGAGATTGATTTGGCGAAACCGCTGAGAGGGTTCACCACTGATGAGCTAAGTCCCCTCATTCAATAACTTTTATCATTGCAGTAAAGGTCTGTAGAGATAATATTTGATGTATTATTAAAAAGAAACACATATACAGCCAAATTTAATTGCTATTAATATGCCTCTTTTTAAAATATTAAAGAAAGGTTAATATTAATTCATTTTTAAAATAAAATAAACTTCGGCCAGAAAATTGTGTTTATTCTCTCAACGTTTCGACAAAAATGTCTTCGTCAGGAAAATACAAAATTATAGCATAATTTTTAACGCCTTACCAAATGCTTTAATTTTTTTGAATGAAGAAAATGAAAACAATTTACTGTGGCCGAAGGATCTTTCACTTCAAACTATGAATGACGGCCAGACAACCTCTATCTTCAATATAATGCTATTATGTGTACCACTAATTTAATTAAGTATTTCCATCAATAATAATCCGTGAAATTGCAGCTATACAAACACACACCACCCATACAATAGTAGGGTATTCTGATAGATTAAACACTAGATAAACTGATGAAGATGTTCCTTAGCGTATTGATGGTATTCCCATATCAGTAGAAATAGGATTGTCTTCATTTGTAAAATGTCAATTGAAGACCTAGAACATTCAAAATGTTGAGAGACTTATCAATCATATAGTTTGAGATAAAGAAATCTACATGAGACCGCGTCTACCTCTACAGAAATTACAGTCAAAGAATCTATTGAATGACAAGTTCCGATTCAATCCTTTAGCATTATCTTTCTCCGGTTGAGGAATTTTGGCATAAGACAAGGATTCTAATAAATGCTTATTTATACATGTATCTTATATAAATATTCGTTGTTTTCTCATTTTATTTATTTTTTCCTTGGACTTCTCATACAAATCCGTGTATGAAACTAATTGTATTTTTGAGTGCTTCCTTTATATATAATTTGATTTGATTTACATTAATTGTAAAAATAGCTTTTACCTTTCAGAAATTTATTTCCTTTACAGACTCTATTAAGAATCCGCGTATAAAACTTTATATTAAGAAGACCAAAGGTAAAAGAGCGACACGAGAGTTTATTTATTTATAAATAAATAAAATCGTCGATCTCACATTTGGTCTCATCTTAGGAATGATATCAGGGATTCCTCTTATTGTAATTTGTATATCAAGACTATTAATAAAGGTTTTGTTGCGTGTTTATATAAAACCTGAATTATAATTACGTGTAATTATGTGCATTATTATCCATACCTGTAAATAGCTTTTACCTTTTTTTCTTTTCCTTTGAAGACTCAGTGGTGAAACTCCATGCATTAAGACTATATAACTTAATAAAAGTTTTGGTATATATAATCTTAAATTTTATCATTACGTGTAAATAGCCTTTACTTTTTCTTTCCCTTTGATGACTCAGTAGTGAGTCCGTGAATAAGACTGTATGTTTTGATAAAGGTTTGGTGCGTGTTTATAAAATCTTCAATATTATCATTACCTGTAATTATGTACATTATCATTACGTGTAAATAGATTTACCTTGTTCATATATTAATACTATATGTCTTAATGAAGGTTTTGGTACGTGTTTATAAAATCTTCAATATTATCATTACCTGTAATTATGTACATTATCATTACGTGTAAATATATTTACCTTGTTCATATATTAATACTATATGTCTTAATGACGGTTTTGGTACGTGTTTATAAAATCCAATATATTATCATTACGTGTAATTATGTACATTATCATTACGTGTAAATAGATTTTACCTTCTTCAAAAATATATTTACCTTTAAAGACTCAGTAGTGAATCCGTGTATAAACCATACGTGCCTTAAAGGTTTTGGTGCGTGTATATAAAATCTGAATTATTATCATTACGTGTAAATAGCTTTTACTTTTCCTTTCCTTTGAGGACTCAGTGGCAAATTCGCGAAAAGGACTATATGTCTTAATAAAGTTTTTGGTGCGTGTATATAAAATTTGCATTATTCTCATTACGTGTAAATAGCTTTTACTTTTCCTTTACAGACTCAGTGGTTAATATCCGCGTGTTAATAAAGGTTTCCCCCCGTGTGTGTTGAACAGCCTCTCATAACGGCAATCAGACATTTATGGGATGCAGCACTTTACTAATGGAACAATTTGTCTGCCTGCCCGGCTGGCGAACTTGTGGCACGAGCAAAGGTGAATAAGTAACACTCCCTAAGTGGTGTTTGGTGAGAAGTAGTTCCCTGAGTGTGTTTTAGTTATAGAATTCGGTATGTTGGCAGTAAAATTCATTTATTTAGTACCATGTAATTTACGTGGCGTGTAAGAGTAGAATGATAGAGAGCACCTACATTGCATATGAGATATTGAATATATTTGAACAATTTTATACATACATGTAGGTTGTCGTGATACTCCTGTGGAAGGACTGACAGGTCCGAAAGCTAGAGAATAAAATTTGAACAAGAAACTTAGCCCTGGAGACTTTATTTTCTTCATAACATACATGTTTATTATGGTCTACTGTGTGTATATTACTGATGTTAATATTTTAACTAATATATATTTGGACACACATAACATTTCAATAAGAAATAACTCCTTGTATCATTATTAAAGTGAATACATTAAGCTTCCAGGAATAATTTTCTTTAAAAAAAAAACTTTAGCTTTCGGGAATGAAAGGTAGATAGTTCTTGAAAATAAATTTATCCTTGGAACCCTAATGTTTTCAATTTAACATATAACAATATATAAATTTCATGAGAGGTCACTTCTGTTAGAGTACATATTCACAAAGAGCAATTTTTATAGACAAAATTACCTTTTTTTTTATCGGTATATGCATTCTTCCGTTGTTGACCCACTTTTGCCAAAATCGCCTAATAGCCGCATCACTTCGACACAGATGTCGCGCGATTAGTCGATTAGACCAACCAGCCTCTTCAATCCAATGGCACGACCAGTTTCAAACTCTGACATATGTTCGTAATATATATAAACATTTCTATTTCATATATAATATATATAAACATTTCTCCCTAAAGGAAACTTTGGCCATAAAACTGAGAGAGATCCCATTCTATATCTGCTTTATGTTGAATATAGATATTTATTAATATTTTCTTTATCACTATTTAGATTGCTTATATGATAATACGCCTTTGAAATGAAATCATCTGTAATATATATAAATAATAAACAAAACGGCTTCCAAATATGAGTTTCTTGTTTTATCACAAATTCATCTCAAACTTTCGGGTATCACAAACCCTCTTCTACAGGAGTATGTAATCACTTGTAAAAGGTTTTGTGATACCCGAAAGCTTGATATCAATACGAACTAAAACAAGAAACTCATCCTCGGAAGCCGTTTTGTTTATTATCAATAAAAAATATGCATTCTCTCTCTCTCTCAATATATGAAATTAGGTTGGGGTATGCGTGTGTGTGTGTGATTCAATGGAATAAATACATAAGACTGCATGTAGGATGGCAATCAGGTGTCCTTTCTACTGTATCATGGAATATCAGATAGATGGCCATCTGTTGTTGTTGCTATGTTCAATGAAGAGCCTCAGATGTCTCCTTCATCTCTATAACAGGCCATCTGCGTGTGTGTGTAACATGCCATCCTGAATACTTAAACTTTTAGTTTGATAGTGTGACCCCCATTCTCGGGATGCGGGGACATTATATCATCCCCGGCTACGTGATTAAGCTTCTATTCTGGAATCTGATGACCTAGATGAGGGGAATTGTCGCTTCCAGGAAATTCAGTCTGGAAAGTCCTTTCCAGAATGAAGCGGAGCGTTGGTCTTTTATTTTAGAAATATATAACCGTCTCAACTAGCGTATAATATGACTTTACTACAAACAATCGATCTTCAAATTTATATCTAGCCAGGGAATCAGATATTTAGTCTTATTTCCTATCAGCTATCCTAGTAAAATATATATAAGACCAAAACTTCTTGATCGTAAATTCGATTCGATCTTAAATTTAGTATATCTTAGAGAATAAGAAAGTTCAAAACTCCGCCTTTGCCGGTCCCAAGCCCGGATGAAAAAGGAGGAGGGGGAGCAGTAACAAGCTCGCTAAAAACTTGGGCTCAGCTGGCCCGGCTGATAGTACCCTGTAAGGGCTCCTGATCCAGGGATACAGGATGAGCAGTGTTTGTACTCCATGTTAGGAGCGGCTGCACATGGCATCTCTTCCTCATGTCAGAGGCAGCCATTTCTTTTGGAGCTAAGTCGGCCTGCCACTGAGTAGTGCTTCCAGTTTTAATGACAAAGGCAGACGCATTCTACTTCACCCAGTCATGATGGTTGCCAAATCTCCCCACCATCAAAAGTCTCAAGCTTTACAAGCTTCATACCCTAATATGATTGAGTGGAGATAAGAAAGAAGAAGAAGAAGAAAGTTCAATAATTCTTTCAATCGAAGAAAAACATAATGAAGAACATTCTAGGTTTCCATATAGTACTCAGTTACCTCCATTTGATTCTATTCCAAAGTCTTCACACAATAGAAGACTAGACATCAAAGAGAAATTATGGAAAAGAAAAATTCCTTAGTGATTGATCAAAAATCAGAAAAGATTATAAAGCAGCGAAAAATATTATTTTAGCTCTTCTTCTCCCATATGCACCTATTTCATTTAAACGTCTATTTACTTCTATGTCCTCTCTCTCTCATCCAAGGGCTGGATGACAACGCCCTCGCCATCCTCCGTTTTCCAAGTCATCCATACACAGGTTCTTTCTGAGCCTTGAGATGAGAACGTGAAAACCTCCTTACTGTCTGGAGAAGGACTCTTTGTCGTTATGGGAGGACTTTGCATAACTGTAAATAGTTTCCTCTTTTATTTTATCTTTTTCATCTATATATTTTAATTATCCCTTTTTTATAAAATATTTTATAATACCACCATTCACTTGTGTTTGATGTCAATAAAATATTTTAAAATCTTAAATCTCTCTCTCTCTCTCTAATCGTATTTCTTTGAAATCAACCTCTCCCTGTGTATATTCTCTTATCTGACACACACAACACACAATCAATTCCTAATAAATAAATATTTATTTATATTATAATGTTTTTTTTTACATTTTATTATTCGATAAAGGATTAAGATTTACACGTTTTGCTTAATATAACATAAAGTTGCGGGAGGTTGATATTCATGGGCATAAAAAGACGCACCTCTCCTTGCATGAGATGGATGAGAACGATGAGATATTTTATCACCCTAGTAGTTTTCTTGATATACCTTCTCTTCACACCTGACTTCTCTTAAGATTTTACCTCTCTTAAGAATCCAATTTTGGTTGGTCTTAGAAGTGGTGTTGGCCGTTGCCTTTTAAAACATGAAATTTAAGCCTATAACCATTCGTTTCAATTTTTTCGATCAAAATCTAACCTTTTTTAAAAAATATATTTTATCTTAATTTTCGCATATTTATATGTTTTTACTTTATTTTTCAACGCTTGAGTTCCAATTCGTTTTGATTATAAAAATCTTATATTTATGGCCAAAGAACCAAAGGTTTACTCATTGTATTTAGAAAAGGAATATATGCAAAAATGAAATTGGGTCAAAGAGGTAAAGGTGAGAGAAGAAAGATGCAAATTGATGCGCAGATCAACCAATGGGCGCTCAGCTAATTTGGAGGCCATTCCGGGCCTCCATTACGTCAGCATTAGGTGGCGTAATGACGTCACGCTGGCGTGTAATTGGCAGAGAAGATATTGGCACTCACGTGACAAATATACCTTTCTTTATTTGGATTTCCCTATTGAGCTGAGTGGCCTTTGTACGTATCAATGCTTATATAAAACACTAAACCATTACCCTACAGTTGTACACGGCGACAGGACATTTATAGAAGAATTGAACTTTAAAATGTGTCGATGTATAATAAAATCGAACAATTCTCACACCGCATTTTTTTCCATTATAGAGAATGAGAAATTCCAGGTATCTTTTTATAATGCAAGGAACACATACACTCATGGAAAAAACTTAAGAAACTGTACATTTTAGAATATCGGGATTCAGACAATAACTCTGAAAGATATTTGATACACAGTGACCTTTATTGAAGACACACGAGATAATCAAGTGTGAACAAAATTGCCTCTGTCTCACACAAAAGACAGACGATCGGTGACAACCCTTTCCACTTAAGGTTTGTCCATGAGTGTAAGCCTAATAAGCAAAAACGGTTCATAAATACAACTCAAATAAATTTGTTTTCATACGGCTCTAGAATGAGCAAAAATAAAGTAATTTTTATTATTCCCAAAAGAATAAAAAAGATGAATTTCCTAGAATCAACTTCGCATTCTTGTCTTCAATATAGAATCGAATGTTTCTCTGAACTGAGGAAACACTACACGTTGATTGGCTAATGAATTCAAAGCTGATTGGCCAAATAAGGTAAGGTGACAGTAAACTGCCAATAAGAACACAACGGCAATCCCTCTTAACATTAAGGCGTATAATACAGTAGATTTTTCCACATAGAAAGAAATATATATCACAAAAGTGTGAGATTACATATTCATGTGCTAGAGCACTCTTCTCTCCCTTTTAATAAATGCTTTAAAACAATTAATTTATTTGTTCACTACGCAGGACTAGTAGTTTATATCAAACAGGTTTGACAATTAGACTAAAATTTTAACCTGTATACCATGGTTTCATGGCCCATATCAGTACAGATGCGGCTTCAATTTCAAAATAGTCCATGGGAGGGGAATAATGAAATTGTCCAAATCTGCCAAAAAAGTATTCTAAATGGTACGTGTTAGGCTCGATCTTAGTCCAGAATCCTTTGTAAAAGTTCGGAAGATTATATTCGTGGCCCCATTCCTTGTTAATAAATGCATTAAAACAATGATCCACTCTCTGCGCAGAGATTCTGTTCAATGAATAAGCAGATACAACCCTAGTTATATATAATTCAAATAAAAAGTTAATTTTTTTAAATATTTTTTAAAATCGAATTTCTACGCCGATAGAAAACTAGGTTTCCACCATATCAGTAGTTTCAAATTACAAGGAGTAAATATGCAACTAAAAATATATACAAGGAGAATAGTCCATGGTTGTGACAGTCTGATACCTTCTGCTGTTGAAACCGCTGGTAATAATTACCATTGAAGAGATACTTTCCGACAGTAATTGTAGAAATATTCTTATATTATTTACCTGTTTTAAAAAATTGAAAAGAACTTTGAGATTACCTATTGAAAGTATTTTACCTCACATAGGTTAATTCATATTTCAAATTGTCAAAATTTGATCCTGTTACTAATAGTATTCAAACCTTCATATCGTCTATGTTCGCTGCTGCACTTTAACTACGAACTAACTCTTATGTTTGAAGAGTAACCTTTATTGCCAAGCTAAGACTACTATGGAAAATAAGGCATTTAAGCATGAATGTTTATTTAACACACAAAGAACAAACTCTTCTACTCTCCTTATTGCGATCAAAATATATAGTAGTAGACCTTTGTTTTATGACAATTGACAATTAGAACACTTTTATTGACTTCTTAGTCAATATATACATGAAAAAGATCAAGAGAACTATATACAATCAGCCAGGTCCCCACCGTGTCCTCCTCCAGGCGATGACGGGGTCCTCGATGGTCTGGGCCAGCCCGACCTGGATGAAGTAAAGGTTGATTTTTGATTTCGCCGATGCGAGGATGGCCAGCTCGTCTACTATCAGGCCTGTCCCGAAGATCCAGGATTGGAGGTCAGGGGGCCTTCCTATGATGTTGAATACGACCTTTGTTTTATGTGTGAAAGAAACTTTCGTGCTTAAATTATTTTCATCTTTTATATATAGATGGCGCGTTACGTTGGCGCGTAAGCGCGTTAGAGTGCTATCTGATAAGCTTTGGATTACTTAACTGCTGACTTCTAACACTGGTTTGTTTAACTAATTTACAATTCCTATTTATAGCACCAATAATTAGAATCATAACTATGAAAATGGTACTACAATAAAGAAAAAATATGTAAAGACACACAACAGTACATTTGAAAGATTCTATGAGGGATTTCACCAAACTTGTGGGATGTTTTAAAACTGGAACTGCTCTGGATGATGAAGGACCCAGTTCTGAAACTACGGTCTCCTGGGAGGTGGACTTTCCTAATCTGAAGATTAGAATCTGGATCCTTGATTTGGAGATCAATAATTTTATTTACTTCACATTTTGTAAATATTATTTCAACTAAAAAAGAACTAGTATAAAAGAAGGTGTTATACCCCAAAATTTAGTGGAATATGATAAAACTTGACATGAATATACGAGCTTTTATAGTGAGCGAAATATATATATATTTTGAAAATATGAAATGTATTTAACTATTTAAAAAAGAGTTTTAAATCCAAAATTTGATAATTTATTATACGCCACAAATGTAAAAAGATCCAAATTCCATGCATTTTCATTAACTCTTTCTGGATATAAATATCTCTATTTCCACTAGTGTATATTCTAGGTTGAATTATTTTTGTTTAAAAAAAATTAATAAAAGCAAAACTATTGAGTGTTGTACACTGTGAAATAAGAATTTTTCATTGTACAGGAATTCTAAATTTTTTAATATGTGGCTTTATATACGTAGATTTGAGAAACAGTTATGGTAACACACAAATAGCTATAATAATTATCGAAAAGAGATAAAATAATTATACATAAATACAAAAATGGCTTAGGCTTAAAGAAAGTAAACAGAATTACCAGAAGAAGGAATGGCGACGTATTGCAGGTGTTGTAGCCAGCAGGGGTTATAAGTTAATTATGGGCCGGAGAGAGAAGGGAGCAACTGATGAATCATTGCCCGGGTTTAAAGCCTCCTAGGGACACATTATAATCTGTTCCGCGACCTGATGGCATTTTCTGTTTTATGGCAGTTTGTGTGGATTCTTGGGACAATTGGCGGGTTGGTTGGGTTCTCGTATGGATTGTTGAGACTACTGATGGCGGGTTGGTTGGGTTCTCTTATGGATTGTTGAGACAACTGGTGACGGGTTGGTTGGGTTCTCGTATGTATTGTTGAGACAACTGGTGACGGGTTGGTTGGGTTCTCTTATGGATTGTTGAGACAACTGGTGACGGGTTGGTTGGGTTCTCGTATGTATTGTTGAGACAACTGGTGGCGGGTTGGTTGGGTTCTCGTATGTATTGTTGAGACAACTGATGGCGGATTGGTTGGGTTCTCGTATGTATTGTTGAGACAACTGGTGACGGGTTGGTTGGGTTCTCGTATGGATTGTTGAGACAACTGGTGGCGGGTTGGTTGGGTTCTCGTATGTATTGTTGAGACAACTGATGGCGGGTTGGTTGGGTTCTCGTATGTATTGTTGAGACAACTGGTGACGGGTTGGTTGGGTTCTCGTATGGATTGTTGAGACAACTGGTGACGGGTTGGTTGGGTTCTCGTATGGATTGTTGAGACTACTGATGGCGGGTTGGTTGGGTTCTCTTATGGATTGTTGAGACAACTGGTGACGGGTTGGTTGGGTTCTCGTATGTATTGTTGAGACAACTGGTGGCGGGTTGGTTGGGTTCTCGTATGTATTGTTGAGACAACTGATGGCGGGTTGGTTGGGTTCTCGTATGTATTGTTGAGACAACTGATGGCGGGTTGGTTGGGTTCTCGTATGTATTGTTGAGACAACTGGTGACGGGTTGGTTGGGTTCTCTTATGGATTGTTGAGACAACTGGTGACGGGTTGGTTGGGTTCTCGTATGTATTGTTGAGACAACTGTGGCGGGTTGGTTGGGTTCTCGTATGTATTGTTGAGACAACTGGTGACGGGTTGGTTGGGTTCTCGTATGTATTGTTGAGACAACTGGTGACGGGTTAGTTGGGTTCTCGTATGGATTATTGAGACAACTGATGGCGGGTTGGTTGGGTTCTCGTATGTATTGTTGAGACAACTGATGGCGGGTTGGTTGGGTTCTCGTATGGATTGTTGAGACAACTGGTGACGGGTTGGTTGGGTTCTCGTATGTATTGTTGAGACAACTGGTGACGGGTTAGTTGGGTTCTCGTATGGATTGTTGAGACAACTGATGGCGGGTTGGTTGGGTTCTCGTATGTATTGTTGAGACAACTGATGGCGGGTTGGTTGGGTTCTCGTATGGATTGTTGAGACAACTGATGGCGGGTTGGTTGGGTTCTCGTATGTATTGTTGAGACAACTGATGGCGGGCTGGTTGGGTTCTCGTATGTATTGTTGAGACAACTGATGGCGGGCTGGTTGGGTTCTCGTATGTATTGTTGAGACAACTGATGGCGGGTTGGTTGGGTTCTCGTATGTATTGTTGAGACAACTGATGGCGGGTTGGTTGGGTTCTCGTATGTATTGTTGAGACAACTGATGGCGGGTTGGTTGGGTTCTCGTATGTATTGTTGAGACAACTGATGGCGGGTTGGTTGGGTTCTCGTATGTATTGTTGAGACAACTGATGGCGGGTTGGTTGGGTTCTCGTATGTATTGTTGAGACAACTGATGGCGGGTTGGTTGGGTTCTCGTATGTATTGTTGAGACAACTGATGGCGGGTTGGTTGGGTTCTCGTATGTATTGTTGAGACAACTGATGGCGGGTTGGTTGGGTTTTCGTATGTGTTGTCAACCTTCATAACGCTATCTACTGGATGGTAGGTAGGATCAGAAGTGGTGTCATCTTGTGATGTGTCTTCATCAGATAATGATGGTTCATAGTAAAATCCTTGTTCAGGGGTAGGTCTCAAATTGTAGACATTTTTATCTTCATCTGGCTCATTACTTGTGGATTCTGGAACATTTCCTTGGTGAATAGGAATTGGTTCTTCTTCTTTTTGGCCATTTTTATGGCAAAAATTTAGGTCAATTAATACATGATCTGGCAATTCAGCTTTTACTTCATTACTAAGTAGTTCAGCTCCCTTTTCTTTTTCAATAAAGCTTACATCCCTTGTTTCAGTAATTGCATTATTTTTAGGGTCACAGATTCTAAATGCTTATCTTTTATTTGAGTATCCAACAAATATACCTGATTTTGTGATTTTTTTTCAAATTTGTATCTTTTGAATTTAGGAATCCAGTATTCAGCTCTGCATCCAAAAACCTTTAAATGTTTTATAGAAGGTTTCTTTCTTGTAAATAGTTCTTCAGGGGTAGTTTTATCATTCCTTTTATGTGGAGTTCTATTTTTTATATAAGAATAAGTGTTCATGGCTTCTGCCCAGAATTTTGGTGGCAATTGTGATTCTATCAATAGTGCTCTTGTACCTTCAATTAAACTTCTATTTTCTCTCTCCACTATTCCATTTTGAGAGGGTGAATAAAAGGTTGTAAATTGATGTTCTATTCCCTTTTCTATCAAATAAGAGCTTAATTGTCTATTTGTAAATTCCCCTCCATTATCAGACCATATTATTTTGATTTTTGTACCTTTTATGTTTTCTATAAGTTCAATAAATTCCTTTAGTTTGGCAAAGGTTTCTAATTTGCTTTTAAGGAACTTTGGGAATATTTTCCTTGAAAAGTCATCAACTATGTTCAGCACATATATTGCTCTGCCAATGGATTCATGCTGAAATGGACCTATTAAATCCATATGAATGAGATCAAGGGGTTTGGTTGATTGCTTTGAATCAATCTCTTTAATGGCAATCTAGTAAACTTTGATTGAATGCATGTGATACATGGTTCTAAGTTATTAATTGGTAAACAACTGAACCCATACACCATGGAGTCTTTTAGCATCATATTCATATAATTTTCATTTATATGTGCAAGGCGTTTGTGCCAAATATTCCAATTATTTTCTTGTGTTTTGCACATATAAATGAAAAGCAGAAATTTTTCTGCTATCATCTTGAGAAGATCATCCATTAAATTAATGTCTGTAGACATATGGCTTGTTGCTCCACTGTCTAGTATCCACTTGCATTTATTGTTGAACTCTGGGGAACTTAAGTTCATGGCAGTTTCTTGATTATGATTTTCTCCTATCAAAGAAGCCCTAGAAGGATATTGTTTATTTTTTAAAAATGTTTGTTTGGGGATTGTTTGTATAGAATTCCCTTGATTGTTTGCTTTCATCTTGTTAACTGGGTTAAACCAGCATACTGCTGCTTTATGTCCAAACTTTTGACAAATGAAGCATTTGGGTTTTCTTTCTCTATTAGAATCACATGAATTTTTCTTAAAGTTTTGTTAAATTTATGGCCCATATTATATGCAGCATTTTCATCCTTGTTGTTCTTGTTTCTTTCTTCATGGAGCTCAAAAATTCTTCTTATATCATAAATAGTAGCATCTGGGTATTTGTCAAATTGCATTGAGACAAAATTGTATTTTGGGGGTAGCCCTCTAATAAAAGCTGTGATGATTTCTTCATCTTCTATTGATCCACCCAAAATTCTTGCTTCTTGCAATAATTTCTCTGCTCTAAGCAAATATTGTTCCCAGGTTTCCTCTTTTTTCATTGTTAATCTAGATACATTGTTTTTAGCCTCTATGCATTTTTTCTTTATGTTACCCTCATATCTAGAATGCAAAGCAGTCCAAATTTCTTTACTTGTTTTGCATGTTAAAATTAAACTTACTTGTGTGTCATCCATTGAACAAGTTATTATCCCTCTAGCATGGGCATCTTTTCTTTTCCATTCGACAGTTATTTTTTCATCTTTTGGAGGATCTTCTTTTATAAAGCCATCTAAATCTTTGCCTTCCAAAATACAAATGATGCGAAATTTCCAACTTGTGAAATTATTTCCATCGAATTTTTGGATATTCATCGATGATTCAGCCATTTTGAATTTTTACTTAATATGTTCTTTTCGAACCTTAGAGATATTTTCTATCCTTCTTTTTTCAAAAATGGCCTTCGTTTACCTTTTTTTGCATCAACCACGCTTCGCTACCAATTGTTGGTGTTTTTGGGGGTAAAAAAGAGAAAATGTTACTTAATTATATTTTTAATGTTATCTTTATGCATAGAAACTACAAAAGTAAAATTTAAGAATTAAGAGGAAATACAAAAAACAGGAAAGGATCAAGAAGGCACTAACTACGTTGCCAAATCGTTAATTAACATATGCTAGCTAATATTATCATCATCAATATATATTTTTTCATATATATATATATATATAATTTATTTACATAGAGAAAAATTCTTTGAATTAATATACCTAACAAGCAACTTCCAGTCTGTTACATTTTCTGCTATTACAGGTGGTATTCTTAGCTTTATTGCATGTGTAACTGTTGTCCAAGGACCATCTTCATCAATGTTTTCTTCGTTAATCTGAGGAGGGGTAGCTGCGGACGTTTTTTGAGGGACTTCAGTTACCTCGTTCATGGAGACATCGTTTTCATTATGCTGTGAGACAACTTCCATTCTCGGTGTCTTTTGGCTATGTGATGTTGAATCTGATGGGGATTCGCGAGTTCGTTTCTTTGTTGAAGGAGTTTCTTCTACTTTGTACTCGATGCAACATCTTTCAAGAATTTTCAAAAGTATGTTGGTTTCGATTATACTGACCTTTTCGCCAGCTGGGCCGATCGTTGATTTGATTACAAGAGGCTGTATCTTTTTTAGCTACTTTATTTTCACCCTTAATTAGAAATTTTACCACCCTGTTTTTTTTTTTTAATATTGTTTATTGAAAAAATTATGTGGAACTCTTAGCCAGCACTTTGTTTTTATTTCAAAAAGTCTCAGCCTTATTCAGGCATACAATTTTTAGTTGAATGGAATTCTAACAAAAAATAAATATAACATATTGTTTACAATAAAATATAAATAAATTTAATAAATAATAATTAAATATTTACATTTACAAAATGTAACTTTTATAACACACAAAGTTTAACACAGTGCCATCTAGGTGTGGCAATTGGAATTATTTAACCCTACACTCGTATGTATTGTTGAGACAACTGGTGACGGGTTGGTTGGGTTCTCGTATGTATTGATTATAATCTGATTGAGGGTTGGTTGGGTTTTCGTATGTATTGTTGAGACAACTGATGGCGGGTTGGTTGGGTTCTCGTATGTATTGTTGAGACAACTTGTGACGGGTTGGTTGGGTGGGTTCTCGTATGGATTGATGAGACAACTGGTGACGGGTTGGTTGGGTTCTCGTATGGATTGATGAGACAACTGGTGACGGGTTGGTTGGGTTCTCGTATGTATTGTTGAGACAACTGGTGACGGGTTGGTTGGGTTCTCGTATGTATTGTTGAGACAACTGATGGCGGGTTGGTTGGGTTCTCGTATCGATTGATGAGAATCTGATTGAGGGTTGTTTGGGTTCTCGTATGTATTGTTGAGACAACTGATGGCGGGTTGGTTGGGTTCTCGTATGTATTGTTGAGACAACTGATGGCGGGTTGGTTGGGTTCTCGTATGTATTGTTGAGACAACTGGTGACGGGTTGGTTGGGTTCTCGTATGGATTGATGAGAATCTGATTGAGGGCTGTTTCTTTGCGGGGCTTGATCTAGGGGTTTTCTTTTCGCGCTGATTTTAATCAAAAAAATAAATATTGAAAATCTAGAAGCAGAGTACAGGGGACGCAAGGGCTTGTTAGCCTAAATCGTTCCCGGCTTTGTCTCTGACAAGCCAAATTTTTCCATCTGTCTTTCCATCTGAGGGTTGTTTTGGTTCTCGTATGGATTGGTGAGACAATTGATGGCGGGTTGGTTGGGTTGTGATACCTTTCTACTACCCAAGTTTCATACGCGCAATAAAAAAAAAATATATTTTTTTTTATGAGAGAAATTACAAGACGGGGAAAGGTGTTTATTTAAATGAAATATAATCTTCCTCCTTATGATTCTTCTTATATTAAACGAATAGGAAGATTGCCATTGTCATATTTTGCCTCAAAAACTCACCTCATGCGTCAATTCGATTCGATGTAGAGATTTAGGTCTAGTTAGACCGCTATCCTTAATTATTAGGTTTTGTTTAAATTATTCCAAGTACACACATAGCCGTGATAATTATTCAAAAGTATAAATTTTTTACCTGAATATATATTTTCAATAAATCCATACTGCCCTCCTACTGCAATTATAAAATACTTGGAGGGCCTGGTTCACCAGTGATGAACCCTCCCAACGGTTTCTTCAGTTTATTCAACCACAACGCTTTAATATTGAATTTGACTATTATATAGCCGGCCCCAAGGGAAGAATCTTGATGAAGGTATTTTTGAATGCAACTATGGAATTAAAGGTTTCGAGAACAGTAGAAATATGTAGAAATATTATGTTAAGTATGAGTTTCCATTTTCTTTTTATAGTAAATACATCTAACACATGTCAATAAATACCAGAGTCCCTTTTCAGTATTTACACTCATTTTCAAGATTGAATTTGTGAAAGAATCAGTAGTTATTAAATCAATGTTTTAATATTTAAAAAAATGTCAATATATATATACCAAATTCTATCCCGGATTCTGAGTGTCGACGGTGTATATCACCACCAATAGCTGTTGTAGTTAACACTATAGCCCATCAGTGAATGCAAGCAACAGACTGGGAACCTGGGAAACTACGTATATAAGTATTAAATCCAACTGTTTATATATGAACGTACACATAGCTAACTGAATTGTAAATTAGCTTACAGTATCAAAGTTTAGTCACAGCCCTCTACTCACCTTAACTGTAATGGCCAACTCTACTTATGCTGTTTCGGGAGATTGGTGAATTTTACTTCAGCCGTCTGTAGAGAATCTATAGCCTACTGATGAGCTACTCAACTGACAAAGGCTCCAACTGATGAGCGATCTAACTGACAAAGGCTACAACTTATGAGCGATCCAACTGATTAGAGCTCAAACTGATGAGCGATCCAACTGATGAGATCTCCAACTGATTAGAGCTCCAACTGATGAGCGATCCAACTGACGAAAGCTTCAACTGATGAGAGCTCCAACTGATCAGCGATCCAACGCTCCACTTGATGAGCGATTCAACTGACGAACGGTCCAACTGATGAACGATCCAACTGACGAACGCTCAAACTGATGAGCGATCCAACTGACGAACGGTCCAACTGATGAGCGATCCAACTGATGAGCGATCCAACTGACGAACGCTCCAACTGATGAGCGATCCAACTGACGAACGCTCCAACTGACGAGCGATCCAACTGATGAGCGATCCAACTGACGAACGGTCCAACTGATGAGCGATCCAACTGACGAACGGTCACACTGATGAGCGATCCAACTGATGAGCGATCCAACTGACCAGCGGTCCAACTGATGAGCTATCCAACTGATGAGCGATCCAACTGACGATCGCTCCAACTGATGAGCGATCCAACTGATGAGCGATCCAACTGATGAGCGATCCAACTGACGATCGCTCCAACTGATGAGCGATACAACTGACGAACGCTCCAACTAATGAGCGATCCAACTGATGAGCGATCCAACTGACGAACGGTCCAACTGATGAGCGATCCAACTGATGAGCGATCCAACTTACGAACGGTCCAACTGATGAGCGATCCAACTGATGAGCGATCCAACTGACGAACGGTCCAACTGATGAGCGATCCAACTGATGAGCGATCCAACTGACGAACGGTCCAACTGATGAGCGATCCGACTGATGAGCGATCCAACTGACGATCGCTCCAACTGATGAGCGATCCAACTGACGAACGCTCCAACTGATGAGCGATCCAACTGATTAACGATCCAACTGACGAACGCTCCAACTGATAAGCGATCCAACTGACGAACGCTCCAACTGATGAGCGACCCAACTGACGAACGCTCAAACTGATGAGCGATCCAACTGACGAACGGTCCAACTGATGAGCGATCCAACTGATGAGCGATCCAACTGACGAACGCTCCAACTGATGAGCGATCCAACTGACGAACGCTCCAACTGATGAGCGATCCAACTGATGAGCGATCCAACTGACGAACGCTCCAACTGATAAGCGATCCAACTGACGAACGCTCCAACTGATGAGCGACCCAACTGACGAACGCTCAAACTGATGAGCGATCCAACTGACGAACGGTCCAACTGATGAGCGATCCAACTGATGAGCGATCCAACTGACGAACGCTCCAACTGATGAGCGATCCAACTGACGAACGCTCCAACTGATGAGCGATCCAACTGATGAGCGATCCAACTGACGAACGCTCCAACTGACGAACGCTCCAACTAATGAGCGATCCAACTGATGAGCGATCCAACTGACGAACGGTCCAACTGATGAGCGATCCAACTGATGAGCGATCCAACTTACGAACGCTCCAACTGATGAGCGATCCAACTGATGAGCGATCCAACTTACGAACGCTCCAACTGATGAGCGATCCAACTGATGAGCGATCCAACTGACGAACGGTCCAACTGACGAACGGTCCAACTGATGAGCGATCCGACTGATGAGCGATCCAACTGACGATCGCTCCAACTGATGAGCGATCCAACTGACGATCGCTCCAACTGATGAGCGATCCAACTGACGAACGCTCCAACTGATGAGCGATCAAACTGATTAACGATCCAACTGACGAACGCTCCAACTGATAAGCGATCCAACTGACGAACGCTCCAACTGATGAGCGACCCAACTGATGAGCGATCCAACTGACGAGCGATCCAACTGATGAGCGATCCAACTGACGAACGCTCCAACTGATGAGCGACCCAACTGATGAGCGATCCAACTGACGAACGCTCCAACTGAAGAGCGATCCAACCGACAAATGCTCCAATTGATGAGCGATCCAACTGACGAACGCTCCAATTGATGAGCGATCCAACTGACGAACGCTCCAATTGATGAGCGATCCAACTGACGAACGCTCCAACTGATGAGCGATCCAAATGACGAGCGCTCCAACTGACGAACGCTCCAACTGAAGAGCGATCCAACTGATGAGCGATCCAACTGACGAACGCTCCAAATTATTTCTTAGACGACATAAATCTACCTCCAAAACATTGCCTATATTTTAAGCTATGTATTCGCAAAGAAACTCAAACTTATAATGAATAAAAATGGCTTAATAATTTACATATCTTTCACTTTCAGCGCTCCTTCACATTATATATAATTATTCTTTTATATATTAAAAAGAACGGCTCTCTATATAAAGATTTCAGATATTTTTTGACAAATTAAAAACCAATTTTTAAACTGGCTATTATAAAAAATGGCTAGGGTTGCCAAAGAGAGCCCACCAATCGCTGATTGGAAGTTTGATGGATCGCTTCCAAATAAACGATAATCTGCATGTTAATAACCGTTATTAGGTGCGGTCTCTTTTTGTAGGAGGGAGCACACCGCCCGGCTTGACCTGTCCTCTCAACAGCTGAGTTTGGAGTGAAATTGTACTGAAACGTCTCCAAGAAAGACTCTTTCAAGGTAAATAAAATATAGTATAATTATTTCTTATTTGAAATTGGTTTGTGGTTGGTGCGGTCTCTTTTTGTAGGAGGGAGCACACCGCCCGGCTTGACCTGTCCTCTCAACAACTGAGTTTGGAGTGAAATTGTACTGAGACGTCTCCAAAAAGACTTTTTTAAGCTAAATAAAATATAGTATAATTATTTCTTATTTGAAATTGGTTGGTGCGGTCTCTTTTTGTGGGAGGGAGCACACCGCCTGGCTTGACCTGTCCTCTCAACAGCTGAGTTTGGAGTGAAATTGTACTGAAACGTCTCCAAGAAAGACTCTTTCAAGGTAAATAAAATATAGTATAATTATTTCTTATTTGAAATTGGTTAGTGGTTGGTGCGTCTCTTTTTGTGGGAGCACACCGCCCGGCTTATCCTGTCCTCTTAACAGCTGAGTTTAATGTGAAATTGTACTGAAACGTCTCCAAGGAATGCCTTTTTCAAGTAAATAAAATATAGTATAATTCTTTCTTATTTGAAATTGGTTGGTGGTTGGTGCGGTCTCTTTTTGTGGGAGCACACCGCCCGGCTTGACCTGACCTCTCAACAGCTGAGTTTGGAGTGAAATTGTACTGAAACGTCTCCAAGAAATACCCTTTTCAAGTAAATAAAATATAGTATAATTATTTCTTATTTGAAATTTTGGTTTGATTTCGAGGTATTTGAACTTTTAATCGGATAAATGAAACAACATTTTCTTATAATAAAGATTTGTTTTAAATTTGGAAAGTGTTTTTTATCGTGTAATCTCTAATATCAAAATTAAAAATCATATGCAAATTTCAATGATATTCTGAGAATAATTAATAAGTGAATATACTGATTTGGAAATTCAACACACAACAACACACAGCACAACAAGACATAAAACAAGACACAACAACACACAACACACACAAAAAACAATGGTTTATTTTAGATAAAGTTGTCTCATTGATTAGATGAAGATTTTGTAACTCGAAATCAAACAACTAAAACTTATTGTAATTTGAAAAATAGTAAAAAAGGTGAAATTGTACAGAGATCAAGTGGATAAATTAAGAAAAAAATATATATCTCACACCCTTCCGGCCTAAATAGCTGTTTCATGATTTTTCATGATGCCCCAAATACCAGTCTTTTTTGGGCATTGAGGTATAGCTTGCATCACGTTAATGAGGGCCAACAGCCCTAAATGCGTACGTGGTTAGATTTTCTTGCTTAATCAAGAAATGGTATAAGTCAATCCTGGTGTTTGTGTCTAGTTATGTAAATAACTTGCTAGGCTGCATTGTTCTATAGTCATGTAAATTTTTATTTCTTTCTTTTAATTATGTAAATATATATATATGTATATAAAAGGAGTGAAAGATTCAATAAAATAAGTCAGTCAGTCAGCTAGAACCGAGTGAGGCGTCCTTACTCTATTCAAACAGCTTGCTACATCGCAGTCTTGTGAAGTGACAAGATTCTCGGTAGTCAATCCGCCGGTCTGGTCTCGTAAAGTACAGTCAACAACAAGCTCTGCCACATATCGTCATCACCTGAGACCAGACTAGAGGCTGAAGGAGCTAAAGGAAGTACTGGCTAACATTTTCAGGAACCAAGCCCCCAAACCTGGAATAATTAAAAATCAACGATTAGTTGATATTTATTCCGACAGATGGTGCAAGCCATCAACAAGTTTTAGTTACACGATCAGGAGATACCTTTTTTTTCATATTGTAATTTATTTTCAAATTTATGGCCGCAATTTCATAAATGGAGTCAATAAATATTCCCTTTAGATGAAGGACCACCTCTCTGATCACGTTGGTAGAATAGGATCAACAACAACAATAAAAAGCCTTTATTTAGGGTCACTGACCCTATACAGGATTCACCAGAGGTATGCTTTAGAACAAAGCAGTGAGACAAAGGAAATAACGATATATACAGAAGAAAGAGAAAAAAAAAAAGAAAAAAAAAAGAGAAAGAGGGAAGCAAGAAAAACAACACAAAAAGAGTAGCAGTAAGAAAGTGAGGAGTGAGTGTCACTTGACCTTCTTCTGATATATGGACTTGTGGAAACCATAAAACGCCGTAGCAATATACTTATTCGGGGTCATATTGTCAATTATTGATGGAAGTGAAGTACAGAGTTGCCCAGTTTTGAGCATAAGGGTTCTTCTTTCTTCTTTCAGAACAGAGCAATCAAAAATATAGTGAGTGATTTCATTTTTTAGTTTTGAATTACAGAAGATACAAATCGGGTCCTCACCGCAGAGCATCTTGGTGTGGTTTTCTCTAAAAAAACTTGAAAGTATTCTAACTTGTGCGAGTAGTCTTACAACCGGGAAAGGAAAATCCCCTAAAAGGTATCCCTCCGTCATGAAAGATATGTGAATGTCTTTGTAGTGAGAGTATAGCTTAGATTTATCCATTCTTGTAAGGTCGTTTTGTATAGATTGATCTGTCGCTGTTTTTAAGAGCCCTGTAATCGCGCTCCTCAGCGTTTCAGGATCATCACAGGAAACAAGTGCAGGGGATCCATTATTGTTAAGCAGATTGGTGAGCTTTTTAATGAAACCGATGGGTGTGCCCGAAGCATTAGACAGTTCCCGTGTTCTATTAAAACATATACGCGGCAACCTGTCACTGCTCATATTCAACACCCGCAGCCAATACTTCAGGGTTAATTTTAAAGCTGTTACACTCAATGAGATACGACCGGTTTCTAATCTGATTATGTAGCCCGGAGTGTATCTGGGCAGATTCAGGAACCTACGGATAAATATGTCTTGTATACTGTCCAGTAAGTCTTTATGCTCTGTTGCCCACAATGGAGCGGCATACATCAGGACAGCTCTCACTATTGTATCAAAGAGTTTGATTGATAAATTTATCGACTTTGCTTTTGATTTTATTAATATTGGGTGTGTGGCGTTAATTGCTGTAAGTGCTTTTCCTTTAAAGTAATTTGCCGGGAGAGTAGTTGTTATTGTTGGTGTCAGAGGGAATCCCAAGTATGTATATCTTGAAGTTATTGTTACGGGTTTATCATTCCAGAACCATCTATCCTTTGAGGGTTTACCTCCATTACGGAACACCATAATCTTTGACTTGGACTCATTTAGTGTCATTAAGTTCTCATCGAGATATTCTTTCAGTATTTTGATCTTCTTTTGGAGGTTCATCCTGGACTCACTTATAATTGCTATGTCGTCGGCGTACAGCAATAAATGGATATCTCCAAATTCTGGCAAATTTACACTCGGCAGGTCTGAATTATTATAAATTTCGATTAAGTCCGTGATAAATAATATAAAGAGCAGTGGGGAAAGTGGGGTAGAATAGGATCAAATATATGACTTGCTATAATCACCAACGTATCCAGAATCCAGAGCTTTTTGAAATGGTCTCTCATTGGACTCACTAAGCAGTTCATCAATACTGTCATGAGAGTTTCCCGTAATGTAAGTATTAATAAACAACACTCACATACATGGACAAAACTTAAAGAAGTTTCATATTTTGATGTCGCCCACGTCCTTTTTTTAAGGAGACAGAGGCAATTATGTTCACACTATCAAATATCATTTAGAGTTATTATCTCTATCCCGATATACATGCTAAAAGGTACAACTTACTAAGTTTTGTCCAGGAGTGTATTTACCAAGATTTACTCCTAATTGCCCCATGGATAAACCAAGAATAGCCATATTATATACATGTAATTCGTTATGGAGAAATCATTAGCGACTGGTCATGAAAACAAATAATTTGAAAGCAAAACGAATAGGCTTACTTATTCTATGCTATAATATTTTTATATTAAATTTATAAATTCAATTGCCATCTATCGATAAAATCGGTAACAAATAAATTTACTGGCAACGTGTTTCTTTCTAAAATAGGTCCACCTATGCTTATATTGACTTGTTCCATTATATGTATGTTCCATATGTAAATACCTGTTTTTTTCCTCTTTTCGCTCTCCACTTCTTCCATCCATATTTCCAAATCCATATTCTTATTTTCAATAGGATCATTCATATAATAATCTGTATATATTTATCATGTGTATATAATATTTCTCCATTTTTACCCCTTTGTATATTTCCCACTTTCATAGGTTTCTCCGTCTTGTAACCCCAAGGAGAATCCTCTGTAAGACCTGTGTGTCTTAATAAAGGTTTTTGTGTGTGTGTGTTTCTTTCTAAAATAGCATCAAATAATATCTCTGCAGACTTTACTGCAATGATAAATGAGAGGGCTTGGCTCATCAGTGGTGAACCTTCTTAGCGGTTTCGCCAAATTAGTTAATTACAAATATTTTTATATATCCCCAGGAATGATTGCGAAAAAATTAATTAAAAAAGGAAATATAATTATTTACATATATTGCAATATATATTACATGTTTAAACTTTTTTCATGGAATTGGTTATTAATCTGTAATGCTAAACCATCAATTGAATATATATAAACAGTGAACAGCTTCACTCAACGGAAGAATACGGCGATGGGTGGCATGAAGGTTTGCGACCTCAGAGGCCTCTTTAGTAAAAATTCCTGAGAGATCGACATTTTTGGCCTTTTAAAAAAGCTAATAATTTTAGAATTCTCGAATTCTCCACAAGGAAAAAAGAAGAAGGAACTTCTGGATGGGAGAGGTGAATCTTTCCAGAGCTATCTAAAACTGATGCAATCCTTCATGTCCGGCCCCCAGATGGCACCCTGGGTGGTCTGGGTGTGGATAACCAATCGCTCAACGGAAGCCCTGAGGCTTCCTTGCTTCCCTCCGGCACATTTGGGTGAGGATATGGTCGAGATTTGGTAAGGACGGGGTGAAGATTTGGCAAGACACTTCAAAGATTTGGCAATGCTTTTTTGAGTAATGACAGAAATTCATCCAAGATTTTACGAAAATGGAAAGACGGCAGCGGTATCTATTGTCTACATTATGAAATTTAATACCAATATCTGGTCATCTAATATCATATTGCGAAACATGTTATGTTCCAGACACTAACGACATACAAGATTAGTTGGTAAAATAGACATAACTCTATATAAAGCGAAATATATGAAAGGAAATTGGTATAGGAAGAAGTGAAGAAAGTTGAAGGGAAAGTGGATAATGATTAAATAATAAGATATAAAATACACTCATGAACAAACCTTAAGGAAATGGAAAGACTATTAAGTCGCCAGTTGGCTATTTTTTGAAGGAGACAGAAGCAATTTTGTTCACACTTGGTTATCACGTGTCTTCAATAAGAACCACTGTGTATCAAATATTGTATTATTGTCTGAATCCCGATATAGATGGTAAAGGGTACAGATTCCTTAGGTTACCTCTGAGTGTATATAACATATTTATATATAGAAGCATAGGGCGCTTCTCCCGTAAAAATAAACGTCAAAACCTGATGCCATCTATTGACCGTCGCCGCAAATAGCGGCCTCGGGTCGGTGACAAAGCCACAACACCAGCTTTGGCAAACTGAGAAGCGTCCATCTAGAGACCATGGTTTAGGGCTAATAGCCTCTATGGTCTCTAGGTGGACGCTTCTCAGTTTGCCAAAGCTGGTTTTGTGGCTTTGTCATCGACCCGAGGCCGCTAGTTGCGGCGACGGTCAATAGATGGCGTCAGGTTTTGACGTTTATTTTGACGGGAGAGGCGCCCTATGCTTCTGTGGATCAATTTCCTGCCGGCAAATTTTCCATCTATATTTTTATATATATAATCCCACAAATAGTTGTAATGTGTGTGTGTGATTTTTCCCTGTATAAATATCTTTTAAAATTATTATTCCATTACCTTCTATTCTCATAACGCATCGTTTTATATTAATGAATCAATCACAGCAACCTCTTTTATATTCGATCAAAAGCTAACTATATTCCATGGTTTCGGGCAATAGCTTTCATACATACAGGGGGAGCTTCGATTCTCTAACACCTTGCATGAGAAGTAATGAAATCGGCCATAAAATGTTATTTTAGTTGGTTTTTTATTATTATCCTTATTACACGGGGTACAGGCCATGATAATTATGGTGGGTAGTTAGCGACTGCTTTTACTGTAAGTGCACTACATGTCTACAAATGTGAAAAGCAATATACAGTAATCCCTCGTTAAGACGAACTCAACGGGAGAACGAAATACCCTTTTCGTCTTAAAAGAATATATACCGAATTCGTATAAACCGAATTCGTATTAGACGAATTGAATTCGTGGTATCCGGGGGTTGTACTTATGTACTACTGATGAGTAAGAAAACTACATTTCTGAGGAATAACGAATAAATTTATTTGAAAACAATATTAATGAAAATATTTTATAATTTTAAGGAACAACAATTATGTATATGTATGTACATAAAGTATTTTATTTTAAAAGACAATATGGATAATATAATCACAATGTAAGGCAATAACATGAGAATATAAGTTTATTTTAAAACACAAATAAAAAAGAACAACAAAAGAAACAACTTACATAATATACTTGGTACATACAATGTTTATGTGTATGCAGCATATGCATAGAGTATCCTATATCTGGGTTTTCTCTGCAGGCTTCAGAAAGTCTGTTATAGTTTTTTGGTGGTATTTGATTGGGCACTGTTTCAGACACTCCCTTCTTATTTTATCCAGGTCATCTTCAAAATGAACATCAATATCCGCAGAGGTTTTGGACAGCTTCTGGAGGGTTTCGAGGGCCGCGATTACTTCCCCTCTAGTAGGCATCATTATCTCTTCTTTCACCTCATCGTCTTCTGTTTCTTCTTCTTCTTTCTTCTTTTCTTCTAATTCGGGTGAACCGCAAATTTCCAACCCTTCATCCAGGGCAACATACTCCAGGAAAGTCAAAGTCTCAGCTGGGTTTGTAGCTGAAAGGAGTTTGGTCCATTCTTCAGGCTCATCAAGCATTGCTTCTGGAAGTGAAAATGAATCAGCTGTTTTTTCCACACCCAATGAGACACTTATTTCTTTAGCCTTTTCTTTGACAAGTGCGCCGGATACAGGAATATTATTTTGTCTACTTTTTTTAAACCATTTTAAAAGCTCATCTTCCACGTCTTGATGGGATGCTTTTCGAAGTCGTTTTGAAGAGCTCGAAGACCCTGAGGCAACAGCCGCATCTATTTTTTCTTTGTTTTTTAGAATGGTTGATAATGTGGATTTCGCAATTTGAAAATTTTCGGCAATTTGCGACTTAGATAACACTCCACGTGCAACTTCGTCCAAAATTTTCCTTTTTAAGGCAAGATCAATGGCGCTTTTTTTTCGCGGTTTAGATGACATGTTTATGTAGGTTTTTTTTTTTTATGGAAGCTCAAACAATTCACACTTCGATTATTTAGAATTTAATAATTTTTATTTCAAGCGCATTATTTTATAATACAATCAATTAGAGAGAGAGAAAATATGGTTTTATGGGCTACTAACCAAAAGTTATTATTTTTGAGCCCAAGCGCGATGTCAGGTGGCAAGGGACCCTAGGATCTGGCGGCAGATGTGTCGCAGGGGTAATGGAAACGTTGGGCAAGCAGGGGAACAGCGCCAAGGTGCAGTGAGGCAGGAGCATTGAATTGGCCAGGAATCCAATAGAAGTGGAGAATTGGAGGCAGAAGGTCCTTGAAGCCTAGAACTTGAGGGCCCTAGACTTCAGGATGGGGCAGCTTGAGGCTCTCGCCTCGTGCTTGTCAGGAAGGCCCTTTGAGCAGCAGTTGGCACATTTGGAGGTGCGCTGGTCAGCAATGGATGGGCAGGCGCGGCCTTCATGGCCGTCTTGACCGCAGTGGAAGCACTTAGGAGCTCTGGAGCATTGGGCAGAGTTATGGCCGAAGCCACAACAGCGGAAGCAGACGCGGATGGACTCCTCGAAGTTGAGAATTACTCAATCAACCACGATTCTCCCGCGAACGCCCAGGGCTCTAACGGTCTTAAGATCCACCTCGATGAAGGCGGTGCAGGTCCCGCTTCTGGGTGCAGAACGGTGCGCCACGCGCACCACCTTGTCCCCAGGAAGTTTTCTAACAGCAGCGGTTTCCAGGAAGGTCTCCTCAATTGTGGAGTTGGATGTCTCCTCATCCACTTTGAAGAGGCAGATCCGTGGCAGGATCTCCTTCTGCTGGCGGCCCTTCATTCCATTCAACTTGCTGGCCAGGGATACAATCAATTAGTCGGTTATAAAAAAAGATATAACAAATAGAAATAAGTCCTTTTTCTTCTGAGAGCTCGATTTACACAGATTATTATTAACAGAATATATTTTTATTATTTATATTATATTTAATATTTTGAAAATATATGTTTTGTATAAAAATAAGAATAATATAATATTCTGTGAAATTCCGTGAAAGCGTGCGCTCCTTGGCTGCTGGCTGGCAGGGGTCACCATGGCCCCTACATTTATCAGTCGAGAAAAACAGCAATACTGGCATAATAGAGTCGAAATTTTCCACTGATTGAGTACATGGAACGACCCCAAGGGAATGGTTTCATAGAAAATAAGTCATCATAACAAACAAAGGACGAATGTTTACACAAAAGACAAAGAGAGCCAATACTTGATATCAACGGCGTTTTTGTTGTTTTAATAGTTTATTGTTTTACTTATAACTCGCCTTTAAAAACATATTAGAATTCGTTTTAACCGATTGATTAGTTCTGCTGGGGGCTAAATTTAATTCGTATTTCGTCATAACCGAATATTTCGTCTTAACCGGCAAAATCTCTTTGGAAAGCATTGAAATTTAACGGGGGAAAAGAAACGGTTCGCGCAAACCGAGAGTTCGTATAATCCGAGTTCGTGATAACGAGGGATTACTGTAGTTAGTGAAATAGTAAAGCCGATCTTAAGCCAACAAAGAAGTATAGGAGGAAGGTATTATGTACTTCGACATACCTTTCTGGTAGCTGATTTCACAACATAGGATGTCACGAAATGATAACCGCCCTTCTACTGTTGAGGGACAAACTCGGCTTTTGTCTGAATTTTCCAAAATTGTGTCTTATTTTCTGAACTAATGCTCCAAATGTTTTGAGCTTAAAAAATCAAATGAAAACATTATTCAATACATTTAAATGATGAATATTTATCGTAAAGATAGAGGCTCCCTAGCCTGGTCAGTAAATCTTTTTATTATCTCGACGTTTCGATAAAAATATTTTTTCCTCGTCAGGAGCGAACAAAAATTAAAACATTTGGTAAAGCGTTAAAAATTATTCTAAGGCTGCGAAGGCGTTCTCACGCGATATTTACTGGCCGAAGTATCTTTAATTTGAAGAACTGATGAATATTTATATTTTAATTGAAAGAGGAAAATACCTTTTTTGGCACAAATACTACATTATTTTACAATGGATCGTTGGGCCTGTTAGAAACCACACATTTGCTAACCAACCATGTTGCTGAGGCCATTGATTGCCGGCGTCAAGTCTGCTGACTGAAGAAAAGCTCTGACGCCGCATCTTCTAATGAGCCTTTTGAAAGTTACATCTCTTTGAGGACAATACCTAGAACGTCATCTCTCTGGACGGTTTGGAAAATTCGGTTAAAACTTTAATTAATTTATATTCTGAAAAGAATACAACAGTTTTCTGAAATAAAAAAAAGGACAGAAAATAACTTGTTATAAAATATATTTACAATTTTTCTAATAGTGAATTGTTCAAATTAAAACTCTATACATATCAGACTCGTTGAAATATATGTTTCTGTATTTACTTCAAACACCGAACCAAGAAAAAAACTTACATAGAATGATCACTATGCAAGAATGAAGCGTTAATACATAAATTGATCGTAGCAAAAGATTAAAAGGCAACGCTGCAATATTTTGAAAGATAATAAATATTTGTCATCTACACAAGTGTATGTATATTACATAAAAGATTTTCTGCTGATTTTGGAATTAGATATATAGAATTATTACTTGACGAGGCTGATTATATTTTGGATACATGAGTATTTTATGATTCGTTTTGCAGTCGTGATATTTAAACAGAGCAATTTGTTCTAAAAATGATAATTTTTAAATTAAATATTTTTTATATAACACATACATATATCCTTTTCCTTTATATACAGGGTGATCCAAAAGTCCCGCACAACTTTAAAAATTAATAACTCCGCGAATATTCGCGCTAGAGCAATGCGGTAAACACCATTGTGTTCAGGATGCAATGGGATTTTTTATGGCAAATAATGTAAAATTCGAAATTGATTTTAGTTACAATTTTATTCGCCAGATGGCGCTCTACCAGAATCAGAGATTCAGCGGCCAAATTGTTTGATAAATTGAAAAATATAACTGATCGACACGTATTTTTCCTTTTAGAATACCAGGAAAGAACCCTAATAATATCAAATAACAAATTAATAAAACACCACTTCGCCAAAAGTATGAAGAATTGGTTAACGATTTTCAAATACAATCAGAGATATGTAAAATAGGTAAATGCAAATTAAAACATGTAGCAAAAAGAAAATTGATATTTTAGATACGGTTTGTTTCCGAAGATAATAAATTTCTAATATTTTTAATTCAACTCTCACTCAGTTTCGATTATATTTATTTTAATTCATTTGAAAAAATATGTATCTATCTCTGATAATTTATTTTACTCTGGAATGCCGTTGTTGTTGTCGTGTCCAATAAAAAGCCTCAGATGTACCATGCATCTCCATCACATCAGCAGCAATGTCCACTATCTTGGGTGTGTAAAGCTGCTGCTCTGGGTCTATGTCAAATTTCTGCAAGGCTGCGGCCATTGCTGGACATGAGAATATGTGGGTAGGTGTAAGTTCCACACCAGGACAATTGTTGCATGCCCTATAGGTTCTTGTGCCATCTGGATGTATTGTCATTCCTTTATAGTGTTTTGTTCTAAGTCTTGTCATAGTTTTTGTCATTTTTCTCTCAGAGTTTATTTCGCATTTTGATCTTTTCTTATTTTTTTTTTTTAATTATCTTGTATTCTGACAAAGAATCAGCGTCAAATAATGACATTTGTTCTTTCCTTTGGCTCAACTTTCTGGCTTCCTTTGCCAATTCAAATGCCATTTCATTACCCCCGATCCCAGCATGGGCAGGGATCCAATGTAGAATGCAGTTATTCTCCAATGGTTCCAGTTGGGTAAGTAACGAGTGTATTTTCTGTGTGATTTTAGTATTGCCCTTCTGAATTGCTTGTAGAGCGGATATGGAGTCGCTGTATATTAAAATTCCTTCTGCTTGATGCAGGGATGGTTGGTTAAGGCATACATCAAGGGCTTTCCAGATAGCTGTCAGTTCACAAGTGAAGTTTGACGAAATCTGTCCTGCTCCTTCTTTGATTTTGATGTTTGTTCCATCTTGCAGTATTATGTTAATTCCGGCCCCTCCATTACTCAGGGTAAGGTCTGAAGATCCATCTGTATATGCTGTTAAAGGGCGTGGCCTAGCATTTTTAATCAATAATTTGTACTATGAGGACATAGCCGTTAATATTCCAAACACATTAGACCTCGAAACCCAAGGTATCAAAGTCTACCTCAATCAAAACAAAGCCATCAACATATACAATATGTATCACCCTCCAAACAATACATTTATTGACGATGGAACAATGGCTCAATTTCTTACAGACAACACTATTATTTTAGGTGACCTTAATGCCAAGCATCAACTATGGGGATGTTCTACGCCAAACCCAAGAGGCAAAATACTATCAAACATATTTGACGACAATGCCTTCATGTGCTTAAATGATGGGAATCCTACCCATCATTCCTACAGCTATAAAACTGCACAAGCCCTTGATATAAGTTTTTACTATCCTGACATTTTCCACAAATGCAAATAGCAAATATTAAAAGGTTTTGAAAGTGATCATTTGCCTAATTTGATAGAAATTAGCACCAAGACCATAACTAGCTCAATTAAGAAAAATTATGGAACTTCAAAAAGGCTATTATGATATCTTTCGAAAACACCATTATTAAAGCAGCCAAAGTTTCAATACCAAGAGGTTATATTAAGAAATGGATTCCAAATTATACACACCAGGCAAAAAATATTCAAACACTTATAAATAAAAGAAATGAACTACAAAAAAGTGCACCCAAAACCAAACAAATTGTAGAACTGAACTGAACATTGTGATTGCAAAAATAAAAAGATTATACGTAAATGTGAAAAGGGAAAAATGGAAACAAACTTGTGAAAACCTGAACCCAAGAAACCCAAATACAAAACTTTGGAATTTGGCAAAACAAATTGGCAGAGTCCAGCCACAAACTGAAAACACAAATATGATTGAGAATACAGATGGTACACCAGCAACTAATGACAAAATTGCTGCCAATCTTTTAGGTAATTCATATCAAATAAGTAGTAAAATCAAGGTTGAAAAAAGGCCCGAAAGATTATTCATGACTGTAAAAATGTCACCAGCACTCATAATATTTTCCATGAGAAAAATCAATATGAAAGAGCTAGCTTATGCATTAGAAAACACTGACCTAAACAAGACTCCTGGGCCAGATGGAATCCATGGCCGAATGATATCAAACTTGGGCAAAATTGGCAAAGAAAGACTTCTTAATATTTTCAATAACTCCTGGAAAACTGGAAAATTGCCTCAAGACTGTAAAAATGCAACAATAATTCCCATTAAAAAACTTGACAAATCTGCTGATGACCCAAAAAACTACCGACCTATCTCCCTCACAAATATTTGCTGCAAATTAATGGAAAAAATTATATTCAGACGACTCACCTACCACCCCGACACAAGAAATCTCTTACCAGAAGAACAATATGGATTTAGGAAAGGACATGGGACAATAGTCCAACTCTTATTTTTCACACAAAAGGTAAAAGATGCACAAACAAAAAGCCAACTAACCACACCATAGCTGCTTTTTAGACCTTACACAAGCTTTTGATAAGGTATGGAAAAACAAGTTAATTACAAAATTATACAAACATTTCAAAATTGATGGAAAAGCTATCACTTGGATAAATGATTCCCTTAAAAATATATACATCAGGGTCAAATATAATGGCACTCTATCTAAAACCTTCAAATTGTACCAAGGATTACCACAAGGATCAGTCCTTAGCCCAACTCTCTTCACCCTATTTATTGCAGGCATAGAAGACAAATTTTCAAATAAAACCAATATTGGACTTTTCGCTGATGACATTATTCTATGGAGCAGCAACACTAACTGGAAAAAAGCTGAAAGAGATTTGAACAAGACTATTCTCCACCTAGAAAAATTTGCTAATAAACATAAATTAGAATTTAACCCCAAAAAATCTGAAACCTGTCTTTTTACTACCGATAAGAAACTATACAAAATAAGACCAAATATTATTCTGAAAGAACAACAATTGCAATATAATAAACATCCTAAATATCTCGGCTACACCCTGGATCCAGAAATTAACTCCATTAAACATATTGAAGGAGTTGTTAGAAAAGGAAGAGACCGACTAAAAATCTTGAAATATATTTCAGGAAGAGTGGAAAAATATTATTTAGCTGAAAAAATATCTACATGCGAACCACTAACAAAATGTTATTTTTAATGCCACTTTAAACGAACCCACCAACAAACAATACCAAAATCCAGAATACTTAAAACAATTATCATTAGAAATAATTAATAAAATTCCTAAAAATGCAATAACTATCTATACCGATGGTAGCTGAGACGAGTTGGGACACACTGGCAGTGGCTGTCTCATCAAAACTACAAATGGCAATGAGAAAATGAACAGAAGAAACCCAGATTTTTGCTCAATCTTCAGATCAGAACTTATAGCCATCTATGAAGTCTTAAAATCCATCAGAAATACTAAACATCACGATATATGGATTCTTACTCATAGTAGAAGTGCCATACAACACTTGAGTCACACAGGGGAACTTAGAGACAAAGTAAGCAGGAACATAATTGGTTATCTCCAAAAACTCTCAATACCTCAAAAATTCACCTTCAATGGATACCCTTACATGTTAGCATTGAAGGCAATGAAGCTGCTGATGCGCTAGCGAAAAAAGGCACAAAAGAACCCTTGCTACAGAAAAATAAACTTACTTTTAAAGAAATAGAAACAGTAGCCAAAATAAACAAGAACTGGAGGATCCCACCTAAGCACAGTTGGTACACCCTAGAAGCAGATGGCCACCCAGACCTTTCAGTCCACAAGCCGGCATGCGAAGCATGCCCTTCGCTGCTATTCTGTTCAACTCATAAGCCAAGTAACGATATCCAAGCTAGTGCTTGGACATTGTACCTGGAAACACCACCTCCCAGACAACGTGTCTGGAAGGATTTCTATACCGGTGGCCTTTAATCACAGCAAAATAGGAAAATATCTACTGTGTCCAGCAGGGACCGCGGGGAGGCAGCCCCCGGTCGACTCTGTTCACTCACAGCTGAGGAAAAGCTCAGCTGCCACGTCGTGGGCTTTCTCAAGAAGCTTGCTGTGATTTCTCAGCAGCTTACTCTCGATCGCGCCCCTCGCCCTCCTTCTCTCTTCCTGCACACCCACTACCCTTGGGCAATCCAAGACGTAGTGGCGTGCATTCACATCCCTTTCTCCATAGACGCAATCAGGGTTTCTCTTAATTTTAAATCTGTGGAGACTTGGGGAAGAGAGCCCATGTCCCGAACTACCCTAATGAGTTTGTGAGACATTACCTTACAGAGGTACTTGGGTGTTGTTACCCCATTGAATACCTCTCTCCCCTTCACACTGTTCCTCCATCTGTCCAACCATAAGTCCTGGACGTGACCCCTGATCCTCCTATAAACTTCTTTCTTGGTCACTGGGGTCCTCAGTGATCTACCTCTAAAGCATCCTGCCTTAGCGATCCTGTCTGCGAACTCATTACCTTCGATGAGGCTGTGTCTCCTAAACCAAGGGAGCTCCGGAGCCCGCGTCATCATCTCCAGCTCCTGGATTATTTGATGCGCGAGTTGCCCTTTCTCCAGATTGATAACGACGAGGGCCGACATACAATCTGAATAGAGGCGGTCCGGGCTGAAGTTCTTCTCGGCACACACTCTGAGGGCTACCCTGATCGCAACCAGCTCGGCTGAAAAGACCAATTCGTCCACTCTGAGTGTTAAACTTTCTTGGAAGATCAGCTCTCCATTAAAGAATATCACTACCCCAGCTCCAGTATTGGTTCCAGACTTACTACCATCAGTGAAAACCTCCGTGCCAATCCCTGTCGGCCCTCTAGGACTCCAATTCCACTTTGGCAACCACTGCGGAGGCTTCCTTGTGTCCCTCTTCGATTCCAGGGCCCCCGCTTAAAGTCCCAGGGCATCTTCCCTTTTCTCCCAGATCTTCTGTCTGATGGTCTCCTCCTCTAGTTTCAATCCCAGGGGAATAAGCCCAGCGAGGATCAAAAAGGCCTCACTGCTGGTAGTGCGATATCCCCCTATGATTCTGAGTGCCGCTGTCCTCTGCACTCTCTCTAGAGTTGTTGCCACCTTCTGATCCCTGTTTCGGCGCTACCAAGCCCCGAAAGCATATAGCAAGATTGGCTCGACACAGGAGAGGCAGAGGTTCCTAAAAATAGTACCCTCCTTCTCTCCCCCCCCCCCCCCCCGTTGAGGGCCAACCAGTACAGCCCTGCACAACGCCTCTCTGCCTCTCGCCACCATCTCCTCCGCCTGGTATTGCCAACCCATCTTGTCATCAATGACCACCCCCAGGATGGTCATCCTATTGACCAACGCTACCCTCCGTCCTTCCATCCGGATAGCCGGCTTGTGTTTCCTTTTAGTTCTTATGTCCCTAGGCTTAAAGCTGAGGGCTTTAGTTTTGGAGACATTGAACTTAAGGCCAGAGTCATGGGCCCAGATCGAGAAAATTTGGAGAGAAGTTTCAACACACTTCTCAGCCTTCGCTCTCGAAGCAGTCTCAATGATGAGGAACTGGTCGTCAGCATAGAGAACCAGCCTATCTCCTTCATGGAGCTCCTCCTGGAAAACGGTGTTTACCAGGATATTCCACAGAATAGGTCCGCAGCAAGAGCCCTGGGGGCAACCCCTAGCACAGTTTCTTTCCAACTTCCGCCCACCAAATCTGAGGCTAATCCGTCTATCCCTCAGGAAGTCACGAATCAAGCTGCACAAATTATCAGGACAACCCATGTCCATCAAATTTCTCATCAACTTGTTCCAGCTCATGGAGTTGAACGCGCCATCAATGTCCAGGGCCACGAAAAGAACCCAAGCACCCTTATTTAAGCCCATCTCAACCCCCTCTAACACCTCGTTCAGAGCTGTGGTTGTGGACTTCCCTTCCCTAAAACCATGTTGGAAAGAGGAAAGGAGCTCATTACTCTCTAGCCAGTGCTTCAGTCGCTGAGCTAGTAGGCTATCCAGGACCTTACCTAGACACACTAATAAAGAAAGCGGACGATAATCATTAGGAGAATTACCCTTTCTACCAGACTTTTCGAGAAGCACTACTCGGGCAACCTTACATGCCTCAGGAAATGTACCAGTGTCCAGGCACTTATTGAATAACCTGGAAAGAAGCGATGGGTGCATCCTTACCAGGGCTTTCACGACCGTGTTACCGATCCCTTCGGGACCAGAAGATTTCCTTTTCCCGAACTTGAAAGCCGTCAGTTTCACCTCATTCTCAGAAAAGGGCGGATCCACCAAACCACAAGTGGCCAGAGAGATCTCGTCCTCTGGTTCCTCGTTTCCGAAGTGCCGATCCAAGTTGTTTTTATTTTGTCTTCTGCTTTCGAGCGAGTAGGTCTAGAACACATTCTCTCTGAATTTTCTCATTGTTGGTGGATGAAACAGCACCAGTGATTATTTTGGCCGCTTTTGCTTGAACACTGTCTAGTCTTACTTTTAGTGATGAGCTTGAGGGAGCCCAGACCGGTGTTGCATATTCCATTATCTGTCTTATTAAGGTGGTATATGTTGTTCTGAGAATTCTGGGTTTTGCTCCCCAATTTGTTCCACATAGCCTTCTCAGAATGTTTAGTTTTCTGATAGCTCTATTTGAGGTGCTAATTAGGTGCTATGAAAATTAAAATTCCTCATAAATAATAATTAAAATAATTTTGTTGACATTTTGTCAATACATACACAGTCTGCACTATTAAAAAAAGATAATATGCATTATATACACTATGTACAATGAATATTGCGCCTCTGCCAGCGCTGCAGAGTTTGGTGGAGAATCGCCAGTGGGTCTCCAGCGACACCACGCATTTTGCGATCTACGATGAATACGTAGATCGCGTACTTCGCCGCTTAGGAGATGGTGATGGCGTGGTCCTCGAGACCAACTGGAAAGATCCAGGACTGCAGTATCACACCTAGGTATTATGGATTTCTAATTATATCAATTATTTGTTTGTTTATGCTTATTTTGTGGTTATATTTATGCCTTTTTCCCTGGAAGTGGAGAAGACGCATAGGTTTGGTTTTATTGGGTTTATGGTCATTTGGAGTTCCATTGCCCACTTCTCCAGTCCTCTCATTGATGTCTTCAGTATCTTTTACGATTTTTCTATGCTGCTACTTGTGTGCCATATGGCTTTATCATCTGCATAACAGGCAACCTTTGTGTCTTCAGTGAGGTAAGGATGTATGTCGTTAATATATAGCAGATAGAGTAGAGGACTGAGCACAGATCCCTGAGGTACACCAGCCCATGTTCTTCCTTCCTTGGAAAATTCTCCATTGACCCGAACCTTTAACCTTCTTCCCCTTAAGAAGTCTGCAATCCAGATTAAGGTTTTTCCTCTTACTCCGATGTTGTGCAGCTTTTCACGTAATTTCTCCCTCCACACTCGATCAAAAGCTGAGGTCATATCAAGGAATATAGCCGTGGTCTTCTTTGGCGGTTTTTCCCGGAAAGAATCTATTATTGATTGACAGAAGTAGAACAGTTGATCAGTTGTACAGTGCTGGGATCTATAGGCCGTTTGGTAGAGGTTTATTTTATTATTTTTTTTGTGAGCCAGACTATGAGCCTAGAGTGGATAATTCGTTCTGGTATTTTACAAAGTATGCTGGCGAGAGCAATTGGCCGATAGTTCTTGTATTCCTTGGCATCTTTGTTTGGCTTCAGTATTGGCACTATAATTGATATCTTCCAATTCTTTGGTAGTTTACCAGTTTGCCATGAAATGTTCAGTATTCGTAGGAGTTGATTATTAGCTTTGACTTCAAAGTGTTTAATCATTTGACCAAAGATTAGATTATCTCTTGGTGACCTCTTGGATTTTTTTATTGATGAGTTTAGCTCATTCAGTGTGAAGTCTCTCGAGAAAATATTTGTTGATGGAAGTTTCTTGCTTGTTTAACTAACTGGTTTATATTATTTTTAGAGTCCTGTCTTCATTCGTATAGTTGAGTATGGAAGTGCTTGAAAGATATTCAGCAATTATGTCAGCCATCTGTTTGTTCTCGTTCTCGCTGTTCTATTCATATCGGTTAGAGTATTGGAGGATTGGTGTTGGTTTTGATTGTTCTCTAACACTCTAATTATATTCCAGTGTTGGCTGTCCTTTCTTGGATCCATTTTTTTTCGCAGAATTCTGCCATTTTTCTTGTTTGAATATCCAAATTTCTTGTTATATTTTGTGAATAATTTCAATGAGTTCCTTTCTATTTTATTTGTTTTAAGAAGTCCATTGATAATGTCTCTCTCTCTGAAATCATTGCCTCGATGTTGTGGTCCTTCCAGTAAGGTATCCACAGGTCTTTACGTCTACCTCTAGTTATCGATGCTCTTTTGCAGCTTTTTAAATGTTCGAAGAGAATTTTTCCAAGCTTTTGTCAAGCGTTCTGTAATTCAATTTTTCGTTGCACAGTTCTTCAAGCTTTTCTGTGATTTTTTTTCAAGTCGGCTTTCCTAAAGTTTCATGTTCTTTTATTCTAATGGATATTCTCAATTTTGAAGTTTAGGGTTGTTAAAATTGGTCTGTGGTCACTGATTGCACCTCTCAGGATTTTCCATTGTGTTGTGGGTGCGATGTTGTAATTTATCGCTGTGATGTCTATTGCGGATTCTGTGCCTGTGGACTTAGATAGATAGGTGTTCTCTCCGTTATTTAACGGTGTAAGGTCGAGGTCGGTTAGCACGTCCTCAACCTACTGACTTTTGTTATCCTGGACAGATGATCCCCGAATTGAACTTTTGGCGTTAAATTCGCCGAAGTATGATTGTGATATCCGAAGACGCTTCACTTAATGTCTCTATTGTGTGTGCCCATACAAAATGCAAAGATTTTACGAGCTGAAAGTTGGCGATTTTGAGATGCGTCAAGAATTCGCTGCATGGGTTTTCCGGCAAATTGATATTGATGAAAACTGGCTGTCGAATGTTCTGTGGACAGATGATGCTCACTTTTCTCTAAACGGAGAATTTAACATTCAAAACAGCCGCATTTGGGCAACAGAAAACCCTAGGATTTTCACAGAGATGCCACTTTACCAGCCTAGAGTTACAGTTTTGTGTGGGTTCACTTCTTTTATTATTGGGTCATTTTTCTTTGAAAAATCAATGGAAGAACTTTTAAACCCGTTTTTGTAACTGGTGAACGTTATGAGAAAAGTGTATTCCCATATTGCAGGGTAAAAGCACTAAGCGAAATAACATTCATGAAAGATGGAGGACCTCCTCATATCTCCCGAGGTGCCAAACAATTGCTGAAGGATACGTTCGGTGAAAATCGTGTGATAGGTCGCCACTTTATATACCAGTGGCCTCCAAGATCAACAGACTTGACGCCTTGCGAATTTTGTTTATGGGGATACATTAAATCGTGTGTTTATCGATGCTGGCCTACCACATTGGCCATGTTGAAGGCTTCTATCAGATGGCCCGCTTTATCAATTTAACAGATATGTTATTTAATGCTGTCCATTCTGTCATTTATCGTCTGCAGGCGGTGATTGAGAATGAAGGGTGCCACATTGAGCAAGGTTTGTGACCTAATACAAGACAGTAGGCAGTTACCTCATGTGTTGTATAAGCCGCCATGTATTATATTATCTACCAATATTTTGCAGCATTTGTGTTGGGATATGGGGATAATAAATGCTGTCCTCACATCTTGACTCTTTTTTTTTTGTGAACAGTAATATTTTGTTTGTCATTTGCTCACATATTATGTCGTGCAAACCAGAGTGTTATAACTTCTCGAATAACACTGGTACACACAATTTTACCCCTTATGTTTAGTTTTTCGCTTTTCGCTCATTAGAAGAAATACATAGATAATAGATAATAGATAACATAGAAATACATACATAAGAAATACATGTAGCATAAGGAATATTTTCTGTACACCAATAACTTTAGAAATTTTGTGAAAAAAAAAATAGTACAAAATGATTTTACTACCACGTTTTTCAACGCAAAAGGTCGATTTAAAATTTATTTTTATTTGAGGGGACACATTTTTAAAATCGTGTACAGTATAATAAACAATGATAACATTTGACAAGCCCATAGGATATTTGGAATAAAGTACGACAAATATATTTTGTCACTCCCCTCTATATTTCATTTGTTGGATCATGACAAATATCCCGTTAAATAGTCAAGGGTCGCCAATCAGTCAAGAAACTACACATTTCTTATAGCAAGAAATCCTATTAATAGTGCCATCATAATTTTTGGTACTATATTAACATTTCAAAAATGCGTTTATTGATATCAGCAGTGTTTTTCAAACATTCAATCTATTTCACAAAACCTCATATAAAAATAAATATTTTGCTACATGTTTTAATTTGCATTTACCTATTTTACATATCTCTGATTGTATTTAAAATCGTTAAACAATTCTTCATACTTTTGGCGAAGTGGTGTTTTATTAATTTGTTATTTTATGTTATTAGGGTTCTTTCCTGGTATTCAAAAAGGAAAAATACGTGTCGATCAGTTATATTTTTCAATTTATCAAACAATTTGGCCGCTGAATCTCTGATTCTGGTAGAGCGCCATCTGGCGAATAAAATTGTAACTAAAATCAATTTCGAATTTTTCATTATTTGCCATAAAAAATCCCATTGCATCCTGAATACAATGGTGTTTACCGCATTGCTCTAGCGCAAATATTCGCGGAGTTATTAATTTTTAAAATAGTGCGGGACTTTTGGATCACCCTGTATATAAAAATGAAAACCAAAATCGATGCTTGTTATCGCGTTGCGCAAAATCTACATAATCAATCATTATGAAATTTCGCATGTAGGTAGCTGAAGATTTCGTTTAACATATAGGCTATTCAAAAATCTAAAAAGTTTAATGTGCTTTAAAAAAAAATAAAACCAAAAAGCGTTAGTTCCAGCCTTTTACCGCTTGGCGCCGCACTGGTCGCGACGATAAATGAATTTGATTGGTTAATAATTTTACACGTAGTTTGTTTACACGATGAATGCTTTTTAAAGGTAAGATTATCCAATCGCCGTGAAACTTTAGGAAGTTATTTATTATACTACTGGGAAGGTTTCTGGTTTGAATGTGTGCTGAGAAGATGTAAGAAAACATCTACCTATGTTTCCCCACGTGACGCAGCGGAGCGTGACCTCGGCTGCACGGGTGAGTTAGTTGTTGTTTGGCTCTCTGTGCAGTTGGACATTAAAACATGGTGGCAGCGATAACTGGATAAAATACGAACCCGTATATTGCAAAATATCGATTTTTGTGTACCTTGGAAGATAATTCAACATGGCTCAGATTCAACCTCCAGAAACTTTCGACTTCTCGACTCCCAACGAATGGCCCAAATGGAGGAAGAGATTCGAACGATACCTCGTGGTCAGTGGAATGAAGAAGAAAGAGGAGGCGGACAAGATCGATTTGTTCATGTACTTGATGGGTGACCGCGCGGATGATATATTCAGGACATTCAAGTTCGAAAAGGAGGAAGAGGCAACGAAAATTGACTCCGTCCTCAAGGCGTTCGACAGCCACTTCTGTGTCAGAAAGAATATTATCTACGAACGTGCGAAATTTAATTCAAGAATCCAAGAGGATCGGGAGCCAGTGGACGAATTCATCACTTCATTGTACAAATTGGCTGATAGTTGCGAATTTGAGGGTCTTCATGAGCAGTTGATCCGTGACCGAATTGTGGTTGGAGTGAGGGACAAAGCTTTATCTGAAAGAATGCAGTTGGACAGCGAACTGACTTTGGAAAAGGCGGTGAAAATGGTTCGACAGCAGGAAGCCGTTCGACAGCAGCAAGTCGACCTGCAGCGTCCCTTAACAAGCCAAAAGGTCAATCAGGTGAAGTTCAACTCGAAGAAACAATCACCGAAACAACAACAGCAGCCTTCGAGGAAGAAGGAGAAGTCAGCCAAAACAAGATCACGATGTCCAAAATGCGGAGGTTTCACCAACAGGGAAGGACAGGCTTGCCGTGCTGAAGGACAGAAATGTAACCTGTGTTCAAAAACAGGCCATTTTGCAAATTGCTGTCCAGATAAGCAGGCGAAGACTGCGGAAGTCAAAGCTGTTTCTGAACTTGATAAAGAAATTGGTTTTCTCCTGGAGGTCTCAGCTGTGGAGGATTCATCTAATCTCAATGATGATGAAGGCGAGTGCAGGAGGCGATGGACAGCAGAAATCCAAGTGAACGGGAAAAAGGTGAAGTTCAAGCTCGACTCCCAGGCGGATGTCACATGTGTTCCTCTGTGTCTCTTCAAGAAGATAATGGGACAGCAACGACTAGTGAAAAGTGATATCAACCTTAGAGCTGCTGAATTCTCCGAACTTCAGACTGTGGGTATGTTTATATCAACGCTGCGAAATGGCAATTATGAAATCAAGGAGAAGATTTATGTCATTCGTCGTTTGAGTGAACCTCTTCTGAGTCGCCGGGCATGTGAGCTCTTGAACCTGGCGAGGCGGATTGAAGTGGTTGCGACGAGAATTAACCCGATCAAGGAATTCCCTGAAGTATTTGAAGGACTGGGACAGATCGGAAACCCTTACGAAATCAAATTGAAACCTGGAGCAAAACCTTATGCTGTGCATACTCCTCGACGGGTACCAATACCTTTGATGGAAAAGCTCAAGACAAGATTGGAAGAGCTCGAGAGGGCGGGAATCATAGCACAAGTTAACATTGCGACTGAATGGTGTGCACCGACTGTGATTGCTGGTAAACCGAATGGCGACATACGACTCTGTGTGGATCTCTCAAGGCTGAACGAACATGTACAGCGCGAAGTGCATCCCATGCCAGTGGTGGAGCACATGCTGGGGCAACTGGGGGAAGCAAGATTCTTTTCGAAACTGGACGCGAACAGTGGCTTTCACCAGATTCCGTTGAGCCCGGACTGCCAGCATTTAACGACCTTCATCACTCCTTTTGGGAGATATAAATACTGCAGGATGCCATTTGGAATCTCACTCGCCCCAGAGTATTTTCAGAGAGTTATGTCAATAATCTTGCAAGGCATGGACGGTGTAATGTGTTACCTGGACGATATCCTGATATTTGCCTCCGACTCCAAGACTCACGATCGAATTCTTCGTTTAGTGCTCCGAAAACTGAAAGAGGCGAAAGTTACACTAAACAAGGCCAAGTGTGTATTCGGCGTGCCAAGAATTAATTTTCTTGGGCACATACTGGATGAAGACGGTATCCGACCAGATCCAGCGAAAATCGAAGCAGTGGCGAAGATGCCTGCTCCGACCGATGTTCATGGCGTAAGAAGATTTCTTGGCATGGTGAACCATCTGGGACGCTTTGTGGAAAATTTATCTGAAATTGTGGCACCACTGAACCAGTTGCTGGTGAAAGGTCAAGACTTCGTTTGGGATTGCAGCCAGGAGCGAGCATTCCGAAAGTTGAAAGAATTGCTCACGACTCAACCCATCTTGGCAGCATACGACGTCAGGAAACCAACTATGGTGTCATCCGACGCATCTTCATACGGCTTGGGAGCGGTACTGAAGCAAGAAGGTAAGAATGGAATCTGGCGACCTGTTGCTTATTCTTCTAGAACTATGACACCTACCGAAAAACGATATGCTCAGATCGAGAAAGAGGCTCTCGCAATTACATGGGCCTGCGAACGTTTTCAAGATTTCCTGCTTGGAAAGCGTTTCCGAATTGAGACCGACCATAAGCCTCTCATTCCTCTATTTTCGACGAAAGAATTGAGTTCTCTGACCCCAAGACTGCAACGTTTCCGAATGCGTATGATGAGGTTTGGATTCGAAATAGTGCATATCCCTGGAAAGGAGCTGCTCGACGCCGATGCATTATCCAGACAACCACTTCTTACAACCGAGGGAGGTGAAAACGAACGGCAAACCTCAGCGCATATAAATGCAGTTCTCTCGAGTATAACCGACAAAGACGAGATGTTGACGAAGATTTTTGAAGCTCAACAAGAAGATACGACCCTGAAAGCAGTAGTCAACTACCTTGAGAAAGGCTGGCCAGATAAGAAGAAAATGTCACAGGCTCTGCTCTCTTATTGGCATGTCAAGGATGAACTCGGCGTTCAAAATGGACTACTGATGCGTAGCTGTCGTCTTGTTATTCCAGCAAGTATGAAACTGGAGATCCTAGATAAGTTGCACGCTGGGCACTTCGGGATTACAAAAACAAGACTTCGCGCACGTGAGACGGTATGGTGGCCTGGAATTTCGGAAGAGATCGCGGAAACAGTCAGAAAGTGCAGTGTCTGTATACAGGAAGCCGTCTCAAAACATGAACCTTTGATACCAACCAACTTTCCTACACGACCGTGGCAAAAGATTGGAATGGATTTGTTCAAGTTCGAGAATAAGTGGTATCTAGTCGTAATTGACTATTATTCTCGATATCCTGAAATGGTTCAGCTGGATCGGCTCACAGCCAGTGTGGTGGTGCGTAGTTGCAAATCCATATTTGCCCGACATGGAGTACCAGAAACTGTTGTAAGCGATAATGGGACGCAATTTGGAGCTGCTCGTGAGTTTGCAAATTTCGCAAGGCAGTACGGATTCACACATGTCACTTCAAGTCCTCGATTCCCGCAGAGCAATGGGATGGCAGAAGCAGGTGTGAAAATTGCTAAGTTGATCCTCAAGAAAAATCAAGACCCATCGCTTGGACTCCTGGAGTATCGATCGACCCCTTTGGAGAACGGTTACAGCCCTGCTGAGCTTCTCATGGGACGTAAACTCCGAACGACCTTGCCAATTGCACCAGAGAATCTTAATCCAAAGTTGGTGGACTCTCAGGCCCTGAAAAGAAAGGAGGGGAGAAGGAGAAAGGATATGAAATCCAGATATGATCGACGCTGCGGAGCTACGGACATGGAGGAGCTATCCGAAGGTGACACTGTTTGGATTACAGATATGCGAACCTGGGGGATTGTAAAGAAGAAAGCATCGACACCAAGGTCGTATATGGTTGATACTCCAGTTGGGACTTTACGTCGAAACAGGTTCCATCTACGAAAAGGAGTTACAGTGCAATATCCAGCCGACCCATCGACGCCGACCTTTTCGGGGGAGGAACTGGTTGAAAATGAAAACACCCCAGTTGTGGATTATCCCTCTAACGACTCAGAAGACGGCCAGATAAGAACCCGGAGTGGACGAATTGTTAAACCTGTGGATCGCCTTCATTATTAATTATATTATGCATTTAAAGTTTGTAATGTATATATATATATTTCAAGTCTTAAAAAGGGGGATGTGCTGAGAAGATGTAAGAAAACATCTACCTATGTTTCCCCACGTGACGCAGCGGAGCGTGACCTCGGCTGCACGGGTGAGTCAGTTGTTGTTTGGCTCTCTGTATAGATGGACATTAAAACAGAATGAATTTGATTTGAAATAAATATTCGTTGCAATTTTATTTGAAAATTTACTACTTTCATTCGCAAGCAGCGCCTCTCGCGGCATCTGGTAAAATTGCATTTATAAATTGTAAAAATGCTAAAATGTGTTCCAAGTATACTAAATTTAATATGAGAATTTAGCAATATAATATTCCAATGACGTTGTAAAAAGAAACTTGGCATTTCAATATTAATATATATTTAAAGAAAATATTGACACGTTTTTGTGTTAAATGTTAAAATGTTGTAATGTTAAAATATATTTTTACATTGATAATTTAATTTGTTGTTGTTTTATAATAATGAAGATAAAAATTACATTGTTGTTGTTTATCGTCGTTTGTTTATATAAAAATATTACATTGTATGTGATGATGATAAAAAAAATGAATTTTAAAATTAATATACATAATTCATTGAGAAAAAAAATAATTAATTAATTATAAAATTCACAAACGTGACAATATCTTATTTGAAATTTAATAAATATATATATTTTTAAAACGTGTTTCAAAAATATATTTAAACGCATATAACAATATTTATATACTTTTATAAATCTATATATAGGTGGATTGGATGTTTTCTAGAATCGTTTTAATAAATGTTCGTTAGGCAAACTTTTACTCGAGTAAAAACCGGGCGAAGCCGGGTACATTCGCTAAATACAGTTATTTAGAAATGTTCGTTTGTGGCAAGATACTATTCCTTCAACTTCAAATTACCGAGTGGACAAATTAATATTGATTTTATTCAACTTATCGAGTATTTTTAAAATGGACCGGGAAAAAAAATTCAAATTATCGAGAGTATAGACAAGTGTAGATTCAGTTGGGATTGGATGTTTGCTAGAATCGTTTTAACAAATGTTCGTTAGGCAAACTTTTATTCGGGTAAAACCGGGCGAAGCCGGGAACATATATATTTATATGTTTGTCAGTTATGCACGCCCTCAATATGTAACTAATCTCGCTACAATTTGAACAGGACAGAGAGTTAAATCTGGAAGAGTTTTTTGTCGCGCTTTAACCAAGAAAAATTATAATTAACCAGGTACTGAGCAACAATATTTTTTTAGTCAGAAATGATGATGACAATATTGCTGTATCATGCTTGATTGCCATAAACAAAATTCTTTAGGGGAATATTCACTAAAGCAGACCACGGGCGAAGCCAGATAATAATTTTTAGAAGGCAAAAACAAAATTCTACCAGCGAAACATCCACTCGAGCATAAGACCCACGGAGCCAGGTCATCTATATAAATAAAATATCGTTTTCGGCCTTTTGGTTAAGATCATGTAGTATATCTCTAGATATTTTTATTTATATATATCTTTTTAAAATCTATTCAGTAAAGAGAGAGGATATGTTTGCTTGAAAAATATATTTCATATATTATATAAATATATGATGTACCGAATATTATAATCATTATTATTATAATATTCTGTGTGTTCCGTAATATTTTTATCGATAATATCCGTTAGGCAAACTTCCACTCGGATAAAACCCGGGCGAAGCCGGGTAGACATCCGCTAGTATATATATATGAAAAAGGGCATCTCCTTATCGTGCAACTGAAAGTTGCTGATGGCTTGCGACATCTATCGGAATAAATATCAACTATTCTTGTTGATTTTTAATTATTCCAGAATTGGCCAAATACCCATTCTTGATTAATCAAGAAAAGCTAACCACGGACGCGTTTCGGGCTGTTGGCCCTCATCAGCGTGGTGCAAGCTGTACCTCAACGAGAGAGAGAAAATATGGTTTCACGGGCTACTAACCAAAAGGTATGATTTTTGAGCCCAAGCGCGATGTCAGGTGGCAAGGGACCCTAGGATCTGGCGGCAGGAGATGTGTCGCAGGGGTAGTGGAAACGTTGGGCAAGCAGGGGAACAGCGCCAAGGTGCAGTGAGGCAGGAACATTGAATTGGCCAGGAATCCAGTAGAAGTGGCAGATGGAATTGGAGGCAGAAGGTCCTTGAAGCCTAGAACTTGAGGGCCCTAGACTTCAGGATGGGGCAGCTTGAGGCTCTCGCCTCGTGCCTCTCGCCTCGTGCTTTTCAGGAAGGCCCTTGGAGCAGCAGTTGGCACATTTGGAGGTGCGTTGGTCAGCAATGGATGGGCAGGCGCGGCCTTCATGGCCGTCTTGAATGCAGTGGAAGCACTTAGGAGCTCTGGAGCATTGGGCAGAGTTGTGGCCGAAGCCACAACAGCGGAAGCAGACGCGGGCGCGGATGGACTCCTCGAAGTTGAGGATTACTCCATCAACCACGATTCTCCCGCGAACGCCCAGGGCTCTAAAGGTCTTGAGGTCCACCTCGATGAAGGCGGTGCAGGTCCCGCTTCTGGGTGCAGAACGGTGCGCCACGCGCACCACCTTGTCCCCAGGAAGTTTTCTAACAGCAGCGGTTTCCAGGAAGGTCTCCTCTATTGTGGAGTTGGATGTCTCCTCATCCACTTTGAAGCGGCAGATCCGTGGCAGGATCTCCTTCTGCTGGCGGACTTTCATTCCATTCAACTTGCTGGCCAGGGATGGTGTCAGGATTACTGGAGTGGAGGACCAGCTTCCCCTTGGTGTGCAGGGAGGCCCAAACGCCTTGGGGGAGAGTGTGGGCAGCGCGGACAGCTTTTAGCATCTCCCTTGGGTCAGCCTGTGGGCCGCCGATTTTTCTCCATGGAGGATCACTTGGGCGGCCGCAGGCTTGGATACGCGGGAAGGCGCAGGTTTCGAAGGACCATTCAGGTTTGTCCTCTTTGCAGGCGGGTTGGGAGCCTCAAACTGCTTCCTTTTGCTTGGAGCAGGAGCAGGCAAGGTGGAGGCAGGCTTCTTGGCAGGGAGAGCAGCAGGAGCAGGAGTGGCGGGCTTGATTGGGTCAGTCTGGGAGCTGGTTTCCTTGCAGGAAGGAGCAGGGCAGGTTTGAGTGCCGCGGCAAGCAGTCTTGGGCTTGTTGGCCTCCTCAATTTCGCCCAACTCTGCGAAGGACTCGAGGGTGTCAGTGAGGTTCTCTACTTTGGTAGCGAGGGACTTGATCATTTCAGTCCGCGAGGCAATGTAGCGGATCAGATCCTCATGCAGGGATTTCAGGGCAGGATGGCCAATGGAGCTCAGGATGCTGCAGTTGCGTGAGATCACCATCTCATCTTCCCTCTCCAGGTCGGCGACGTTCACGATGGGCTTGTAGGCCTTCTTTTTCTTCTTGGCAGGATTCATGTATGCCGACTAAACGAAACGAAAAATTTTGAAACATTAACCGCTTGAACATCGTACCTCAACGACCAAAAATCTGGTCATTCAAGGCATCCTGAAAAATCATGAAACGGGTAGTTAAGGCCATAATTGCGTGAGACCGCGAAACAATGTGAAAAAATAGTACAAATGTGATATTGTACTGGGATAAGTGCTTAATCATGAAAAAGGGCATCTCCTTATCGTGCAACTGAAAGTTGCTGATGGCCTGCGCCATCTATCGGAATAAATATCGAATATTCTCGTTGATTTTTAATTATTCCAGAATTGGCCAAATACCCATTCTTGATTAATCAAGAAAAGCTAACCACGGACACGTTTCGGGCTGTTGGCCCTCATCAGCGTGGTGCAAGCTGTACCTCAACGACCAAAAAACTGGTCATTCAAGGCATCCTGAAAAATCATGAAACGGGTAGTTAAGGCCAGAATTGCGTTAGACCGCGACACAATGTGAAAAAATAGTACAAATGTGATATTGTACCGGGTACAGCTTGCACCAGGCTGATGAGGGCCAACAGCCCGAAACGCGTCCGTGGTTAGCTTTTCTTGATTAATCAAGAATGGGTATTTGGCCAATTCTGGAATAATTAAAAATCAACGAGAATAGTTGATATTTATTCCGATAGATGGCGCAAACCATCAGCAACTTTCAGTTGCACGATAAGGAGATGCCCTTTTTTATGATTAAGCACCTTATCCCAGTACAATATCACATTTGTACTATTTTTTCATATATATTGTTACATCATGATTAATGGCGTATTTATTATATTATTTTTAATATATTTGAAATTTAAATTATATATTTATTTATTTTTATATTCTATGATATTTATTTAAAACAGATTATCATCATTTGTATTTAGGTACACTGTGACTTCACTGCTCTCTTTGATGTGAGAAAATAAATAAGGTATTCTGGAGGCTACTTAAAGTAGACTTATCTCATTATTCCCTTATATAAATTTGTAGGATGGTTGAAACACGCTCTGGCAAGATGCAAGACCCAGCACAGGAGAGAATCAAGGCTGAAGAGTCTGCCAAGCCGCAGCCTGGTGCAACAATTGGTAGAGATGCTAGTTTCGACCCAGTTGTCCTGAATCCCAACATCGACATCCCCAAGTATGATGGAACGGAAGACCCTCGCCCATGGATTGAATCTCTTGAAGAAATTGGCTTCTTGTACCATTGGGCAGACTACATTATCTCTCGTTATGCCGCCATGAACATGACGGGAAGCGCTAAAACCTGGTTGAATTTACACAAAGCTAGTTTCACGAGCTGGGAAAATATTAAAATCCGCCTCATTCAGGATTTTTCTTTGGACGCGAATAAAGAAGAACTTAGAATGAAGCTCAACAGAATGCAACACTGGAATGAACCAGCAATCAGGTTCGCGGAAGACATTCTAGTGTTGTGCAACAAGGTTGACCCCGCAATGGAAGAAGAAACAAAAATTGAACATGTTATTGGAGGACTGAAAAAAGAGTACTCATTCGCGCTCTACCTGAACCCTCCTAAAACGACCGATGACCTTCTTGTCGTGTGCAAGAAAATGGATTCTTTTGAAAAGAAGTATCGGGAACGTGTGGATAAATCCAGAAACCTATATAACGGTCCACGCTATTCTAGACCCCAACAACAATCGAGGTACGTGCCGCCGACTGCCGCACGAAACTACCAGACCACTTCCAGGCCCCAAGCCCCTGTTTCCAATAATTACAAGAACGACTCCCCTCCTACCCCCAGACAGTATCGAAACAACTTTCCCCAGCCCTCTACCCCTAGACGTCCTTATAATCCTAACTTTGTGCCGAAACCAAACCTTCAGAGAAACACTTACAATAAAAGCCAAGAAGTGAGCAAAAATAGGACGGAAGATGGAAGACCAATCTGCTTTAAATGTAACAAGCCAGGGCACGTGGCCCGTTATTGTAGGGTCAAGTTTATAAGAATCCTAGAAGAGGATCCAGCAGATACCCAAGAGAAGGTCGAAGAAAAATGCCAAATGAATGAAATATCAGAGAAATCAGGACCTCGGCTTTATGCTGATGTATGTCATAGCACACAGACAAATATTCCTACCCGGAATAGATATTCCGTGTTGGAAGATTTAAACTAAGCGTCGCGCCTGAATCTGTCAATCAAAGCAAGTCGACCATAAACGGAATCAAGAAGTTGGACCCTAAATACAAATTAAAAATTAATGTGGACAAGATAGGGACTTTTGAAGCTTTGGTTGATACAGGTGCTGACCTCTCAGTGGTCGACCTCAGAACGGCCCTCGATACAGGCCATGGTATAAGTAAACTCGCAAAGATTTGTGCAGGACCCGATGGAAAAAATTGGACATGGTAGGAAGTATATTTTTAAATATAAAAATTGATGACGAAACATTATCACACAACTTTGTGATATTGAAAACGCATTTACGGACATTAATTCTTGGGAGAGATTTCCTTAAGAAAATGAACGCAAAAATAGATTGTAAGCAAGAAACTATAAAATATGATTTGACGAATAATCATGACGAAATCAATTTTGAAAGGTTGAAAATAAAGAGTGCCAAGGATTCCATTGTACCGGAATGTTCCATGAAATTGATCAAGGCATTGGTAGAAACAGAGGATGGAGAATATATTATCGAAGAGAGCAGCAAAATGTTTCAAACAAATGGACTTCGTCTAGCAAGAAGCTTGATCAATGTTATAAATAGGGAAACACACATCTGGATAACTAATCCGTATCCTCGACCGTTAAAAATAATGAAAAACCAAACATTGGCTTTTGGAAGTAGTCCAGCGAAAATAAATGTGAGTCGAGAAGGAGAGGTAGAAAAGAACGAAGAACCTAGATTCCAAATAAACGAAAATCTTTCACCAAAGGAACAGAAAGAGTTAAAACAAGTTTTAGAAAGGTATGGAGATCTTTTTTCATCGAGATTAGGGAGAACCAATTTGGCAAAACATCGGATAGACACAGAAGACGCGAAGCCAATTAAACACAAGCCTTACCGGGTAAGTGCTAAAGAACGAGATATTATAAAAGAGCAAATTGACGAGATGCTTACAGAAGGCATAATTAGGCCATCTTCTAGCCCCTGGTCTTTTCCAGTAATATTGGTCAAGAAGCGAGATGGTAAATACAGATTTTGTGTGGACTACAGAAAACTGAATAATGTCACAGTAAAAGATGTCTATCCGATCCCTAGAATAGACGAAGTTATGGATACTCTCCAAGGATCTACACACTTCTCAGCAATAGACCTCAGATCTGGATATTGGCAAGTTGAAGTCGAAGAAAGAGACAAAGAGAAAACAGCTTTCACTACAGCGCATGGATTATATGAATTCAACGTGATGCCTTTTGGACTTTGTAACGCGCCTGCTACCTTTGAGAGAAATATGGAGAATATGCTTGGAAATCTGAGATGGCAAATTTGTTTGTGTTATCTGGATGATGTTATCATATATAGCCCGGATTTTCCAACGCACCTCAAAAGACTTGAAGCTGTTTTTAGATGTTTTCGTGAATCTAATTTAAGGTTAAACGACAAAAAATGCCGATTTGCTTTTGAAGAATTGGAGATTCTCGGCTATATAACGAGCAAACATGGTATAAAACCCGCGGAACATAACATCAAAGCTGTCAGAAATTTTCCTCGGCCCAAAAAGGTCAAAGAAGTACAATCCTTTTTGGGAATGTGTTCATATTATAGAAAATTTATCAAAGACTTTTCAAAAATTGCCGACCCTTTGACCAACCTTATAAAAAAAAGTGTATCATTTACCTGGACAGAAAGACAAGAGGAAGCGTTTCAAACCCTAAAAACAGCACTATTAAGTCCACCAATTTTAGGTCACTTCAATCCAAATGCACCTACTTATGTTCATACTGATGCGTCCAACATCGGCATAGGTGCAACACTTGTCCAAGACATCGGTGGTGAAGAGAAGGTGATCTCATATTTGAGTCGTACCCTAAGTAAAGCGGAGCAAAATTATTCAACCACTGAAAAAGAATGCCTTGCCGTTGTCTGGTCAATGTCAAAATTACGACCCTACCTTTATGGAAGACACTTTAAAATAGTAACAGACCATCACGCCTTATGCTGGCTCAAAAACTTGAAGGATCCAACAGGTCGATTGGCAAGATGGGCATTGAAAATTCAAGAATATGACTTCGATATAATACATAAATCGGGAAAGAAGCATCTGGACGCCGATGGCTTATCTAGGGGGCCCTTACCAGAAACTGATTGGGATGAGGATTTTGAAAGGCTATTTTTAAATCAAATAACAGACGAAGAGGATAAATTTATCGAAAGTGTTAAGAAAAACCTTAATGGAAGCAGGCGATCAATTGCGCAAAACTTTAAAGAAGAAGATGGATGCCTCTTTAAGAAAAACCCGAACCCTGAAGGCAGGGCGTGGTTGCTTGTGGTTCCAGAGAATAAAAAGAGAGAAATTATGAAAGAATATCACAATCATATGTCGAATGGCCATCTGGGCGTCGCCAGAACCATGTACCGAATAAAGAGTAAATACTTTTGGCCATCCATGCTAAAGGATGTCTCAGAATTCGTTAAGACGTGTCACCTTTGCCAAAGTAGGAAAGGCTCAAACCAATTACCTTCTGGACTACTACAGCCCATCCCCCCAGCCAACTTTCCTTTCGAAAGAATTGGAATTGACTTTGTTGGTCCACTACCATCTACGAAAAACAGGAAAAAATGGATAATCGTGCTGACGGACTACTACACTAGATATGCAGAAACAAGAGCAGTCTCGGAAGCAACAGTGAAAGAAGTTTCTAAATTTCTAGTAGAGGATATTTTTCTTCGGCACGGAGCCCCACAATATCTTATTAGTGACAGAGGCTCTCAATTTACCAGTAATTTAATGAAAGAGGTGATGAAAACGTGCAAGATTAAACATTGCTTCACAACGAGCTATCATCCCCAGACTAATGGATTGACAGAGCGGTTAAATAGAACATTGATCAATATGCTCAGTATGTATGTGAACACTGATCAGAAAAATTGGGACGAGATACTCCCATTCATCACTCACGCTTACAATACTACAATTCAGGAAACCACAGGATATTCTCCCTTTTTCCTGATGTTTGGAAGAGAACCCACGTCTCTTTTGGACGACAGGAATATCTCGGTGGACATTGACAAAGATGATTATGATGAATACATAAAACATCACTTAGACAAAATAGACAGAACAAGAAAATTAGTTATTGACAACACAATAAAGACTCAAGAAAGAATGAAAAAGAACTATGACAAGAAACACATGGAAAGAAGCTACGAACCAGGAGAATTAGTAGCAGTTTGGACACCAATTAGGAAAATAGGAAAGTGTGAGAAACTACTGAGAAAATATTTTGGCCCATATAGAATATTAAAGAAGCTGTCTAACGTAAATTACTTAATTGAGCCTAAAGATAATCCTGGCCAAGACCCATTGATTGTCCATGTCTCAAGACTCAAACCCTATTTTGAGAGAATTGATGAGGTAACTCACGAGGACGTGACGACCTCTGGAGAGGGGGAAGTGTTACATCATGATTAATGGCGTATTTATTATATTATTTTTAATATATTTGAAATTTAAATTATATATTTATTTATTTTTATATTCTATGATATTTATTTAAAACAGATTATCATCATTTGTATTTAGGTACACTGTGACTTCACTGCTCTCTTTGATGTGAGAAAATAAATAAGGTATTCTGGAGGCTACTTAAAGTAGACTTATCTCATTATTCCCTTATATAAATTTGTAGGATGGTTGAAACACGCTCTGGCAAGATGCAAGACCCAGCACAGGAGAGAATCAAGGCTGAAGAGTCTGCCAAGCCGCAGCCTGGTGCAACAATATATATAACACATGTATATATAGGAAATAAAACTATTAAGCACGGATTTTTCTTTTTCAAATAAAACAAACTTCCTTCTGTCCTTATTTCTATTACATTCGAAGCTCATGCCCATAGATAACAAAGATGCCTCAATAATGTCGGATATATAAGCACAATCGCCCACATAACATAAAAAGCTCTAAAAACCAGTATGGTGGATTAAATTGGCGGAACCACTGAGAGGGTTCACCACTAATGAGTCTGGCCCTCCCAATATTTTACCTTCACAGTAAGGGAAGTAGGAAGTTTGCTTCATACAAAAAGAAAAACTGAGGTCAATAATTTTTCATATTTAGAAGTTATTCAGGATTTCAGGAAAGTCTTTGATAAAAGATTGTGGATCATGATAGCAACATTTTTAAAATTGATTTTACTTTATTCAAATATTTGTTTATTAATATATTACTACTACATACAACAATCTGATAAAGGGATCACTGAAAGCATCTCTAACTCCTTTTAGCAAAAAAAGAAAGCTGCTTCGTTACCTTTTAATATGTTTTTTATTATCGTAAAGATAGAAACTGCCTGGCCGGAATTCATAGTTCTTCAAGTTAAAGATACTTCGGTAACTCCGCCTTTGCCGGTCCCAAGCCCAGATGAAAAAGGAGGAGGGGAGCAGTAACAAGCTCGCTAAAAACCTGGGTTCAGCTGGCCCGGCTGATAGTACCCTGTGAGGGCTCCTAATCCAGGGATACAGGATGAGCAGTGTTTGTACTCCATGTTAGGAGCGGCTGCACATGGCGTCTGTTCCTCATGTCAGAGGCGGCCATTTCTTTTGGAGCTAAGTCGGCCTGCCACTGAGTAGTGCTCCCAGTCTTAATGACAAAGGCAGATGCATTCTACTTCACACAGTAATGATGGTTGTCAAACAAGCTTAATACCCTAATATGATTGAGTGGAGATAAGGAAGAAAAGGATACTTCGGTCAGTAAATCTTTTTTATTGCCTCAAAAAAAAAAAAAAAAAAACGGGCCCAAGTATCATTAATTTGAAGAACTATCTTTTTATTATCAAAATTTTCAATCCACATGTTCATAAAAAATAGAACCTATCTCAAACTGTACCAACTGAAGGTTCATTGCTGAAAATACAGCCCCCCCCCCCTCCTCCCCTTCTCTCTTTGTGCGGTCACAGAGCACTGATCCTCGGTAAATAATTCGTACAAGGCCAGTACATTAAACATATGGCTATCTTATATATAGATGACATGTAATAGCCTGTTGTAGAACAGACATAAATAGAGATGATAGTGAATATAGTTCCAATTTTCTTTTTCATATAGACAATTTGTAAATAGAGCAATCCATAAATACAAAGGGGGATAAATAAATAAGGTGAATTATCTTATTTCTTAAAAATTAAAAAAGCAAAAATAATTTACACCACAAAATATTAAAATATAACATCGAGAGACTATTTAAGGTGTTCTGTTCTTTTTTCCCACGCGCGGCGCGAAACTTATAAATAAACTAAAATGGAAGCTCCCTTGAAGGATTGCACCACGCTTGAACAACGTGCAGTTATTCGTTTCTTGAATGCAGAAGGTATTCAAACATCTCAAATATGCCAAATATATGTAGGGATTTCAGGGCAGGATGGCCAATGGAGCTCAGGATGCTGCAGTTGCGTGAGATCACCATCTCATCTTCCCTCTCCAGGTCGGCGACGTTCACGATGGGCTTGTAGGCCTTCTTTTTTCTTCTTGGCAGGATTCATGTATGCCGACTAAACGAAACGAAAAATTTTAAAACATAAACCGCGTGAACATCGTACCTCAACGACCAAAAATCTGGTCATTCAAGGCATCCTGAAAAATCATGAAACGGGTAGTTAAGGCCATAATTGCGTGAGACCGCGAAACAATGTGAAAAAATAGTTCAAATGTGATATTGTACTGGGATAAGTGCTTAATCATGAAAAAGGGCATCTCCTTATCGTGCAACTGAAAGTTGCTGATGGCTTGCGCCATCTATCGGAATAAATATCAACTATTCTCGTTGATTTTTAATTATTCCAGAATTGGCCAAATACCCATTCTTGATTAATCAAGAAAAGCTAACCACGGACACGTTTCGGGCTGTTGGCCCTCATCAGCGTGGTGCAAGCTGTACCTCAACGACCAAAAAACTGGTCATTCAAGGCATCCTGAACCCTTAAGCGGTCGCAATGGGTAAAAATTACCCAGAAGGAACTTTTCGAAAATATTTCTATATTAAAATATATATATATTTAAAATATATTCTCAGTACCTTTCTAAATCTATCTAAAGATTATTATAATAAACCTATAATTTTAATTTTATGACATATATTCATTTTATTAGCATGTTTGGGTCAATTTTACCCAGTGCGACCTTTTAACGCTTTTGGTTTTGGTTTGCGTAATTAAGTTTCGAGTTACTTTCTGGCTTCTTGTTGTTTGGTTTTGCTGCCCCAAGTTCAATAATACAATCTATTCTTCCAACAATAAGGTAGGATTTATATTTTATTTCCTCTTTTTACATTATTTTACATAAAATGCTTTCAAATGCTGATTTTCTCCGTGATGATAATAATATTCCAAATCGCGATGATGAGGAATCAGAAACTGATGATCATATAGATGAGAGGAATTGGAGTACAGACACTGAACAGTATACATTATCAGAAGAAGAAAACAATGAGGATCCAAGCTTCAATTACTATATAGGAAAGGACCAAAAGACTAAATGGAAGAAAGCTCTTCCCCCAAAAAATGTTCGAACTCGCAGTGAAAATATTATCACCCATCTACCAGGGGTAAAGGGTGAAGCAAAAAATGCTAAATCGATATTAGATTGTTGGAATCTCTTTATAGATGACAATATACTTGAATGCATAGTTACAAATACTAACATTTACATTAGGAATATTCAGCAGAACTATAGCAGAGAAAGATATGCTAATTTGACAAACCTACATGAAATTAAAGCTTTATTGGGAATTATTTACTTTCTTGGGGTCATGAAAGCGAATAAATTGAATACAGATGATGCATGGGCAAGAGATAGTACTGGATTTGAATTGTGTAGAATAGCTATTTCTGAAAACAGATTTCGATTTCTTCTCAGAGTAATTCGTTTTGATGACAAAGCTACAAGAAATGAAAGACTTCGTCAAGATAAATTAGCAGCTGTGAGATTGATTCTTGATACTTTTGTAAAAAATTGCCAAAAGCATTATTCTCCTTCGGAATATATAACGGTGGATGAAAAGCTTGACGCTTTCAGAGGGAAATGCAATTTCAGGCAGTATATTCCGAGTAAACACAATAAATATGGAGTAAAATTATTTGCTCTCGTGGATTCAAAAATGTTTTATACTTGTAACTTGGAGATTTATTCAGGAAAAAACCCTGAAGGTCCTCACAATGTCAGCAACAGTCCAAGTGACGTTGTGGAACGATTGTGTGAGCCAATCAAGGGAACTGGCCGCAATGTAACAATGGATAACTGGTTCACCAGTTATTCTTTAGCTCTAAAACCTTTGCAACAATAAACTAACAATTGTTGGTACCTTAAAAATAAATAAAAAGGAAATCCCCTCAGAGTTTGTTATCAGCAGAGGTAGAAATGTACACACTAGTGTTTTTGGCTTTCAAAGTGAAATGACACTTCTTTCATACAAGCCTAAAGATAATAAAGTTGTACTTATGCTTTCAACTCTGCCCCACGATGCAAATATAGATGATTCAGCGGGAGAATTGAAAAAGCCAGAGATGATAATGTTTTATAATATGACAAAGGGTGGTGTAGATATGATGGACGAAATGACAGCTACATATAACTGTGCTAGAAATTCAAGAAGATGGCCCATGGTTATTTTTTATACACTTTTAAATATTGGGGCAATAAATTCCCAGATAATTCATTTTGCAAATGGCAACGCATCAAAGGTTAAATCAAGACGTCATTTTTTGAAAACCTTATCCTTAGATCTTATTGAAGAGATGGTCAAAGTTCGCACAGTAAGCGGAAGAATGCCATGTGAAATAAAGGAAAAGGCATCCGATATTTTTAATTTGTTAGAGTCTGGTCCATCTAAAAAGCCAAAAATAGGAGAAAGACATCGATGCAAGAAATGCCAGAAAGAAAAAAAGGACAGAAAAACTATTCAACATTGCCAGTACTGTTTTGCTTTTTTTGTGTAAGGAGCACTCTGTAATAATTTGTCAAGAATGTCATAAAGGACGAAACAAGTCCTAATTTCTATGAAAGGAAGTGATAACTTTCATACAAATTTATATTTTATAACCTATCTTCAATATATATTTTTATTTTCATAAAATAGTCAAATATATCATAAATATTTGATATTTTGATTTGTTATTAATAAAATAAATAAAATATGATTTTTATATCTCAGGATTTTATGTAAAGTTATTTAATAGACAAATCATTATTCTAACATAGAAAACAATAAAAATATTGAAAAGAATATTTTATTTATTTAGGTTTTTAAAAGTGGGTAAATTTTACCCACCGCGACCTTTCAAGATATAAAAGAGAGCGCGACCGCTGCCGGGTTAACAATTTTTTGGGATGTTGATGGACCAATCAGTCTAGATTTTTTATCCTCAAGGCAACGTATGAACAGCGACCTTTATTGTGACATTCTTGTAAATAAGCTAAAGCCCGGTATAAGAAACAAAAGAGGGAAGCTTAGTAAAGGTGTTCTCTTCCTTCATGATAATGCAAGGCCGCATAGATCATGTAAAACTGTATCTACAATCAATAAATTAGGTTTTGAAGTTTTAGAACATCCTGCATATAGTCCAGACTTAGCCCCCTCTTACTATTTCCTTTTTGGACTACTAAAGAAGGAGTTAAAGGGAAAGCGATTTGACTCGGATGAAGATGTCCAGAAAGTGGTGCAAGATTTTTTTCACACGCTTCCTAAGAGTGCCTATAAAGAGGGTATTTACAAGTTGCCTGAACGATGGAGAGGATGTATAGAAAGCCAAGGTGATTATTTTAAATAAATCAAGTCCTAATATTTTAATATCGTTCTTATTTTTTAAATAAATTATAATTCACCTTATTTATTGATCCCACCTTGTACATCTTTAATTAAAAAGGCATATATTGAATTAAAATAAGTGATATTTCAATTCAATATATGCCTTTTTAATTAAAAATAAATATAGACAATTGACAATTAAAATAATTTTATTTACATCTTGTCAATACATAAAAAAGTGCACAGTCTGCACTATTTAAAAAAAGATAATTATATATATAAGCATATCACTAAGTACAATGAATATGGCGCCTCTGCCAGCGCTTTGGTGGAGAATCGCCAGTGGGTCTCTAGCGAAACCACGTATTTCACGATCTACGTAGAATACGTAGATCGCGTACTTCGCCGCTGAGGATTTTCACATATAGATGGAACTATATGTTAATTTTTCTAATAATAATAATAATAAAATATATAGATGCAAAGATAACGTTGCTAAAAATATCGGTTCGCCTTTTCTTTGTGTCTCAGTTCAATCATCCTTTTGGCTGTTAGCTTATAAATGATTCTTTTAAAAATAAGTCTTATTAGAGAAGTAGTAAAAATTTGTATATACATTTAGTTGTGAAATAATAGTACAAATGTGAAATTGTAATGGTGGATAAATTAAGTAAATCAACGAATAGTTGATATATTTATTCCGATAGATGGCGCAAGCCATCAGTAACTTTCAGTTGCACGATAAGGAGATGTCTTTTTCTTAATATAGTTGATGCAATAATAAATGTGAGGTTTTATTAATCCCCTTATCTGATGAGTATTACATATGGATCTAATAGCACATATTTGTTGGATAATTTATATTGGAGCGAATACCGAGTGCTAGATACATCTCCACTCTATACATACAGAGAGGTTGTGTTAAAATAAATAGATAAAAAGAGGGAGATAAAAAACAAGTTTTTTTTTATTTATTTACAAGCGCGCCGGGTGTTTATTCGTCTGCTTCATCTTGAGATTCAATTCCAGTGAGGTCGATATGGCAAATATTAGCTGAGCTGCCATTGGTTGCCAGTCTTCCTTTAGAACGGCTTCTGTGAGACACTCTTGGTGATGTAATTCCTGTCGTTAATTTGTCACTTCCATTGCTCTAAGATGATTCATAAGCGGTTGAATTATCTATGAATTTGAGTGTTCTATGATATTGGTATTGTTGCAGTCGTGAACTTCTTATCTGGGAATTCCTTGGAACTAACGATCCAAACAAACCACTTCAAAATATTCAATTGGAATTATAGATATTTTTCTCAGCATGAGGTTATTTTATTAGAAATGCTAGTTTTCAAGCCAAAATCGCGTTTCGATAAACTTAAATAAAAACATCAGCCATTACTAACAAGGACTGTTTTGCAAGTGCACGTACGTAGTGTGAATTAGAACGATTTTCCCTTAATAGCTAGTATTTCTAATTAAAAAAGAAAATTATTATGAAAATCTTGTTACCTTTTATTGCCTTTCACAAATCTAACTTAAATCACAAAACACTTTCAAAATACAATTTTTAACTAGGTATTGAATTTATATATGAGCTATATCTTTTTAGGCCCCACACCGACCTAACTATTGTACTGGATTGATCTGTTTATAGAGATAGCTGCAGTCAATGTACAGTAAGAGCTCGCGTGACAGAAATATTCAATGTAGAGTCTGTAGGTGTATATATATATTATTTGATATGATAAAATAAACACATTGCCAACTATAATTATCATAAATTTTATTGATAGATGGCAATTGAATTTATAAATGTAATTTGCTAATAACACAGGTCTACAAAAAAAACTTTTTTTTTGCACAAGAGAACCTGATGGTGTTTCTAGTGTAACTTTTCATGCTGAACTCAAAAATCTAATCAGAAATTTCCCATCACCCATGGTTTTTGCCTGACGATCTTTTTTTAGTATTGGGATAAATACATGCATCCAACATGAAAGAGACTTACGAAAACATGAAACTGCTTTTGAAAAAGATAGAATATGAAAGATACGGTTGGAAAATATGCAACGATTTGAAAGTCGTTGCTCTCTTGCGTGGATTACAGCTTGGATATACAAAATTTTGTTGTTTTCTGTGTGAGTGGGATAGCAGAGATAGGGAAAGGCATTACATTAAAAAAAATCTGGCCAAACCGTAAAATCTTTACTCCAGGATATAAAAATATTGCAAATCCACCCCTGATCGATTCAGAAAATATTTACTTACCACCATTACATATTAAACTGGGATTAATGAAGAACTTTGTCAAGGCAATGGATCGAAATGCCAGTGGATTTGCCTACCTAAAACAAAAATTTTCTAGTATAAGTGAAGCGAAGATTAAAGAAGGCATTTTCGTTGGACCTCAGATTCGAGAATTGCAGCAGGATGGAAATTTTCAAAATAGTTTGAATGAATTTGAAGCAGCAGAATGGAATTCCTTTTGAAACGTTTGCAAAAACTTCTTAGGAAGTGTCAAGGTTGAAAATTACCGAGACATAGTTAATGATCTGTTGCTTTCCTACAAGGCACTGGGATGTAACATGTCCCTCAAGATCCATTTCCTGCATTCACATCTAGATTTCTTTCCAGACAATCTTGGCGCAGTTAGCGATGAGCATGGTGAGAGGTTTCATCAAGCTATATCAAGCATGGAGAAGCGGTACCAAAGTAAATGGAGTCCCGCTATGCTTGCCGACGACTGCTGGGCACTCAAGAGGGATCTACCACAAGCAAAGTATAGAAGAAAATCCACTGTCACTGCTTTTCAATAATAAATATGTTTCGTTCATATATGCCTATATATTAACAATATTTCCAAATTCAAGTAGGTGTATCTCAGAAATATTGTGTAATAGAAAAAAACTAATGGTATATTTGGATTCAGGACATGTAGATATGATGCTATTTCTTTGTGGACAAAGAAAAATATTTTTTGATAAACCAGTTACGTGACAATGTTTGCAATTTTTAGTGTATTTATCCCAATACTAAAAAAAGACCGTCACGCAAAAACCATAGGTGATGGGAAATTTCTGATTAGATTTTTTAGTTCAGCATGAAAAGTTACACTAGAAACATAATCAGGTTCTCTTGTGCTAAAATCTTGTTGACCAGTGTAATAGCTTCAATATTTCCAATTACAATTATTTTATTTCCAAAGCGCTATATCCCGCAAGGGATACTTGCGCCAAACAAGGAGAAAAGTTTATTTACATAAGTCATTTACATTATTCAACGCATGAAAACATTAGAGATCCAGATTTTGTAGAAAGTTTAGAATGTATTTACAAAATGAATTGAACTTTAAATATGATTTTTTTAATCGGAAATCAAATCGTTAAGTTCACAAACAACTAGTTCATTCTTCATTTTATAATCTTGAAATGTTCAAAACTATAAGTCTGAGGGATAAGTGTCTTATGCGAAAAAAAAATTATTTCAAGCTTTCGGGCACAACCGCCCTTCGACAGGAAAAAATTACTATACTAAAGTTTCCGGATCTGATCTATATATATACATATAACGGAGCAGAAAATAAAACAATTATGCAAAAACGGATTTACATAGTGAAGAAAATAATAATAAACTGAAATTTAATATTGTATATAGAGAATTTGAATGTCTAATATGTACTGATATGGAATAGGACACAGACTATGGCATCTTTGGAAACACAGAACAGAATAAACACTGAATTCGTGGTCTCAGAGTTCATGGTACAGTTGGAGGCTTGGTGGCTGCAGGAAATATTGCATTGTAAATTTCAGGTAAATCAATTTTTCTATTGAGGCTGTGGAATTTGCTTGACAGGAGGGATTCAATGATAAGTCTTTGATGTTTGCTGGAAATATTGGAATAATGGATTTTAGGGGATGCAATGTTAAAGGAATGGCCAGTTTCGTTTATGTGCTGCACTATTAAGGATCTATGGTCTAGGTTATCGATATTTCTTTTGTGTTCGTGAATTCTGATGTTGACCTGTCTTCCGGTTTCACCTACGTAGATCTTTGGGCAGTTCGAACATTCTATGGAGTATATTACGTTCCGCGACGAGCTGGGAGGTTATATACTCCATAGAATGTTCGAACTGCCCAAAGATCTACGTAGGTGAAACCGGAAGACAGGTCAACATCAGAATTCACGAACACAAAAGAAATATCGATAACCTAGACCATAGATCCTTAATAGTGCAGCACATAAACGAAACTGGCCATTCCTTTAACATTGCATCCCCTAAAATCCATTATTCCAATATTTCCAGCAAACATCAAAGACTTATCATTGAATCCCTCCTGTCAAGCAAATTCCACAGCCTCAATAGAAAAATTGATTTACCTGAAATTTACAATGCAATATTTCCTGCAGCCACCAAGCCTCCAACTGTACCATGAACTCTGAGACCACGAATTCAGTGTTTATTCTGTTCTGTGTTTCCAAAGATGCCATAGTCTGTGTCCTATTCCATATCAGTACATATTAGACATTCAAATTCTCTATATACAATATTAAATTTCAGTTTATTATTATTTTCTTCACTATGTAAATCCGTTTTTGCATAATTGTTTTATTTTCTGCTCCGTTATATGTATATATATAGATCAGATCCGGAAACTTTAGTATAGTAAGTTTTCCTGTCGAAGGGCGGTTGTGCCCGAAAGCTTGAAATAAATTTTTTTTTTTCGCATAAGACACTTATCCCTCAGACTTATAGTTTTGAACATTCTATTAGGGGATTAGCCGATTAATAATCTTGAAATGCTGGGCAATTGATCAGTAGATGTCTTGAAGCTTCAATATGAAACTCTATTTGTGGAAGAGCACATTGCTCGGTGCAATTTATTGTAATTATATATATGCACCTCTACACAACAAGATCTATAAGCTTATGTTCATAGGTTCCCTACACATACCTAAGTTTATTTCCATAGTAAATGCAAGGTATAAGAAAATTTGAAAAAAAAAATAGTAGAGCAGTATAGAGATTAATTTGGCGATACCTCTGAGAGGGTTTACCACAGATGAGCCTAGCTATCTCAGTCATTAACTTTTATTATTGAAGTAAGATCTGTAGAGATAATATTTGATGATAATTATTTAAAGAAACAAATTGCCAAATACAATTATTAAACATTTTATCGATATATGGCATTAGAATTTGAGTGTACGCGTTTTCTCTGTGTTAAGTTACTTTTAAATTAGGCCCTACTTGTTATTTGTGTGTAGGCCGTACAAAGTTACTTTTTTACCAGGAGAGACCAGGATTATTGATATTAATGAGCGTTGTGCTATAGAAGTGATTGTACGGTTTTCCTGATTAGCTCTAAATGTAACTCCCAACCTGCTATCACATCATTAACTGTCCACCCAGCGATGAGCTCTGTTCATATCCAGCACATAACTTCAAAACGCTCAAGATATACAGGCCTTTATATGATGAATAGAAAATAAGAAGCAAAGTATTCACATTTCAAATATTTAGAGCTTAGAGCAAGAGGGTTGGTTGAGGAGTGTTGATATAAACCGACGATCTTCCACAGCCATAATCCTGGATCGAATACCTCATTGGACACCTTTGGCTTAAGAAAATAAAATTGCTTCAACGGCCTCCAATTCTTGTAAAATTCCATCCCCACCAGTGAGTGAAATTAATCAAAGGGGCTCTGGCACATTTGTAAGTACAAAGGTCGAACCGCTTTCTACATGGTAGACATGTTGTGCATTTACAGTAAAAGCAGTCGCTAACTACCCACCATGATTATCATGGCCTGTACTTAGGATAAGTAATAAAAAACAACAGCGATCGCTCTTTTTCGGCTTTATTGAAACAACGAATGGCCATGTTAGGATAGAAGTGAAATAACGTGTTATCAATCATTAGAAATCTTATGGCCATATTTAACAATAGCTAACCACTTAACATCTTCACTTAATTACTTAACATCTCTAGGATCTCGTGGAGTCTATTAAGATACACTCATGAACAAAACTTAAGGACGTTGTAGCTTCTAGCATGTATATCGGGATTCAGACAATGACTCTGAAAGATATTTGATACACAGTGACCTTTATTGAAGACACACGAGATAACCAAGTGTGAACAAAATTGCCTCGGTCTCTTTAAATAATAATAATAAAAAAAAGACAATCGACGTGTAACGAGACATTCCTAGCAGACGGCCCGCGGCAACTCGGGTGTCAGAAGTCCCGTCTCCCTAACGGTCGCAGCGGCCCGACCAACCAAGGCCACAGAGTATAAGTGACAACGGTGGCGTCTTGGCATGTGCTACTTTCCTTCAGTATATTTTGTTTACTTGTTTTTTTTTAAATAAATAATTTTATCTACTACAATAAAGGTGAGACCTTTTATTTTGCCAAGAGATAACGACCAGAGGAAGCTAACAGACGACATCAAATACCTTTCACTTCCTTAGATTTTTTCCATAAGTGTAGTTCTTTATGAAATTATCCCATGTCAAAAAGAACTTGATGTAATCTATTATCAAAAAAAGACTAATTAAATTAATTATTGATTGTCTTTCTTATATAGATTACTATCAGTTCAATTAAAACAAACAGATAGTTATCTCGAAGTGTTTTTATTCTATTATTCTTGAAAAGAAGGTCCCGACTGAGAACAACAAAAGCAAATTCTCATAACTGTAGCTCAAATTAATATAGTTTACTTCTAATTAACATAACATGTATATATATATATAATTAAAAAAACTAGATATATAATGGGCAATAAGAATACTAATGATATCATCTTCTTTGTATTTTCAGTTCAATCTAAATAAATTAATGTTTATATATTTATACCAATTGAAACAAAAATATAAATGTACATATAATTTAATAAACTAATCAAGATATCAATTTAGAGTGTTTGTAATAGTTAAGAAAGATATTTTTAATAGTTAAAATAGCAGTAACACTGCGACAATAAATTGCAGAAGAAAATGTATTATAAGAATTAGGTCTGGCGTCTGTGTTAATATCCCAAGAGAGCTGTAGAAAATGTAATTTTATTTTTTTTCTTCATCACAGAACAAACAACTCTGTGGATCCGGGGATGAAAACTGCATTTATTATTCAGAAGAATAAAAGAGAAACAAAAAGATCGCCTTTCTTTGGTCAAAAACATTAAAAATTGGGAAAAATAAGATGTATAGAGAGAGAGAGAGAGAAAAAAATCTTAATGCTTGAAGGAAATGTAAGTCTCTCTATGCAATTATATTAAAAATAATATGAAAGATGAGATGTAAAAATTATATTTGCTTTAGTTCCATCGACAATATTCACTATAGTTATTGCTGGTATCCTATTTTACATTTATTTTTCCTGAAGTTTATTTAAAATATCAAGCTTTATATGTTCAATAAATTATTTTTATTATATATTTTGTGTGGTGTTTTTTTTTTTTTTTTAGTTAACAATTTCTTGTTTAAAAAAATTAATTTCGGACTCGTAATAAATTTGAATAAAAATTTGCAGCTACTTTTTTTGATATATTATTTTTTAAAAAGACACATTGGATATGTATGAACATATATGCATATGTGTGAAAAACAACTAAAAAAATAATTTTTAAAATGTCAGGTGTTGGTATTAAGATTAAAAAAAAGCATATTTTGACCACATTCACATGAACCTTTTTAGATGACAGAGAGCGCCATCTAGTGGAAAAGAAATCAACTAAACGTTGATTTAGCCTCTTCCCTGATATTTAGCTAACTCATTTTCTTGATAAATCAAGAAAAGCCATCCATGAACGCGTTTCGGGCTGTTGGCTCTAGTCAACGTTTTGCAGGTTGTACCTCTACGACCAAAAATATTTTGGTCCCAGATGCTTACTGAGAAATCAAGAAATGGGTTTCTAAAGCCAAACTTGCGTAAATACGCTAAACATGTAAAAATAATGAAAAATAAAATAATAAAAAGGTCAGGTGTTGGTATTATAATAAAAAAAATGGGATATCCTGACCGCGTTAACCTTGTAGATGGCGCTCTACTATCTAAAAGGTTAATGTGAAGATGGTCAGAATTTACCTTTTTTGATTTTAATATACATATGTTTGTAAGGTCTTATGATGTATAGGTATATATATACACTCATGGACAAAACTTAAGGAAGTTGTACCTTTTAGCATGTATATCGAGATTCAGATAATAACTCTGTAAGATATTTGATACACAGTGACCTTTATTGAAGATACGAGATAACCAAGTGTGAACAAACTACGGAGGGTGTTTCCTTTCAAATGAAACGATTTTCGCGCGCTCGCGTTTTGCACGTGCAGGCATGCTGCACACGACACTGGTTCCAATAGATCTAGAATCTTCTGGAGAATTCATTTTCATCAGGTATCATGATTTTTGCAACATGGGGGGAGAGAGACTAACGCTCCAAGTCGAACAAACAATTCGGACCCTTTCCAAAGAAGGAAACAGTTATAGCGTCATAGTGAAAAAGCTAAAAGCAGAAGGACTAGATGTTGGCAAAGCTACAATATGTAGGGTAGTAAATGGCATCGGAAAGAAAAGGGAAGCTGAATCCAATGGGCAAAAATTTCAAGTCGATCGACCACGTCCGGTGCGGACCCCCGCCACGGTTTCCAAGGTAAAGCGGCTAGCAACTACTGAAAATCCACCATCTCAGCGCCAACTTTCCAGAATGTGTGGAACATCGCTAAAAACGATAAATAACATCATTCACAAAGATTTGGAACTGGATACCCGACGAAAAGGCAAGGTTCACAAGCTCACCCCTTTCCACATGAAAAACCGTGCAACGAATGCCCGGAAGCTCTACGAGGAACACCTGGCCGGTTCCAGATCGGAATATACTGCAACATTGGACGAAGCATGGATGTATGTGACGTATTGCAATGGAATCCGGAAGATCTGTTACATCAAAAGAGGCAATCAGGTCCCGGATAATTGGGTTCACCAATGCTCCGAAACTTTCCCTAAAGGTTTCATGGTTGTCGGGGTAATGACTGGCCGTGGAGTCCTTCCGCTCATAAAGGTTCCATCGAAGGTGAAGGTGAACTCAGAATTCTATATAGAATGCGTTCTGAAACCTGTCATCGAACAACTGAAGGACCTTTACCCAGGGGAAATGGACAAAGTGTTCCTTCATCACGACAAAGCCTCTTCCCATACCTCCAACAAAACCCAACAGTTCCTACAAGAAATGAAGGACACCCTAGGCCTAAATTTTATCAGGAACTCGGACATTCCAGTGAAGTCTCCCGACGCCAGCCCACTGGATTTTTACGGGTTCGGTATGTTGAAACAACGGCTCTTCAACCGACGTCCCAAAACTGAGGCCGGACTTTGGAAAGCCGCACAAGAGGAGTGGTCGAATGTTTCGCTCTCCAAAGTCAAGGAAGTGTTCGCAGCTTGGAAAGTCCGATGCAGGGAGATAGCCAAGAAGAAGGGGAAGTACATAGAACACATGAAAAAAATTCACGTTCGAAAAATAAAGTTCTAACGGACGTTTGAAATCGTTTCATTTGAAAGGAAACACCCTCTGTATGACGTTAGTCATAGATATTCTGTATACACGTAGACTACATATCTTCAACTATTTTACAGCAATGTTCGATGTCACTGTAATATGTTTGTAACAAGGTGACATCCTTCAGTATGATTCACAGAATTATTGTCTATTGAGCATATGTATGGTGCCTTATTGGCCGATCTAGAAGCCCATTGCAGCATCATGAACGGAAATGCCTCAGGACTACTTGTACGTCTCCATTCCAGCACGTCCATTCTAGGATTGTCTCAACAGGATACTGAAACTTCCATTTTATTTTTGAAACTATCCGCAAAAAGTAGCTTTTTGATTTGAATGTTTAATCACTGATTTAAATAGGTGTGACAAATACAGCTATCAAATTTCATTTTTCAATTACTCTTATACTCAATGCAATTCATTTTAGGCTAATAAGTGTATATTAAAATTTGTTTTGGGTTTTAAATTATGTTAACTATAAAAGTTACTTATTAATTAACACACAGACAGTTTTAAAGAAAATACACGATAAAAGTTTGCCAGAGCGCGTTTGATAATTTGCATTCACTAGTGAGCTTGGACTTTTTTTTTCAAGAATGGGGAGCCATTGAAGCTATTTCTTTTCTTCAGAAAAAAGTGCGCTATGCGGGGTCTATCCTGAGTCGTGGATGTCGAAAGTTTATACCACTCCTTCATCTTTGTTTTGATAATGGAAAGTCGCTCAGGAAATATATATAACATAAGTAGGGAAGAGAACAATTTAATCAAAAAATTATCATAAGCGTCAAAGATAGTTTAAATTTCTTTAAAATATAGTGTGCTAATGCCTATTTTTAATATTGTTCTAAAAAAAAAGACATTTATTTGCTATTTGCGGAAGAGAAAAATTCTCGAAGCATATTATATTTATAATTGTATGTATTTCTATTCTCTCTCTCTCTCTCTCTCTCTGTACTCAAAGCTGATGTTGGAAGTTCATTTAAAATTTCTTCTCCAAGAGTTGTGTGTGTCACAGCATCAGTATTAAAGCAAAGCAGCTCAATGCGAAATTACAGCGGTATGGTAGATTGAACTGGTGAAATCGCTGGTAGTATTCACTACTAATAAGCCAGGCTTCCCATTAATTTGTCATTACAGGTAGGGCATTAGAAATTTGTTTTGATTCAAAAAGAATCATACGCGTAATAGATAGTTGAAATTTTCTAATAGAGGAGAACAATGTTGACAAACTAGTGCCCCTTGTATAACAATATTCTGAGCTATGTTGATGTAAATATTGGAGATTCTTCCAACAAGACGTCCTATGTCATAGGAAGGAAACTATGATCACCTCATAAATATGGACCACACACTGAATATTTAGTTATTTTGACAAAGAGTTTAATTATAAATCGGCTGATTTAAAATTGTAATTAGTTGTCACCGTGACAGTCCCCACTGTTATTTCAAGTGTCACTGGGTATGTTTATCCTTTTCTGTGTACTGGGCGAGATCTTGTCTGATATGTCTCTTTGTTTTATAAAATTAACAAAGAATCTCTTCATCATGTAACTCTTGAATCAAAAATACACTTTCTTCCTTATGATCTATAATTTAATAAAATAAACAATGCTTCTAGGTTGTTTCTTTTTTAAATGATATCCCACACACACTAGTTGTAATGACTTCTTTATCAACATCTTCTGATAATATTCTATGTTTTCCAATGTGGTAATAATTATATAACTCTTGATTTAAAAAAAGGCTTTCCTTCCCCCTTAATAATATTTTAATAAAATAAATTTTCTTCCAAGACTAAGTTTATTTGAGCCTCTATATCTGGGGTAGAGATGCAGCAGATGCCACAACGCCTCTGACAGAAGCCCCGTGTCAGAGAGCTGTCAGAGTAATGAACTGCGACATTCTACAGACTTCCTTCCTTCCGTTCCTCCCAAGAGTCAGCATCTTTTAGACACACCAAGGACCTTCTAATATTTGTTTGGTGTATAATTACACATGGTCGAGCGCTTCACATATCCTCTAGATGATTAAGAAGAGTGTTCTATTGTATGGATCAGAGAAATAGAGATGGAGTTGGAGAGAAATGGAATTTAGATAAAATATTGAGAGAGTTCACAATATACATATTATATCTCTAATGATAAATTCAAATAAGCGTTGGAGAAGGGATGCACCTTAATAAAGAAATCATAAAGAGGCAGCTAGCTAGAGAATGCTTTGAAGAAGAAGAGAAAAGAAAGAATTCAAATGATTGCCCGATCCCAAATTGTCAACCATATAGACCAACAGAACAACTGGTCTATAGTAGAACCTAATGGAGATAGTGTACTTTACTGTAATGTGCAAGATCCTTGTAAGGATCAGAGAGCGTAGAGGCACAACCGTAACGTCCAGAGTTCAGCCTATTACTGCTTTTTATTTGAATACCTTGTTATACAGGTGGGGAGGGGACTGGTGACACCCGCTAAAGGCACTATATGACAGACAGTTTTATAACTGTGTGTGCCCTCAGTTCAGCAGCACACTGATTTTATAAAACAAAGAGACAAATTATTAAAATTCCCTCCACAATGATAACGACAAAGTTTATTATAAAGATGCAATGTCACGTTTCCATCCCACTCAAGTATCTATTACTGAAGAGTATTCTCTCCTTACCTTTACAACAGAAGAGGTATTTTTATTGAATAACAAAATTATCACTTAAAGATAGGTGTTTATTCTATCTTCAACTATTGGCGTTTTTGTTAGAAACTTACTCAGGCTAATCAACATTTTTTCAATTTTATTTCAATTTAAAGCGCTCTGTCCCCCTAGGGACACTTGCGCTGTCATACATGTATGCCTTTACATTTGTCTATACATATATATTTACAATACTTTTAGGCCGTGAATAGAATAGTCATATGATGTCAACAATGTATAAGAGAGAAAAAAAATAAGAAAAAAGAACTGTGTACAAATGAAAGAAGTATCTGGCAATATGTACAATAAGCATAATAATCCCAAAATTTTCAAAAGATTTTGTGTTGCTATATAATTTAAAATATATCTACAAAAGGTATTGAATTTAATATACATTTATTTACTGGAAATAAAAATACTTGGATCTGTTACTATTAAATTATTTTCGATTCTTTAGACTTGAAAAACAGGAAAATCTAGTAAAATATGTATATTAGCTTGATTTAGTTAATCACTAGGAATACATCCTATTGATGAACCCATGCATATCTGCTATAGCCGATGGTTACAAGCTCGTTTGAGAAAGATAAGGTAGAGGACCACTACCGTAGATAACACAAATAGCTTCCTCAGGGAAATTTGGAAAATTATACACGTCAGTCATGCAACTGCGTGTGTGTACATTTTAAAATATCCTACAATATTTCTGTTCTAGAAAATCAGCTCCCTTAATTGCAACATATCTCACCAGTAATACGAATATAACACTTTCAAAGCGTGCGAAATGTTAGATAAAACAAAAGGGTATGTGTGTCTATGGATATTTTAAAAATACCTTTTCATTATACCTAAAAGTTTAAATTTCGAACCCGTGAACTATAAGCTATATCAGCAGGAATTTTTGTTGACCTTTGAGTACTCATACGGCAGTCAGAGATAATAGTTTATTCATGCCCGTATGATTAGGCTCTAAACCTTTGTGTTTAAAAAACATCAAAGATATAACCTAAGTCCAGTCACAACGGCAATCAAAGACAATACCTAATTCCACTAAACAACCATCTCAAGCCTAAAGACCATCAAAGTCCAGCTAGCGGCCATCAACGACAGGTCAAGTCCAGCCAACGGTAATCAGAAATAAAGTCAACCAACGGCCATCAAAGACAAAGTCCAACCAATGGCAATCAAACTTAAACACAAAGTCCAATAAACGGCCATCAAAGACAAGGCCCAACCAACGTCCATTAAAGACAAAGTCCAACCAACGGCAATCAAACTCAACCACAAAGTCCAATAAGCAGCCATCAAAGACGAAGTCAACCAACGGCCATTAAAGATAAAGTTTAAATCCAATCAATGACCATCAAACTTAAACACAAAGTCCAATAAACGGCCATCAAAGACAAAGTTCAATAAACGGCCATCAAATACAAAGTCAACCAACGGCCATCAGAGACAAAGCCTAATTCAAACCAACGACCATCAAACTTAAATACAAAGTTCAAAGTTCAATAAACGGCCATCAAAGACAAAACCTAATTCAAACCAACGACCATCAAACTTAAATACAAAGTTCAATAAACGGCCATCAAAGACAAAGTCAACCAACGGCCATCAAAGACAAAGCCTAATTCAAACCAACGACCATCAAACTTAAATTCAAAGTTCAATAAACGGCCATCAAAGACAAAGCCTAATTCAAACCGGCCATCAAGCTCGAATACACAATCCAAACAACGGCCAGCAAAGTCCAGCTAAAGATCCGCAAAGACAAAGCCCAATTCCAGCAAAAATCCAACAAAGACACACAGCCAATAACGATTACACCCAGAAAACTTAAAAGAAAAACAAATAGAAATATTTCCTCATCTCAGTAATTTATATGTTCCAAGCCATTCCATTTTATATCAATTCCTCGAAACCACCATAGGCTGTATAAATAAAGGCAACCAGGCTATTTAGGAGATAACAAATGGGCCTTAGAATTTACATAGCTCCCTTATGTTTCCCCGGCCATAACTCTGGAAGTTGCCGACAGCGGGACCGGTTTATGATCACCCCCATCTATATTCCGCAGGCCTGCCCCTTCTGTTTGGAGGTCGGCGCGTGTCCTCTCTCATCTGCCGCCGACAATTGATATGCTTAAGTCAACATTTACCTTTATACAGGATTGTGAGAATTACACTCCTTAGAGTATACTTGCAGTTTTATCTACATAATTCTACTTTTCCAATGTCTCTTGCGGCACTCATGCCGAATGTATTTTTTGGATCACTTTCTTCTCTTCTGATACACGTTATTGCTTTAAATTAATTTATGTCTAACTGGCCTTATTCTTATTGTTTGCGGAAGAGCATTGCTCGATACAAATATTATATGTAATTCAACTGTCCTAAATGTTTATGTCCATTGTTTGCTTAAATACCATTTCTGAGATTCTTCCCTTCAGTGTAGCATATATTAGCAGAATGATCCAATACAGTATTGGAGCTCTAAAAAAGCGATCTGGTAGATTAAAAACTGACGAACACGCTGGGAGGTTTCACCATTGATAAGCCAAGCTATTTCAATATTTTTCCATCACAGTAAGAACAGTAGAAATTTGATTTAAGTGTGAAATAAACATTCGTGTCTTATAAGGTTTTAATTTTCTACTTTCTTAGTTTTAACTATTCCAACTTCTAGAGTAACACATGCGTATAGAAAATTTCTTGACTTCCATCATCTAACTCGTAGTTTTCTTTCTGGCACTTTGATTCAAATAGTTTACCACGAACGTAATCAAAGTTTCATAACGTCAACTTTTCAGTATTTTTATATTCTGCAGACTTATACTTTACTACAAGTATCTATTCATATATACAATACTTGTATCTAATTCTTTGTTCTGTAATTTGTATTTGAAATATATTTCAAAACTTTCGTTAGAGTCAGTTAAGTTAAAGCTGAATCTAACTGTACTTTCATTAGAGATATTGGGTGTTCTTCGACTCCAAATGGTCTATATAACCAAACTCTTGTAATGACCATCGCAAAAAGAGGCAATTAGTGAATTAAACTTTCACGTTACTTGATACAAGTTTTCTCTCTGAGTTATTTGAGGGTTGTCTATAATGAAAATCAGATTCTTTTATATCCTTTTTCTATAAAATACCAATTTGCAGCATCGTCAAGAAATTTTAAATATATTAACAAATGATCACGGCGATCATCATATAATGAGTGAAGAGGTAAAATATTTAGTGAAACACAAAAACTTGTTAATCTGTTGTTTCATTTTGTGGACAGACATCAAGTAAAATAAAAACGTTTAATAAATATGCATATAATCATAATGTTAATAATCTTATTTATATCTTTTGATAGCGATAGGTTTAGCATCTGCAGAAAAAATGATATATAAAGTTCGAAAGCTTATTTAGAAATATTCTCTATTGTGTGATCCATAGATTCCAATATCATATTTTTATTCAACTCCACTCATACTTCCATACAACAACAACTCATCACCAACTACCTATTTAACGTGATGAGAGGACGTGTCCCTCCAGGGGTTATTTACACTCCTGTAATCTCATTATCCCCTAATTAATGAATAATTTACACGCGTTGATTAGATCTGCGGGAAGTCCATTGTCCGGGTGGTGTCCAACAATGGACAATGTCACCACGGGCGGTGGCCACTTGTCACAATGGCTGTCGTCTTGGGATATTGTTTCAACATGGCGGGTAGGGACACCAAGCTACCTCTAGTGACAGCCCAATTGATAGCCATAGTTCGTTATTTCCTGGAAACAGGTAGCAGTGGAACTTCTTCGAAATATCGGATTAACAATAATTGAATTGAAATTGGTTCTTATGCAGCAAATAAATTACCGTGCACAGAACATCTGTAATATAAAGATAAAAACTCTTAAGCAACGCGCTAAGAGATTTTCAAATATAAATATTTTTAGCTTTCGGTATAACCTTTCTCTAAACGTGCAATACTTCTAAATACTAAATATAATGACTCTCTGCCATCTAAAAATGCTCATGTGAGCGCAGTCAGGATATGTCTTTTTATTTTTACTAAATTACATGCGAGAGGTCATTTGATGTCACTCGTCAACCATATGTGGCAAATGTTTATGGGTATCGAGAGTGTTATATTCATTATACTATATCGAACACCAACCTGCAGATAGGATTCTAATCTAATATAACGAATTAAAATTGAATTCTGGTGTAGCAATGGATTCTTTGTATATATCGGGCCAGTACATTATGAGAGCCTCTGGTTCTCTCTAAACCAGCTCCTATTACCAGTCAGACAATCCCGGCAGCAACGGTAGACCCATGTACAGACACTAGACTGTCACCGCCATCCAGCAGAACTATAAGCTTAGACAGTGAAGATAAGTAAAGAGATTGATAAGCTCGTGTCTTATTCCTACGATTAGTGCGACTGTCGCGAACCAAGTAAATGTATTTTTTCAAAACTTCCTCGTATTTATATCAGGTTACAAATTAGATGGAATGTTACAAAATAGACTTCAATTTCTTATATAGAAGAATAAAACTCATTTAAATATTGTTTTTGAACTTTCATTTCTATTTTGAATTAATATAATCCCAATGTGGTATACAAGGTGTGTATAAAGGTACGGCAATCTATTTGATCTTATTTAGAGATTTTTAAGAAGACAATATTAAAATGGGAAGGTTCACTACTGATAGTCCAATCCCTCTCAGAATATTTACCATTGCAATATGTGTAGTAGAAATTATTAGTTTCATTTTTAAAAAATATTTTCGCGCTATATATATGGAAAGTTCTCTACCTTAAATCCCTAAGTTGATATACTTTTGTTACACAGTGATTACAATATGTGAATTTAAAACACATTTCCATATACAGTTAAGACGCAGCGACAAGACCAAACAATAAGACAATAAATTAAGGCCTTAAATCATATTTGGAGTCAAATTCAATATACCCCCATCATTATCATAAACAGGTGCCAACATTGATTCAAAGATCTGTTCCCAGTCATCTGCTGATTTACCATCTTCTGCAAGATCTTGAGGTGGCAAAATGGCGTGACATAGGTCTCTATATATATCCATATTATATTATTCGAATAATAAATTCATATAGTCTTTCCACATGTAAATTAATAAAATAATTTAAAGATTCAAGTTACGAGGTGTGTTCAAAAAGTATCGCGACTTTTGAATTTTCGCGGGTTACGTATATTCGAATTTCGATCTTTTTGTGGCTTTATGTTGGTACTCATGTCTCTCACTTATGGCGACAAGCTCGGACATTTTTAATGTTTAATTGTTGACAGCTGCTTTGCTTGCAGGTGTTTTGGATCGTCTTCGATTTTTACCTATTAAAAAAAATGGATCAAAGAACCTGTATCAAATTTTGTGTGAAAAACGAAATTAAGTGCGCGGATGCATTCCGAATATTGACTGTGGCATACGGAGAAGCTACCTTGGACCGAAGCAACGTTTATCGGTGGTACAAAATGTTATCAGAAGGCCGAGAAGATGTGAACGACGAATAGCGTGCCGGACGCCCGAGCACTTCAACAACAGACGAAAACATGGAGAAAATGATATTGGCCAATCGTCGAATCACCGTTAGAGAAGTTGCTGAGGACCTAAACATATCGATTGGCTCGTGCCATTCGATTTTTATCAATGATTTGGGCATGAGACGGGTCGCCGCGAAATTCGTACCAAAATTGCTCAATTGAGACCAAAAACAGCATCGCATGAACATTGCTAATGAGATGTTGGACTCTGTCCGCTCCGCGACGACCCAAATTTGCTCCAGAGGGTCATAACTGGTGACGAAGCGTGGGTTTATGGTTATGACGTGGAAACCAAAGCTCAATCATCTCAATGGAAGCTGCCGCACGAACCAAGACCGAAAAAAGCGCGCCAAGTTCGGTCGAATGTGAAGGTTTTGCTGACAGTTTTCTTCGATTGCAGGGGCGTGGTGCATCATGAGTTCTTGCCACAGGGTAGAACGGTCAATAAGGAATATTACCTGCAAGTTATGCGCCTTTTGCGCGAATCAATCCGCCAGAAACGCCCGGATTTGTGGAAGAACAAAAATTGGCTTTTGCACCACGATAACGCCCCTGCTCACACATCGTTGCTTGTGCGCGATTTTTTGGCCAAAAACAACACACTAATGATGCCGCAGCCACCGTATTCCCCAGATCTGGCCCCCTGTGACTTTTTCTTGTTCCCTAAACTGAAGAGGCCTATGAAAGGACGACGTTACGCTACGCTTGACGAGATAAAGACGGCATCGAAGGAGGAGCTGAAAAAGATTTCTAAAAATGATTTTTTTGAAGTGCTTCGAAGATTGGAAAAACCGTTGGCACAAGTGTATAATATCTCATGGGGATTACTTTGAAGGGGACAAAATAGGTATTCATGAATAAATAAATAATATTTGAAAAACACAAAGGTCGCGATACTTTTTTAACACACCTCGTATATTAAGTTTAAATAGATGTAAATTAATAAGTTCCAATTAACAAAAATAACGTTATTAGATACCACAGAAAAAGAACAACTTAGCTTATGATATTTACAGTAGATATTATGTACAGGTTCTTCTCACAGATTTACAGTGTATTATAAAAATTAGAAAACAAACAGTTTGGTTCCACAATAAAATTTTAAAATGTAATTGAATTTAGAACTTAAAAATCCTGGTCTTGATACAATTCGGATTATTAATAATTTTTCTTAAGATTTGTATTTGGGACAATGGTTTAGATTGGTTCCAAATCCGATCTGGGTTATAATACGGTAGGTCTTAAATGGAGAGTATCGACTATAAAACTAGTACTAATAGTTATGATAACGTCTGGGAATTTTGATGGGAGGATATTGGTATAAGAAACAGAAGTTATTGACCGACCATACAATCTAGCAGAATCTGGTCGGTGTCAAAGCTTTTTGAATTTTCCAAGCCGGTGTTGTGGCTTTGTCACCAACCCAAGTCTTCTAAATTGCAGAGACGGTCAATAGTTAGCGTAGAATTTCAGCGTCTTTTTGATAGAATAGATGATTTTTCACTTTACAAAGTAATCTACTTTTTTTGAATAAGCACTACACACAAGATCACAGTTATTTTAAAAGATTTGAAAAAGTTTCTTTAAATTTCCAAAAAAAAAAAGAACGTTTTGAGTAGCTTTTTTTCCTTCCTTCTATGTCTCAACTACCCCCAGGACGATTTATTACGCGATTACAATAAATCTCTATCCCCCCCTCTAAGCTAAAAATTCCAATATAAATCAACCCTACAAATATCATGAAGACATACATCTATTATAAAAAGTACGCAGACAATGTAGGAAGCTAGGCGCAGGTGTTTTCAACCCTAAATTGTCACCGGTAGTGACAAAGGACGGGACGCCCATAAAATTAGCCTGTGGTGCGTGCTCGAAGGTCTTTTGTCGCGGGTCCAATCAAAGTGTGTGCAGGTACCTGACTCGTGATCCAGGGCTGTAAATCGCGCCTCGGGTCAGGCCAGGTCAGGTGTGACGTGGGCACGCGGTGGTTCTACGGGGTAGAAGTGAAGATATAACGGGCAGGGTCATATTCTACATAGATGTGTCAGAATTTAGACAATTTTGAAAACCTTTATTGATTTTCAGTCAACGATAAGAAATTAAAAATATGATGTTAAACAACTTCAGTCTGGGAGATTCCTCCAAATTGAGAGAGTTCACCGCCAAACAGACAGAGGGTCTTCTTACATTTCCCTCAGTTCTACGCTTAGAAAAATATTGTACAAGAACGTCTTGGCGGACGCGAAGATGGCCAGGGTGCCATCATCCTTGGTGTAAATAACGGCATTGACTCCGGCACCTGAAGTAGAAAAATGTGGAGGCATCACATCACTTTCACCAACAACAAAACCAAGAATTATCAATGACGCTGAAAATTTGGTATGCATGACCGTAGGTACCTCATCAGGGATTTTACACAGCCACTGATCATTTTTGCGGTTCACCTTCTAGTCCTGGACAAAGTTATTCTCGTCTGAGAAAATCCAAACCATTCCTGGCTCCTCGGAATGTTTGATCTGGCTGAGAAGGCACTGGGCTCTGTTCAGGCGGTTCACCTTGATTCTTTCAGACATGAACTGTCCTCTCCGCATCACCCATGGTTTGTAACGGAGGTCCTCATGAACCACACGTCGGATGGTAGCCTAATAAACCTGCAGCTCTCTGTAGAGTGCCCTCATCGACTTCCCAGGGTCCTCATCGATGGCAGCTTGGACACGGCTTATAAGGTCTGACTTTTGATACTGTCAGAACGCCGACAATGTCGTTTCCTTTGGCAAACTTCCGCCACATCACCTTTTGCAGCTTCTGTGTCTTTCTGAACTTTGAAAACAAACGATCGGGGGCTTTCAGGAAGTCAGCAGTTTCTGAATCGGTGTTTCCTGCAGCCAAGGAGACAATAACTGCATGTCTCTTCATTTCTTGCGTAAGAGTAGGTTCTACCATGTCTACCTGCAACAGAAAGAACTATGTTGTTATAATACAAAAGAAAGTGTGGCACTTGTATTGTGCGTTCCAAATAGCCACCGCAGCCTGTACTGTTGTAAGGATCCGATATCCGTGGTCAGAGTAAGAGAAAAGTTCAATAAAACTTGGTTCAGGTCGCTCTAGAGTAAACCCAGAGAGAGAGGATAGGAGGATTTGAAGGATGGATGTAGCAGACAGAACGACAGCTTTACCACAGTGATTCTAGAAGCTCTACATGTACAGAAAGAATCTGAACAATCTCTAAATACCATTAATAACCGTATTATCGAAACAGAACTCTGTAGTCGCCGGCCTTCATTATGAAATCCTCTCTCTGCCAGACACAGAAGCGACAGGCTCAGCTGGTGTGAAAAGAGACGTCTTTGGGGCTCAAAAATGTCATTCTGTCATTTTTTTTTAAATGAATACAGGTTCAATTTGGGGGTTAATGACGGCAGGATACATGTTAGACGTAGGCTCCAAGAAAGATCCCATCAGGACTGTATTTTTGAAAGGCATACAGCAAATGCCCCTAACTTAATGGTGTGGGGTGGCATAAGCTATGAAAGTAGAACCCCAATAGTCTTTATTCAAGGCACAATGACTGTTCAGCTATACATTGCAGGTGTTACTATTTCTTGAGCAGACCAATAATGCCATTTTCAACAAGAGATAATGCCCGACCTAATACAACCAACATCTCACGAACCTTCTTTTAAAATGTTGACATCCTTCTCTGGCCCACATGTTTATCAGATATTCCCCCAATTGAGCATGTATGACACATGATGAGGAGGAGAATTTGACATACACAGCCACGTAATCTTCAATTGCTTCGGCAAAAAAATCCAATTTGGCAAAAGCACCCCACAAGAAACCATAAAAAGCTGTATGACAGTATACCTCACTGTTTAGCTGCTTCTATAAAGATAGCACAGCAAATATTAATAAAAAGATATTTATCTAAAAATATTTATAATCACTTTTCTAATTTCAATTTTTTTCACATTACCACATTATATAGCTCACCAATTTTCAAAAAAAAATACATAAGTATTTCTAAGTGAGGCCATTTTTTGTAGCCAGTCTATTCTACTTTCTCAGCGTTAATTTAATCCAAATTACATCTACATTGGTCAACTATATCATAATAATAGGCGGAACAAGAAACATAACGGTCAGATTAGAAGGTCTAGAGACACTGCCGAAGAACAATGCCATGCCTTAGGATATTCCACGGTTACATCTACCAACATACCCTGTCAAGTGATGAGCAAATTTGGCCTAATATTCTCTCAGCTTCAACAGTATTAAAAGTTAAGAAAAATAAATCTCCTAATTGTGCAACTAAAAGTTTCTAATGGCTTGCACCATCTTTCGGAATAAATATCAACTATTCGTTAATTTTTAATTATTCCAGAATTGGCCAAACATTGAAAATGTCATACCTGATGAGCGACAACCTTCCTTTACAACAACCTTTGTAAATATAAAGATTGATTTGAACTGAACTATTTGAACCTCCAATGTAAGAGACTACTTCCAGGAGAGATCAGAAAGTATCAATATTTATTTATAACATGATGCATCAGCACGTCATCTGTTATGAGAAATTTAAACTATTTTTGACGCGTATGATTCAATGCTTATGTCGATAGTTCATTTAAAATACCTTTTTCAAGAGATCAGCTTCAGTATCGGTATAAAATCAAAACAGACAAGTGCAATATTACAGCAGTATGGTAGATTAAGCTGGTGAAACGGCTGGGAGGGTTCACTACTGATGAACCAGGCCCTTCAATTAATTTATGATTGTAGTAAGGGCAATAGAAATTTGTTTTATTTGAAAAATAATCATACCCGTCAAAAATCGTTCAAATACCTCATAATATCCATTAAAGCAATATGCTCTCAGTTCTCCAGAAGAAGATTCACAGAAACCGTGAGTTTATTCTGTCTACTTTAGGTTGAAGAATTCTCAAGCAATTATCCAACTTCCAATTATTTAAAAAGACACAATGTCTCTTAATTTAATTACAGAGAACGTTAATAGAAAATTTAACTTTTAATTAATTGCCTAACTATATAAAATAAATACAGTAGTTAACTTTAATCTCTGAAAAAAAAAAGATATTAATTAATTGTAAATAGAATTGGGTGTATACATTTATTTGGGAAATAATGACGTATTTAGTAGAAAATGGATTTATTGTATCACTTGAAGATATCAAGAAGACACGCAATGTTTGGTATGTATCTCCAACAATACTCTCTTTAGATGGTTATATACTTGTTGGTACTTTCTATCATTGTTTGATATTTCTTTCTCGGATTCGAGGCCAGTCTATGTAGAATGAAATGCTTCAATCAAAGAATGCTGTTGTTGTGGTATTGTTTTACTTGTTACAACCACAAGTAGTACGAGGCCCTGATATTCTTTATTAGTAGAGGCTCTAGTGATTTCTATCATTGTTTTATTTTCTTTCTTTCTAAGATTCAGGGACAAGTCTATGTAAAACCAAATGTTTCAATAAAAGTATTCTGTTGTTGTGGTATTGTTTTACTTGTTACAACCACAAGTAGTACGAGGCCCTGATATTCTTTATTAGTAGAGGCTCTAGTGATTTCTATCATTGTTTTATTTTCTTTCTTTCTTAGATTCAGGGACAAGTCTATGTAAAACCAAATGTTTCAATAAAAGTATTCTGTTGTTGTGGTATTGTTTTACTTGTTACAACCACAAGTAGTACGAGGCCCTGATAATCTTTATTAGTAGAGGCTCTAGTGATTTCTATCATTGTTTTATTTTCTTTCTTTCTAAGATTCAGGGACAAGTCTATGTAAAACCAAATGTTTCAATAAAAGTATTCTGTTGTTGTGGTATTGTTTTACTTGTTACAACCACAAGTAGTACGAGGCCCTGATAATCTTTATTAGTAGAGGCTCTAGTGATTTCTATCATTGTTTTATTTTCTTTCTTTCTAAGATTCAGGGACAAGTCTATGTAAAACCAAATGTTTCAATAAAAGTATTCTGTTGTTGTGGTATTGTTTTACTTGTTACAACCACAAGTAGTACGAGGCCCTGATATTCTTTATTAGTAGAGGCTCTAGTGATTTCTATCATTGTTTTATTTTCTTTCTTTCTAAGATTCAGGGACAAGTCTATGTAAAACCAAATGTTTCAATAAAAGTATTCTGTTGTTGTGGTATTGTTTTACTTGTTACAACCACAAGTAGTACGAGGCCCTGATAATCTTTATTAGTAGAGGCTCTAGTGATTTCTATCATTGTTTTATTTTCTTTCTTTCTAAGATTCAGGGACAAGTCTATGTAAAACCAAATGTTTCAATAAAAGTATTCTGTTGTTGTGGTATTGTTTTACTTGTTACAACCACAAGTAGTACGAGGCCCTGATAATCTTTATTAGTAGAGGCTCTAGTGATTTCTATCATTGTTTTATTTTCTTTCTTTCTAAGATTCAGGGACAAGTCTATGTAAAACCAAATGTTTCAATAAAAGTATTCTGTTGTTGTGGTATTGTTTTACTTGTTACAACCACAAGTAGTACGAGGCCCTGATAATCTTTATTAGTAGAGGCTCTAGTGATTTCTATCATTGTTTTATTTTCTTTCTTTCTAAGATTCAGGGACAAGTCTATGTAAAACCAAATGTTTCAATAAAAGTATTCTGTTGTTGTGGTATTGTTTTACTTGTTACAACCACAAGTAGTACGAGGCCCTGATAATCTTTATTAGTAGAGGCTCTAGTGATTTCTATCATTGTTTTATTTTCTTTCTTTCTAAGATTCAGGGACAAGTCTATGTAAAACCAAATGTTTCAATAAAAGTATTCTGTTGTTGTGGTATTGTTTTACTTGTTACAACCACAAGTAGTACGAGGCCCTGATAATCTTTATTAGTAGAGGCTCTAGTGATTTCTATCATTGTTTTATTTTCTTTCTTTCTTAGATTCAGGGGCAAGTCTATGTAAAACCAAATGTTTCAATAAAAGTATTCTGTTGTTGTGGTATTGTTTTACTTGTTACAACCACAAGTAGTACGAGGCCCTGATAATCTTTATTAGTAGAGGCTCTAGTGATTTCTATCATTGTTTTATTTTCTTTCTTTCTTAGATTCAGGGACAAGTCTATGTAAAACCAAATGTTTCAATAAAAGTATTCTGTTGTTGTGGTATTGTTTTACTTGTTACAACCACAAGTAGTACGAGGCCCTGATAATCTTTATTAGTAGAGGCTCTAGTGATTTCTATCATTGTTTTATTTTCTTTCTTTCTTAGATTCAGGGACAAGTCTATGTAAAACCAAATGTTTCAATAAAAGTATTCTGTTGTTGTGGTATTGTTTTACTTCTACCAACCACATGTAGTACGAGGCCCTGATAATCTTTATCAGTAGAGGCTCTAGTGATTTCTATCATTGTTTTATTTTCTTTCTTTCTAAGATTCAGGGACAAGTCTATGTAAAACCAAATGTTTCAATAAAAGTATTCTGTTGTTGTGGTATTGTTTTACTTGTTACAACCACAAGTAGTACGAGGCCCTGATAATCTTTATTAGTAGAGGCTCTAGTGATTTCTATCATTGTTTTATTTTCTTTCTTTCTAAGATTCAGGGACAAGTCTATGTAAAACCAAATGTTTCAATAAAAGTATTCTGTTGTTGTGGTATTGTTTTACTTGTTACAACCACAAGTAGTACGAGGCCCTGATAATCTTTATTAGTAGAGGCTCTAGTGATTTCTATCATTGTTTTATTTTCTTTCTTTCTAAGATTCAGGGACAAGTCTATGTAAAACCAAATGTTTCAATAAAAGTATTCTGTTGTTGTGGTATTGTTTTACTTGTTACAACCACAAGTAGTACGAGGCCCTGATAATCTTTATTAGTAGAGGCTCTAGTGATTTCTATCATTGTTTTATTTTCTTTCTTTCTTAGATTCAGGGACAAGTCTATGTAAAACCAAATGTTTCAATAAAAGTATTCTGTTGTTGTGGTATTGTTTTACTTGTTACAACCACAAGTAGTACGAGGCCCTGATAATCTTTATTAGTAGAGGCTCTAGTGATTTCTATCATTGTTTTATTTTCTTTCTTTCTAAGATTCAGGGACAAGTCTATGTAAAACCAAATGTTTCAATAAAAGTATTCTGTTGTTGTGGTATTGTTTTACTTCTACCAACCACATGTAGTACGAGGCCCTGATAATCTTTATTAGTAGAGGCTCTAGTGATTTCTATCATTGTTTTATTTTCTTTCTTTCTAAGATTCAGGGACAAGTCTATGTAAAACCAAATGTTTCAATAAAAGTATTCTGTTGTTGTGGTATTGTTTTACTTCTACCAACCACATGTAGTACGAGGCCCTGATAATCTTTATTAGTAGAGGCTCTAGTGATTTCTATCATTGTTTTATTTTCTTTCTTTCTTAGATTCAGGGACAAGTCTATGTAAAACCAAATGTTTCAATAAAAGTATTCTGTTGTTGTGGTATTGTTTTACTTCTACCAACCACATGTAGTACGAGGCCCTGATAATCTTTATTAGTAGAGGCTCTAGTGATTTCTATCATTGTTTTATTTTCTTTCTTTCTAAGATTCAGGGACAAGTCTATGTAAAACCAAATGTTTCAATAAAAGTATTCTGTTGTTGTGGTATTGTTTTACTTGTTACAACCACAAGTAGTACGAGGCCCTGATATTCTTTATTAGTAGAGGCTCTAGTGATTTCTATCATTGTTTTATTTTCTTTCTTTCTAAGATTCAGGGACAAGTCTATGTAAAACCAAATGTTTCAATAAAAGTATTCTGTTGTTGTGGTATTGTTTTACTTGTTACAACCACAAGTAGTACGAGGCCCTGATAATCTTTATTAGTAGAGGCTCTAGTGATTTCTATCATTGTTTTATTTTCTTTCTTTCTTAGATTCAGGGACAAGTCTATGTAAAACCAAATGTTTCAATAAAAGTATTCTGTTGTTGTGGTATTGTTTTACTTGTTACAACCACAAGTAGTACGAGGCCCTGATAATCTTTATTAGTAGAGGCTCTAGTGATTTCTATCATTGTTTTATTTTCTTTCTTTCTAAGATTCAGGGACAAGTCTATGTAAAACCAAATGTTTCAATAAAAGTATTCTGTTGTTGTGGTATTGTTTTACTTGTTACAACCACAAGTAGTACGAGGCCCTGATATTCTTTATTAGTAGAGGCTCTAGCGATTTCTATCATTGTTTTATTTTCTTTCTTTCTAAGATTCAGGGACAAGTCTATGTAAAACCAAATGTTTCAATAAAAGTATTCTGTTGTTGTGGTATTGTTTTACTTGTTACAACCACAAGTAGTACGAGGCCCTGATAATCTTTATTAGTAGAGGCTCTAGTGATTTCTATCATTGTTTTATTTTCTTTCTTTCTAAGATTCAGGGACAAGTCTATGTAAAACCAAATGTTTCAATAAAAGTATTCTGTTGTTGTGGTATTGTTTTACTTGTTACAACCACAAGTAGTACGAGGCCCTGATAATCTTTATTAGTAGAGGCTCTAGTGATTTCTATCATTGTTTTATTTTCTTTCTTTCTAAGATTCAGGGACAAGTCTATGTAAAACCAAATGTTTCAATAAAAGTATTCTGTTGTTGTGGTATTGTTTTACTTGTTACAACCACAAGTAGTACGAGGCCCTGATAATCTTTATTAGTAGAGGCTCTAGTGATTTCTATCATTGTTTTATTTTCTTTCTTTCTTAGATTCAGGGACAAGTCTATGTAAAACCAAATGTTTCAATAAAAGTATTCTGTTGTTGTGGTATTGTTTTACTTCTACCAACCACATGTAGTACGAGGCCCTGATAATCTTTATCAGTAGAGGCTCTAGTGATTTCTATCAATGTTTTATTTTAATTCTTTCTTGGATTTAGGGACAAGTCTATGTAAAACCAGGTGTCTTTGTTGATAAATTTGTTCTTGTTGAGGTGTTGTTTTACTTATACCAATCACAAGTAGTACGAGGTCCTGCTAATCTTAATTAGTAGAGGCTCTGGTACTTTTTTTCCATTGTTTGATTTATCTTTTTTTCTTGGATTCCAGGACAAGTCTATGTAAAACGAAATACTTCAATCAAATAATACGGTTGTTATATGATATTGTTTTACTTATACCATCCACAAGGGGTGTACGAGGTCCTGATAATCTTAATTAGTAGAGGCTCTGGTACGTTCTTGCTTGCTTTTTCTTTCTTGGAATTCGGGGCCAGTCTATGTGAAATGAAATGCTTCAATAAATTACTTATACACTTATGCCAACCATGGTACTTATACCAACCACAAGTAGTACAGGTTCCTGATAATTTTGATTAGTAGAAGCTTTAGTGCTTTCTTCCATTGTTTGGTTTTCTCTCTTTCTTGGATTCCGGGACAAGTCTATGTAAAACGAAATGCTTCAATAAAATAATTATCTTGTTATGTTGTATTGTTTTAATTATACTAACCACAAGTAGTACGAGGTCTTAATAATAATAATGATAATGCGTATCATCACATGTTCAGAAAGATTATCATTTGATTGATGTTTACATACACAGAATGTTAGAGTCTTATTTGCGTGAGTGGTTGGTTATTTGCCATTTTTACGTTTGAATTCGATTAGATCAAGACAGCGAGGCTGGCAATTTTATGGAATTTAATTTTATTAGAAAAAAAGTGTAACTTCAGAATCAGCGAGAATGATTATTTATATCGATAAATAAATTTGGGCGTACTTACCAGGATGAATATAAATAAAAAAACAATGGTTGCCTGTAAAGTCGGTTTTACGGGCGAAGATTTTACGTGACAACGGTAGAATATTTATTGATATGAATATAATTAAATTGCACAATAGGAACAAGGAATTGAATGAAAATAAGAATTGCACAAATTTTAACTATAGAAATATATTTTGTTTACTAAAACATTGTACATGTAAACTTAAACTTAACTAATTCCTATTTGAGTGATTTTGTTGAGGATAGGACGATGATAGGACTTGCATAAATGGAAGGCGCGGTGAGACCAAACGTTCACTGATAGGATCCAGAGGCGGTAGACCTGGAGGTATGTCAGGATATGAGAAGCCGTTGACCTTTGCGAGAGTAGGAAGCTTACGCTTATTCAGTGATTGTCTACAGGTGTTGCAAGACTTTGTATAATCCTCCTTGCGTAGCTGCCGATTTTCCTTAACGTACCAATCCGAGATTACCTTCAGTTGTAGTGCAGTGATGGTTTTAAGGTCATTCTTGAACCACAATCTGTCACAAACCGAGCAAGCATGGCCAAAATCGTTGTCCAGGAAAGTAGATTGAAATCTCCGTATTGACGATGACCATTTGGTATACCAGGTGGATTGTTCCAGTTGTATTGCTGTTTGGCTTGAAGAAGTAGTCGGTTGTACATCAGTCCGAGAAGATGCTGCTCTACGTTGTCGGAATGCACGTTGCCGTTGAGCGTTAGTTAGGGGAACGCTCGTTCTCTCCGCCACGACAGGAACGCTTGTTCTCTCCACCACAGAACAAGACGTTGAAGCAGGTGACTCTGACGTACCGCTGGTGAGGGCTATGTTAGCAGATTTACGTAGCTTGAACCTGCGTTGCCTCTCCGCAGCCGCTTTTGCAAAGGCTCTTACTTGTTCAGGAGTTCTGGTCAATGCTTTTCGTAGTCTGTACTCACGTTGTCGCTGAGCATTCGTTCTGGCGGTAGAGGTGGTGTGTGGAACAACGAAAGGTACTGCAGACGTTGACGGCACGATATCCTCCGTCTCCATTGAAGTACTGGAAGTTGAAGGCACCGTTTCCATTGTTTTGAGAGTGGTGATTCCTGTTGAACATTTGAAATTGAATGGATGAATTTTTAATTTTAAAGAATCAATTTGAAAATCAAAACACTTATTCAGATCGAAGGTTCAAATTTTTGCTAAATAAATTTGAAACTATTTAAAATTTGTAAAATAATAATTAATTAATTAATTAATTTTAAACTAATAATTTACTTAACACTATCAACATTTATCAATAGTATGACATAACCTATAAACTCAGTTTCTCAACTTTTGTGTCAATCTAACAATTAATCAATCAATCATAGTTTACGATAATGAAATATCAGTGTACAATTATTTACCTTTATTGTTGTAGTTGTTGTAAATGACGAATCTAAGCACTCCACATTTTCACTACAGACACAGCTGACGATACTTTAACCACACGTGTGAACTTGTATTATGACGCTTTCTTGTTTTTCCAACGCCAAGAACGTTCGAGAAAGACAAAGACAGAGACAAGCATGCGCCGATTCAATGCGCCTAATTCTCTAGCGCTGCGCGCGCAGCACTCTCGTTCTGTGACTCATCGTAACGTTACCGGGCGTTACACTTTTTCATAAGTGACTCCCAGCCGCAACCTAATTTAAGACGTTGTCACGTCAAAACTTGTTTTTGAAAACCATTTAAAACATTTATCTACTTATAATTTTATTCAGAAAAGTCAAATCCTCTATGATATATATAAATATTAAACAAAACGGCTTCGGGAGTTAGTTTCTTGTTTTATTTTATATTCATCTCAGGCTATCGGGTAACATAAACCCTTCTACAGAAATATATGTATAAGGGTTTTTTGAAGGTTGTGAAGCTTGAGATAAATATAAAATTGAACCAAGAAACTGACCCTAGGAAGCCGTTTTGTTTATTCTTTATACACACTTAACTTTTGTAGAACGACATTTGAAAATTATCCCGCATGTGTTTCTTTTGAACGAAAAAATCGAAATTTATTTTAAAGAGAAACAACGATTATCTCTAACCATAGAGATTAAGTATGAAAGGATGAATTGTGAAGAGTAATGATGAACGGAAAAAAATAAAGTGTCCAGGGATGGGAACCCTTTTTATCCGTTTATCATTACTCTTCACAATTCATACTTTCAAACTTCATCCCTAAGTTAGAAATAATCGTTATTTCTCCTTAAAATATATTTAGATTTTTCGTTCAAAAGAAACACAGGCGGGATAATTTTAAAATGTCGTTCTACAACCATAAACCGCATTATATTGTATTATAAACACTTTATTTTTATTCTGACATGCGACAAATATTTGGTCGATCTGTTGATCAAACTTGAGAATTTTCAACTATTCAAGCTAAGTAAAAGTTTGTTGAAGACTTAAGAAGATCGTGACGCGGAGTTTTAGAAGTTGGGAAGTTTTGGCAGGTTGTGGACTTGGCGGGGATGGAGATAAGGACAGGAGCCGGACCACCCAGGGGACACTGGCTATCTGGCGACACCATCCTGCCCCAGAGGATTAGGCTTAATCTGTCCAGGGCATGTAGCGTGGCTTGCTGATTGAGCCGCGGCCTCTGGTGATCATATAAACGCTTACTTTACTGATCAACGCCATTCCATTTGAATTAATCCGATTATCCTCGATTTATCATCGTAACCTTATTTCACTATCAATTGCAAAAATACGATATAGAGGTTCTAGAATATTCTTTTTTTTTGTCTTCGCTACATAACTTCACACACGAGGTACCAATCAAGTGTTGTAATTATTGGGAGTATAAATAAGTTCGTGCGGTTTTGATAAAGATGGTGCTATTAGTTTCTTGTTCCACTGTTTCATCTGGAAACACCATTATTTTGAAGCGTCATCATAAGGCTTCCTTTTTCAGTAACCGGCATTTCTCTGAAGTGTAAACAACCTAGTTTCAGTTCGCTCCTAAAATGTCAACTTTTGTACCAAATAATGTGCTTTTGCGGGGAGTTTTACTTCTTTATTTCAATATGAAGAAAAATTCTGCTGAGAGTCATCATAGGTTTTGATGACCATTCTCTAGCTGAACGAACGTGTCAGAAGTGGTTTGCAGGGTTTAAAAGTGACAATTTTGATTTGGAAGACGAAGAAAGACCCGGAGCGCCACCAAAGTTTGAGGGTGAAAATTTAGAGGCAAGGCTCGATGAATATCCAACACAAACGCAAAAGGAACTCGCAAAACACTTGGAGTCACTCAGCCAGCCATTTTTAATCGCTTAAAAGAAATAGGAATTGTTAAAACTAACAAAAAAGATTGTAAAAATAAAATAATAATAATAATAATAAATCTATTTAAGAAATCAAAAGCTATGGATGGTAGCGATAGGCAGGTGTTTCTTTGGAGGAAATGATCACCCTTATTGCTGATTTAAATAATTATGAGGCTTTTATTACACGATGAGTAAATACAAAATGAAATGAACCTTTTCTAGTAAAAGGGAGATAGTAATTTTTGCAGCCCTCTGGGCAAGCCCGACTCAGCCCCCCTCTTTCTACGCACTTTATCTCCTCCTTAGTTCAGGCCTTATCTCTATTCAACAGAGACCTCTAGTCAGCAGAGACCTCTAGTGGGCAGGGACTTCTATTCGCTGAGCCTTCTATTCGCTGAGCCTTCTATTCGCTGAGCCTTCTAATCACTGAGACTTCTATTCGCTGAGCCTTCTATTCGCTGAGCCTTCTAATCACTGAGACTTCTATTCGCTGAGCCTTCTATTCGCTGAGCCTTCTATTCGCTGAGCCTTCTATTCGCTGAGCCTTCTAATCACTGAGACTTCTATTCGCTGAGCCTTCTATTCGCTGAGCCTTCTAATCACTGTGACTTCTATTCGCTGAGCCTTCTATTCACTGAGACTTCTATTCGCTGAGCCTTCTATTCGCTGAGCCTTCTATTCGCTGAGACTTCTATTCGCTGAGCCTTCTATTCGCTGAGCCTTCTAATCCCTGAGACTTCTATTCGCTGAGCCTTCTATTCGCTGAGCCTTCTAATCACTGAGACTTCTATTCGCTGAGCCTTCTATTCACTGAGCCTTCTAATCACTGTGACTTTTATTCGCTGAGCCTTCTATTCGCTGAGCCTTCTAATCACTGTGACTTCTATTCGCTGAGCCTTCTATTCGCTGAGCCTTCTAATCACTGTGACTTCTATTCGCTGAGCCTTCTATTCGCTGAGCCTTCTAATCACTGTGACTTCTATTCGCTGAGCCTTCTATTCGCTGAGCCTTCTAATCACTGTGACTTCTATTCGCTGAGCCTTCTAATCACTGAGACTTCTATTCGCTGAGCCTTCTATTCACTGAGCCTTCTAATCACTGTGACTTTTATTCGCTGAGCCTTCTATTCGCTGAGCCTTCTAATCACTGTGACTTCTATTCGCTGAGCCTTCTATTCGCTGAGCCTTCTAATCACTGTGACTTCTATTCGCTGAGCCTTCTAATCGCTGAGACTTCTATTCGCTGAGCCTTCTATTCGCTGAGCCTTCTAATCACTGAGACTTCTATTCGCTGAGCCTTCTATTCGCTGAGCCTTCTAATCACTGAGACTTCTATTCGCTGAGCCTTCTATTCGCTGAGCTTTCTATTCGCTGTGACTTCTATTCGCTGAGCCTTCTATTCGCTGAGACTTCTATTCGCTGAGCCTTCTCTACACCCTCAGACTGACTGCCTGCCTCAATCTCTCCGCGCGCCTTCTTCTTATAGGGTCTGCTGCACGTGACCAAACCACCTAGAACTACAAAATCAAACTTAAACAAATGAAACTTTTCATTAAAAGAAAAAAATATGCAAAAAACCATGCAAGAAAAACTTATGCAAAAACTCTGCACAAAACTATGCCCAAACTATACAAACTAGTTTCAACATTCTCCCACCTAATTTTGACAAGTATTATTGTCAAAATTAACTTTATACAATGGCCCCAGTATCCAGATATATATATATATATATATTATGAAGCCTGTCTAAAAATATTGTTCGCCATCTTAGCCTTGGTTCTTTGAATTGATTCTTTCCATGGCTTGAGCACTACCCTGTAAGGTTCTTAAAACATCAAAAATATTTATTTCCTTTTTAATCGTTCTAGGAGAAATATAAGACCAACTTTTTCTATGATCAATATTAGGGTTCCTATATTCTGAAATCTCTGTTTAATTCTATAAACAGGACATCCGCCATTATCAGTAACATCCCTCAAAAAACATTTTGGCCATGTGCCTTTTCCAACAGGAACCAACTTTCTACCCCAGAAGAGCTCATCAAATCTCATTATGCTTCTGCTCTCAGATTTTGAAAGAATTTCACCAAGTAGCTTTCCATTTGAGATTCTCGACACTGCCATCTCTCTAACTTTAATTCCCTTGACTCGGTTTCTCACGAAAACCCGCCATTCAATTTATCTCTCTATCCAGTTTGTCCTGAGCCACCATCTTGCCCTCTCTCTCAAAAGAGGCTGTCCAGCTCTGTTACTGAAAGACTGTACACCATGGCCTCAACATCCAGGTCCATGGATTTCATCCTTGACTTCTTGTTTTGGGAGGAAGTGGCAGAGGCCTTCTTGGAATCAGCGTTGGAAGCATCGAAAACAGGACGAAATGGCGTCGTCTTACCTCTGTAGACACCTTTTGACTTTTCTTCCGGATTTTGAGGTACGGGGCACTTAACTAAAATCGTCACTACAACCATTTCCCTCCCAAAAACCATCAGTTGTCCATTTTCTTCTTCCAAAGAAATCGGAGGTAGTCCCAATCATTTTCCTTGATGGCCATCACCTGGAAATATCTCCTCATGTCGGCCAAAACTCCGAACTTATTCTCCCGAAGTTTTATCCCTATTTCCGGGATTCTCCTCAGTAGATTGAGTATCTTTTTTAAATATCGTCTCAAGGAGAGTCCGTTGTGTCTTCGACTGGAAGCGTCGTCAAATACTGGCCGTATAGGCGTCGTTTTGGACTCACTCTTTAACAAAAGGTGACGGGGCAAATAGTGTCCTTTTAGTTCAGGTGGATTTTCATTAACTCTATCGACGAGCCCTTCCTTCAACCAATCTTTTGGATCAATAATTTTTTATTCCACCTTTGCATCAGTACCTTTTTCTACATCTATATCCTTTTCCGCCACCTTTGAATCAATACCTTGTTCTACATCTATCTTTTCTCCCACCGTTGAATCAGTACCCTGTTCTGCATCTAACTTTTCTTCCACCTTTGAATCAGTACCCTGTTCTACATCTAGCTGCTTTACTTCTTCCAAATTCTTTGACTCTGTACAATGTTCTTCATTTATATTTTTCGCTTCATTTCCATCATGATCTTTTCCCTTGTTGTATTTATCGTCCTTATTCTCTGCATAATCAGATCTATTTATGGTTTTCAAATCTTGGGCTTCTGTTTCCCTATAATTACCCTTTATTTTAGATTCCGTATCTCCAGTTGGTCTTGCTTCCACCAATTTCCTCGACGCTTGAACTTCAGCCTCAGCTTCCTTCACACCTATAAAGCTATCAACTGCAGTTTCAGAATCCTTCACTTCATTGCATTTAACTGCCGCTTCTGAATCCTTTACTCCGCCTTTGAGCTCAGCTTCAGAATCCTTTTTTTCCGTCGCCTTCATCTCCTGCTTTTTGACCTTCAGATTCTTTTACTTCATCTCCGTCTTTAGAATTCACTTTATCAGAATCCTTTCTTCCGTCGCCCTTAGGCTGATCTTCAGAATCTTTCATTCCTTCGTCCTTAGGCTTCGCTTCAGAATCCTTTACGCCTTCGCCCTTAGGCTCTGCTTCCGAATCCCTTATTCTATCGCCTTTGGACTCAGCTTCAGAATCTTCCTTATTCTTTAAATCTACATCTTCATATTTTCCATTAGCATTAATTTTATCAAACTGCCCCCACCTTGAGATCCAATCCTTTGGGTTGCCCTTAAGGTTTTGTAGATCTCCCTTATTCTTTAAATCTACCTCTCTATTTCCACCACCAATAGAAAGAACATCTTTCCCCTGCTCACGCAAAGCCCTAACTCTTCGCTCCATAATAAATCTCTCCCAGATGTATTTTTCACATTCCTGAAATTCCCTATCGACTTCTTCGTCACTAGCCTCATCTTTGGCTAATAGGACTGACTGGCATAGCACGTTTAGATTCACAAGTTCTACATAGAGAACCTCTATCCTATTGAATTTTACATCCACCCTTCTACTATCAATTGAAGTCTCTTTCAGTTCGATATTTAAATCATTAATTAATCTTGTAAAGCTACTTCTCACCGCCCTACGACGTCTCTTGTTCACCTCCTCCATTTCACCACCAAGCCTATCGCGTCCGGCTCACCAAAAATGTTAAAACTAACAAAAAAGATTGTAAAAATAAAATAATAATAATAATAATAAATCTATTTAAGAAATCAAAAGCTATGGATGGTAGCGATAGGCAGGTATTTCTTTGGAGGAAATGATCACCCTTATTGCTGATTTAAATAATTATGAGGCTTTTATTACACGATGAGTAAATACAAAATGAAATGAACCTTTTCTAGTAAAAGGGAGATAGTAATTTTTGCAGCCCTCTGGGCAAGCCCGACTCAGCCCCCCTCTTTCTACGCACTTTATCTCCTCCTTAGTTCAGGCCTTATCTCTATTCAACAGAGACCTCTAGTCAGCAGAGACCTCTAGTGGGCAGGGACTTCTATTCGCTGAGCCTTCTATTCGCTGAGCCTTCTATTCGCTGAGCCTTCTATTCGCTGAGCCTTCTAATCACTGAGACTTCTATTCGCTGAGCCTTCTATTCGCTGAGCCTTCTATTCGCTGAGCCTTCTAATCACTGTGACTTCTATTCGCTGAGCCTTCTATTCACTGAGACTTCTATTCGCTGAGCCTTCTATTCGCTGAGCCTTCTAATCACTGTGACTTCTATTCGCTGAGCCTTCTATTCGCTGAGCCTTCTAATCACTGAGACTTCTATTCGCTGAGCCTTCTATTCGCTGAGCCTTCTAATCACTGTGACTTCTATTCGCTGAGCCTTCTATTCGCTGAGCCTTCTAATCACTGTGACTTCTATTCGCTGAGCCTTCTATTCGCTGAGCCTTCTAATCACTGTGACTTCTATTCGCTGAGCCTTCTAATCACTGAGACTTCTATTCGCTGAGCCTTCTATTCACTGAGCCTTCTAATCACTGTGACTTTTATTCGCTGAGCCTTCTATTCGCTGAGCCTTCTAATCACTGTGACTTCTATTCGCTGAGCCTTCTATTCGCTGAGCCTTCTAATCACTGTGACTTCTATTCGCTGAGCCTTCTAATCGCTGAGACTTCTATTCGCTGAGCCTTCTATTCGCTGAGCCTTCTAATCACTGAGACTTCTATTCGCTGAGCCTTCTATTCGCTGAGCCTTCTAATCACTGAGACTTCTATTCGCTGAGCCTTCTATTCGCTGAGCTTTCTATTCGCTGTGACTTCTATTCGCTGAGCCTTCTATTCGCTGAGACTTCTATTCGCTGAGCCTTCTCTACACCCTCAGACTGACTGCCTGCCTCAATCTCTCCGCGCGCCTTCTTCTTATAGGGTCTGCTGCACGTGACCAAACCACCTAGAACTACAAAATCAAACTTAAACAAATGAAACTTTTCATTAAAAGAAAAAAATATGCAAAAAACCATGCAAGAAAAACTTATGCAAAAACTCTGCACAAAACTATGCCCAAACTATACAAACTAGTTTCAACATTCTCCCACCTAATTTTGACAAGTATTATTGTCAAAATTAACTTTATACAATGGCCCCAGTATCCAGATATATATATATATATATATTATGAAGCCTGTCTAAAAATATTGTTCGCCATCTTAGCCTTGGTTCTTTGAATTGATTCTTTCAATCAAAATTTTCCCCAAATATCTCATCAATGAATTCAGTACGTATTTTATAAGCAGAGTTAAATTCTCGCATTTCATTATGGGTCCAAATTAGCTGAGAACCATTCTCGTAAAAAACATTCGGACTTGGATTATTATTCTTTACGAGTCGAGATATCTCAAAATCTTTCAACTTGGCAATGCAGTTGTTGGTTGGGATTTCATAATTCTCTCCCTCAATGTCGTAGTTCAAAACCTTTTGAGAAGTTGGCCGTATCAAGATATCTCTGGGACTTATATCACTGTGAACCAACCCGATGTTTTGCTCAGCATGACCCACCGAAATACAAATCTGACAAAGAATGCTCATTAATTGTTCTGGCAAAAGTTTTCCATTTTCCAATATTTTCCCTAGAGATTTCCTTCCATATTCAGAACGAAAAACTACAAAATAAGATAAATTCATATAATTAAAATCCAAATTATTATCCTTTTCGCTATCTTACATAATATTTGAAAAATATTTAGATTCCAAATCAGGAACAATCCAAAAATCTTTAGGATAACAAAGATTGGCTTGAGCACTACCCTGTAAGGTTCTTAAAACATCAAAAATATTTATTTCCTTTTTAATCGTTCTAGGAGAAATATAAGACCAACTTTTTCTATGATCAATATTAGGGTTCCTATATTCTGAAATCTCTGTTTAATTCTATAAACAGGACATCCGCCATTATCAGTAACATCCCTCAAAAAACATTTTGGCCATGTGCCTTTTCCAACAGGAACCAACTTTCTACCCCAGAAGAGCTCATCAAATCTCATTATGCTTCTGCTCTCAGATTTTGAAAGAATTTCACCAAGTAGCTTTCCATTTGAGATTCTCGACACTGCCATCTCTCTAACTTTAATTCCCTTGACTCGGTTTCTCACGAAAACCCGCCATTCAATTTATCTCTCTATCCAGTTTGTCCTGAGCCACCATCTTGCCCTCTCTCTCAAAAGAGGCTGTCCAGCTCTGTTACTGAAAGACTGTACACCATGGCCTTAACATCCAGGTCCATGGATTTCATCCTTGACTTCTTGTTTTGGGAGGAAGTGGCAGAGGCCTTCTTGGAATCAGCGTTGGAAGCATCGAAAACAGGACGAAATGGCGTCGTCTTACCTCTGTAGACACCTTTTGACTTTTCTTCCGGATTTTGAGGTACGGGGCACTTAACTAAAATCGTCACTACAACCATTTCCCTCCCAAAAACCATCAGTTGTCCATTTTCTTCTTCCAAAGAAATCGGAGGTAGTCCCAATCATTTTCCTTGATGGCCATCACCTGGAAATATCTCCTCATGTCGGCCAAAACTCCGAACTTATTCTCCCGAAGTTTTATCCCTATTTCCGGGATTCTCCTCAGTAGATTGAGTATCTTTTTTAAATATCGTCTCAAGGAGAGTCCGTTGTGTCTTCGACTGGAAGCGTCGTCAAATACTGGCCGTATAGGCGTCGTTTTGGACTCACTCTTTAACAAAAGGTGACGGGGCAAATAGTGTCCTTTTAGTTCAGGTGGATTTTCATTAACTCTATCGACGAGCCCTTCCTTCAACCAATCTTTTGGATCAATAATTTTTTATTCCACCTTTGCATCAGTACCTTTTTCTACATCTATATCCTTTTCCGCCACCTTTGAATCAATACCTTGTTCTACATCTATCTTTTCTCCCACCGTTGAATCAGTACCCTGTTCTGCATCTAACTTTTCTTCCACCTTTGAATCAGTACCCTGTTCTACATCTAGCTGCTTTACTTCTTCCAAATTCTTTGACTCTGTACAATGTTCTTCATTTATATTTTTCGCTTCATTTCCATCATGATCTTTTCCCTTGTTGTATTTATCGTCCTTATTCTCTGCATAATCAGATCTATTTATGGTTTTCAAATCTTGGGCTTCTGTTTCCCTATAATTACCCTTTATTTTAGATTCCGTATCTCCAGTTGGTCTTGCTTCCACCAATTTCCTCGACGCTTGAACTTCAGCCTCAGCTTCCTTCACACCTATAAAGCTATCAACTGCAGTTTCAGAATCCTTCACTTCATTGCATTTAACTGCCGCTTCTGAATCCTTTACTCCGCCTTTGAGCTCAGCTTCAGAATCCTTTTTTTCCGTCGCCTTCATCTCCTGCTTTTTGACCTTCAGATTCTTTTACTTCATCTCCGTCTTTAGAATTCACTTTATCAGAATCCTTTCTTCCGTCGCCCTTAGGCTGATCTTCAGAATCTTTCATTCCTTCGTCCTTAGGCTTCGCTTCAGAATCCTTTACGCCTTCGCCCTTAGGCTCTGCTTCCGAATCCCTTATTCTATCGCCTTTGGACTCAGCTTCAGAATCTTCCTTATTCTTTAAATCTACATCTTCATATTTTCCATTAGCATTAATTTTATCAAACTGCCCCCACCTTGAGATCCAATCCTTTGGGTTGCCCTTAAGGTTTTGTAGATCTCCCTTATTCTTTAAATCTACCTCTCTATTTCCACCACCAATAGAAAGAACATCTTTCCCCTGCTCACGCAAAGCCCTAACTCTTCGCTCCATAATAAATCTCTCCCAGATGTATTTTTCACATTCCTGAAATTCCCTATCGACTTCTTCGTCACTAGCCTCATCTTTGGCTAATAGGACTGACTGGCATAGCACGTTTAGATTCACAAGTTCTACATAGAGAACCTCTATCCTATTGAATTTTACATCCACCCTTCTACTATCAATTGAAGTCTCTTTCAGTTCGATATTTAAATCATTAATTAATCTTGTAAAGCTACTTCTCACCGCCCTACGACGTCTCTTGTTCACCTCCTCCATTTCACCACCAAGCCTATCGCGTCCGGCTCACCAAAAATGTTAAAACTAACAAAAAAGATTGTAAAAATAAAATAATAATAATAATAATAAATCTATTTAAGAAATCAAAAGCTATGGATGGTAGCGATAGGCAGGTATTTCTTTGGAGGAAATGATCACCCTTATTGCTGATTTAAATAATTATGAGGCTTTTATTACACGATGAGTAAATACAAAATGAAATGAACCTTTTCTAGTAAAAGGGAGATAGTAATTTTTGCAGCCCTCTGGGCAAGCCCGACTCAGCCCCCCTCTTTCTACGCACTTTATCTCCTCCTTAGTTCAGGCCTTATCTCTATTCAACAGAGACCTCTAGTCAGCAGAGACCTCTAGTGGGCAGGGACTTCTATTCGCTGAGCCTTCTATTCGCTGAGCCTTCTATTCGCTGAGCCTTCTATTCGCTGAGCCTTCTAATCACTGAGACTTCTATTCGCTGAGCCTTCTATTCGCTGAGCCTTCTATTCGCTGAGCCTTCTAATCACTGTGACTTCTATTCGCTGAGCCTTCTATTCACTGAGACTTCTATTCGCTGAGCCTTCTATTCGCTGAGCCTTCTAATCACTGTGACTTCTATTCGCTGAGCCTTCTATTCGCTGAGCCTTCTAATCACTGAGACTTCTATTCGCTGAGCCTTCTATTCGCTGAGCCTTCTAATCACTGTGACTTCTATTCGCTGAGCCTTCTATTCGCTGAGCCTTCTAATCACTGTGACTTCTATTCGCTGAGCCTTCTATTCGCTGAGCCTTCTAATCACTGTGACTTCTATTCGCTGAGCCTTCTAATCACTGAGACTTCTATTCGCTGAGCCTTCTATTCACTGAGCCTTCTAATCACTGTGACTTTTATTCGCTGAGCCTTCTATTCGCTGAGCCTTCTAATCACTGTGACTTCTATTCGCTGAGCCTTCTATTCGCTGAGCCTTCTAATCACTGTGACTTCTATTCGCTGAGCCTTCTAATCGCTGAGACTTCTATTCGCTGAGCCTTCTATTCGCTGAGCCTTCTAATCACTGAGACTTCTATTCGCTGAGCCTTCTATTCGCTGAGCCTTCTAATCACTGAGACTTCTATTCGCTGAGCCTTCTATTCGCTGAGCTTTCTATTCGCTGTGACTTCTATTCGCTGAGCCTTCTATTCGCTGAGACTTCTATTCGCTGAGCCTTCTCTACACCCTCAGACTGACTGCCTGCCTCAATCTCTCCGCGCGCCTTCTTCTTATAGGGTCTGCTGCACGTGACCAAACCACCTAGAACTACAAAATCAAACTTAAACAAATGAAACTTTTCATTAAAAGAAAAAAATATGCAAAAAACCATGCAAGAAAAACTTATGCAAAAACTCTGCACAAAACTATGCCCAAACTATACAAACTAGTTTCAACATTCTCCCACCTAATTTTGACAAGTATTATTGTCAAAATTAACTTTATACAATGGCCCCAGTATCCAGATATATATATATATATATATTATGAAGCCTGTCTAAAAATATTGTTCGCCATCTTAGCCTTGGTTCTTTGAATTGATTCTTTCAATCAAAATTTTCCCCAAATATCTCATCAATGAATTCAGTACGTATTTTATAAGCAGAGTTAAATTCTCGCATTTCATTATGGGTCCAAATTAGCTGAGAACCATTCTCGTAAAAAACATTCGGACTTGGATTATTATTCTTTACGAGTCGAGATATCTCAAAATCTTTCAACTTGGCAATGCAGTTGTTGGTTGGGATTTCATAATTCTCTCCCTCAATGTCGTAGTTCAAAACCTTTTGAGAAGTTGGCCGTATCAAGATATCTCTGGGACTTATATCACTGTGAACCAACCCGATGTTTTGCTCAGCATGACCCACCGAAATACAAATCTGACAAAGAATGCTCATTAATTGTTCTGGCAAAAGTTTTCCATTTTCCAATATTTTCCCTAGAGATTTCCTTCCATATTCAGAACGAAAAACTACAAAATAAGATAAATTCATATAATTAAAATCCAAATTATTATCCTTTTCGCTATCTTACATAATATTTGAAAAATATTTAGATTCCAAATCAGGAACAATCCAAAAATCTTTAGGATAACAAAGATTGGCTTGAGCACTACCCTGTAAGGTTCTTAAAACATCAAAAATATTTATTTCCTTTTTAATCGTTCTAGGAGAAATATAAGACCAACTTTTTCTATGATCAATATTAGGGTTCCTATATTCTGAAATCTCTGTTTAATTCTATAAACAGGACATCCGCCATTATCAGTAACATCCCTCAAAAAACATTTTGGCCATGTGCCTTTTCCAACAGGAACCAACTTTCTACCCCAGAAGAGCTCATCAAATCTCATTATGCTTCTGCTCTCAGATTTTGAAAGAATTTCACCAAGTAGCTTTCCATTTGAGATTCTCGACACTGCCATCTCTCTAACTTTAATTCCCTTGACTCGGTTTCTCACGAAAACCCGCCATTCAATTTATCTCTCTATCCAGTTTGTCCTGAGCCACCATCTTGCCCTCTCTCTCAAAAGAGGCTGTCCAGCTCTGTTACTGAAAGACTGTACACCATGGCCTCAACATCCAGGTCCATGGATTTCATCCTTGACTTCTTGTTTTGGGAGGAAGTGGCAGAGGCCTTCTTGGAATCAGCGTTGGAAGCATCGAAAACAGGACGAAATGGCGTCGTCTTACCTCTGTAGACACCTTTTGACTTTTCTTCCGGATTTTGAGGTACGGGGCACTTAACTAAAATCGTCACTACAACCATTTCCCTCCCAAAAACCATCAGTTGTCCATTTTCTTCTTCCAAAGAAATCGGAGGTAGTCCCAATCATTTTCCTTGATGGCCATCACCTGGAAATATCTCCTCATGTCGGCCAAAACTCCGAACTTATTCTCCCGAAGTTTTATCCCTATTTCCGGGATTCTCCTCAGTAGATTGAGTATCTTTTTTAAATATCGTCTCAAGGAGAGTCCGTTGTGTCTTCGACTGGAAGCGTCGTCAAATACTGGCCGTATAGGCGTCGTTTTGGACTCACTCTTTAACAAAAGGTGACGGGGCAAATAGTGTCCTTTTAGTTCAGGTGGATTTTCATTAACTCTATCGACGAGCCCTTCCTTCAACCAATCTTTTGGATCAATAATTTTTTATTCCACCTTTGCATCAGTACCTTTTTCTACATCTATATCCTTTTCCGCCACCTTTGAATCAATACCTTGTTCTACATCTATCTTTTCTCCCACCGTTGAATCAGTACCCTGTTCTGCATCTAACTTTTCTTCCACCTTTGAATCAGTACCCTGTTCTACATCTAGCTGCTTTACTTCTTCCAAATTCTTTGACTCTGTACAATGTTCTTCATTTATATTTTTCGCTTCATTTCCATCATGATCTTTTCCCTTGTTGTATTTATCGTCCTTATTCTCTGCATAATCAGATCTATTTATGGTTTTCAAATCTTGGGCTTCTGTTTCCCTATAATTACCCTTTATTTTAGATTCCGTATCTCCAGTTGGTCTTGCTTCCACCAATTTCCTCGACGCTTGAACTTCAGCCTCAGCTTCCTTCACACCTATAAAGCTATCAACTGCAGTTTCAGAATCCTTCACTTCATTGCATTTAACTGCCGCTTCTGAATCCTTTACTCCGCCTTTGAGCTCAGCTTCAGAATCCTTTTTTTCCGTCGCCTTCATCTCCTGCTTTTTGACCTTCAGATTCTTTTACTTCATCTCCGTCTTTAGAATTCACTTTATCAGAATCCTTTCTTCCGTCGCCCTTAGGCTGATCTTCAGAATCTTTCATTCCTTCGTCCTTAGGCTTCGCTTCAGAATCCTTTACGCCTTCGCCCTTAGGCTCTGCTTCCGAATCCCTTATTCTATCGCCTTTGGACTCAGCTTCAGAATCTTCCTTATTCTTTAAATCTACATCTTCATATTTTCCATTAGCATTAATTTTATCAAATTGCCCCCACCTTGAGATCCAATCCTTTGGGTTGCCCTTAAGGTTTTGTAGATCTCCCTTATTCTTTAAATCTACCTCTCTATTTCCACCACCAATAGAAAGAACATCTTTCCCCTGCTCACGCAAAGCCCTAACTCTTCGCTCCATAATAAATCTCTCCCAGATGTATTTTTCACATTCCTGAAATTCCCTATCGACTTCTTCGTCACTAGCCTCATCTTTGGCTAATAGGACTGACTGGCATAGCACGTTTAGATTCACAAGTTCTACATAGAGAACCTCTATCCTATTGAATTTTACATCCACCCTTCTACTATCAATTGAAGTCTCTTTCAGTTCGATATTTAAATCATTAATTAATCTTGTAAAGCTACTTCTCACCGCCCTACGACGTCTCTTGTTCACCTCCTCCATTTCACCACCAAGCCTATCGCGTCCGGCTCACCAAAAATGTTAAAACTAACAAAAAAGATTGTAAAAATAAAATAATAATAATAATAATAAATCTATTTAAGAAATCAAAAGCTATGGATGGTAGCGATAGGCAGGTATTTCTTTGGAGGAAATGATCACCCTTATTGCTGATTTAAATAATTATGAGGCTTTTATTACACGATGAGTAAATACAAAATGAAATGAACCTTTTCTAGTAAAAGGGAGATAGTAATTTTTGCAGCCCTCTGGGCAAGCCCGACTCAGCCCCCCTCTTTCTACGCACTTTATCTCCTCCTTAGTTCAGGCCTTATCTCTATTCAACAGAGACCTCTAGTCAGCAGAGACCTCTAGTGGGCAGGGACTTCTATTCGCTGAGCCTTCTATTCGCTGAGCCTTCTATTCGCTGAGCCTTCTATTCGCTGAGCCTTCTAATCACTGAGACTTCTATTCGCTGAGCCTTCTATTCGCTGAGCCTTCTATTCGCTGAGCCTTCTAATCACTGTGACTTCTATTCGCTGAGCCTTCTATTCACTGAGACTTCTATTCGCTGAGCCTTCTATTCGCTGAGCCTTCTAATCACTGTGACTTCTATTCGCTGAGCCTTCTATTCGCTGAGCCTTCTAATCACTGAGACTTCTATTCGCTGAGCCTTCTATTCGCTGAGCCTTCTAATCACTGAGACTTCTATTCGCTGAGCCTTCTATTCGCTGAGCCTTCTAATCACTGTGACTTCTATTCGCTGAGCCTTCTATTCGCTGAGCCTTCTAATCACTGTGACTTCTATTCGCTGAGCCTTCTATTCGCTGAGCCTTCTAATCACTGTGACTTCTATTCGCTGAGCCTTCTATTCGCTGAGCCTTCTAATCACTGTGACTTCTATTCGCTGAGCCTTCTAATCACTGAGACTTCTATTCGCTGAGCCTTCTATTCGCTGAGCCTTCTAATCACTGAGACTTCTATTCGCTGAGCCTTCTATTCGCTGAGCCTTCTAATCACTGAGACTTCTATTCGCTGAGCCTTCTATTCGCTGAGCTTTCTATTCGCTGTGACTTCTATTCGCTGAGCCTTCTATTCGCTGAGACTTCTATTCGCTGAGCCTTCTCTACACCCTCAGACTGACTGCCTGCCTCAATCTCTCCGCGCGCCTTCTTCTTATAGGGTCTGCTGCACGTGACCAAACCATCTAGAACTACAAAATCAAACTTAAACAAATGAAACTTTTCATTAAAAGAAAAAAATATGCAAAAAACCATGCAAGAAAAACTTATGCAAAAACTCTGCACAAAACTATGCCCAAACTATACAAACTAGTTTCAACAGGAATTATCCGAAAGGTCGGAAATTGGGTGCCGTATGAACTGAAGTGAAAAGACGTCGAACGCCGTTTTATCACGTGTAAACAACGGTTCCAAAGTCAAAAAAGAAAGGGGTTCTTAACTGGTGATGAAAAGTGGGTTAATTACAATTATCCAAAACGTTGGACAACGTATGGATACCCTGGTCCTGCCTCATCATCGATGGCCAAGCCGAATATTCATGGCGGGAAGATTATGTTGTGTATTTGGTGAGACCAGCTAAGAGGGGTATATTATGAGCTGCTACAACGAAACAAAAACTTCACAGGGGAGGGATACTGAAGACACTTTATGCGTTTGAGCCGAGCATTACGATAAAAACGGCTGCAAAACGCCAATAGACACGACAAAGTTATTTTGCAACATGATAATGCTCGGTCACATGCTGAAGCACCCGTTAAAACGTACTTAGAAACGCTCAAATGGGAAGTCTTACCCCACCCGCCGTATAGCCCAGACATTGCTACTTCAGATTATTATCTCTTCCAATCAGTGCAACATGGCCTGGCTGACCAGCACTTCTCCAATTACGATTAAGTAATAAAATGGATCGATAAATGGATAGCAGCCAAAGAGCCAACCTTTTTCCGCGATGGGATCCGTCAATTGCCAGAAAGATGGGAAAGGTAGTGGCTAGCGATGGACAATACTTTGAACATTGAATGTTTAACCAATTTTTCACAATAAAACTCCAAGTATCGAAAAAAAACCCGCACAAACTTATTTATAATCCTAATATTAGTAAACTAGATTCAAATAAAATAAGGAAGCGCTGAGAACTTATAAACGCGAGCCTGTGAAACTAATAAAGAATCATTGTTCCACAATAAAGAGGCAGAAGAAACCGTCGATAGAGAAAGGAGGATGCACCTGCTGTTGGTGAGCTGGAAGCACCACTCGGTAGGAGTGTGATTTTGCTTCTGGTTTGGGACCGCTCCTAACATGGAGTACAGATGCCCTTTGTAGCCGCTCTTCTAGAGAACAAACACTACAATTTGTACCTTCCTACATTAGACAGGTGTGTAGCACAGTCCTAGGGTGGCCCTACCGGGAGTTAAACTTACGACATACTGCGCTTGTGCCACCTGTTGCATTATGCCGATTAGGGCCAACTTCCTGAATCGCCTACATGTTTACCTTTCTTGATTAATCAAGAATGGGTATTTGGCCAATTTTGGAATACCTGTTTCACCCTTCCGCCACGATAAGGGATTTTGGGAGATTCGTTCTACCATTGCATACTTAAGTTCCCACTGGAGAATCCTTCTTAATTTCGAATTATAACCATCGCGATATATTTAACATCTTCGTCATGAATTGGTCATCTGCCGAGAAATGTACATTTATTGTCTCCCAAGAAATAGCCACCTTACATACTGAAAATCATCGCCTGCCGAGTAATACCATCTTTTTATAAGAGCCACCTATTGAGAGGTTCAAACATCTTGCAATGGAAGAGTTACTCGAACAAGATCAAAGCTTGTGTTTTACTTGTCATTAATTCCATGAAAGGTAGAACATATGCTTCGATCTTTTTCGAGTAACTTTTATATTGCAAATATGTTTTGATCTCTCAATAGACGACTATTATAAAAAAGATGGCGATTTCTCGGTAGACAATGAATGCAGGTATATATAAGGTGGCTATTTATTGGGAGACAATAAATGTATGTATGACGAATTCATATAGGCAAATTATAATATTTCATGGCCGACTACAAATAAATAAATACAAAATGTCTTCTTCTCAGAAGACGACAAATGTACATATACAAGATGGCTACAGGTATATTAAAACAATCAACAATATGTCTACTTCAAGAAAAGTAAATATAAGTCAAATATAATTTCCTGAAAACAAAAGTAAGTTTCCCCAAATACTCCCCCTAAACTAATATTCTGTTAGATGGAATTTAAAATCACTCTTTTTATGATACTTGATTATAATATGCGGAAAATTGAAGATATTTGTTTTAAAAATCATTTATTTCTCACCTAACTACGAATAAACTAGAATATGTTTTTGTATCTTTATAAATCTCTAAATAGATCTCCAAAATTTTATTATAAATTATTCAAAGATAAAATAATTCCTTTCTGCCATAATAAATCTTGTCTTTAAATCATCATTGCAGTATATTTGAATAGAATTCAAGATATATAGAAATCAAGATATTTCAAAAGTAGTATGTAGGCAACGTTTTGTTCTCAATTGTTCAATCATCACTGAAACTGGTACTTTAAAATACCGAAGCCGTTTTGCAGGAGAAAGCTGCTAAAGAAAGTATAGAAATTAGGGTTGATAAACACCTTATAGGAGATTATAGAATGGCTTGGATATTAACACACCTCTACTTTCTCTAGAAATTTCACACCTTAATAAAAGTGATAAAGTATAAGATTTAGATAAACCTAAATACTACTTAAGGTCGCGTAGTATTAAGATAATGTCTCTTATCTCCTTCCCCTCGTTTTTCAACGTAAGTACGATGATTAATACTTCCTTTCATCCCCTTAAAACCTTTCAGAAAAGAAAGAGCTGTAAAAAAAAGTGTACGATGATGAAATATAACCTCGACGATTTAGGCTGTTAACTTAATTCTCTGTCCAGACGTTTTATGTGTTTACGACTTGGGGCAAATTGATTTATGCTCTCTGAGCCATCTGGATCAATTGGCACTGGATTTATTGCCTTGGCATCCATCAGCGACATGGTTCGTCTGTCTTTATAGCGGCTGGTTGCATCAGTGCTTGTTTTGTTGAGGTGACTGAGGGCTGTTGTTGATTCTATATACACCTATTGTTGACTGGTAGTGCATAGAGTATATCGAGAGATGCTACAAGTAACTACGGTATATCGAGTGCTACTGCAGATGTATAATACATGTCAATTTAATCTCATATCATCTCCATTTGAGAAACATACCAACACTGTTTGTTTTGCTGAATCGAATTCTGACGAAAGGGTCTGTTGCATGTATATACATAGCCTAGTTGGTTCTAGTTAGTACCTACGGTATATCGAGGGATACTACGGGCGTATAATACTTCACATTTTATCTCATCTCATCCCCATTTATGGGAACATACCAACGTTGTTTGCTTTGCTGAGTCGACTGCGGACAAAAGGGTATGTTGCTTCTATATTCATCTATTGTTGCCTGGTAGTACCTACGGTATATCGAGGGATACAAAAGGTGTATAATACTTGACAATTTCATCTCATCTTATCCCCATTTAAGGGATAATACCAACGTTATTTGTTTTGCTGAGTCGACTGCGGACAAAAGGGTCTGTTGCATGTAAATACATCTATTGTTGCCTGATAGTACCTACGCTATATCGAGGTATACAAAAGGTATATAATACTTGACAATTTCATCTCATCTTATCCCCATTTAAGGGATAATACCAACGTTATTTGTTTTGCTGAGTCGACTGCGGACAAAAGAGCCTGTTGCATGTAAATACATCTGTTGTTGCCTGGTAGTACCTACGCTATATCGGTCGTCTGTTTTTTTTTTTTTTTTTAAAGGAGACAGAGGCAATTTTGTTCACACTTGGTTATCTCATGTGCTTTTAATAAAGGTCACTGTGTATTAAAATATGTTTCAGAGTTATTGTCTGAATCCCGATATACATGCTAAAAGGTTTTTAATAAAAGGTTCAAATTTTGTCATTTTGAAACTCTTTGGGTGCCAAGTCATCCAAGTATCTACCGTGATGAGAGATTTAGAAATCTGTAAATTGGGACATGCTAGGTTGATGCATGTCTACCAACAGGGCTCTGTCCAAACCTCAGATGACCATCCTGGTTACGAAACCTGGGTAAAGAGTTATGATATCGATTCTGCGAGGTGGTGCATCGTGGTGGTCTAATCACCGGGGTAAAATATGCACCCTTCCCTCTCGGCAGGGGACTGACTGGAATCCAATTTCAGGATAAGTGAGTTCCGCCAGTGTCTCGCTTGTCTGTCACAAACTGGTTCCTGTCTAAGTTGCTATGTCTTCTAGAAGATTCGACATTGGATGGGGTATAGGTTCTATTACATTTAAAGTATCTAGATTGTGTGTGCTTGTTCTTTACTCGGGCATAATTAGTTTAGTTAGCTGCTTGAAGATTGGTATAGAATGGGGTATGTGTTTTACTAAAGCGAAAATACTTGAACTGCTTGTAAGTATGCTTGTAAGATTGCTTGACCTGGGTAAGTTTTGGTTCAGAATGGGATACATTTATCACCAAGGGCGAAAATTCCTGCATTGTTTGTTTGTATGCTCAGACCTCTGGGTAGTATTATGTTTCAACGTTTAGGGTCAGAATGGGGCATGTGTTTTACAAGGGCGAAAATTCCTGCATTGTTTGTTTGTATGATCGGACCTCTGGGTAGTATCATGTTTCAATGTCTTGAGTCAGAATGGGGCATGTGTTTTACAAAGGCGAAAATTCTGGTACTGTTTGTTTGTATGGCCGGACCTGGGTAGTATGATGTGTTTCACCGTTTTGGGTCAGAATGGGACATGTGTTTCACAAAGGCGAAAATAATTGGACTGTCTATTGCATGTACGGACTTGGGTAAGTATGATGTTTCATCGCTTTGGTTCAGAATGGGAAATATTTTTCACAAAGGCGAAAATTCCTGCATCGTTTGTTTGTATGCTCGGACCTCTGGGTAGTATGATGTTTCAAAGTTTTGGGTCAGAATGGGGCATGTGTTTAACAAAGGTGAAAATACTTGGACTGTTCATTGTATGATTGGATCTGGGTAGTATGACGTTTCGCCGTTGTGGAAAAAATTGAACATGTGTTTTACAAAGGCATAAATTCCTGCTTTATTTGTTTGCATTACAGCACCTGGCTAGTATGATGTTTCGCCGTTTTGGGTCAGAATGGGGCATGTGTTTCACAAAGTCGAAAGTCAAATATCATAAATATCTTAGCTCCTTATATCATTCAAAATTTTAACTTATTTTTAATGCAAATTTTTAATAGTTAAAACTATTCCTAAAAAAATATTTACAATGGTAATAAATGCTGAGTGTATTAGACAATCAGTCCAATACAATGGTATCGAGATCTGGATGTTAAACTGGCTGGGATTAAACTGCTGAAATGGTTCACCGCTGATGCCCTTCCATTTCGATCATTGCAGTATAAGGGTTGGTAAAATATCGTTTGTATATAGAATATTATAATTTACATATTTCATATTTTTTTTGGAAAGAGGAAATATACACACACGCGCGCGCGCGGGAATCTCTTAAAAAGTTAAAATAGTTATCGATTTAATAAAGTTGCAATTGTTTGATCTATATATTTTACGCAATCTAAAAATTAGAAAGAAATAGAAATTTCCACCTCCCCTGAGACTTTAAACCATTATAATTCGAAATAAAAATTTTCGAGTATTCTTCTAGAATAATGTCCCGTGAACCTTGTCAAAACGACATCTAACTCATAGATGTCTAACATCTAACATGTCTAACAAAGAAGAGAAACTAGCATTGTTGATGTTTTACACGCACAACGTGGCTGTTTACAATGTAAATAGTCACATGTCTAACTATATAGACATGTATAGGCTCTTAGCGCCCCATTCTACTTTAAAGGTTCAAGAGCCGAGTCTACTATTTGTACATTTAAATATTGGACACAACTTTGTGCAAAACTCGGAGGAATGTTTACACCATTTATACTATGAAAAACTGTTTTTATTGAGGGTTGGAAACAGAATCTTAGTTACAGAAAACTATTTTAATTATCATTTATTTGATTACAATTAATTTGGAGTAACTATTATCGCATTAAAAAATAAAAATAGATTTTTACCTACTCAAATCTTACTGCAACTTTCGTTATTCTCATTACCTTTTAACTACTTTAATTTATCTTTCACTCCCTATGCTTCTGTTCTTATTGTATGGTCGATCTAGTACTTAAACAATGGTCTATCATTAATTGGTGCCTAGGAGCTAGTCTAGAGCGAACAAAGAACTCTCGCAAGACTAAGAATGTATGTTTATAGGAGAGAAATACGATGTCAAAGAAACTTTTATTTTCATTTCATTTGTTTTCAAAACATTTATTTTGTTTGTTTCTACAATCATAAGTTTATTCAAAATCCTTTATATATCTTTGCATTTTATTAACCTTTTATATATATATTTTTTGTGGATGATTTGATTATTCAAAAACACAAACATATATTGTTTCATCTTCAAATAATTCCTGTTTATAAAAACCTAATTCAACGCCAATTCCAAATTTTACTCCAAAAATGTTTCCCAGTTCTATAGCAGAACAATATATATGGTCCATATAAAATGATGGTGTAATTTCAAATATATTAACAAATCTGCAGGTTGTATGTAAATTCAACTATCCCTAAGGATTATAGGAATCTCATTTTCAAGTTGAAAAGGGAGATAAATTGAAGAGATTAGAACGAGATTACGTCGGAATTAGGAATTAGTGAAATTCTGTTTTTGGCCGAGAGGTTCTTCAATCAACTCCAGCTTTGTGTCAACACAGCCATCCGGGCAATGCCGGAGAACAAACAGGTTGATAACTCGAATCATCCGTCACTTGAATGTATCCTGAACCATTAAAATTAGCATTTACTTCTCCCGTTGCCATGGAGACGGCTCTTTACTCCAATTTTGTTTGTAATGCGACATTTAAGAATCTCTCGTTCCCCCGCGGTATAATTACATTCTGTATAGAGCCATAACTGGAATGTCTGACGTTCTCTGTATATGGAATCTTAACTCCAGAATTTATATAGAGATTATTCAGTGTTTTATCTCGATAATGCATTAATGTATTGGTAGCTAAACACCCTTCATTGTTTGCGTTAGAAAATTGACTTAAATAGCTTCTATGTAAACTATCAGACACATTTCATAATGACTCTAAGTTAATCATTCAATAAAATACTTTATTGTATACAGTTAAACCTGTCAATAGCGCCCCCTCTAAATAGCGCCTCCCTCTCTATAGCGACCGATTTTTAAATACGTAGTACGATGCGATTTACATTAAAGGTGACCTGCCTATAGCATCCCTTCTCTATAGCACCCTATATACGTGTATACGCACTCAACTGGTATGCAAATTAGAATGTTTTTTTTTTCTAACAACAATGGCGTGTGGTCAAAATATATTAAAACATATATGATTTACTAATTATCTGGGGGGTTCGGTGGAAGGATGGTCTAAATCGTTGGTTTTCGACCGCTACGACCCGGGTTCGATTCCCGCATTGGGCAAATTTTTCTGTTAAAAAAAATGCTCCAATGGTCCCCGATTCTTACAAAAGTCCAACCCCACTAGCGAATGCAAGTATAACCAAACGGGGTTCTGGCACATTTGTAAGTGCAAAGTCGAACTGCTGTTCACATGTGTAGGGATGTGGTGTACTTACAGTAAAAGCAGTCGTCAACCTCTACCCACCATGATTATCATGGCCTGTACCACGTGTACTGGGGTTTAGCAAAAAAAAAAAAACTAATTATCTGTCACAGAAACTATTGCAAGAATTGGTAGAAGGTTCTGTATTTGATTTCAACCCCTGATGTTTAGGCATCTTTCGGGACCTAGGTCCGGCTCCAGGTTCCCGGCAGCTCTATAAAAATGGCATCTTCCAATTCCCCATTAAATCCATCCTACAATTTGTGGACCTGCCATCCCATATTTTAGACTGCATCGAGATTTCTAAGTACTATCTCTGGTCTATTGTATTATCCATTGTAGGTACGGCCCCCTGTTGGGAGGTGCAATTCCTCCCATAAACCTTTACGATGCTTCAAAATTAATTGGCGCTCTTCTCTAGTTCTTTTGTTTGTGATAGGTGCCTTATCATGGCGTCTGAAAGACCTTTGTTTGGTAGAACACTCTATGAAACCGTTAGAATATTGGTATATATAAAGGGAAATCTTTTGTGACGATAGGAGGGAACTCTAGAAACAAGAATAACCTACTACCTTGTTGTTTGATAATGGAAAATTCCACCAATCCAGACACAGTCGTTCTTTTTAATCACCTACTCAATATAAACATATATGGCACAAACAACATTTTATGAATATGAAAATTAATGTATCGCTGAGATAAATGTATTTAGGTACCACTGAGTATTCTGAAAGAGAAAAAACAGTAAAACCTTTCATGAAAGATCATAGCCTAAAGCATGGAAAATCCAGATCTTTACTAGAGGTGTTCTTCCTTTTAAGCTTGGGTTAGTTAGGTTCATGTTTGATTTTACGAAAGTAGTTGCTCATTGAATGGTTCATCAAAATAATTTGAAATCAGGGGTATACACTCATCGACAAAACTTAATGAAGTGGAAAGTCTTTGAAGTGGTCAGTCGTATGTTTTTTTTTTTTTAATGAGACCAAGGCGATTATTTTTTGTTCTCACTTGATTATTCCGAGTGTCTTCAATAAAGGTCACTGTGTATCAAATATATTTCAGAGTTATTGTCTGATTCCCGAAATACATGATAAAAGGTACAACTTCCCTACGTTTTTATCCATAAGTGTATTTTGTGATAATAGTAATTTTTGCTAGCCAATTTAAACATAAGATTAGATAAAGATGAAGAAATTTAGACAGCGCAAAATACTATTTGTGATTTAGACACCACCTCGAGATGTAGTAGTCAATATCAGCCAGGACGTGGTGAAGCTGTCACCGAGCCATGTAGCAAGCCCATCACTGGTAAGCTAATGTGCGGAAGAGGCCGCCCGGCTGGAAATGTTGCGGAAACTATTCCTCTTCTAATGGCAGAGCCCATTAGAGAGATGATCTACTTCGACCTCTTTTATATTCTAAAGGACCCTTCTTGTCTACGGGGGTTCTGTCAATCTGACATCACGCCCAATGTTTTGGTGCTAAGTTTGCTTTTGAACGAACTATAGATATACCAAACTAAAAATCATTAATGTATTTTAAAAATACCTTTCAAATAAATATAATTGAGAAAAGATTTATAACAGATCTTATACTGCAATGAATACAAATTTAATGAGGGAGGGCTTTGTTCATCAGGTGTGAACCCTCCTAGCGGTTTCGCCATTTTATTTTATAAACCGCTCTACTGTTGTATTAGACTCGGTTCAAAATCACATTAATAGGTACCGCTCAACAAGAGCAACCTAGTTCATGATAATTGAAACAGTGAATAATATATGTGAAGGTTATTCACATATTAAACAAAATTTTAACGCGGGATTCAATCCCGGTTCATGACTGTCGGGAATCGAGGGTGTTACCTACTCGTCCACTGTATATATGTTTGTATTAGACTGGTTCAAATTCACATAAATAGGTACCGCTCAGCAAGAGCAACCTAGTTCATGATAATTTAAACAGTTAATAACATGTGAAGGTTATTCACATATTAAACAAAACTTTAACGCGGGATTCAATCCCGGTTCATGACTGTCGGGAATCGAGGGTGTTACCTACTCGTCCACTGTATATATGTTTGTATTAGACTGGTTCAAATTCACATAAATAGGTACCGCTCAGCAAGAGCAACCTAGTTCATGAAAATTGAAACAGTGAATAATATGTGAAGGTTATTCACATATTAAACAAAACTTTAACGCGGAATTCAATCCCGGTTCATGGCTGTCGGGAATCGAGGGTGTTACCTACTCGTCCACTGTATATATGTTTGTATTAGACTGGTTCAAATTCACATAAATAGGTACCGCTCAGCAAGAGCAACCTAGTTCACGATAATTGAAACAGTGAATAATATATGTGAAGGTTATTCACATATTAAACAAAGTTTTAACGCGGGATTCAATCCCGGTTCATGACTGTCGGGAATCGAGGGTGTTACCCACTCGTCCACTGTATATATGTTTGTATTAGACTGGTTCAAATTCACATAAATAGGTACCGCTCAGCAAGAGCAACCTAGTTCATGATAATTGAACATTGAATAATATGTGAAGGTTATTCACATATTAAACAAATTTTAACGCGGGATTCAATCCCGGTTCATGACTGTCGGGAATCGAGGGGTTTACCCACTCGTCCACCGACTTTTATGTTTGTTGTATTAGACTGAAATGTAATATTGTCTACATTTTTTATGTAATAGAGTAAATGGGTGTTTAAGAGAACTATGAACATATGCTTCTGTATACCTAAATTAAAGATTTTCTTCGATAGATGGTGCTAAAATTTATGATGACGTTTAATATATCAAGCAATTCAATGGATATCGCACGAGAGGATTAAAATATGTTTCAACATCTCTCTTTCTGCTTGTCTTTAGTCCAGGTTTATGTACATTTAGGGGAGAAGTTCTTTTTATGTATAAAATAAACATTCGCGATTTTAAATCCTTTTATTTTAAATGATATTTTTGTTAATAATTTTTCCCACTGCAAAGCTAGATATGTTTATTAAACATAAAACTCTTTTTCCATGCTTTTTGTTTCATAAAGACGAAATTTTTCTACTTACTCCAATCTATCTACGATTTTTTAAAATTCTATCAGAAAAATATACATTTTCTGATTACCAATTTTAAAAGAAAGAAACGGAAATTCTTTTCAATTTTTATAATTATACGGTAGTATACCCTATTTACATAATGAGATTATGCAACTTTAAATCACATTTGTCTTATCTCCAGAGCGTTTCTTCATTCTATGTTTAACAATTCAAGTTAATTTTATCTCTTGTCCTGCGGGGAACCTACTGAAGGAAATATGTCACCGCAGGCCTACATTATCATCAGATCTGGTGCTATACAAATATATTCTAAAATATCTGGCAAATACCATTTCTGGGTATCATAGTATAAAATCTGCTTATTCACAACTCGCTGCCTATTCAGATGTGCCGACAAAAAACCCTTTAGGCGAGTGGCTTTATGCCCAACCATCCATCTGCGAGTTCCCTGGCTCCTTTATGCAAATAAAATTATAACAAAATGAGAATACGGAAACATTTTCAGTTATTTATTTATTTCTTATTTTTTTTGTGGAAATTTCCCAGGTTTATATCTCGTGATAATAATATTCCTTTTATTTATATAGTTCTAACAACTTTTCAATATGGTGATATAGAGAGTTTGCTATTTAATTTAATGGATTGGTTTAAATGTTTAATGAAGGTTTTTTTATCATGGTGTGTGTTATTAATTTATTCTATAAGAAAATTCTATTTATATATTAACCCAACGAACTTATTTCAAAAACAAATTTGAATAAACTATTTAGGTTCAACATTGTGCCTACCATTTTTGGGGATTTCATCTAAAAAATATATATAAAGGACTTGATTGATTAATGAGTGGTGTTAATTTTCATGATCACAACAGATAAATTCTAATTTTGAATTTATAGATTTTAATATCTATCTACATATTTTATACAAGTATTGATTAACAAAACGGTTCATATTTTTAATAAATGTGCATACACTACACGAGCTAATACTTCCTTTGTTAGATTCTGTTGGACAGCAGGAAATTATATTATTTGAGAGAAGAAAAAAGAATCACCCACACATGCACATAATAGTTTAATTAGTGGTGTATTATTGTTTTATGCCTAACTGACCTTGTATGAAAATTTGAAAAATGAAATTGTACTGCAATCAGAGATAGATAAATTAAGAAAAAGAAAGAATAGGTAATATTGATTCCGATAGATGGCGCAATCCATCAAAAACATTTAGTTATACGATCAGATGTCTTTTTTTCTAGAATGAATTGTTTACGTACGAACATTGCTCGATGCAAATATTTACTTGTAATTCTTTAAAGCATATCGTTTGTTCAAATACTATCACAAAGATTCCACCTACAATGCCAGATAGGCAGTGTTAAGGGGACTCTTAAGAGATTAAAGCCAGACGATAAAAGCCAGACCTCCTGAGATCTGGGTCTCGATCGCCTGATCTTGATCCCTGAAATGATTTCTTGACTATTTTTGAAGCCTGCAGCGCTTTAGTTGTGCTTGGCGCTGCCTTGGTTCCCTCAAAACGGCGTGCACTAGCCCTCTTCTCCCCCGGGGCGCCCACGGCCTCGCCGTCGCCTCTCCAGCCCTCTCCTTAGCCCTCCTCTGCGGCGGGTTGCTCGGAGACACCTAACTATGAGTTATGCCTTAAAAAGCTTACCGAAGCTTGTAGAAGGCACAATAATAGTATATAAGGGGACTCTTGATGCTGCAACTCGACCGCAGAGTCCTGACCCCACTCACACATACATTAATTGTCGCTCCTATGAGCCTCCCACCTTTTTTTTTAAATTACTCTAGTCTTTGCCTGAGGACAAAAGTTAAATGCCACTACAAAAACATTAAGAACAAATATCAACGGTTACTCTTAGAATCTCTCGTTTCCAATGAATACAACAGCATAAACAGGAAAATAGATTCACCATCACAATACCGATATATCTCAGAAGAAATCAATAGATCAATTTTATAGGTTCTGGATGCCCTAAAAATGAAAATAGACATATTCCATAAAATTGTTAAATTACAAACCAATTTAAAATTTTCAGTTATAAATATATCCACGCTGCGCGCGTTTATTTTTGTAAATATTTCTGGTAGGATGAAGTAGATATTTTATTAAGCCCGTTGAGGAGCGATTATCGCTTGAAAGCTAGCGTTTTTTAATAAAAAATAAACTCATTGTGAGAAAATATTTGTAATTTTAAAACAAAAGTTATTGGTACAGCAATTTCTTTTGCAGCTGACTACTTCTGAATATATTTTAAATACAATGCCGGATATAAAATCAGAAACATCCAATATAATATTAGAGCTCTAAAAGTCGGTATGGTTGATTAAACTGGCGAAATCTCGGGAAGGATTCGCCAATGAAGAGACTCGCTCTCCTAATATTTTTCAACTCAGTAAGGGCAGTAGCAAGTTTATGTTTCATTTGAGAAAGTACATTTTGTGTTGTTTCATATACACAGGGAACATTTTTATCATGAAAGATAAGAAATTGATAATTATCAGTAAAAATATATATAATTTATATTATGCTTATTTTACATATTGCCAGACACTTCTTTATTTTGTACACAGTTCTCTTTTCTAGTTTTTTTTTTCTCTCTTTCTCATTGTTAACATCATATGACTATTCTATTCACGGCCTATAATTATTGCATATATATGTATAGACAGATGTAAAGGCATACATGTATGACAGTACAAGTGTCCCTAGGGGGACAGCGCTTTAAATTGAAATAAAATAAAATGAAAAATAAATATTTAGTTAGAAATCAAGAGCATTGACTAGTAATTGCAAGAACTCTACAGTAGTTGAGCAAAGCCAATGGCAAAATGAAATCGTGAAGGAGAAAGTCATTTGTAGAAAGCTACCAAATACCTCGTCATGTGAAATTTGTCACATCACGTTATACAACTATATTTATTGTATGTGCGCACTTGCGAAATATTCTTGTGAAATTCGTATGTATAAATGTCAGAAAGGCTTTTAAAATATCTGAAATGAAACAAAATGTCTCCAGGGTATTCCAAAGTAGAAGGAAGGGATGTCACAGACGTTGGCTGACAGACGCCTTGTCGTGTTATCCTGAGCAGAAGATCGATGTTGCCACCTGTTGCGTGGAGACCTCATCTCCGTCGTCTGGCAAGCTTAGGTAGAGTTCTGGAGCATTACATATCAGGCCTTTGGGGTCATAAGTTATTTTTGTTTCTTCCTCCCCGAGTTCCATTTCGTTATCCCAGAAACTTGTAATAATAGTGTTTAGCCGCTTTATCAGGAATTCTTACAAATAATTATCTTCGATATTTGGAATTTTCTCTTCTTGCGATCTAACAGGTTGTATGCAGGTCCTGTTTTGGCAACTCTTTTATGAAAATTGAAAAGTTTCACCTAAGTTTTGAAACAATTAATAATATAGAGAAAGGAAGAAACACAAGTCGGGGAGAAGATAATTTAAACGAGGACCATCTTATAAGATTGACGAACCTGGTGCAACAATATTTATTTCTTGGAAGATTATTATGGATTCTGGGCCTAGGTAGGTTTCGAATAAAAGCTTCGATTTTAACCTAATACGAGGGGTATCCCATAAGTCCGTGGCCGGACATATAAAGAAAATGACTAATAAAATGATTATGATTTATCTTTCAACATAATCCTCTTTAGGGTCTATACACTTTTTCCAGCGATGTTCTAATGCTTTTATGCCCTCCAAAAAGAACAATGTTTCAAGTGACTCAAAAAGTGAGGTTACAGCATCAATGACCTCTTCATCTGACCTAAAATGAATGTCAGAAATTGATTTTTTCAAATGAGGAAATAGGTTGAAGTCAGACGGAGCTAGATCTGGTGAATAGGGTGCATGTGGTAAAATTTCAAAGCCAGAATCATAAATAGCAGCCATGGCTTGCAGCGACCGATGACTCGGAGAATTGTCTTGATGGTAAACAATCTTCCTGGACAGCTTTCCTCTTCTTTTTTCTTTAATAGCTTCTCGTAGTTGCTTCACAAGATTTGCATAATAATCGCCAGTGATGGTTTGACCCTTATTCAGAAAGTCTAGAAGAAGTACACCTTCGGAATCCCAAAAGGCAGACACCATAACCTTCCATGCTGATGGAACTGTCTTGGCTTTCTTGAGGGGAGGGGAACCAGAGTATCCCCATTGCATGGATTGTTGCTTGGACTCTGGTGTAAAGTAATGGGCCCAAGTCTCATCCATGTTAACAAGTCTATTAACAAATTCCTCTGGATTGGCTTCAAATAACGCAAGATTGTCCGAAGATTACTTTCTCCTTACAGCCTTTTGATCGGGTGTCAAAAGTTTGGGAACCCAACGGGCAGAAAGCTTCCTGAGGCCCAAGTGTTCTCTCAAGATCCGATCCACTGTTGTTTTTGGAATACCCAAGGTCTCCTCTATCTGACGAACTGTCATTCTTCTGTCCAACATGACCAAATCATGTATCTTGTCGATGTTTTCTTGAGTAACTAACTCAACAGGTCTTCCTGGTCCATGTTCGTCTTCGGTGCTGATCCTCCCTAATTTAAACGCAGCTACCCATTTTTATACTGTGCTATAGGAAGGAGCATCTTCCCTTAATAATGTATCCACCATATCTTCATAGATTTCCTTCGGCGACATTCCTTTCTTACAGAGATATTTTATTACAACACGAATCTCGTTTGTCTACATTTTAGATGATTCCTGTTTCTTGTCCTCTTTCAGAACCTATAAACGGTTAGTTGTAGAAACTTAAAAATATACATATCTTTATACAAGGCTTTAAGGTATATATGGTAAAATTTATTAGTTTCTAAGATTTCGTTCTCATGGTCGGGCCACGGACTTATGGGACACCCCTCTGTATTATGTTCGGTTGATAAAAACATTTAATTATCTAATATAAGCATATAAGCTTATGTGCATAGGTTCCCTAAAAACCCCTAAGCTGCCTTCTTTAGTGAATGCAGGTATATATGAAACCTAATCCAATACAATAGTAGAGAGCGCGGTCTAGAGATTAATTTGACAAAACCACTGAGAGGATTCACTACTGATGGGCCAAGCCCTCTCATTCAATTTTATCATAACAGTAAGGCTATAGAGATAATATTTGATGATATATGTGAAAATAAAACATATTTCCAATTGAAGATTATCTGGCAAGTTTCCATCTTTCATGCACTTGATTATGCTCTTCAGATTGATCTGGAAATCATAACGAAGTTGCATACCCACTGTTTTACATATGTTTCTGCCCTCCTTTTATCTGGAATTAGTCGAATTTACTACAAAGGGCTATGCTGGATCTGTTAATCATAACAAAGATATATCTATTGTTGTATCTGTCCATCTTGTGCCTAATGTAGTACATATGTTTCTGCTATTCTTTCCCCTTGAATTATATAAAATTGCTACAAAAGACAACGATATAACTGTTCATCATAAGCAAGTTGTAGGTTTATTTCATTACATATACGGCTCCGCGCACCTAGAGATAATTGAATCTCTTTCATAAAGTATCAGCAGACTCGATGTGCTACAAAAAGTTCAGGGAATATACACAAGCCATCACAATAAAGTTGAATACATAAAGTACTACATATCACCCTGTTTGGAGTTAATTGAATATCCTACAAAATGTTTCGGTAAATCTACACAAGGCAAACCAATAATGTTGCATACATACATTATTACATATCACCCTGCCTGAAGTTAATTGAATCTCCTACAAAATGTTCCAGTGAATCTACACAAGCCATTACAATAAAGTTGGATACATGCAATATTCCATATCACCCTGCCTGGAGTTAATTGAATCTCCTACAAAATGTTCCAGTGAATCTACACAAGCCATTACAATAAAGTTGGATACATGCAGTATTCCATATCACCCTGCCTGGAGTTAATTGAATCTCCTACAAAATGTTCAAGTAAATCTACACAAACCATTACAATAAAGTTGCATACCTACATTATTACATATCACCCTGCCTGGAGTTGATTGAATCTCCTACAAAATGTTCCAGTGAATATACACAAGCCATTACAATAAAGTTGCATAAATACAGTATTACATATCACCCTGCCTGTAGTTGATTGAATCTCCTACAACATGTTCCAGTGAATCTACACAAGCCATTACAATAAAGTTGCATACATACATTATTACATATCACCCTGCCTGTAGTTAATTGAATCTCCTACAAAATGTTTCAGAAAATCTACACAAGCCATTATAAGAAAGTTGCATATATACAGTATTACATATCACCCTGCCTTTAGTTAATTGAATCTCCTACAAAATGTTCCAGTAAATCTACACAAGGCAAAACATAAATGTTGCATACATACAGTATTACATATCACCCTGCCTGTAGTTGATTGAATCTCCTACAAAATGTTCCAGTAAATCTACACAAGCCATAACAGGAGAGTTGCATAAATACAGTATTACATATTACCCTGTCTGGAGTTAATTGAACTCCTACAAAATGTTCCGGTGAATCTACACAAGCCATAACAGTAAAGTTGGATGCATGCAGCATTCCATATCACCCTGTCTGAAGTTAATTGAATATCCTACAAAATGTTCCAGTGAATCTACAAAAGCCATAACTATAAAAAGTTGCATACATACAGTATTACATATCACCCTGCCGGTAGTTGATTGAATCTCCTACAAAATATTCCAGTGAATATACACAAGCCATTATGAGAAATTTCATACATACAGTATTACATATCACCCTGCCTGTAGTTGATTGAATCTCCTACAAAATGTCCAGTGAATCTACAAAAGCAATAAAAGGAAAGTTGCATACATACAGTATTAAATATCACCCTGTCTGGAGTTAATTGAATCTCCACTATACAAAAAGAACCCCAGTGGATCCATCTACCCATCACAAACTGTCGGGGATCGAATCGCTTCTCAAAGTGATTTTTTCTCCTCCGGTAATCTCCAAAGGAAGTCTAATTGGAAGGGAGGGAGGGAAGCGAGTAATGAGGGTCTAATGAACATCTCGAGTGACACACACACTTCTATTTGCTTTCGCTTTTTGTTCCCACTTTAATGGAACTAGCTAGGTTTACCTGCAACATGAGACAAAGGACCTCTCTTGTGGCATGGTGGAGCATAATGCACTTGCTTTATTTGGGAACACCATAACCGCTAATACCTGAACGAAACTTTTGAATAAAAGACTATCTATTTATCCTTTCGTGTCCTCTCAGAGATTCCTTTCGGGATGTCTTTTACCGAAATTGTCTATAATATCAATTTACGGCCTTCTTCCTTCTGATCTTCCTTCTATACATCCATCCAACAATACCGTGATCCGCCTCGAGTTTCAGACAAGATGTCTAAACATGCTGGTTCTCTTTTTCTCAATCGTCTTCAGTAGTCATATCCCTCCTCTCTCGATCATATTTAGGACATCTTCCTTTCTAAGTCTGTCTCGGTCCATGGTATTCTCATCATAAAAAAAACTGAAGATACATAAATAAATATCAATCTGTTTCCTACCGCCGTAATACACTTATAAAAGACGTGTTTAATATTGCGACGACGACGTCCAAAGGTGGATAAAACCGTGCACCACCTGTGGACCGGGGGAGGGAACGAACCAATCAGGAAGAAAGAAGCCTTGTTGACGGCAGTCAAATCCTACTCCCCCTGTTTGTTTTCCGTAATACATTAAGGTAAATAAAATGAGTCGCAAACTGAGATTCCCTACCAATCCCACGTGTTCATTTGATCATTCTTGATATAGCGTCGACGGCGTAACAATATACGTATTTTGGTTGATACGCATTGGCAGCCTCGTAAAAATCATACAAAAGAAGAGAAATCTGAGGATAATCAACTTATAAAAACATGATAATGGTGTGTAACCATGAAATATAAACCAGTCACCATACATTTGGCAGCTACGATTTGGCAGCCTCGTAAAAAAAAACATACAAAGATAGAGAAAATTTTGGATAATCATGTTATTAAAACATGAAAAGGATTTTTAACCATGATATATGAACCAGTCACCATAAATTTCAATTGATATTCTTCTTGATTAAGTAGTCAAAAAGAGATTCCCATCTGGACATGTGTTTGAGGTAAGCCTGCAGTAATTTTAACCCAGACAGTGTTGATGAACGCAAACACGTCGAAAATATTACTGAGTTATAATTGATGAATGATATTTATACCAACTAATATCTGTAAAAGGTTTAACAATAAGCTTAATCTACAATTTTTTTTGAATTAGTTGTTAATTACATTTGACGCGATTAAGCATAAACAATACTTATCTAATTGTACAAATACTATAATAGAAGTAGAGAGTAAATGACAGACTTGTTGCCACGTCGAAAATTCCTTTGTCTTTTATATACCTTGTATAATATTTAAAAAAATACAAGGTTGTCCCAAAAGTTCGTAAACACTTGCAAAATATTGAATTTGGATATATATATTACATGGATATATATTTGGAATTTGTTGCAGGTGTTTACGAACTTTTGGGTCAACCTTGTATAAAAGATTGAAAAATACATTCCTATCTTCAAAGCCATTCTTCACCAGAAATATCTTCAAAGAAAGTATTTAGATAAATTTGACGGATGATGCAAAGATCACGTGACTAAACCTTTAAAGATGGTTTCTGCTGTCATTCCAAATGAACGCGTTATTCTCAAATTATAATATCATGGTATAAAAATCACATTTTCCTTGTAATTCAATAAAATCTAACTATAGATACTCGGGCTGTTGGCATTCCAAAGAGAGCGTGGCATAGATTATATTCCTACGAAACCAAACGGTCGCTTTTTAAAATAAAAGGTATTTTTGAACAATGTACGTGAAGTCAGTGAAACTAAAAGAGGATCAATATGATTAATTATTAAAAGACATAATCTTATATTGTTAAAACACTCATGTACAACATTTAAGAACAGTTGTACCTTTCAGCATATACAGAGGGTGTTCACACTCATAGGAAACAAGTTTTATTATAAAATATTAAAAATTAACACCATATTTGAAAACTTTCAAATGTTCTATTTGAAAGCATTTTTGTTTATTTACAGAACGGCACCTGATTTTCCACGATAGCAGACACTTTCTGATCATGGTCATACTCAAAAGATCCCATTCTTTCTTTACCTCTTTCCAGAGACCTTCAATTGTTCTAGGGTGTCTCTTTCCAAGTGCTCTTTTAAGGCATCCAAAAATGCAAAAATTCATCGAGGCTAAATCAGGAGATTTTACAGGGGTTCTGTTCTTTGGAATAGTGTTGATTCCTGTTCTTTGCTTTAGATCTTCCAAATAAGCTTGAGTTGAAGATGAGGTATGACTTGTGGCGTTATCATGGTGAAACCAGACTTTGTTGCTCTGTTTTTCCATAGATAGAGGGAATATCATTTAAAAATATAGGTTATAAAATGTTGTTTTGATAGTAGTCAGAGTTTATTTTGGCATTTCTTTCAACTTTTCTTATTTTTAATTTTCCTTCATATGATATACCGCATGCCACCATAAATCCTTTGGGGTAACTTTCGTCACATTCCTTCAACCAAATTGGCCTAGATTTTTCCACCCTTTTTTGATAGTATATAGCTCTTTTTCTGTCGCAATCGGTTAAATATACCCATGCTTGTGTAACAACGTGTAACAATAAATTTCCATCTATCAGCAGCAAAGAAATTTTCATAAAAATATCTGCTGATAGTGTGTCGCTGACGAATATGGCTCTGAAACAATTTATGAACCGCATGTTTTTTTGTAGCTTTTAGGTCTAAATCTTTATTTATTATTTTATTTATTGTTGACACTGATGTTCCTATTAATTTGGCTATATCTCTTTGTGGCATAGAATTTTCTTTTGTAATATATTTTTTCACTTTTTTGACAGTTTCAGGAGTTCTCACAGATATAGGGGGTGATAATCTTTTGTCCATTTCTCCGTAGGTGCTTTGAATAAAAACTTGATATTTTTGTCGTGAATAATATTATAAATACCTTTTTTAGAAATGTTGATATCATCTTGTTTGCAAATTTTAATTATGTCCAAATAAGTAAGATTAGCTCTGGAAAGTCCTAAAATATAACCTCTTATGAAATTATTGTATTTGAAGGGCATTTTTTTAAAATAACAAAAGAAATATATAGCGTGTTCGAATTAGCTTAAGCCTTTTCGAATTCCACGTTGTTGATTTTTTAAAATAAAGTAATAGTTCCTTTTTTACACCGGGCGCTCGTTTCTTATAAGTGTGAACACCCTCTGTATATCGAGATTCAGACAATAACTCTGCAAGATATTTGATACACAGTGACCTTAAACTTGTGAGTGAAAAGTCGATAATACAACTATCAGATGATAAATCTATCAAATAGAAATACAAAATATTCCTCATGCTTCAACACATAGAAAACACAGGCCACACATTCAACTTAAAAGAATTGAAAACATTTTATACAAACAGACAATAAACACAAAAGATTAAACATAATATCGTCAATAGACATAAAGCATTTCCAGAAGTTTACAGTAGATTTTTACATATAGCTCCAATATATAAAATTCTTTATTTTATAAAAAAAAAAACAATCATTGATAAATGAGTCTTTTATTTTTTATATTATCCTCATTTTTGTGTGTGTGTGAAACTAACTAAGAATTTTATTTGTCTGAATTTTATATATAAAACTAAAAAACTCGATATTAATTATATCACCTTACAGAATACAAAAACTGTATAAAAATGCTAAATAGTTATTATATATTGCCACATGAAAAATTAGGAAAGACAATCTTCAGGATGACACAGCAATTTATTTTCAGGCAAAAAAAAAACAAAACACTATGAATGATTAAAAAGATAAACAATGAGGGAAGTTTACAGAGTATCAACACATGAACATAAAAATGATACTCTGTTGATAAAATAATAAATACTTTGTCAAATAACTCCTTCCCTATGGGAGCTGTGACCCATAGCTTGCAATTATTGCAGTTACTGACATGGATCTGACGTGCTTCTGCCAAGGATTCCAACGAAATCTTGGGACTTTTTCCCTAGTAGCTTTGCGTCCTTTTTCTTGATGCGTGAAGAGCGGCTTTGTCGTCATATCGTCTATAGGGATATCGTCATCTTGGAAGGAAGTCTTGGCTTTGGCACAGCGTTGGAATCTTGAAGCCAGTCTCCGAAATGACGATCACAACACCCATGGCTTCAAGGTCTTCTCAGCGATCTTCAGTTTGTCTTCCCTAATTTACCCAGCATCTCCACCAAAATTCCACGTGGAAAATTAGGAAAGACAAACTTCAGGATGATACAACAATTTATTATAAGGTAAGAAAAACAATGAATGATAAAAAAAAAGAATGAAGGAAGTTTACAGAGTAGCAAACTATATAAACATAAAAAATGATACTCTCTTGATAAAATAATAAATACTCTGCTACAAAGTAATTTTAAAAACATGTAAAATATACAATATATAATTATTAGTTGAAAGGAAATATTTATTTTATCATATACTCCTATAGAAGGGTTTGTGATAACTGAATTCTTGAAATTAATATACAATAAAACAAGAAACACATCACAGGAAGCCGTTTTACATATTCTATATACAGTTACGAGCGCCATGCGTTCTTCAACTCTTAATCCTTCAGTTTTCATCTCTGTCACCGGTTGCTTTTTTTTTTTGGAATGGCGCTCTCCTATTGGTTGGCTACGATCACGCCACCTTTGCCCCCCCCATCATGCCCCCCCCCCACTCGCTTTTTCGTTTTTGTAACTATTGTGTTGGAGCGGGTCGCTCCTTAAATAAATGCATATATTAGTTAATAACTAAATGGAATCCTCTCTTTCTTTTTCCCAGTAAGAGACGCCTACGGAAGCCAACAGTACATAGACAGATAAAGCACATAGGCTATAGTTATTAACTAATATATGCATTTATTTAAAGCGCCAATTTATAATTGTAACAAATTGTATTTGAATAAAAACATTCAATCGGATAAAACACAGGCGTTGCCCGGGTCATTCGGCTAGTTATTTATATGTGAGAGGAATTTACTTTCCGTATATAGGTATATATGCATATATTGGTTTATATATGTATATATAGAGATGTATATATCATATGATGTTGAATTTCTATTCGTGTATATAGAGGTATATATATGTATATATTGATGTATTTCTTTATATGCTCCAAGAAAGATCAAAAGAAGTCTCAGAATCCACCAGAAGCGGTTACCAAACTTCTGTATGCAAAACTATTCCAAAAGATATTTGCAGAAATAAATTTCAAAAGTTAAAAGAGAGAATTCACAAAGTAAATAGAACACATTTGTGAAATATTTTATGCATTAAATTTACCTCGGAATATATTCTCCTGCGAACAAACACGGTTAAATTTGAAATATTACAAAAAAATACTAAATTAGATAAATCTAAATATATGTGGTATTGAGAAATAAATTTCAATATACAATTGAATATATTTGGATCTGAAAATGAAATAAACGTATTGGTACCTTAAAATATAATAATAAAAAATGCTCAATGCAAATTAGATATACAATAAAGTTAAATTTTATGCCTTTTAAAAACTATTTTTAGATGTATTTTAAACAATTTTGAATAATTTTTAATGTTAAATAATATAGAGAATTTCTAATTATATGTATAGATAGAAAACCAATAGAAAAAAATAAAAGATAAGTGGGTCAGATGTTGATATTAAAAATAAAGAAGGCATTTCCTGACCACGAGCTCTGCCATCTAAAAAGCACATGTGCTCGTGGTCAGGAAACGCCTTCTTTATTTATATATATATAGATGTTAAATATATAAGGGATTAAAAACCCTCTTAGTATTCTTTAACAAATATTTTTAAAACCTTAAATACCCGTTTCATGATTTTTTAGATGCCTCAATGACCAGTTTATTTGGTCGTTGAGGTACAACTTGCACCAAGATGATGAGAGCCAACAGCCCGAAATGTGTATATGGTTGGCTTTTCTTGATTAATCAGGCATTGGTATTCGACCAATTGTGGAATAATTTTAGAAAATCAACAATTAGTTGATATTTATTCCGACAGATGGCTTCAAGTCATCAAAAACCTTTAGTTGCATGATCAGAAGATAGCTTTTTCTTAAAATATTTTAAAGTTAGAAAATCCAAATTAAGCAAAACATTAGTTAAAAACCATATAGACAGAGATGAAAATGTGAAAAATAGTACAAAAGTGAATTTGTACTTGGTTCGGGTAGATAAATTAAGAAAAAAGGCATTTCCTGATCGTGAAACTGAAAGTTACTGATGGCTTGCGTCAAAGATGAAAATGTTTAAATATTTATTCCTAAAAATAATACTCTAAAGAGAGCCGGAACACTATCTCTAAATACAAAAATATTTGAAGATTTCATCCAAATTTAGAGTGACATATATGGGAGATTTTCACCATCGTAATTCTGGGGATATGGATCGTGTCAAACCATAAACCACATTATGGAAGATCCCTCTCTGATCGATTAAAGAATTCAACCAGGCCAAGCCTCAGAACGAACTAGCTAACACGGGAAAAGTATCTTCTTAGAGTTTTCTCTAGTTTTTAAAGAGATATTTCTCTCTCTTTCTCCCTCTAGTCGTACCTCAGTATCACAAGATGGCGAAAATCATTTAAATCGAATTTTTATTAATAGAGGTACAAGTTTGCATGAATAAATAAGAACAATTCGAAATTATTACAGACACGCATGGATTCTTTTAAAAATGAAACAATTTCTACTACCCTTACTGCAATGGAAGAATTAATGGGAGGGTCTGGCTCATGGGAGTGGCCTTACATTGCAGTAAAGGCAGTAGAAATCATTTAATTTTTAAAAGAATCATGCTCGTCTATAATAGTTTCGATTTTTTATAACAGATGGCATGCTAATGCATCATAAAATAATAACAATTTGGCATGGTAGTTTCATTTTCAAATAAAATAATTTTCTATTGTTTTTTTTTTCAAGGAGGAAAATACTGGAAGAGCCTGGCTGATCAGAGGTTTCACCATGTTATATATTCGGCTGTTCACTACTTATATAGCCATCACATGAATTATAATCTATAAACCTATTTGATAAATTTATTTTTTGTTATGATTTCTAATGGAAAAGAGTTAAAGTAAACTTTACACTTTTCTTTTATAGATATATGACCTGGCTTCGCCCGTATTCTACTCGAGTGAATGTTTCACTGAAAGAATGTTGTTCCTGCCTATTACAAATGGTGGTCTTGCTTCGCCCGTGTTCTGCTCAAAAGAATGATCCCCGAAAGAATTTTGTTTTTGTCCGTTAAACATGATTCAGCAATATTTAACCATTTAATGACTAGAAAATAGGTAAAGTAGTCCGGTATCTGTTAATTAGAATTTCTTGGATAAAAGTGCGACAAAATTCTCTATCTGACTCAACTCTATATTTAGTTAAAATTTCAGCCAGATTGGTTAAATATTGAGGAAACGTATAAGGAACAAATAAATAAACATACATACCTTGATAGAACGACGTTTAACGAGTTTTACCGCAAATGTTTCTTTATTAAGATCTGTTAGTGACCATCACCCTCAGCTAATCTAGTGAACTTAAGGTAGCTTTCTTAACCCCTTCTAGCCAGCCTATTGCAGGTCTTCATCTCTTCATTCTGGCTTCAATTTTTCCAATACCAATATCTTTTCTAAACCATTTTATTTCATTATGTGTCCGAAGTAGGTCAGCCTTGGTCTATAAATTTGGGATAAAAGGGAAATAATAGAATTAATTACTCTCTTTCCTACAAAGGAAAATATTGGGAGGACCTTGCTTGTCAGTAGTTAAACCCGCTCCTCAGGGATTTCGCCAGTTTGATAGGTGCTCTTTCCAATTATCTGGACAAGCATACGGATAAAGCATGACTCTGTATACCTATTGATTCTAATCTTACTAGTACTTCCCATAACTTTCTTAAGTACACATATCCTCTGTCCGTGGTTGGGATAACCAAAAGTGTGTGCAGAAACAATCAATCCATCAGCTGCTATATATATTCAGGTATATAAGACTTCTAGAGCTGATGATCGTAAAACTCCATCAGTATTTGCCAAAACTCTCACAAGCCTACACACAAATAGTGTCTCGGATCGTACTCCGAACAGCCACTGGTGATAGATAGCCCCGTTGATACTTGTGTCTTCAGGTAGGTGGAGGATAGAATTGTCGCGAACGCTATTTCTTTATAATCATATTGTCGCGTATAAGGCCTCAAAACACCATCCATCTCCGCCAATAGATGGCGCTTTTGTCTATTTTCGTATGGTCCTGTTTCCTGGAGCAAAATAGTTGTAAATAGATGTTCATATAGGCTCTAGTGTAAATATTTGTAAATACCCGTTAAATGTTATTCTAGTTATATGTAATGTATAGTATAAATGACAATAAAAGGAGGAGTGTTAGAAGTCTCGGTGCCGGTTGCTGTTGTTACTCTCGCCATCGTCACATCGCTGCTGCTACTCTTCTGGTAAGTCTCTCGTGTCCCCCCACCAGTGGTAAGGCGAGAGATACTGCCAGAGGAAAGGAGTTCCACTTGAGCGGTGGTTCTCGGACGTCTTTGGGTGCTCTGCAGGGTACAGCTGCAGAGGGAGAGCAACGGGAGCCCGGGGTAGGTGATCCACGAAGGAGGAAGCGGCGTCGTCGCGAAGAACCGTTGGAGTCAAGCAGCGAAAATATAATACGAATATGTCTGACAGCTAGTGAATTAGTGAAAGTGATACATATCAGTATTAGCCAATAGACTCCTTCAGTTTGAATGGCGACTCGGCCATATCTAGACTGACCACTACCACGGGTAGATGTAGCACCGTCAAGCAGTCTATAAGTCCCTAGCCACCGATGGACCTCGATGACTCACACCCGCAGGACCTCATCAGGGTCCTTCCACTGGGGAATTTCACCCAGCCACGTGGCGGTGCTGAGCTCACCCAAACACTCGGCTGAATCATTCCAAAGTAATAGCAGTCGCCCCTCTTTTTATTCCGTTTATATAAATTTTATTGGTTCCCCCATCCTTTGTGTTTGCAAGACTCATTGGTCCTCATCACTCTGGCGCTCCCCCAGTGTAGTTGACACAATTTGATTTCGCCAAATGACACACGGGTGGCGTTAATTACTTGTCATATTTCCCATTTATCATATGTCGATTATTAAATAAGTAGATTTTTGGAAAAATATATTTTTGTAACAATTTTTTTTCTTTATTCGTAAACTTTCGAACAATTTTATCAATACAAAGCAATAACGCGTCATCTATATATAACGAATGAAAACGTTAAGACGCGAATGTTTCTTTCACAAATAAGTCAAACTTCTACTGTCCTTACTGCGATGAAAAACTATTGGGAGGGCTTGGTTCATCAGTGGTGAACCCTCTCAGCGGTTTCGCCATTTTAATCTACCAGACCGCTTCTTTAGAGCTCTAATACTGTATTGTATCAATCTGTTTTATGTATATCACTGTAGTAAAGTGATGAAAAGTTAATAAACGCTTTTTTTACGAATTAGAAAAAGGCGTTTAGTCTTCGCTTGTATTTTGATCACATGGCAATATTTGAATGAAGAACGTTTGTTCATATATAAGGTGTGATCATTTACTAGGGAAATATCTGGCTATATTTAAAAATAATAAAAATATGACAATATAAACGTTTTAATATTAATATTTATAATCTGTGCTTTTGAATGATATATAATTTGACCATTCACCAAGCGCACATGTTTCGAATTTATTTTATAAAGCGAACGCTTACAGAAATATTTTCGAAAAGGTTTCTTTAAAAAATGAATAGTTTATCTATCAACGCGAATTGTTATTAATTTTTGTTTGAAGTTCGGTAAAAGAGCTTCAGAAAGGAATGATTTAATCAAAGCGGCATATGAGGATGAATCTCCTATAGCAGTACAAAAGATTTCAATTGGTACGCCAACTTTAAAAAAAGCAAGGGGGGTCGGTGGAAGGATGGTCTAAACCTTTGGTTTTCGACCGCTATGACCCGGGTTCGATTCCCACATTGGGTACTTTTTTATGATTTTAAAAAAATGCCCCAATGGCCCCCGGTTCTTGCAAAGTCCAACCCCACCAGCAAGTGCAAGTAACCAAATGGGGCTCTGGCACATTTGTAAGTGCAAAGTCGAACTGCTTTTCACATGTGTAGACATGTGGTGCACTTACAGTAAAAGCAGTCGCCTACTTCTACCTACCATGATTATCATGGCCTGTACCACATGTACTAGGGATAAGCAAAAAAAAGGCAAACAAATCTCTTTGACGAAGTTCGGCCTGGTTGACCATGCATCACCAGAAGCCAGGTAAATATCGAAAAGATCAAAGCCTCTTGAGATAAAACCCTACAATAACATTCAGGGAGATGAGCAGACAATTAGAGATACCGTACGGGTTGGGATAATCAACAATAAACGAAGATTTGTATATGCTTAGAGTAGCAGCTCGGTTTGTCTGTAAATTTTTAACAATCGAGCAACGAAAGGCTAAACTTTCAATTTGTGAAAAACGTTTGAAAGATGCCAGAATAACCCAGACATGCTGAAACAAATATCCACAGGTAGTGAGACATGGGTTTACTCGTATGACTCGAAGATAAAACGCCAGTCAAGTGAATGGGTTGAACGCGAGGACAACAAAAACCCAAAAACCAAAAAAGAAGAACAAAATTTATTGATTTTTTTTTCGATTCTAAAGATATTTTTCACTTTGAATTACTTGAAGAAGGTTCAACAATAACACAATACGTGTATTTGGATAATCCTTGACGTTTACGTGAAGCGATTAGACTCAAATGACCTGATTTACGGGGGGAAATTTGGATCCTGTTACATGATAATGTTCGACCTCACAAAGGCTCTTTCGGTTGCTCAATATTTAGCGAAGAAAGGAATCCCCGAAAACTTCCTCACCCTCTCTATTTCCCTGATTTATTCTCTTCCGTAAGATAAAATATTTTTGAAAGGTAAGGATTTTGTGATTATGTAAGTGCAAATAAATAAAAGTCGAAGAAAATTTCAAGAGTCACATACTGAAAAACAATTTTTAGCAATTTTTGAGCAGCTGGAAAAAAAAAGATGGGAACTTGTTATGTAGCACAAAGGGTCATACCCTGTAGATTACTAGTTGTTATATTTGACTATAATATATATAAAATTTTAACAACCTTGGCTTCCTACCTAATGATCACACCTTGTATTTTATTAACATCGAGGTTTATAATAATTGAAATGTTTACTTTTACATTTTTCTCAAACCTTTACTCGCATATTAACTCATTTAGATATTCTCAAAGATTGTCAATATGAAAAGCTTTGATATTGCAAAATTTTGAAGATATGTAAATATATAAGGTTGTCCCAAAAGTTAGTAAACACTGCAACAATATATCTTATAAAATAGGTGTTTAAGAACATTTGGACAACCTTTTAGTATAAAGTAAATTATAATATTGGGGGCAAATATATTTGTGATCCACTTTTTAGCATGTAGAAAAAAGGCGAAAAAAACCAAAGCTAGTTAACGATTACAATTATATATTTTACTGTGTATATACATTTTTTGTTTTTTTATATTAAAAAAGTCATTTACCTGAATATTAAAAAATATATGTATATAACTTACATTGTAAAACGACATTTGTAAATTATCCCGCAAGTGTTTCTTTTCAACGAAAAATCAAAATTTATTTCAAGAAGAAATAACGATTAATTCTAACCTTAGGGATGAGGTATGAAAGGATGAATTGTGAAGAGTAATGATAAACGGAAAAATAAAAGTGTCCAGGGATGGGAATCGAACCCACAGTGTTCCGCTTACAGGGCAGATGTCATGTCCACTAGGCTACCCTGGACATATTTTTCCGTTCGTAAATAATACATAAAGTAATTTATAATACAATATAATCCTTTCATACCTCATCCCTAAGGTTAGAAATAATCGTTATTTCTCCTTGAAATAAATTTTGATTTTTCGTTGAAAAGAAACACTTGCGGGATAATTTTCAAATGTCGTTTTACAATCACAAGCCGCATTATATTGTATTGTATTATAACCTACATTGAGAGATTGTGATGAGTTAAAACTGCTTGTACTGTATCCATCAAACAGCACATGCTGGATTCAAGCTGGTTTTGTAATATCGGTTCACTTTTAGATACGTCAAGTTATCAATTTAAGTGGTTATGGAATGACAAATATGCAGTCAGCATTGTATGCGAAAAAATAAAAGTTGCTTCAATTTTATTTTGTAGATTTTGAATACCCTAAATAAAAGACTTCAACCACATCGGAAATAAAAATCACTATTAGATTTATATAATAAAAATATATGAATATCGTTAATTTAAAAAAAGAAAACATATTAATTACAAAATAGTCATGAAAAATTTCCCCCAAAAAGGTAAAGAAATTATTAGAATAGATTCAAATATCTGGCAAGGGGCGGTTGTATTAGGCACACAGAGGCTCGCTGTGTGGAGACCTTGAGGCAGATACTGTACAGGACCCAATCAACTTTCTATTAGCACAATACAATTGAGCCGGTGATTAATTACTTGTTGAGTAATTCAATTACCATCCGCCTTTTTTCGGAATCCTGGTGGGGAGATCATCCTGTCTTCCATTCCTTGTCAACACTCTTGTTCTTCAGTACCTGATGAAACTGCCTGTGTAAATATCTGAGTAAATAAATACTTATTTAGTTGATTATTCACTCCTTTTATCAAAATGTTAAACTAGTTCTCTTATTTGAATATTTTTATTTTTATTTGTAATATGCTTTTTAATTATAAAAATAGCTTTTTTTCTCTTTATTTATATATATATAAAGGTTTTATAATATTTTAAAGGAAACTTATAGAAAATTTTGATGTTGAATTGAGAGTATAATGTCAGTATAGCAAGCTATTATATTATATATATATTATATATATAAAAAGCACATGTGCTCGTGGTCAGGAAATGCCTTCTTTATTTTTAATATATATATATTTGAAAACTCTAATTCGTTCTTATATAGTCGGATTTTGAATATAAATAATCATTAGAAAAAAAGGCTGTTTGAGAAAAAAGGTTTATTGAAAATATATATTATATATATTTTTTTAAATAAAATAAATACTCTGCGTTGTACCTTGAAAAATGTTGGCGTTAGCACACGGATAGACTGGAAATTAAACCAATTTAATTACCATCTATATAGATAAAATTTGTAACAATAATATTTAATTTGCATATATATTCATTAGATAGTAAAATGGCATATATTGGATTGAATAAAATATTTATTTGCCAATATTTCGGCTGGCTGAACGCCAACCTTTATCAAGGCATTACATTTTTGTATACACAAACTCAGCGCCGCATAGGTTAGCGTTCAGCCAGCCGAAATATTGGCAAATAAATCTTTTATTCAATCCAATATATGCCTTTTTACTATCTAATGATTTAAATATGGATTTCTCTATTTTTAGAAAAATATATATTCATGTAAAAAATAGTACAAATGTGAAATTGTACTAAGATAAGGTGAATAAATTAAGAAAAAGGTATCTCCTTATCGTGCTACTTTAAGTTGCTGATGGTTTGCCCCATCTATCGAAACGCGTACGTGGTTAGCTTTTCTTAATGAATCAAGAATGGGTATTTGGCCAATTCTGGAATAATTAAAAACGAATAGTTGATATTTATTCCGATAGATGACTCAAACCATCAGCAACTTTCAGTTGCACGATAAGAAGATGCCTTTTTCTTAATATATATATATATTTTAATTAAAAAGGCATATATTGGATCAAAATATCGTTTATTTTACCAATATATGCCTTTTTGATTAAAGTTATATTTATGGATTGCTCTATTTTCAAAAAATATATATTCATATGTTTGATATTATTGTGTATTTAGGGTTATACCTCGTAGTTGTAAACAAATTATTTTAACTCGTACTAATCCTTTTCTATATGTATTTATTTAGACAATAGGATTATACAATATATTATTAATAGAAATTGGGTAATTTAGATTAGATATAAAGTCTAATTAACGACGCGGTAGGTCGTTATTTACCGAAGCCAGAAACAAAGATGTAGGAAAATTATGATAAAAAGAATAATTATATTGACCGGCCATTATTTATATTATATAATATTGACCAGTCATATGAAATATCTATCAGATATTAGGGTTTATACAATATAAAGTTGTGATAAAATGATATTCATATTCTTCTCTTCTTCTTTCTTATCTCCACTCAATCAGCTTGTAAAGCTTGAGCCTTTTGATGGTGTCTGCCGGGGGACAACCATCATGATTGGGTGAAGTAAAAAGCGTCTGCCTTTGTCATTAAGACTGGAAGCACTACTCAGTGGCAGGCCGACTTAGCTCAAAAAGAAATGGCCGCCTCTGACATGAGGAACAGACGCCATGTGCAGCCGCTCCTAACATGGAGTACAAACGCTGCTCATCCTGTATCCCTGGATTAGGAGACCTTACAGGGTACTATCAGCCGGGCCAGCTGAGCCCAGGTTTTTTAGTGAGCTGGTTACTGCTCCCCCTCCTCCTTTTTCATCCGGGCTTGGGACCGGCAAAGGCGGAGTTTTCATATGCTTAAATAATAAAATAAATAATAAAAGCATTTTTCTCTTCAATTATGCACACAGAACGATGTATAATTAAAATGAGGGGTGACTCTCTAGGTATATATGTCTATGTGATATAGAGAGAGGTATAAAAGACTACTTCAATTGAAGAAACAACTCCCCATATTTAAAACGGAGAGGTAAATAAAAGGAGTTTATTCAGTCGAGGTGTCCAGTGGAGCGGGACATTCAGTGCTGTGACATATTAATACTGGAGTCCCCATCACGACACACATAGACAGATGGATATATTGATCCTGATAGAGAAAGGAAACTCTCTTTAAACACACATGTTTGGGGATTTTCTCTTTTTAAAATTTCTCCACTTCCCTCTCTCTCTTATTAATATCTTAGAAGAAACTGTTTATTCTCCCATCTGTAAAATTTTAATAAAATACGTTTTATTCTGTGTGGCTAATATATACATTTTTATATTTTCTTTTGTTCTTAACCATTAAATTATATTATTTATTTTTATTTATAAATAATATATAATATTGTGGCGAAGAAATAATTTATATTTTATTATTTAATTTAATTATTCAATGAAAATATTTTAAAAAGATTTATTACTTTATATTTGTAAAATCATCATTTAGTTGCCTAGCTTGCTTGCTCGATATTCTCTAGCTGTAGATAGTTTGGTTGGTTGGTTGATTGTTGTCGACTGGTCGTGGTGACGTCATCAATAAATACTTTCACATCTTCAGATATACAAAGACTTGGTTTCTATGCTACAATATATATATATATATATATATACAAAATTGATTGGTATATGTAAATATAAGCAGTATATATTCACATATCACTCATTATGATAAAAGGGAAACCTCATTACTTATTTAAGTTTGAATATTTCAGCTGTCATATAAACTATTGAAATAATTGGGTTGAGTAGTGGCAGTAGTTTAATATTTGATATCAATTAAAATTGCAAATATTGATGAGGTAATTCTCAATAACATATTTATGTTGTTGATCTACACTGGTCTACATCCTTTTATAATCGGTTTTTCGCATAAATATCTACATATATAATTAATATTTAATTTAAAAGTCATATACGAGTATTGGATCAAAAATATCATTTATTTTACCAATATTTCAGTTGGCTGAACTAAAGTGTTATAGCACATTTAATGTGTTTCAACAACAAACTCAGCGCCACATAACGTCAACAGAATTAAGTTTTAAAAATATTTTAAAATATATTTAATTTCAACAATGGGTCCCATAAACAACACAATTAAGATCCTATTATAAAAATAAAATAAATCGTTCTCTAAGAAATCCTTTTAGATGAAGACAGAGAGAACCTTAAGTTTTCAAATTCTGAAATGCTAAGATAACCGGTTAACAACAATGAACGAAATGTATTTCAGATAATCAGTCACTTTGTGTTTCGGTTTAATACTTCTTAGATGGTTTAATCATTTCTAAAACAAACTTTCACTGAACAACGGATGAAGCAGGGATCCAAATTACTGGCGATATTTGAAGTCAAGGATTCAATTTTAGAGAAAGGCATGTAAAAATGTTGTTATTGTCGTGTAAAATGAAGAGACTCAGATGTCTCCATGAATCTTTATCACAGCAATATCTTGGGAGTGTAATGTTGCTACTCTGGGTCCATGTCAATTTTCTGCAAGGCTGCGGTCATTGCTGGGCATGAGAATATGTGGGTAGGTGTTAGTTCCACACCAGGACAATTTTTGCATGCCCTGGATGTATTGTCATTCCTTTGTAGTGTTTCGTTCTGAGTCTTGTTATTATTATTATTTTTTTCAATTCTTCTCTCAGAGTTTATTTTTCATATTTCATTTTTCCTCATATTTTGATGGTATTTAAAAATGAAAGTGCAATAAAAAAGAAATATCACCTCTTCTTTCAAAATAGATGCTAGAGCAAGTGCTATCTATTAACTGTCTCCTGATAATAGCAAACTTGAGAGTCGGTGACAAAGCCACAACACTAGCTTTGATAAAGCTGACTTGGATACTATGGTTTCGGGGCTAATGGCCCTCATCAGTCCAGGAATGACCTTGATTTTATACATTCAGAGTTATTTCTCATGATATCTTCAGAATTTTCCAAAGATGTGTTTAGATGGCAAAGGGACCAGTCAATTCTATGAATGTTTTATTTAGGAAAAAATCATATCGGTATCGTATCTATGTATAAAAATAGATTCTGTATTTCACTGAGAATTGGAAAAAAAGATCTATCTTTAAACTTGGATCAGTAAGGCCACTTTACTATTTTTATATTGGAAACATTTTAATTTCGACATTTAATTTTTGTCTTCATATTTGGTTTTCCATATATTATCAGCATGTCTTTTAAACTATATTTTTAGTTTAAACCGAAAAGAATACTTATATTCAAAATTTTTCAAACGAATAATAATAATATATATAATAATAAGACAAATATTTTTTTTATTTCAAATATATAAACTTGGAAGAAACGCCTGTGGAAGACTTACCTACCTAGAAAGTTTGCCAATTATAATAAATAAGAAAAGAAACTTTCTGCGGAAGAGTTGATTAAGTATTTAGAATGATAATGAATTATGCTAATTTTTCATTTTGAAATTTAAACAAGTGTCTATAAACACTCTTTTTATAGGATAAAATTTGGTCATAGAAGTATAATATGAGAGGATTTATAATAGTTTTTCTTTTTTAAATATGTATTTATAAAAGGAATTATTTCTAATTCCCTGCTACAATGAAATTTCGTTGTGGAAATAAGGTAATGAATAACATTTTGGTATGACCTCCACAAAATCTGTTACGATGGGTAGAGAGTATCAAAACCACAAAAATGTGTGGTCAATGGTCAATATTATTTGTACTTTTTTTCTGTTTATAATTATTTCACTGAACATATATGACATAACCATTTTATCAGGATAACATTTTGAAAAGATTTCTATGAATCAGCTATCTAATCATCAAATTTCCTTATCAAACAACATGGAATTTATCATGGCACAAAGCATTAATGAGTACAATTATAAATGAAATCTCTTCTTCCTTTTTTTTCAGTCACGAGGGAAGGGATTATGGTGTTGAGAGAATTCATACAAAAGCTCTGTCTAATCACAACATTCCTGCATAATGGATATCTAATGAGGCAGATAACATCAAAACAATGGTACACATAGACATGGTCTGATTAGCAGAGTCTTCTTCTTCTTCTTGACAAATTGCTTAATCGCTTAGATAGACAACCAATTATATGCCAGAGGCTCTTCTTTCTGCCGAAGGAACCGGTCCTTCCTCGTAAATCTTCCACGCTAATTACAACGTGCCGTAGTGCTGAGCACTATAATTTTCCATGCCCACCGAAAGTATTAAGGATCCCAATGTTGGTTTTTCCTAAATTGACCGAGGATCAGTTCCCAAATGGCTCTATTGTTCGGTCCGTGGGTGGCTGTTCGGGTAATTAAGTATAACCCCCCTCCCTCCCCCCTGTTTTAATTAAGCCTACACTGAGGAATGCCAGCTAGACTATTAGAGAAGAAAGGGGGAAAAGATTTGAAGAAGAAAAAAAAAAAACATTTTGTGCTTTTTTTTTTGCCCCTTGTCATCTTTTTCATTTTGTTGCTGTAAGGATGGACGAGAGGGCTTGTTTGGGATTATTGATAGCATCTTGTTGGGTGATCTTGATGGATTTTATACCTTGAAATTCTATATGCATCTCATGTGGTTGCAATTCTTGACGATGTTGACATCCTTTTTTTTTGTGGTTGTGTTCGGTAATAAGTTTTTTTTTTTTTGCCAGAATTTTTTTTGTGGATATTATATTACTAAAAATGTCGCAAAACAAGAACTCTATCGTATAAAGATGTCATTGCTTTGGAATGCCAAAAATGGGATGGTCTTTTTTTTTATTTTTGACTTATTGAATATATGATACTTCTTTTGATATCTCATTTATTTTAATAGACCTTTAGTGTGACCTTCAATGTTATCTTCTATGTATTGATGAACTTACTTTGGCTAATTCTGCGCTCGATACAAAAATTCTGACATCTTACACTTAAAAGAATTCTTCGCTATCAATCTAAACATTTTATTTTACACTTTACAATATTTCATAACCGATTTTTTTTTCTTTGTTTCTTGAAAATATTATTAATTTTTATTCAAATAAACCATATATCTATATCTCTAGTTGAATAAAATAACCCCTTGCTTCAATAACAAGGTGAAAATTTCAGGCTTCCAGGGATAAGTTTATTTTAAAACCTTTATTTTCATAAATAAATTTTGGGTACGAAAGACCTTCTAAAAGAGACATCACTCTACAATAAATCTCCAAAAGGAATAAAGTTAAAATAAAATCAAATACATAAGGTATTTACAGTTATTTGAATGTAGATTTAACACGTTACATCCCGTTTTACATATATCATAGTTACATACGTGTAAATATGGGTATATATACACAACAACAACAGCAAAATGAATCTTATTAGGTTTTTCCGTCTGATAGTGACTTGTCTAAATAGAAAAAAAAGAGTGTAAACAATAGTATGAGTATTAAAAATATAAATGAGTAATCTTCTATATACGCAATATTGGCATTTAGACATAACAAACACTGTGAAAAAATAATAATAATAAATGTCAGGTAAAATTTTAAAAAAGATATATCCTGACCAGGTTCACGTGAGCTTTTTAGATGGCAGAGCGGCATCTAGTAGAACAGAAGTCAACTAAACGTTGATTTAGCCAACCTAAGGCTAAATGGCCAACCCATTTTCATGATAAATTAAGAAAGGCCAACCAGGAACGCGTTTTGGGCTATTGGCCCTCTCTTCAGCGTGGTGCATTAGTTGATTTCTGTTCAACTAGATGGCGCTTTGCCATCTAAAAAAGCTCATGTGAGCCTCGCAAGAATATGCCTTTTTTGATTTTAATAACAGACAATGTCTTCTAATTATCTTCTTTTTTACCCATATTCTTAACTTTTTACCGAACAGTTGAACTGGCAATACAAACAGATAAGGTTTTAATCAGTCAATAAATAAATAAAATATTGAAACTCTTGTTGTATATAAGCTAAAATTGTCATGTTTGACATGTGAAGCTATGAATTTTTGTCTTTCCCTTTAAATCCGAGGGCATCAAAGAATACTATGGATCCTCTTATCTTGAATTTAATCTTCCCATAGCCTAACATGTTAAACAACAGTCTCCTTCTTCCAATATTATTATCAGATTTCAGAAATGAATAGACAGATTTCTGTTGTGAGATAAAATAGATGGACACAATTTACATTTTCCTATAGCGATGCAATTAAAACAAACAATTTCTATAAAGACGTGTTATTTGAATGTAAATTAGCAATTTAATAAAGGCTGCTTGCGTATCACAAGTTTCAGCCTTGAGTCAACACAAGATTTTCATAGCAACCATTGTTGTCTCCGAGATACCATCCTTTTGATGGAAATCCAACATTAAGACACATCATTGTTCACAACACTCTGTTCTTCCCATTGTCTGCAACAATAAATCGTGGATCTTTCTTAGTTCTCAATTGTCTTTAATACTTGATGCATTTTAAACATTTATTTTACCAGCCATTAATATATTACAAGGTTGTCCTAAAAGTTCGTAAACACTTGTAAAAATTCAAATACCAATATTATTCGCCGTTATGTATTATGTCTTTGTATTATGTATAAAGTAATTGAGCCAGGCCCTCCCATTAATTTTTCCATTGCAGTAAGGGCAGTAGAAATTGTTTTATTTTTAAAAAGAATCATACGGATCTATAATAGTTTTTATTTTTGATAACAGATGGCGCGCTAATGCATTATAATAAAGTAATTGTATTATGTACTACTAGAAGAATGACCCGGCTTCGCCCGAGAATTCCTCCGAGTGAAATTTCCTTCATACTGAAAGTACATCAACATCAATATAAAAAAAAGTTGGGCAAACGATTTGGAAAATATGCAGAACGCTCATTGGTCGGTTAATTCGCCTGGTGTTGTCACTTCGCCTCGTATTTACTGCCGCGCAAAAAATAGTTCTGGAAATTCTTTACACTTTATTAAAACAATATCGAACTTTCGAGTATTTCTGCCTTCCTGCAGGAGTACATAAAAACGAATAAACGCCGTTAAGATGCTAATAATATGTACATTTAAATATTAGGAGAAATTTTGCATATTGCTTGATATTAGAATATTTTATTAAGTTAGTTTGTATTTTTTGCATATTGACTATTGTTTGTTCAATTTTAAGAATTATCATATTGACTGTAACTTTTATTTATTATATATAAAAAAGGCCAGAACAAAAATTAATAAAAAATACGAATGCCATTGTTTACATACAGTAACGCTAATTTTGTAAAGTTTTTTTTTTAATTGCATTGTGTGCACATACCGTAACTTAGTAATATAAATTTCTCTCTCAATACTTTTGTAAAAAAAAGTGACACTCGTATAAAAAGATATTTTAAAAAAAGTACGCAAGCAACTTGAAAAGAAATGCAGAACGCTCATTGGTCGCTTAATTGGCCTCGTGTTGTTACTTCGCCTCGTATTTACTCCGCGTAAAAAAGTTCTTCAAATGAAAAAAGAAATAGCCAAAAATACTAATCAAAATGTAGCCGAAATTTTTCCTCAGGTTTATAAAAAGCGACATGCAAAATTTGGTACCAATTGGTTCAGTAGTTTTTGAGTTTATCGCGAAACAGACAGACATTGACTTTTATATATATAGAGATTATATATTCGCCGTAATAATATTATTCGTCAAGTAATAAGAAAAAAAAAACGTTTTAAGAAAAACACGAGCTTTTGGGACAACCTTTTATTATATGAGTATGCAAAAGAGCTGTATACTTAATTAGATTAAAATATCTCCTTATTTATTTTATTAGTTTAACTTTTATCTTATAAAAGTTTCCCTTTATAATTTAAAAGTAGTTATATCTTTATAATATTTTTATAACCGCATTTACTTTATTATTTTATATAAATTACTTTAGATGAAATATAAACCAAACTATATATACAATATACATGTATACAAAGTTCACAATTATATATATTTTTGAAATACTTCTCAAGATAGTTTATATTGTGGTAATTTAACATACAAACATTTTTTTAGATTACCCCTATGAAGGAAATACATACATCTTATGATTCATCTTTATTACTTCTTTACTTAGAAAGTTATCTTTGAATAATTTAATGAAGTAAAAAGAGGTTACATAAACACAATAGAGCTTAAACACGTACAATACCACAATAACACAGAAACACACAAGCACCTATGAAAAAATCTATATAATATTATTTTTTCGCTATTTTAGAAATTACTATAGATATAATTGTGAAAAAATAATAGAAAAAAATAAAAAGATCAGGTGTTGATATTAAAAATAAAGAAGGCATATCCTGGCCAGGAGCACATGTGCTTTTTAGATGGCAGAACACCTTCTAGTGATAAATCAAGAAAATGGGTTGGCCAAATATCAGGGAACAGGCTAAATCAACGTTTAGTCAATTTCTGTTCCACTAGATAGCGCTCTGCCACCTGAAAAGCACATGTGCTCCTGATCAGGATATGCCTTCTTTATTTTTAATAGATTTAATTATATCGGGGGGTTAAAAGAGCTACGATATATAGAGAATTTCGTTCGATGGAAGTCCGATTAACAGAGATTCTGCTATTGCAGTCATCACTAAATAAACACCAACAGCTGGGATCCTAGCTGTCACCAACACACTGAACTAACATCAACCCATGGATTAAGATCAACATTAACATGTCATTGGCACACACAGTTATTACTGCCTAAACCATACATCATATAAGCTTGTATAGCTTGTCAATGACACTCGATTTGAGCTGTTAAAAATAGTTACTCTCTAAATTCATCTCTTAGGTACGCACAAAATCCGACTGAATTCAATAAATATAAGCCTTCATTGTCTTAAATAAGACACAATGGTCTGTATGACGTGTTGTATCTTCACTCTATAGACTTGGTTAACATTAGTTATTCTATGTAATCACATATTGAGACTTCAATCAATATTCCCTGCATGCATGCTGTAGCATAGCAGAATGGTTGATTGTCATGGAGAAACCGTTGGGAAGGTTTACCACTGATGAAAACTGGGTCCTTCGAATATGTTTTCATTGCAGTAAGAATAGTAGTATATATAGAATAGAAATTCGGCAAAGCCAGGGACGATATAGGCAGCAAAAGCCCTTGCATCCCCTGTTTTTCGCTGAAAAACCACGTCACACAGCCAGAAGGAATGATGCATTCTCCATGCACCGAGCGGCCTTTGGTAGGCCCCTCGCGCCCGCCAGTATGGTCCGGCTACAATGGGGTTGACCACTCACCCACAGGCGTCTCCGAGAGTTCATTGGCAAGGTTGCTGACCGAGCCCTCCCGTTCGGACTTAGTAAAACCCGTCCTACGCTCCAATAGGACTCCCCCCCCTTTAGCCCTCGAACCCTTATCCAGTACTCCCTGAATCTGCCGTCGAATCAAGGACCTCTGAGGTACTGAGGTTGACGCGGGGAAACCGACGCGGAGGCGGGGGGGTGGTACTACTGTGTGCACCCCTTGGTTTTTCAACACCAGGCCTAGCCCTGGTGCAATTTCCGCGCACGGCAAGGACGCTCCCAATGACGCACACACAGAGCGAAGACCCAAGAGTTTCAAGACACGTGCGCCTCGCCTCAGACAACCAAGGACAGACGGCCAGCTTACAGCTTCACTGGACATCAGTCAGTGGCACCCCTACGGAGGACAACACGCAGAGACGCCTCAACACTCACTCCCCTCTAGAGTGATTGTAGAGGGCGGGAAAAACTTCTTCCCCGCAGTAGTATATATAGGCGCTTTATTTGTAAAATAAAAAATGTGTTCTAAATGCATTCAAGGACAAAGTTTAAGGAAATGGAAAGTCTTTCAGTTCGCCCGCCGTCTGTTTTTGAAGGAGACAGAGGCAATTTTGCTCACACTTTGGTTATCTCGTGTGTTTTCAATGAAGTTCACTGTGTATCAAATATCTTTCAGAGTTATTGTCTGAATCCAGATATACATGTTAAAAGATACAAATTACTTGTCCATAAGTGTAGTTTAATTTACCTTGTATATAAGGCGCGAAAATGCTCTATGTATAATCACAAACTGTACAAAGGTGCTGGAGTTGCTTGGACCAAGACTCTAGTGTTTGAAAGGGAAAATAGAATGCGGATAATAAACGTTTATTTAATTCTAGATTTTTTGCAAGCTTTCGAGTGAATTTCTGCTCTTCAATGGGAAATTAATTTTTTGCTCAATATCAAAATGATCTTTCTACAAAGATATTGTACAAAAAAAGTAATTTCCCGTTGAAGAGCAGAAAATCACTCGGAAGCTTGCAAAAATCTAAAATAAACCTTTTACCCGAATTCTATTTTCCATTTCAAATAATTCCTGGGTAACTATTGCTCACACTCTAGTGTTTATAACCAACGTTAAACAATGAACGCTATTCAATATGGCGGTCTTCATTGTCACAAGGAAATCATACGTCACATATTCTATAAATTATGCTATTGTTCCAATATTTGCTAGTTACTTTGTGAAAAATATTTAAATTAATAGACATTAACATAACACTAATTAATGATATGGCATCACTTCATTGTCTCAAAGATATCAATGCGCCACAAATTATATAACCAAATTTCTAATTGGATTTTTTTGAAATTGAACTATTTTAAAAAATAAATAAATGTGAAAATTTGAATATTCATCCCTCTATATATAATCTTTAACACTACGCTCTACTATGAAATTCCACGGCAACCCTTATGGTCTCTTTCATTTGTCTTTTTATGACTTGTTTCTTTAATCACTAACACTGAAATATAAACAATGCATACATTGAGACTATGGACAGAATTTAGACCGTCTCAGGGACAGGGACTTGCAAAACAACAATAGGCTTACATTAAAACATTTCTCTTACATAAACTCGTCCAGGAGACCAATAAAACAATGTTAGAATGCATCAAACAATGGTAGAATAAGTATATAGGTGTACACTCAAGGCCAAAACTTAAAGAAGTTTCCTATTTTGATGTCGCCGTTTGTATGTTTTTTAAGAAGACAGAGGCAATTTTTTTCAAACTTGGTTATCTCGTGGGTCTTCATTAAAGGTTACTGTGTATCAAATATCTTTCAGAGTTATTGTCTGAATCCCGATATACATGCTAAAAGATAAAAACTTCCTTAACTTTTGTCTACGAATGTATATAGTTTTGGTGGATAGACATAATGAACGCTTGGTATCTTATAGTTACCTATTTTTTCTTTTTTTTACAGATATTCTCAGCGTTGCTGCTGATGGGAAGAATTGCTTGTGAAAGTAGACAAAGCTTTCATCAATCAATGAAACAGAGAAAAGCTTGACTTGCTACTTCGATACACCCTGTTGCAGATTGGCTGCTAGTGTCCCAGACTGACGAGCCGCCCATCCCCCGTTCATTACTCACAGGCATCATTTAACTTTCGCCATAACGACCCTAGGGGCCGGGATTATGTTTTAAATAGGAGGTCCATTGATCATTAGGACCCTTATTACAGGTTGTGCCATAACATTCTTGTAGGATCATTGGCCGAACTCTGGCGTGCACATTCTAGAGAAACAAGAAATTATATAAATTGAGAGATCCTGGCTGTGTGATGAAGCCATCCGCCCTATCTCCAGTTTAATCAACCACGTCGCTTTAATATTGTATAGGTCGGCAAACTTTTGAGTCGGAAGAATCAAAAATTACAAATTACAAAATTTCAAAATTTTTAAAGAGCCACAACATTTATTCTTGCCAACAATAAATAGTACTCGCATAAATAATATTTACGTATAGAACTATATAAAGGGCCGCAGATTCACATCCAAAGAGCCACATGTGTCTCGCTTGTTTGCCGACCCCTGGTATTGGGCTATTCTATATACAGTTACGAGCGTCATTCTTCATCAGTCATCTCTGTCACCGTTTGCTTTTTTTTTTTTTTGGAATGGCGCCCTCCTATTGGTCGGCTACGATCACGCCACCTTTGCCCCCCCCCACTCGCTTTTTCGTTTATGTAATTATTGTGTTGGAGCGGGTCGCTCCTTAAATAAATGCATATATTAGTTAATAACTAAATGGAATCCTCTCTTTCTTTTTCCCAGTAAGAGACGCCTACGGAAGCCAAAGCCAACAGTACATAGACAGATAAAGCACATATAGGCTATAGTTATTAACTAACATATTCAATTATTTAAGGCGCCAATTTATAATTGTAACAAATAGTATTTGAATGAAAACATTCAATCGGGTAAAACACGGGCATTGCCCGGGTCATTCGGCTAGTTATGTTTATATACCCGACACTTTAGAGAAATTCTTGGTCAATGTATTTAGTGAAACTCCCTCTGTATATAAGTTTTGTGGACGGTAGAAATAAATATCGTGCATTGTGGTAGAATACCTTCTCATATGTAAGGATTGGATTTTTATTAGCAGTATTTGATTTACTTTTAGATATAAAACCTTTATATTCATTAACACAATAGGAAGAAACTAAAAATAACTAAAACGTTATCAATTTTTTAATCTTTATATTTATAATACTAATTAGGGTGTAAATAATATTATCTCACCTCTCTTATATACACACATGGAAAAATATAAGTAATGGGAAGTTTTTAATGCCGCCGGTCGTATGTTTTTTTTTTTTTTTTTTTTTTTAGGGAGACAGAGGCAATTTTGTTCACATTTAGGTATCTCGTGTTATCAATAAAGGTCACTGTGTATCAAATATATTTCAGAGTTATTGTCTGTATCTCGATATACACTCTAAAATGAACAAATTCCTAAAGTTTTGTCCATGATTGTATATTATGAACAGAAATGTTTAATAATTTGGACTGAGAACAATATGAAGACTTCACAAAAGCCATGGGTTAAGACAATACCAGAGATAATTCAGGTCATGTTAAAAATATATATATATATATTCGATAATATGTTGAAGGATATCTGCTATTAAATACCTTTATTCTAAGATAGTTCTGGTGTTACCGACATCATTGTGGATAGGGGTTTTCGAAAACTTTTAAAGTTAATCAATCATATGTGTATTTTTAAAATTACAAAATATTTTCTCACAGTATGTTTCTTTTTATTTTAAATTGCTAGCTTTCAATTGATAATCGCTTTTCAACATGCATAATTACAAAATATCGACTATTTCTAACAAGAAATATTTACAAATAAAAACGTGCGCAGTGTGGATATTTACAACTAATATTTTAAAATTTTCACAAATTCATCATGAATCATATGTGTATACACGTATAATACACTAATTATTGAACTTCAAGGTTTAATTATTTGCCGTCTCTCGTGTAAATTGTGCAAGAATCAAGTCACGTGAGGAATCTGATTTATAAAATTATTTTTCGAAATGTAGGAATCTTGGTTTTGGGTTCAGAGAGCTTCTGGATACTAGAGAAACAGCTTCTATAAAATTTTAGGTTATCCAGAAATGAAGGACTTCATTATATAAAATATATTAGCTAGCACTTGTAACAATGATCTATTTTGGTAGTTTCCATCACCATTATTTGGTGCTTTCTCCTATACGGAGTTGAGCTATGGTATACACTCATGGACAAAAATTAAAAGTAGAAGGTCTTTGATGTCGACGGTCGTCTGTTTATCTTTTTTTAAAGGAGACAGAGGCAAATTTGTTCACATTTGGTTATCTCGTGTGTCTTCAATAAAGGTCACTGTAATATATTTCAGAGTTATTATCTGAATCCCGATATACATGCTAAAAGTACAACTTCCCTATGTTTGTCTATGAGTGTGGAACACTACGCCAATATCTTCAAACAATTTCTTATCCGTTATTATTCTCTCGCTATATAACTTAAGTATATAATAACTTAATCGAAAAGCATTATAGGAATCCTCTAATGAAATATTTTGAAGTGTTAGTCATTTGAAATTCGTGACATTTGGAACTTGCATCATTGTTGAGTGAGACGCTTTTGGACGTTAGTGGAGTTATTGATCATTCTCCACCCTCAGTAGACATCTGACTTGATGTCTTCTGATGGCTACAGGCAAAGCCTAAGAAAAGAGAATAGCGATTGTCTTCTAAGAATATGAATTATAATATTTCAATAAACTCTTGCGTATCAATATTAAAGGTGAAAACATCAGGCTTCCAAAGATGCGTTTCTTTTTGAACATTTCAATTCAAATCTTTCATTTTCAGGCATGAAAGTCCTTCTACAGGAGAAACACGACATTATTATTGCTTCTGTAGAAAGGATATCATGCCTGTAAGCTAGAGATTTGATTTAAAATGTTTAAAAATAACTTATCCTTGATGTTGTTGTTGTTGTTGTGTCCAATGAAGAGCCTCAGATGTCTCCATGCATCTCTATCACAGTAGTCGCAATGTCCTCTATCTTGGGTGTGTAAAGCTGCTGCTCTGGGTCTGTGTCAATTTTCTGCAAAGCTGAGGCCATTGCTCGGCATGAGAATATGTGAGTAGGTGTTAGTTCCATACCAGGACAGTTGTTGTGCCATCTGGATGTATTGTCATTCCTTTATAGTGTTTTGTTCTAAGTCTTGTTATAGTTTTTGTCATTTTTCTCTCAGAATTTATTTCGCATATTTGATCTTTTCTTATTATTTGTTTAATTATCTTGTATTTTGTCAAAGCATCAGCGTCAAATACTGACATTTGTTCTTTCCATTTATCCCTGATGTTTTCACCTTAATAAGGGAATCTAATAATTAAGCTTCTAGATAGAATTATCTTAAAAACTACAAGTGTATATTAGAATCAGAATACGAATGTTTTATTTGACTGAAGTATAAATAGCTGAGGATCTCCCTGGAGTTACAAAAGCAATTAAAGAACTAGGAATTGAATTGTGACTCGCTCTTTAAATGCAAATTCCCCACGACACTTGATGCGTCTAGAGAAATCAACTTGGGAATATTTCTTTTGATGGGTTGGTTCTCTTTTTAATGTCTTCTAATTCTGGGGACAATTCTTCTTCCAGTTCTTAGACGTTATCGGATGTAAAGATCTGGCGATAAAATTTGAACACAATACCTTCCAATTTAACTGTAGGAGGAAATAGAAATGTTTATTTTAACAGAGACTAATTTACATATAAATGGACTTTTAATAGATTTATTATCTTATTTTCATACCCTTTTTTTTTGGATCTCGCATTATTCTTTTGTAAAATGCTAAAGTTTGCTAAACACTCATCGCTTTCTATTGTATACACTCAGAATGGTGTCTATATTTACATATGTGAAAAAAAAATAGAAAAAAATAAAAAGGTTAGATGTTGATATTAAAAATAAAGAATGCATATCCTGACTAGAAGCACATGTTCTTTTAAGATGGCATAGCGCCATCTAGTGGAACAAAAATCAACTAAACATTTATTTAGCCTGTTTCCTGATCAAGGCTTTTCTTGATTTATGAAGAAAATAGGTTGGCCAAATATCAGGGAACAGGCTAAATTAACGTTTAGTTGATTTCTGTTCCACTAGATGGCGCTCTGCCATTTAAAAAACACACGTGCTCCTGGTCAGGATATGCCTTCTCTATATTTACATATGTGTAGTGAGAGTTGTGGAAGGAGTGATATATGAATTTGCTTTGATATAAAACGCCAATAAAGTAGTATAAAGAAAAGGTATAAACCGTCGAATTTCCACAGACATGACACGGGATCGAATCCCGAATTGGCACTTTTTATGAAGATAATATTACTTCAATGGCCTCCGATTCTTGAAAAGGTTCAACCTCATTAATGAGTTCTAGTAACCAAACGAGGTTCTGACACATTTGTAGGTTAAAAGTTGAAAGAGATTTATCTGCGTGCCAATTAACACCTCCTCCTTTAAAAAAAAATAAACAATACACTTTGTTTATTACCCCACTACAGAAAATACTGCTGGCGATAAAAATATCTACAAGAGAGGTTCTTCTTGTGTTACATGTGTTACTATCTTACTGTGTTTATATTGTTTTTTGCCCTGTAAAATGGCCTTGATACTTCACCAGCTTAAACTTTTTTTTTTAAACCGATTTGATAACTTCTCTCGTAGGAAGTCATGAAATCGAAGCCGCCCCTGTACTGATTAAGGTTCAAAGCCCGAAACCATGATATTGTTGCACCAGGTTGCGGCTTGGCAGACTCTTCAACCTTGATTCTCTCCTGTGCCGGGTCTTGCATCTTACCAGAGCGTGTTTCAACCATCCTACAAATTTATATAAGGGAATAATGAGATAACTCTACTTTAAGTAGCCTCCAGAATAATTTATTTATTTCTCACATCAAAGAGAGAGCAGTGAAGTCACACGTGTACCTAAAAAAATGATGATTCTATAATACATATATATTCTGTTTATAATACATATATTCTGTTTAATAAAATAAATATAAATATAAAATATAATTTTGAATTTAAAATATATGAAAAATAATATTACAAATTAAAATAAAATAGGTTCATTAGCCATGATGCAACAATATACAGTTAGGCTTTTGTCTGAATTTGTCAAAACCGGTGTTGTGGAACATTCTTTATCCCTAATAGTACGTTTTGTACTGAGATGATAAACAAAATACATTGTTTTAATGTACTTTAGAAGGGAGAGGTGCCTTTTTTGGTAAATGAATACAATCCTTCCGCATTTATATAAGTTGTGTTATATATACTGTAGATTTGTTGATTACGTGTCCGCTTATTTTTATATTCCTTCTCATTATTATGATTTATTTTTAGGCGTATCTAACTCTTGAGGGTCAGACTGCGCCTTTACCGGTCCCAAGCCTGGATGAAAAAGGAGATGGGGAGCAGAGCAGTAAACAGCTCGCTAAAAAAAATCTGGGTTCAGCTGGCCCGGCTGATAGTACTCTGGAAGGGCTCCCGTTCCAGGGATATAGGATGAACAGCGTTTGTTCCTCATGTCAGAGGTGGCCATTTCATATTGGAGCTAAGTCAGCCTGTTACTGAGTAATGCTCCCAGTCTTAATGACAAAAACAGACGCATCTTACTTCACCCGTTCATTACGAATGTCAAATATCTTTTGATGATCTCTACTCATCCCCAGAAGACACCATCTCAAACTTTACAATCTTGATACCCTAATATGATTGAGTGGAGATAAGAAAAAGAAGAGAGGATATATTGTAGATGTTTGGTTTCGCATGTAAACAGTTGATAAAACGAATCTTCTTTCCACACCCTTACTAGGGAAGAACAAACGGCGATTTAAAGATTACGAACAGGACATCTTAGAATGCTCAAATTTAATGAAAAAATCAAAACATTCCAGAAATGCTCCAAATACGAATCCCAACCAGCCAGTCCTGAACATCTATTGAATTGTATAAAATCCTTCAAAAAAAGACCTCTGGGAAAACTCCAGGACTATAATAGAAAAGCTGAGACAATGGAATCTAATGGAGATCGTTTAAACAACTTGAGGAATAAGCAACAACAACACAGTGATAAAATGTTGTCACCTAGTTGTTGGAATTCTACAAGTTCTAAAATTTCTCTATAAACCTGCCTTTAAATTAATGGTTCCAGAATTCTTCCAATATCTAAATATTTAATTAATACGACGGTGGCTATGTTCATTTTTTTTTCAAAAGGATCAACATTTTCAAATCACTTTCATCTTTACTTTATTTAAGAAATTTTGAAACAGTGTTCTAAAACAAATCACCTTTGATACAAAAACAGAAAAAAAAAGATACAAATTCCATTAAACCTTCAGTCAATAAGTCATTTATTTTGCTTTTATTTTAGTTGGCTCAAACCCTTATTTAAAATATATATTGAATATTCATATAATACCAAAAAATAAAAAGCTAAATACATATTTCAACACGTAATCTATTTTTATAAAAATGTAATAAATTAATAAATTCACATTTATAAAATTAATCAACATTAATATTTTAAAAACCTAAAATTAAAATTAAATTTGCATATAACTACACCAATACTTCGCTTTGCGTCGTTTCGTTTTGCGTTTTTTTCGAAGTTGCGTCGCTGCTTAATTTTTACTGATTTTCACTGTGCGTCGTTAGATTTTCGAAGTTGCGTTGTTTTGGATTCGAGTCTTTAATTTTTTTTTTTTTGAATTTTTTTCCTAAAATATGGCAACACCTTTGTTTTTGATTGCGCCATGCCATCAAAATTTTATTTTCACTTTGCGTCGTGTTTTTTTTGGAACGTAACCCCGACGCAAAGCGAGGTATGGGTGTATTGCTTTCTCCAAATTAAAGCTACTTCGGCCATTAAATCTTTTATTATCTCGACGTTTCGACAAAAATCTTTTGTCCTTGTCAGGAGCAAATAAAAACATTTGGAAAGGCATTAAAAATTGTATGTTTTAATTTTTGTTCGCTCCTGACGAGGACAAAAATTTGGTCGAAACGTTGAGATAATAAAAAGATTTACTGGCTGAATATCTTTAATTTGAAGAACTATGAATGCCGGCCAGGCAGCCTCTATCTTTACAATAAGTATTACTTTGTATTTGAAAGCATTACTTGTATATACCGAGTATACATTTGTGTTAAAATTATTTTTTTTTTCAAAATAAAAATTTGAAAATAACATTTTAAAATAATCACTTGATATAACATTTGAAAAATTTATACATATAGCAAAAAAAAAGGAAATTTCCCTTTGCAAAAAGTGTTATATAAATTTTATAAATTAAATTAATATCTCTGATTTTTAACTCTCTTTTATTATAAATTCATAAATACACTGGTGTCCAAAAAATAAGAAACTTAACCACTATTGAAATTTCTCAAAAGCTAATTTATTAACAAATATAAAATTTAGTATACAAATAGTTTAAACTATGGAGAATTTGACTAGCTATATGAAAAAAAAAAAAAAAATTGAAATTATGAAATATGCAAATTATTACCAACATACCCAAAGCTAAGGTTCCAGATCTTAAAGAAATAAGATATCAATAGGGAGTATGATCACCTCTAACAGCTATCAAGGTCTCACAGCGAGCCCTCATACTGTTTACCAGGCTTTGGAGGAGGTCCAGGGGTAGTAAACCCCACTCCTTAAATAGAGCAGTTCTTAGCTCAACGAGGGTTCTGGGAGAGGGGTGACCAGCTCCAATACGCCACCTTAGAGCATCCCACACATGCTCTATTGGATTCAGGTCCGGAGATCTGGCTGGCCAATCCATCCTTCGAATATTCTCACTCTGAAGATATTCATTGACTAGCCTAACCCAATGCGGACGAGCATTATCGTCCATAAAAATTAAATTGTGACCAATTTGATCTCTATAAGGTCTTAGATAGGGCTCAAGGATCTCGTCCCTGTACCTTTGGGCAGTTAAAGTGCCCCCAGAAAAAAATGTGGAGGGGTGTGCGTCTGCTAGAACTGATGCCAGCCCAGACTAAGAAACTGCCCCCTCTAAAACTGTCTATTTCCCTGATGTTACTGGGATGATAGCGGGTTCCAGGCTCCCTCCAGATGAAAACTCGTCGAGAATCTGTGTTTAAACTAAATCTTGACTCGTCACTGAAGAGAACATTGGCCCACTGATCATGAGTCCAGGCGTGATGTTCCAAGCACCAATTCAAGCGGGCTCTCCTGTGAGCAGAGGTTAAGGGATACAGACCATTGGTCGTCTTGCATAAAGAGCACCTTCGTGAAGCCTTCGGTAAACAGTTTGTCTTGAAATTCTCGTTCCAGTAGCACTTGAGAGTTCATTAGAGAGTTGAATAGCTGTCATCTCCCTATGGCGCTTGGCAGTTACGACCAGATAACGGTCTTCAGAGGTAGCTGTTTTTCTTTTTCTACCAGAACCATCTTTTCTTTTGATGGTTTCTGTCTCAATGAACTGTTTCCATATTTTGCTGACCACAGATTTATTCACATTTAGCCATTTTGCTACTTCAACTTGTGATTGCCCTGCCTCCATTCTTCCAACAGCTCTCCATTTTAAATCATCTGCTAAAATATTTCGTAAACTCATAATTAACTAAGGATTAAATAAAATTATAAATGGACAATTCTTAGATGGGGTAAACGAGACGCCAAATAGCACACTAATAAAGACAAGCAAAAATTTGCATATTTTCAATTTTACCGAATGAAATGGTTGCGATAAATAAATTCTACGACTTAAAATACCTAATTGAATTAATTTTTAGCTTTTGGCGTTGTATATTTTAAAACATATTAAAAAACAAAAGTTTCTTATTTTTTGGACACCAGTGTATTATCAAAAATTCGTTTAGGAGATCAGCGATTTTATATAAATCGTTGCTACATATTGCCACGTGGAAAATTAGGAAAGACAAACTTCAGGATGAGACAACAATTTATTTCAGGCAAGAGCAAACAATGAAGGATTAACAAAAGATAAGGAATAAGAAAAGTTTACAGAGTAGTAAAATATAAACATAAAAAATGATACTCTGTTAATACTAGTATAAAATAATAAATATTTGTAAAAAATAATAAATACTCCGTACAATATAAAAATGAATATATGAAATATATATTGCAGTGCGCGCGCGCGGGAAACTAAAACAATATTAGGGATAAATTAAAATGTATATATTCAAGAGTGGTCAAACATCACCAGGGAATATGACGACACAGAGAGCAATATTATCTTTTGAGATCAAAGCAAATATAGCCCCGCCTATTGCTTTGTTCTTTTGGTCAGTAATATTCATCATTCCTTTTGTTCTTATTATCTTCTGCCATCTTCAAGAAGAACAATTTTCTCGTCTGGATAACACGGAACCTTGTCTTCTTTACCTTCCGCGCTGCGTTAATGTGATTTCGTGTCACTTGTATATATATATATTTTTTTTCGTTCAATAAAATTATTAATAAGCTTTAAAACATTTTAAAACTAGAGAAGAATATTAAAACATTATTTATATTTCGATATTTATCTTTTTTTTTTTTTTAGGTTATAAAAGTTTAAAATATACTTGATATATCTAACTTATATTTCATAATATTTTTATCTTATTATTATTATTATTTTTTTAATTTTTGATGTATTATTATCATTGATTATTTTTGACCAATGACAAAGTTGTTTTCATGTGATCTACAAGAATTTGTAAATTAAGTTTACTATGTGTTAAAACTATTTTATAGATCCTTTACTTTTTGTACATAGAAGGAAGGTCTTAGGTGAAGGGAGACAACGAGCAAGACATCTATATCTATAGATAGCCCCAGCTTGGACCGACCGAGGGCAAAGGTCGGCGTGGGCGGAGACGACGGAGCGTCATGTTACATTCTTTTTTGGTCAGTTGGCAGGATTCCCTTGTTAGAAGCGGAGGGGAAAGTTGAGTTCCCTTGCCAGACGGAGAGACGTCTAAAAGCTATCCTGCAAGCAGCGTCTTGTGGAAGGAAAGACGTCAAGCTATCCTGCAAGCAGTGTCTTGTGGAAGGAAAGACGTCAAGCTATCCTGCAAGCAGCGACTTGTGGAAGGAAAGACGTCAAGCTATCCTGCAAGCAGCGTCTTGTAGACGGAGAGAACGCATTGGAGTATCCCTCAAGCAGCAACTTGAGAGCGGAAAAGACACTTAGACAACCAACGAGTCGCGACAATTGGACATCGCACAAGACAAGCCAAGCCAAGCCTGCGACGGTGCTGCCACTCCAGAGGTACTGTGTAAACAAACGCTCGACACCCCCCCGCCATTTATTTTTATCTCCCTTCCCTGAGATTAGTTAATTTTTTTACTTTCTCTTTTGCTTAACCTTGTTTATTGTTTTTTATACATAATCCCTTAGATATAAGTATAATTTAGCTTAACCATTTTCTTGTTTTTACCCATAATAATAGTATAATAGTTTTTATCCCTTTTGTTTTTAATTTTTTAAAATAAATCCTTTTTATTATACTGTGTTTCTGTGCATTTATTTCCCCCATTGTTTTTCCTTTCAATCGATCACCCTTTATTTTTTTTTTTAACGAACACGAACATTTTGGTGAGCCGGACGTGATCGATTTAAAGGAGATATGGAGGAAATGGATGCACTTAAAAAGCGCAGAAAAGCCATAAGAGGTACTTTCACTAGAATTATTAATGAAATAAATGGGGAATTTGAAAAGTCTCAAATTGATAGGAATGATATTTATTCTAAGTTTAATAGACTAGAGTCTTATTACACGAAACTTGTAGATCTAAACGAAAAATATCAGGCTTTATTGGTAGTGAAAGAAGGGATTACAGAGGAAAGTATTGATAGGGAATGGCAAGAATGCGATAAATATGAAGAGGAAAAGTTTGATATTCAACAGAAAGTCAGTGTACTACGGAATCCCGATAAAGAAGAAACAATCCGATTGCTAGCGAGGACACTGTAATAAATGTGAAATTACCAGAGTTAGCCCTAAAAAGCTATGACGGCTCTCTGGAAGGTTGGTTGCCCTGGTGGGCGCAGTTTTCGAAAATTCACGAAAATAAGAATTTATCCGATAGCGACCGGTTTTTATATTTGCGTCAAGCAATTGTACCAAATTCAGAAGCCTATCGTGTTGTAGCAAGCTATCCCGTTACAGGCGCCAACTATGCTTTGGCAGTACAAGCCCTACAGGAGCGATTCGGTGACCCGAATATACTGACAGAACTGTATGTCAGACGTCTATTGAATTCGGTTATATCTAATGTAAAGAAAGAAAATAGAAATTTAAGCAGTCTGTACGACGAACTGAGCAGTCACCTCCGGTCGTTAGAGACACTGGGCATTGATCCCCAGTTGTCGGGTATTTTTTTATACCCTCTTGTCGAGTCTTCATTACCTTCGGATATTTTGAAAATATGGCACAGGCATCCTTCTTCGGGTTATGGTCTGGAGTTAGCAAAACGGGAAGAGTCAGATAAAGGAGTTGGAAGAGCTCAAGAAAGGCTAAGGTTATTATTGGACTTTCTAAAAGCCGAAGTAAGGAGTGCTCAACGGCTGAAATTTGTGGAAAAAGGCTTTAAGCAGGAGGAACCCTATAAAAGGTCTTACAATGATGGGACCAGAACAAGGAGTAATTTCAGACCCGCCACTGTGTCTAGTTTGTTCGGAGGGCGAACTAATATAAAATGCTTCTTTTGTGAAAGAACAAATCATGCGAGTCATCAATGCCGCTCCATAATGAAAATGTCTCCGGGAGAGAGAAATGATAAAATACGTAGTGCCCATCTATGTTTCAAATGCTTAAGAAAGGGACACATACAGAGTCAGTGCCGAGAACAATTGGAGTGCAAAAACTGTGGGAGAAACCACTTGGAAGTTTTATGTGAAGGAAATTCTTCTAACCGGTTAACGAAACCGGGAAGAGAAAATCTAAAGGAAAATGCAACTGAACCCATTGCATCGCTTTCTAGTCAAGCCTGCACAGGTCAGGTCTTGCTGATGACCACGGTAGCACTGTTAAGAGGCCCAAATGCCTCTAGAAGGGTTAGAATTCTCCTCGACAGTGGAAGTCAGTTTTCGTATATCAAACAGTCGTTAGTCTGGAGTATAGGATTAGAAAGAAAAGGCGAAATAACTATAGCTAAAAGTCTTTTTGGAGGTAATAAGATTAGTGAAGAAAAGCACGGTAAATTTATGTTAGAATTGGAGAATTTAGGTAATAAAAGAGATGTGATCCATATTGAGGCGCTGGATCAACGTAAAATTTGCGACGCCATACCACCTTTGCCAAAAGGAGACTGGTTAGAAAAATTGAAGGTTAAGGGCATAATATTGTCCCAGGACAATTTTAAAGGACAAGAGATTGACATATTGATTGGTGCTAACTATCTAGGTATGATTTTGACAGGAAAAATAGTTCAAGTTGAAGCAGATTTAACTGCGGTGGAAACGAAATTAGGTTGGACACTAATGGGCAATTCGCCAATTATTGATAGCAATGACAATGTGCAGCAGACTTTGAATCTGCTAACAACGCGATGCGATTTAAAGGATTTGTGGGATCTAGAAGTACTAGGCATTAGGGATCCTGTTGAAACTTGCTCCAAAGAGACCAGATACCAGGAAATAAAAGAAAAGTTTATAACAAAAATTCAAAGACAAAGTGATCAGAGATATTCTGTAGGTCTACCTTGGAAGGTAGAAAAGGAGTCAATCCCCAGCAATCTTGACATAGCGATAAAAAGGTTAGATATAAGCACTAAGAAAATGACCTCACAGAATAAGTTGACCGAATATAGTCAGATCTTTAGAGACTGGCTGACTGAAGGACTCATTGAAAGAGTCGAGGAAAATCCTCTCGAGAGAAGAGGCTACTATTTACCTCACCGCCCTGTGTACAAGATGGAATCTAAAACGACGCCCATACGTCCGGTTTTCGATGCTTCTTGTCTAGGTCATAATGGACTATCTTTGAATCAATGTTTAGAAAAGGGACCGAATTTATTGGAAAGAATCCCTGAAATGATGATAAGATTTCGGGAAAATAAATTTGGAGTCACGGCAGATATAAGAAAAGCATTCCAGATGGTGGCGATTGAAGAATCTGAACGGAACTATCTTAGATTCCTTTGGTGGGAAGAGGAGAGCGATAGAGAACTAATAGCTTACAGGCATAAGAGACTTGTATTTGGCTTAAACTGCAGTCCTTTTGTGCTGAACGCCGTAATAGAATACCATCTTCAATCAATAAGGGGTCCACTTGTTCAATGGGCAAAGATTTTAGCTCAATCCTTCTACATGGACAATTGTATTACCTCGCTGGAAACAAAGCAGGAAGTGCAGGAATTTCAAAAGGCCGCAATTGAAATTATGGACAGGGCTAAAATGGACTTACGAGAGTGGGAATATTCTCTGGAGGAAAACCCTGAAAAGGGGACTTGTACAAAAATATTGGGTGTTGTTTGGAATAAAATGGAAGATTCATTAAAATGCGAACTCCCTGACAATTTGAGTCTTCAACCCAAATTAACGAAAAGGTTGGTACTATCCATGGTTCAGCGGATATTTGATCCACTTGGATTTTGCGCTCCAGTATTCTTGCCACCAAAGTTGTTACTGCAGCGATCATGGGGACTGAAACTAGGTTGGGATACACCACTACCGGAAAGTATGGCCCAGGAATTTCGAACCTGGTTGGATCAAATAAAATTAATAGAGTTAATAAAGATACCGAGATATATGTGGAATGATCTCATTTTCCCTACAGAAGTTCATATCTTTTGTGACGCTAGTCAAATAGGCTATGGAGCTGTTGCCTATTTAAGGAGCGAAACGGGACGAGAAAATACTCTAACCTTGATTTGGAGCAAAGTCAGATTAGCTCCTATGAAGAGTATTACGATCCCTCGCTTGGAATTAATGGCCATGGTACTAGGAGCTAGACTAGCCAATGCAATCCAAGCTGCCTTGAAGAGAAAATGTGAAACAACTCTTTGGTCTGACTCTACTACCGCGCTAAGTTGGATAAAGAAAGAAATTGAGTGGAGAGTTTTCGTGAGAAACCGAGTCAGAGAAATACAGGCCACTACCAATTTGAACGATTGGAGGTTCGTTCCTAGTCAGTTGAACCCGGCCGATCTTCTGTCTAGAGGTTGCCCTCCAAGCCAGTTTGTGCAAAGCAGATGGTGGGATGGCCCCGAATGGTTGAAAAAACCTAAAGAATTCTGGCCCAATTCAGAGTTCTCGATAAATCCAAAAGAAATAAAGGTTGAAGAAAACATTATGAAAACCAACATTAATTTGAACATCGATTATAAAGACTGGATACTGACAAGGAGGTCTAATTACTCTCTCAACATCAGGGTAATGTCCTATGTTTTAAGATTTTTAGGGAAACTTAAAAAACAGTCAACTGAAACAGGACCTTTGAAAGTTTCAGAATTAGACTTGGCAGAAAAAAAGCTTATCCGAATGATTCAGGAGAAAGTCTCCATAGAGAAATCGAATGCAACCAAGAGTTTTAAAATATTAAAAAACACTGACGGACTGGTGTGTAGAAAGCAAACTTTTACATGGACAGGTCCCAGAAGAATTTAAAACTCCTATCATTCTACCAGGCGACCATCCCTTCGTAGAGCAACTTATATGGGAAGTGCACCTGAAGAATGGACATGTAGGCGTGCAATTCATTTTATCAAAGCTGAGAGAGAAATTTTGGATAATCAGGGGAAGGAAAACGATAAAGAAAATTATCAGTAAGTGCATTGCTTGCAAGAGACTTAAAGAAAAGTCTCTGCAAAGACCAATGGCAGCTTTGCCAGAAAACAGAATTGGACTGGGCAAACCCTTCCAAATTACAGGAGTTGATTTATTAGGCCCTCTTCATTTGAAAGAAGGTGGGAAAGTGTGGGTAGCCGCCTTTACTTGCGCCGTCTATCGCGCTATTCATCTGGAGTTGGTGAAGAGTTTAGAGACAGGAGTCTTCATGATGGCCCTCCATAGGTTTATTTGTCGGAGAGGGCGCCCCGAGAAAATATATAGCGACAATGGCACCAATTTCGCTAAACTTAATAGAATATTCAAGAGATTGGATTGGATTAGAATTGAAAGGGAAACCTCAATTAAAAGGATACAATGGATTTTTATCCCTCCTTCTGCTCCTTGATGGGGAGGATTTTGGGAAAGAATGGTTAGGACAATAAAGGAAATGTTGATAAAGATGCTAGGTCACAGGAAGCTGAAATATGTACAACTGCAGACTGCCCTTTGTGAAATCGAATCTATCATTAATAATCGACCCCTCACTTATGTCTCTGAAGACGACAATGATCTAAAACCGTTAACTCCTAATGAGTTTTTACAAAATGGTCCAGAGTCTAGCTTTCCTGAATTTGAAAATTTAAAGCCAGAAATGTTGCACACTAGATACAGAGAGTTAGGTCAACTGAAGAGAGAATTGAAGCAGAGATTCTTAAAGGAATATTTAGGCGCGCTGATTCAGAAATCCGAAAATATTGATAGAAGACAGTTGAAAGTAGGAGACGTTGTACTGATCGGGCAAGAAAATCTTAAAAGAATGTTTTGGCCTAAAGGGCGAATAGTAAATCTCATTCCAGGAAAAGATGGAATAGTGAGAGTGGCCCATGTTAAAACATCCACAGGAACCTTGATCAGGGCTCTACAACGCTTACACCCTCTTGAAATATCCTCGAATGTTGAGATGATTCAAAAGGACAATTCAAATACCGAACCCCAATCTGAAGCATATTTAGGAAATAGGCCCAATATTGAATCCAGGGACTCTAGAAATAGATATGGTAGGGTAATCAGAAAGCCTGCAAGGTATGACTCGAAGGACTAGTGAAAGTACCTGTAGAGAAGAAAAAAAAGGTGTAATATGTGTATTCTTTTATGTGTATTTTATGTAATGTAATAGGCATATCTACTCTTGTGTGTATTGTGTATATATATGCTCTTTTGTCTTATACTTAATTTTGACTTCTTTCAGAGCAAAATTATGTGGGAGAATGTTAAAACTATTTTATAGATCCTTTACTTTTTGTACATAGAAGGAAGGTCTTAGGTGAAGGGAGACAACGAGCAAGACATCTATATCTATAGATAGCCCCAGCTTGGACCGACCGAGGGCAAAGGTCGGCGTGGGCGGAGACGACGGAGCGTCATGTTACATTCTTTTTTTGGTCAGTTGGCAGGATTCCCTTGTTAGAAGCGGAGGGGAAAGTTGAGTTCCCTTGCCAGACGGAGAGACGTCTAAAAGCTATCCTGCAAGCAGCGTCTTGTGGAAGGAAAGACGTCAAGCTATCCTGCAAGCAGTGTCTTGTGGAAGGAAAGACGTCAAGCTATCCTGCAAGCAGCGACTTGTGGAAGGAAAGACGTCAAGCTATCCTGCAAGCAGCGTCTTGTAGACGGAGAGAACGCATTGGAGTATCCCTCAAGCAGCAACTTGAGAGCGGAAAAGACACTTAGACAACCAACGAGTCGCGACAATTGGACATCGCACAAGACAAGCCAAGCCAAGCCAAGCCTGCGACGGTGCTGCCACTCCAGAGGTACTGTGTAAACAAACGCTCGACACCCCCCCGCCATTTATTTTTATCTCCCTTCCCTGAGATTAGTTAATTTTTTTACTTTCTCTTTTGCTTAACCTTGTTTATTGTTTTTTATACATAATCCCTTAGATATAAGTATAATTTAGCTTAACCATTTTCTTGTTTTTACCCATAATAATAGTATAATAGTTTTTATCCCTTTTGTTTTTAATTTTTTAAAATAAATCCTTTTTATTATACTGTGTTTCTGTGCATTTATTTCCCCCATTGTTTTTCCTTTCAATCGATCACCCTTTATTTTTTTTTTTAACGAACACGAACACTATGCAATCAATTGATAAAGAGGGAGAAATCTTTCGAAATATTTTGAGAATTTTTTTTTTCCTTTACAGATCCAGGTACACCCTTTTATATAATAATAAAATATATAAAGACTGATTTATTTACATTTGGATGTCATACGAGTTGTGCGATAATTATCAGAATGGAATATGCCAACAAGAAAGATGTCACAAAGCCAGTCACCATGGTCTTACATTTACGGAAAGTGCCATCAGGAGATAGAACTGAAGAGCACCGACTCCATCCTGTATATAGAATGCTGCTACAGTATCATCATCTACAAGAAGAAAGAAAACTAAGCGTCTGATTGTCTTCAACGCCAGATCACTTCCTATGCCGCTCCACCACATGTCCCAGTTTCTCATCTTCATCCCAATAAAGTATTGTTTCTTGAGAAAAAAAGATAGAAATACTCCTAACATATTACTATCCATCTACATATACTTAGTAGATTTAAAACCAACATACAATTTAACAAAATAAAGAAACCTAATGAGAAATATATATGTATTTATTTATTTCAATTCAAAACGCTATGTCCCCCTAGGGACACTTGCGCTAAATGTGCATACAAATATAACAAAGAAAATATTCAACATGGAAAGATACACAGAAAGTAACTTAGAAAGATTCATAAATATTATTTACATCAAGAGATATTCTTCGAATTTTATTTACAGTTACATCATTAAATTTAAAAAATATATACATATATACGCATACACCTATATATTGTTTACAACCATATAATATGTCCAATATTTCCTTGTCCATATATATGTATGATTATATTAAAAATAACATAGTAACCTTTTTTTAAAAAGATTATTTGTTTGTTAGAAGTTTGAAAAAAAATTATGTCTACATCAATCAATTATTTAGTTTGTTCCTGATGTTTCAATGACTTGCTATCACTCTTTTTAGAGAAATAGTAACTTTTGTATATTAAGTTCCCTAATATTTCCATTTCAAAGCATTTTAAAAAACAAGTCTCAAATTTTGATGTTTGATCCTCTTGAGTCTCTCTGTTGACTTTGCTTAGAGTTTTTAAAGATACTGACCCTAAAAAGATTGATTAAACATGATTTTTATTGATTTACATGAGAGATAACAAACAAAAGAACAACTTATTACAATAGTAAAAAAAAAACACCTTATCTTATTCTTACAGTTAGCGCTTACTTTCTTGTGATCTTATACACATTCTCTGTGGGGGAACAATTAACTACTTAAACTTAAAATATATACAACACACTCTCTAACTACAATTGTTAAAGATATTTTTAATTGTCAATAACAAGCAAGTAAACAAGTATCTCAATATATATGTGATATTTTTATATTGCAGTTGGACCTCCATGAGAAGACACTTTTGCTGGAGGACACCTCTATATAAAGGATAGTTTTCATTTTCAAAATTATCATTTTTACTAATAAGCAACTCTCCGGTAAGAGGTCAACTCTCCCTAAAGGACACTTTGGCTCTTCAATTAGGTGTCCTTTACAGGGAGGTTATACTGTATATTCAAAATCACATGATGTTCACAGGACACATCAATATCTTCTTGACCAATTTATGTGAAATAAATGTATTTTTTCCCAACTCTACCAATACGACGCCTCATCCCATCTGGTATAGTACATGGGGCAGATTCAAGGGGGGAAACCCTGGTCTGTAACCGGCATTTCCAGCTGTACACAATTCCTTTTTAGCTGCTCTCTCTCTTTTAAACTTAATTTTTGAATTAATTAAACTTTTAAATATAACTTTTGTTTCTTGTTGCTTCTTGTTTCTAAGTAGAAACACGAAATTTTATGTGATGGAATGTAAATTTGTTTTTGTTTCCTAAAAAAAAAAGACTCAGAGATATATATAAATATGAAAAAACAATAGAAAAAAAAAATATGTGGGTCAGGTGTTGATATTAAAAATAAAGAAGGCATCTCCTGATCACGAGCACATGTGCTTTTTAGATGGCAGAGCGCCATCTAGTGGAGCAAAAATAAACTAAACGTTTATTTAGCTTGCTCCCTGATATTTGGCCAACCCAATTTCTTGATAAACGCGTTCGTGGATGGCTTTTCTTGATTTATCAAGAAATTGGGTTGGCCAAATATCACGCAGCAAGCTAAATAAACGTTTAGTTTATTTTTGCTCCACTAGATGGCGCTCTGCCATCTAAAAAGCACGTGTGCTCGTGGTCAGGAGATGCCTTCTTTATTTTTAATATATATAATTATATAAGATAAAGTTGCGAGAGTAATATATTCATGTACCTAGAAGGGAATCTCTCCCTTTATATATACATCAGTACAATGCGTTATTTTCATCACGCAAGTTAAAACCTTTACTAGTTGTGAAAAAGAATGGGTTATATAAATATGACAACATCATTTTTGGCAAATTCAGGTATACAGGCTAGCTTTTGTCTGAATTTGTCGAAACTGGCGTTTAGACGCTCATTCTTTAGCACAACTAGTAGAGTATTTTCTAGGGTGATGTAAATAATGCATTGTCCTGATGCAAATTTTAAAGGGATAGGTGCCCCTCTAGGTATATATATATATAAACATACCAAAGGCTTTTTGCTGCTGTTGTATATAGTCACAGTGTAGAAAATACTATACTATACCTACTACTTATAGGTTTCTCTCTGTATTCTTAGTTCTCTTCTCTTCAATTACTCTGTAAACTGGCGAATTCTATATAGGACAAGAGGTCCTCAATAAAGGCTTTTGTTGTTGTTATATATAAACATACCATTTCCAACATTCTATATCAAAAATAACATTTTAAGGAATATTTCCATATAAATATTATTAATATACCCACTTATTTTTGTTAAATATTTTTCATATTAATAAGTGGTATGAATAAGTTAAAACTTTTTTTATATTTGATTCTCATTATCTCTCTCTTTATTTACATTACTTCAGGCGTAGAGAGAGGCAACAAAAAGTTAAACATTTCTATTTTCATAAAGTCAAAACTTTTAAAAATATTTTCTTAGAGTATCAAAAAAATTAATAACAAACTTTAAATGTTATGAAGTCATTAGACTAACTATAATGCGCTTTTTACATATAAAAGAAAAATTGAGTTTATATAAGCAAAAAAGAAAAAGAAAAAGAAAAATAGAAAATTACTTCAAAACTTTATATATAAAAAAAGTAAGGAAAAATAGCTAGTCATCTATTTAGAAGCGTGTAGTAAAGAAGAAGCAAATCACTTTATTGAACAGCACAATTAGGTTCTTTATCTGCTGTGGCTTGATTTATTCCGGGGTAAACTTAAATTTGTTTTTCCCGTCAGGTCGGCGCCATAATCGCCTTCGCCGTAGGCGAGCAGACGAACGATACAATCTTCTGCAATCTAATTCTGCCTGAAGAGAACTGTGAGCTAATTCTTGCTAAATTTATTAAAACACAATGGGCGCCTTTAATGGCTTCGAAAATTATCGCAGTTTTTTTAGCTGTTTTACCTCAATAGCTATTTTGCCTTGTTTTCTCTTTATTGTTCTGATAGGCGAAAATACAATCTAGTGTTAAACACGCCTCAAGGATGTAACTAACTGTGAATTAACCATTATATAGGGAGGGGGGGGGTGAACTTATCTTGAATTACATTAGAGAATTTTACTTAATTCTTCTGGAAAATGGAGGCTGGAGGTAATGCTTATTTTTTTATTAAAAATATTTCTTGGCTATAAGATATTGTGGTTTAATGCTCTATACCTGTAGGTTTTATAAATTTTGTGGGCAACATTTATTTTATGAATACTTTGTAAATTTATTATTAGAGAGAAAATTCAATCCTAATGTAAGCAAGCGTTTGTTTGTGATGGATTTAAAGCATACATCAAGTGTGTCTCGTGAGATAGATTATCCTCAAAAGTCAATATAGACACAAGTATGATACATTTTCTAATTTAGTTATGTTAGGATTAGACCTTTATTTAGTAGGAATATAGTGTGCGATTGGCTAAAGAACCAAAGGCACTTTCAAGAAGATTTACATACGGGTTAACTTGGACTTTTAGTGTCTTCGGTCCTCTAGAGAGTGTAAGAACATTTTGCTTGGAAGTTTTATGTTTTTTAGCAAATTTAATAAACGTTTCACCCCACGATCCCTTCATTTTACTAATATCTAGCGGAGGAGTTTTCCTTGAACAAATTCTACAATGTAAATTGAAGGTCATATTTATAATTTTTGTATTACTATATCAACGCTATTGTTTAAATTGTTTATTATATATTTATGAAGCGCTGGGATACGACAATCATAAAAGAGATCCAGGGGAACGACCTAGAGCAGATGACAGGAGACCTGACAGACACGAATGGATCATGGAAAGGAGATAATTTTATCGAGGAGCCACCAGTAGAGGCCATAGAAAGACTCCTGGAGGACATCAGGGCAGGATATCTATGAGGGCCACAGCACTGACCAGGAGAAAAGATTGCAATTTTCGTTTCTTTTAATGTTATGATATCGATTTTGAAAATAGGAATATGTAAGTAGACCATTAATTGAACTTTTTAGAGAAGGACTTGTAACCCTTTTGAAAATAAAATTACCTTTATTGTAAATATAGGGAAGATATTCTCCCAAAAAGATGACCAGTGTAACTTATAAGATTTTTTAAAGGAAAACTATAGAATCATAGTGTACATTGTCTAATCTCACATAGTGTCACATCTGAGATAAGGAGGATGGCCATCATCTACACCGTTTCCTCTTGTTCTGATCATTTCTCCTCGCCTCTTCATATATTATCATTCCAGACCATCCTATTTGATCATCAAATCAATCCTTCATTGATCTCCCTCTTATTTCATTCTTCAAAATGTATCCCTTCAGTTGTGTCAATTAAATGTCTTATAATTAATGTTAATATATTTGGAATTTTACATAATGTGTAATTTAAATCTTTCTACTTACAAGTAAAAATTACACCGATGTCTTAATATTTAAAAAATAAATGTCTAATACTTGCTCAGAAGATCGAGTAGATCTAAATTCTGCAGATCCAATATCTGCAGATACAAGGTTGTCTCAAAAGTTCGTAAACACTTGCAAAAAATTGAATTACCAACATTATTCGCTGTTATGTATAATGTCTTTGTATTATACACACACACATACACACAAAAGTCTTTATTAGGGACTTGCCCCATACAGATTCTCCCAATTGGGTAAGGTAATAATCATCTTGTGTTATTTACATAGGTAGTGAAATAGAAATTGAACTGACTTTACTCTTCATCTCAAAGTCCATTCACTTGTTGACTGAATGTATTTGTATTATATATAAAGTTTTTTTTCTTATCCCTAGTACACGTGGTACAGGCCATGATAATCATGGTGGGTAGAAGTTGGCGACTTTTTTCACTGTAAGCGCACCACATGTCTACACATGTGAAAAGCAGTTCGACTTTGCACTTACAAATGTGCCAGAGCCCCGTTTGGTTACTTGCACTCGCTGGTGGGGTTGGACTTTTGCAAGAATCGGGGGCCATTGGAGCATTTTTTTTTAATGAGAAAAAAAAGTTCCCATTGCGGGAATTGAACCCGGGTCGTAGCGGTCGAAAATCAACGGTTTAGACCATCCTATTATGTATAAAGTAATTGTATTATGTATTATTATGTATTCGCCTTAATAATATTATTCGCCAAGTAATAAGAACAACGTTTTAAGAAAAACACGAACTTTTGGGACAACTTTATATTTCTGCTCTCCGAGAACAAGTTTTTCTTATATGTTTGTGAACAGTACTCACTGAAGACAATTCTTTGAACTGTGAGTGCGTGGTGGAGTCGGGAACAGTTTAGAATAGCCGTTTCTGAGAGTCGCTACCTGAACTGAAACTCAAATTTTATCATAATATTTTAAAGTACAGAGGATAGTGCAGATTCATTTGAACAATATTTAAGTGAACAGTTTTGAACATTTAACAAATCCTATTATAAGGTAATTCCAAAAGTTTGTGTTTTTGTAATTACTTGGCAAATAATATTATTACAGCGAATACATAAAACATAATACAAAGACATTATATTATGATACATTAGCGCGCCATCTTCTATAAAAATTCGAAACTATTATAGACGCGTATGATTCTTTTAAACGGCATTATACATAACAGAGAATAATACTGGTATTTCAATTTTTTGCAAGTGTTTACGTACTTTTGGGAGAACCTTGTAAACAACGTATAATAGCCGAATATCTCAACAACAATTATGTACAACTTTCCAGAGACCAATCAGTGTAATAAATCGGCGATATCTTAGTCGACGTTGGAAATATACAAAAATGCAGAAAAAAACGTATATGTGCGATTTAAGTATAAGCGCATAATCCTTGTAAAACAAAACAATTCCGAGTTATCTTGGTCTCGTTAATTATTCAAATTTTTTAAACTTTCGGGAATAATTTATTTAAATATATTAATAATATAAAATAATTTATAAAAATCTTATAACTGTTTCTGTTTAAAAAAATGTAAATCGACGCAATTATCCCTAGCCGGGATATCGCGTATGTGTGTTGAAATAAAATAAAATAAAGGAATAATTTATTTCTCGTAAATATTCACAAATATATAGACATTGAGACACGAATGCTACTTTCACACAAACTTCTAATGTCCTTACTGCGATTAGGACAGTAGAAGTTTGATTGATGTGTAAAAGAAACATTCACGTCTAATTGTTTTCCTTTGCTGTATATAGAGGGTGCGATGTTGCTTTATATTGATATAGAATTTCTTAGGATGGTTAATCATTCTTAAAGCAATAGTAGTAAATAAATGCAAGCCTTTTAAAGCTTTAAAACATGCGAAGAAACAATGTTCAAACTACGTGCCGCTCACGTACCAACACATTCTCTGATATAATTTAGATTAGATATTCTCTGTAAGAGTTGGGTAAAGTTTTCAACTAGCAATAATCACGCCTCGGGATTCTATTGGGCTACGATATCGCCTCTGCGCAAAGCTGTAAGAGTTGGTGTACCGTTGTGGCTCAAGTTGCTGAACTTGTTTAGGAAAGGTCCATATAGAAGTCCAATAGTTTAAGAGTGTGAATAAAGAAAATACTTCACTGGTAGGTAATATATTGAGGAAGATAGCACTCCTCAACGTTGTGTCGTAAGATATTACTAATGTTTCGACAACCCACTGTCATCGTTTTCAAAGTCAAAAACGTGCTAAAACATCAAAACGTCGATTAGTAAAATTTTACCACATAAGGTTGACGTGTGTTCACCAATATATTACAAATCAATCTACAGCTAGGACTTTCTCCTAAAGAGGTATATGTAATAGGTGTATATGATAATTTAAACCAATAACCCTATATTATGTAATTTATAACAAGATTGTCATGTTGTATATAGAACTATTTATAAACTATAACTAATTATATGCATAATTGACATGTCTCCTTGCATCACCAAATGTAATGTACTGAGGATGAACAAATAAAAATATATAATAGATTAAAAGCTGAGTTAAGAGCCAGAGAGAGAATCACAAAGTAACTTCTAAAGATAGATGGAAGCCAACAGACTGGTGCCAGTGTCGATTTACGGACACGTGCAGAAAGGCAATACTTCCTGGTCCCCTTCCTGGTCCAAAATGTGGTATAAATAAGACCGGCCTTAGCAACAGAGTTAGTCAGTTCCAGTCAGTTCCGGTCAGCGTCACCCCTTATCGCCGGTTGTCACCAACTCATCGACCATGTAAAACAGTAAGAAACCTTCTCGATCTCCATCTTGCTTTTGGCTCAACTTTTTATCTATTCAAGGAACTTTCCTTCTTTCAACTGTGTCGCTTCGTTTTGTGTGTGTGGACATTCCCCAGCTTTTCCACTCTGCCTCGACCACGACTGCCTGTACTTTGTGAGAACTGTTAAAGGTCCTACAAGGTGCAGAGAGGTACTGGAAAACTCTCCACGCCCTGACTGTCCCTCTCGGTTACTACAGGTTTGACCCTCGGTTGCCACAACTTATAGCGAGAGTCGACGAGGTTCTACAAGAGTCAACCAGAACTCCAACGCATTATTACAGAGAGTCGACAGGATCCCTAATCACAAGATAAGTCGACTCAACACATTATTACAGCTAGTCGACAGGATCTCAACACATTATTACAGCTAGTCGACAGGATCTCAACACAATATTACAGCTAGTCGACAGGATTACCACAACGAAGAAGGTAAAGACTGTCCAGATAGAAAAGAGCCAAGAAGCAAGATGGAGGAGCAAACCAACCCGTCCAACGATACAGCCGAACAAACTATCCCCAAACAAGAGACAACATTGGAAGAGGAGGAAACGTCGCCGCCCCAAGATACCTCCGCAGACCCGCTGACACAGATCGCCGATGCCCTGAGTAAGTTACTGGTAGCCCGATCTCCTAGGGAGATAGACGTAAGTCCATACGATGGTACTTTTGAAGCCCAAAGCTTTTTCGACAACTTCGATGCCCAAGCAGACCGAACTGAACTGACCTACACAGATCGCCTACGCAAATTACCCTGCTACCTACAAGGTAAGCCCCTCCAATATTTCCGAAGCCTACGGTTAGATAGGTTATATTATATTGAAGCCCGCCAGAGATTGATAGACTTATTCCCAGCAACGACAGAAGCGTCGTTTGCACGCTTTTTGGCAATCAAAATGACACCCCAAATGTCCCTAGAAAACTACTACCAAAACAAAACTGTTATGGGTATGAAACTCGACCTACCCGCCGACATTTTAATCGAATCTCTGACCGACGGACTACCCGTCGCAGACCAGCGATTAGTCGCAACTGTGCAGCCAAACACCATTAAGGAATGGTTCGACCTAGTGTCAAGAATAACTCAGTGTGCCACCAGTGCAGTGAACCAGCGCCAAGTAGACAAGGCTCCACACCCCACCTACCACAACCCACCACCGCGGTACAACAGCCAGCGGCCATCACGTGTAACATACCCAGTTACACCTCCCCCCTCGCCTTGCAAGTATTGCAATGCCATGCACTGGCACTCCCAGTGTGGACAACGGTTCCCACGGGACCAAACACGCCCAGTCTACAGCGCCCGACCACACACAACCACTGTACCAAAACGTGGTACCCACACCCAGCCCAAGGTCCAACCTCCGAGCCATGTTCCCCAAGTCCAAGCTGCAAGCCAAGACGACTCTGCAAGCCCCGCGAGCAGCTCAACGGTAGGAAAACCTGAAACTTATTTTCGTTGAACAATTAATAATATGGACTGAATTGTCACCAAATGTAAACTTGCCCTTTTTAATAGACACGGGAGCATCTATAAACCTACTTAACTTAGATATTTTAAGAACCATAGAAAATAGATTACCCTATAAAATTATTATCCATCAGTACAGTTTAACTATAAATGCAATAGCACACAATGTAAATACCCTTGGATATATTTTTTTAAAACTCAAAATCGGTAACCTCACCCAAAAACTAAAATTTTTTATAGTAGAAGCCTCACTACCTTTTGGTATTTTATCTATTAATACCCTTAAAATATTTAAATTAATTATAGATTTTAATAATCTCCAAATTTATCAAAATAATGATGCTCTCCCAACGAATGTCTATAAGTTCACCAAGTGCAAACAGGATTTATGTTCCACTCAACCGAGGGAAACTGATATGTTTACCACTTTCCCCTCGCACCAGTCCTGTTTACACGTGGCGGACTCTACTCCAATTATATGTTCACCCCCTATATCTCCTACCCATGATATTGAGATTCCTATACCTTCTAATGCGGCACCACAGTTAGAACATTGTCCACACGAACTCCACCGAATTCTATATGAATTCTCACAAGTGTTCTCTACTAATAAATACAATGTGCCCAAATTGAACATACCACCGGTAAAAATCAATACCACCACAGATAAAATAATAGCATTACGCCCATATAGAGTGCCACTACACGACCAACAAGAAATACAAACCCAAATAGAACAAATGCTCCAATATGGAATCATTGCCCCGTCAGTTTCACCTTATGCCAGTCCCATAACGCTTGTTACCAAACGTGACCAAACGAAACGTTTCTGTATTGATTACAGAAAACTTAATGAAATCATCGCTCCAGACGTACATCCTTTACCCTTAATAGAAACCATTCTTGACAAATTGTCAAAAGCCAAATATTACTCTTCTGTAGATATAGCATCCGCATATTGGCAAGTGGAAATAGAACCTAACTCACGTAATCTACTAGCTTTCGTGACGTTAGATAGTCAGTACGAATTTTGTAGACTTCCTTACGGATTTAAAAATTCACCACAGATATACCATCGTGCCATAAACCAGGTCATGCAAAAATATAAACTAAATTTTGTTACCCATTACTTCGACGATTTCATTATTTTTTCTGACACCCTAGAGGATCATCTACAACACCTACAACAATTTCTAACAGTGTGTCAACACGAAAACATCAAACTTAATTATAATAAATGTTCATTTTTTAAAACAAAAATAGATTTCTTAGGATACACTGTTACCGCAGGTACTTATGCACCGCAGACGCGCAACCTTGATACTATAAATGCCATAAAACCACCTAACAATCAAAAAACACTACAATCATTTTTAGGAGCAGTAAACGTTTATAATAAGTTTATAGCAGATTATGCCCGCTTACGAGCACCTTTAAATAAACTACTTAAAAAGGATGTAAAATGGAATTGGAACACAGACTGTCAACAAGCTTACACCACTCTCAAAGAGAGTTTAACCAGTAAACCAGTACTACACTTGTATCAAGTCGGTTTACCATGCCGCCTTTATTGCGACGCATCCACCCAAGGGATTGCCGGCATACTCAAACAGGTACACCCAGACGGACAAATACATCCTGTGCAATATTTTAGCCGCGCCCTTAGGGCACATGAGAGAAACTACACCGTTTCCGAACTTGAGTGCCTCGCCATCGTCGAAAGTGTAGACAAATTCCGAATATACCTCACCGGTATAAAATTCACCATATACACAGACCATCAAGCTTTACAATGGCTTAAAACTATAAAAAATCCGTCAGGCCGACTATTTAGATGGAGCCTGAGACTATCTACCTATAATTACGAAATACACTACATCAAAGGCAGTCAACAGTATGAGGCAGATTTACTCTCAAGAAACCCCTTTGTAGGATTTATCAGTACTGATATTATAAAACAACATCAACCAACAGCATCCCCCTTCAACATTGATACAAACGGCTTACATACCATTACACGAAAAGGTGTAACTAAAATAATAATTCCCGAAACCCTGCAACATACTCTCATGAACAAAGTTCACCAAGAATATAACCACCCAGGCATCTCTCAGATGACCCGCATAATTACTACCCAGTACTACTGGAAAGGTATCTCTAAATCTATAGAAAAATTTGTCAGGTCGTGTCACACCTGCCAAATCATTAAAAGGCCCAAAGGTAAACCCTATGGTGCCCTCGGACAAATTCCACCACCTCAACAACCATTCGACTTAATCTCTATAGATACCATAGCTGGATTTTCGAAATATGGACACTCCAAGACCTATCTACACGTAATAGTGGATCATTTAACGCGATATGCTTGGACCTTTCCATCGAAGTCCACCAGTACCCTAACGTACATTCAAACCCTCAAGACTGTACTACAGCAAGGATCTCCAAAACGTCTGTTATCTGACAGAGCGCCCGCTTTTACCTCAGAAAAATTCCGTAAATTTCTAATAAGGCATGGTATACAACCTCTTCTAACTACCAGCAATAATCCACAAGCAAACGGTTTAATAGAACGCTTAAATGCGACCATTACAGGCAAGCTCAGACTAGCTTATCTAGAAAATCCGAAAGCTTCCTGGACTCAACTAGTTAAACGCGTCACTCAGACGTACAATAACACACCCCATTCTGTCACAAGTTTTCCACCTACCTACTTAATGTTCAATGTTATCCCCCCAGATCTAAGAACTCATCTTAACCCATATCCCGAGATAAATATAGCTCGAGAGATAGCAAGCTCTCGTACTCAAAATAAACATAAAAAAGATAAAGAAACATTTGATAAGCAGCACAGAACACCACATTTCGAAGAGAATGATCTTGTTTTGGTAAAAATTACAGACATCCCGACACAGGTAAATTAGCACCATATTTTACTGGACCCTACAAAATAATTCAAATTATTTCACCCAATGTCGTTCGAATAGATCGCCCAAATCAGCCACTCAATAGAGACAGTGACACCATACATGTCAATAAATTAAATTATTACACAGAGGATGTGTTGTACATAACACCTCCACAGCCCCGATTCGTTCAACACCCACAGCGATTGCCTCAAGATGTATATTTCATTGAATTCAATCATTTGACTCCAGATATCTTTGAAACACAATTATTCCGAATTATACCGCCTACAAGCTCACAGCCTTTTTTACATTTAAATCCCAGTATTTTCAATTAGGATAGAAACAAACTGCCAGAGTGGAGGCAGAGGAATTTTCTTCCAGCCAGCAGGGTGACTCACAACGCTCGCCTACATCAATAAACAACCCAGCTATGCCGGTCGGCATCAAAGGGCAACCGCCATGTTAAAATGACACCTCCAGTTGCAGTTCGCCTGTACCTGACACGTGATCCAACTCGCGGGACGAATAGATTGCAGCACCTAAAACTAATTGACTTACCAATAATTACCCAATTCACTTATTAATTTGAATTTTAATATTGAAAAAAAATATCATTAAACTTTATATCTTTAATTATCATCGTGTGTTTTACAACTTTTACATTGTTTGCACGCCCAGTGTGGAATTTTTTTTTGACGCAAAAGAACAATCATTCAATTATATGACTTTTGGGTACGTTTTTAATACGAACAAACACAACATTACCGGCTCATTCGTTAGGAATAAAAAAGAATTTAACCTCTCATTTCCCCATAGGTAACGCAATGTTACATGGAAAAAAGATCTGTTAAATTAATAGTTTAAATGATTTTTTCCCAAGCGTAACAAGCCGGCGTTTGGGTAGGCTCACCTAAAAATTTTGCAGACCAAACTGCATAAAACGCTCTGCAATCTTTTTAGCGCCTAAGACATGCACTACACACTTCATGTATCCAAAGTCCCCATCTTCCACTACACTACATCATTTTTAGGGATCAAGATCGCTCCCCGTCTGGTCTCACATAATATAATCGGGAAGATCTGGCAAAGACCAACTTCTCAGACCGGACCAAAGCGACATAGGGCCACATTGCCTCCCCATAGGTCAAACTAAAGACACCAATAATCTTGGACCTACACCTAGACATTGTGTGAATATGTTCCTTTCTTTTTTTTTCAGGAACGAATATTTTTTGTTTTCTTTTAACTTTTCTTCAAAAGAGACATTTTTTGCTCCATTTGTTACTACTTAACATTTATCTAATCATTAATAACCTTATATCTTTTATATTTTGCTAATTCATTATTATGTCTTTTGTATATTACATGTTTGATCTTATCCCCTTATACTGTTGTTATCCGCAATCATATTTCTATCTTTTTATTCACTATATTTTTGTTTAAATAACTTTATTATATGACAATGTTTATTTATCAGCAACTACCGGGCATACAACACTCGTTTTTCAATAATCCTACTTACTAATCACTTCCCTATACTTTTTTTTCACTACCTATTTCAGCCATTGCTTCGAACCATAGTAGAAATGACAGTACTGCTTGACAATTTTTCTTTTGATTTCGTAATTCAACAAACTCTTTGAACACAGTTCCCCAGAAGTACAAGTCTCGACTTTTTGGTCTGAACACGTTTCAAAAGTTTATCTCAATCATCCGCAGAGCACATCACCAACGCATGCACAAAGCGTTCACTTTTTCCAACTTTCAATTTTTCAACTCTTGCGGACCACAATCAACCTTTGATTTCAAGTCAAGTCAGACCACCTACTGTCGCTACAACAATTCTACTTATCGCATGGCTCTACCACCCCTTTCAATCATATTAATTCTTTTCTTCAACAACTTTTCAACCCAATAACCCTACAATTGTGACAAAGCACTGTAACCTTATACAGGATCACAGGTGAAACATTGCCTAGGAAGACGCACAAGTCTATATCCTCGCTTTGCACCTGGATCTCAGTATTTGATTGTCTGTGCAACACTTACAATTGCATATTCTTCAACCCCTAACCCTTTCCAACGCCCGCCAACAATCTTTTAGAACATCATTTGTTATCATAATTATTTTTTTTAGCAAACAAAGGTTTTATCTACAGTTCTCTTTTATAATGAATATCATAACTTTTAAATTAAACCTAAGTTTTATTTTTACAATTTTCAGATATAGCCAAATAAACATCTTGTTATAGCCCTTTACCCTCACAGTTTTAATTAATTAAAAGAAATTTTAATTACTTACCTGTGTTAGAGAGGCTTTACCCGCTTAAACCCGGATAAACCCTTTCACTCACGGGGCCCATCTATGATAATTTAAACCAATAACCCTATATTATGTAATTTATAACAAGATTGTCATGTTGTATATAGAACTAATTATAAACTATAACTAATTATATGCATAATTGACATGTCTCCTTGCATCACCAAATGTAATGTACTGAGGATGAACAAATAAAAATATATAATAGATTAAAAGCTGAGTTAAGAGCCAGAGAGAGAATCACAAAGTAACTTCTAAAGATAGATGGAAGCCAACAGACTGGTGCCAGTGTCGATTTACGGACACGTGCAGAAAGGCAATACTTCCTGGTCCCCTTCCTGGTCCAAAATGTGGTATAAATAAGACCGGCCTTAGCAACAGAGTTAGTCAGTTCCAGTCAGTTCCGGTCAGCGTCACCCCTTATCGCCGGTTGTCACCAACTCATCGACCATGTAAAACAGTAAGAAACCTTCTCGATCTCCATCTTGCTTTTGGCTCAACTTTTTATCTATTCAAGGAACTTTCCTTCTTTCAACTGTGTCGCTTCGTTTTGTGTGTGTGGACATTCCCCAGCTTTTCCACTCTGCCTCGACCACGACTGCCTGTACTTTGTGAGAACTGTTAAAGGTCCTACAAGGTGCAGAGAGGTACTGGAAAACTCTCCACGCCCTGACTGTCCCTCTCGGTTACTACAGGTTTGACCCTCGGTTGCCACAACTTATAGCGAGAGTCGACGAGGTTCTACAAGAGTCAACCAGAACTCCAACGCATTATTACAGAGAGTCGACAGGATCCCTAATCACAAGATAAGTCGACTCAACACATTATTACAGCTAGTCGACAGGATCTCAACACATTATTACAGCTAGTCGACAGGATCTCAACACAATATTACATGTATATATTGTTTTTCACTGTTAGGAACGATTTTTGGTGCAGAAATAGAGTTCGAGGAGAAGTCATACTAAAAGTGATGAGAGAGGAAATATTTGCTGAACGCTATGAATGCAATATCTTTAAAACTCGACTCTTGATCACATTTTCACCAATTTTTAAAGAGACGACTTTGCATATTTCCACAAAACCTTCACAGCTCTAGTAAAAAGGAACATAAACATTGGGTATATATATTTCATATTTGAAGACAAACCTAATATATGAAAGAAGTATCTTGAAAAGACAGATTTAAAAAAAAAGTTTTTCAACTATGGATATCAGAAAGGCATCAAGTCCGCAGGATGTAGTGAGATCTCCCCCGGAGTTATTCCAGCCAGGGACAATGTTAGCTCAGAGCTAATCATCCGCAAGATGGACCGCGCCGTGAGTCAGGCAGGCATTCCGGCGCTGCGCCATTATTCATGAGGCGATGTTCAAAAGAGCCTAATCTCTCGAGTCATTAGAAGGTCGCGGAATGATCCCCATGAGTCACTTTGTCTCAGCCTCCTCATTCATAAGCCCAATTGTCGGAATAATTAAGTTTCCTCGATTAGGGAAATTACCCATCGATCTCCCCCTCTCTCAGCGCCGAATTTATTTATATGGAAATAAACACAGTCCCCCATCCCCGGGGTCCTCCCCGCGTGGAGCCAGGCAGGAGTGGGGACAATTGAAGATACCTTATTAACCTTGTCAACGTTGATGATTCACTTCAACGCATTCTCCCCAGTGTTCTGATGAGTGCTGTGGACGTTGGTGTATGTTCATTTTATCTCCAGACATCAAACAAGAGGAAATACAAAGGTAGTTTTCCTCGTTTAGCGTTTCCTTTGAAAATTAAAATCCATTGATCATATTGTAACTGCACTACATATCTTCAACTGTTGAAGCCATTCGACACTACACTTTCAAGACCACTAACATCATTCTCATTTACTGATGGTTTCAACTTGTGACAGAAAAAAGGGAAGGGATTCCTCATTATAAAAACTACTCCGATGCGGAGTTCCAACCCAAGCGATCCTGGTTGACAACAGTTTGAACCACCCGACGACATAAATATTTAGAAAATAAATTTTATCTATGAACTTTAATGTTAAATACTTTATATTAGACATTTCATCGCTGTCCCAAAAGCTGGCAGAATTCCAGACTACAGTTAAACCTGTCTATAGCGCCCCCTCTAAATAGTGCCTCCCTCTCTATAGCGCCCGATTTTAAATATATAGTACGATGCGAGATTTACATTAAAAGTGACCTGTCTATAGCACCCCCTCTCTATAGCACCCTATTTTGGTGAGTCCCAAAAGGGGGCGCTATAGACAGGTTTAACTGTACTTGTATTTTCTACTAAACGATTTCTTTAACCGTTACAGTTCACGTCACTTGGTATCAAAGTGATTATTTAATATCCTCATTCGGAATTTATACATTTATTTAATCTATTTCATGATGGACTCAGTTTCTTTCATTTAAACGCTCTCATTGCCCTTGGCTATCTTCACAACAAAACTGACCTACGTTGGACACATGATGAGAGCAAGTGAATCAGAAAAGATGATGTTGAGAAAAATTAAAGGAAGAGAGGAAGACCGACAATGAGCTGGCTAGAAAGGATCAAAAATGCTACTGGAAGATCATTGGATAAGCTGCGAGCACAACAACAGTAAGTGCAATAGTGTATCTACTGTGGTATGTATTTACTTCAAATCTCAGATAAAAATCAAGATTTTTATTTGTCAAATTATATTGACAGACATTTGCAGTTTTTTCTGATCAGTTTTTAGCGGGAAGAATGTTGTTTCTGTTTGTTAGTGAACCAATCTCTCACGACTTCTCATTGGACGAATATGGCCATGTCTGTATATAAGAGGAGTATAAGGGAATTCGAGGGGGCCAAACCGTCGAGAATTGGTGTAGAGACGCTTAAAAATTTTTCTACGTGATTTTTCCGTGTCTGGGGATCTCTTCGCATCCCTGTGTGACCCAAGTCCAAGCCCTACCAACGCTACAATAAAGATAACTACTGTTTTTATTTTATTTTACAAATCGTGATTTTTATTTAATTTATTTTTGTTGTTGGTGTTGTACACTTGAGTGTACGCTTTTCTATGTATTAAGTTACTCTTACTTTAGGCCCTAGTATATTGAATTTTTGTGCGATAACCCGTAGTTTTGTCATATTTATCTACCAAACATCAAATCATTGCTCGACATCTTATAAAAATAGGATAAGACATAAAAAGATGTCCTCCAAAAGTGCTCGTTTCTCTACCAAATATCAAATCTAAGATAAAAGATCAAGATGTTTATTTAACAAGAAAACATCAAATCAATACTCGACATCTTAAAAAATAGAATAAGAAATAAAAGATAGATTCTCTAGAAAAGCTCTATCAACTCGGACGAATTGCATCCAATAAAATATTTAAGTGAACATATGTAAAATATTTACATATCTAAATTGAAATACACATTCGATATAGGTACAAAAGAGAATATTATTTTAAAGCTTATATAAAAAGGGAAAATGGAAAATATTGTAGTAATATTTTATTTTTCCCGAGGACAAATAAACAAAATTTCATTTCCTTTGCAAATACAGGTAATCTAGGAAATCTAATTTGGGTGACGACAGGTTCTATCTTCCCCGAGACAAATCCTCATTTGGATAGATTGGGTGCTCTAAGGAGAAAATGAAATACCAATCTCTTTTGGAACCTCATTCTGGTAGAAATTTCATATTTTTATGTAAAAAATATATTTTACAATTCTCTATGTAATATATTTCAATTACCATCATATATATCGTTCCTTTGCTTTTGTATAGGATCAAAGAGTCGTCTTACAAAATTTCAAATAATGAAGACTAACATAATCATAGAATTTGTTATCAAATTTGGGATATTACGATGAATGATGTCAAGCACAGGGTGGCTCGTAAGTCCCGATACCATTTTAAAAATGTTCAAATAATAAATTATTTATAATATTTGTCTTATTAACTTATGTGTGTGTTCAGCTATATCCAAGATTAATTCAGAAATGTCATCCCTCGTTATTAAAGAAAGAATTAAAATGATCAAACTAATTAACAACATGGTTGTTTCACACACTCTACGACGTCAATGGTCAAAGCATTCCGAGTCTTCAGCACCTTCAAAATCAACCGTAACAAGAATAATTAATAATTTTGAAACTACCAGTAGTGTGGCAGATCTCCCTAGATCAGGAAGACCACACTCTGCTACCTGTGAAACTAATATAAACCTAGTTAAAGCATCTTTAGAAGCTAGTCCTAAAAATTCAACAAGGAGGTTTTCTCACGAGCTAAAAAAGAGCTATAACCCCCATCCAAAGAATGCTAAAAGGTCTTGGTTATAAGCCCTATATTCCTAAATTAATTCATGCACTTCATGAAGATGATTGGGATAGGAGGATAGAATTTTGTGAAAAAAAGCTTGAAATGATTCAAAATGATGAAAATTTGCCTAATCGAATAATATGGACCGATAAGGCTATTTTAAAATTGATTGGCCATGTCAATCGATATAATTGTGTTTATTGGGCTTCAGAAAATCCGAAGGTAGAAATTGAGAAGGAAGTTAATTCCCCTGGCTTAACTGTTTGGGGTGGAATTTGTTTGGAAGGAATAATCGGACCTTACATTTTCGATGAAAGAGTAAATGCACTATTTATCAAATTACCTCATGCAGGATGGTTGCACCCGCCCATTACTCAAACATTGTTAGAAAATTTCTCAATGAAATTTTCCCTCAAAAATGGACTGGGCGCCTTGGACCCATTGATTGGCCTGCGCGGTCACCTGATCTTATTCCGGCAGTTTTTTTTTTTGTGGGGTTATTTAAAAGTTAAAGTTTATCATCGAAAACCCAAGACTTTAGAGCAAATGAAAAATTCACTAGAAAAATAATTTAATCTTCTCGATGCGGATTTATGTTCTCGTGTTTGTCAAAGTGTCCCTAAAAGACATAGATTTTGTTTGAAAGCAAATGCAGGACATTTTGAATAGCTATAAAATTTTAATATATTTGAGAAAAAAACTTTAATATATTACCTAAAATAAATAGTTTTAGTTTTTAATTCTAGTTTTCCTTTTAATTTTTAATAAAAAAATAAAAGGGTTCGCGACTTATGGGCCACCCTGTAAGTATGCCCGAATAGGTAAATATCAATGAATAAATCTATAAAAAGTCGACATCTTTGCTTCAAATTCATCATGAAACGTTTATTGTGATATTAAAAAGACCATTTAAGGCCAAGTATGTGTCATACACGAGGCAGAAACGAAGCCTTTAATATACTTTAAAGTTAAATTTGTAACAATCTAATTTCTTTGGCAATATGTGTTTTTTTTTTTTCATAATATCATCAAATATTATCTTTACAAACCTTGCTGCAATAATAAAAGTTATTGAATGAGAGGGCTCGGATCATCAGTTGTGTGAACCCTCTCTTATCTATCTATATATATAAAAATGAATGTTTGTATGTATGTCCGGTATACAAATTCGCAGTAGTTCACTAATTCAAACCAAAATTTCCATACATAGGTAAAAAATAACGGGGAAGACGATAGGCTATTTTAAAAAATATATAAATCAATTATTAAAACTATATATTCAAATTATTCTACTTAGCTCACGAACAGCGCCCTCTATCAAGTACTAAAAGGTTATAAATACGTTTAAAATCTAAATCTTCTCAATATTTTATTAATAATAGTTAGCTTAATAACACATATAATATAAATATTTATATAATAACTGCTCTAATTTGAAATATTTGGTAGGTTTTATTTATTTATATATTTTCATTTTTAGATATAACTGATCTAATTCGCCGTTTAAAATAACTAATAAGAGTTCGCTTAATAACACATATAATATAAATATTTATATAATAACTGCTCTAATTTGAAATATTTGGTAGGTTTTATTTATTTATATATTTTCATTTTTAGATATAACTGATCTAATTCGCCGTTTAAAATAACTGCTCTAATTCGAAATATTTGGTATGTTTTATTTGTGTTCACTCTATTTCTATTTATTTGAAGTATTATAATTTCCATGTTTCAAAAACCTATTTCAAAAAGGTCGTTAGAAATATGTAATGCCTGAAATAGCTTTGCATGCGAATATTTATGATGCCAAGCGTAGCTTAATGGTTAGGTGTGCGGCTTCGTATTTCCACAACCTTGGTTCGAAACTTAGTCTGTGTGTTTTTTTTTTAAATATATTATTGAAGCAAAGTTTTTTTTACAGTACCAAGATTTCCATACATAGGTAAAAAAAAGTACGAGGAAAACGATAGGCTATTTTAAATTATGTATAAATTAAATATTAAAAATATATATTCAAATTATTCTACTTAGCTCACGAACAGCGCCCTCTATCAAGGTTATAAATACGTTTAAAATCGATATCTTCTCGAAATTTTATTAATAATAGTGTTCGCTTAATAATTAGAATACTTGATCTAAATCGAGATATTTATAGGCGCTCGCTCGATTTGAAGATTTACACAAGTGTATATCGTAACTAATCTGACTGTAAAGTTTGGAGCGGGACGTTTCACAAGAGTGACATCCACGGCGCCAAATTTATAATTGTAACGAATAGTGTTTGAATAAAACATTTTATCGGGTAAACCCGGGCGTTGCCCGGGTCATTCGTCTAGTACTTTATAAGTGTTCTTTTCCATTAACTGTTTGTGTATGTGTGTGTGGATATATATTTACATCATTAATCATAAACATAAAGGCCTCAAGTTTTCAGCTTTGTAAGACTAAGGTTAGATATAATAATATGGTTAGACATCAGCTTTTCAAGGCCTAGAACATAGACGTAAGGGCATCAGAACAGCTCTGTAAGGTCTAGATCATAAATGAGAGGATATACAGACTAGGTCTGTCAGATCTACACCATAGGGGATAAAATGATAAAATCATAGTTAAGAATTCGATGCCATCTCTACAAGTCTACTTCCATATCGATAGATGAACTTTACAAGCAATGAAAGGCCAAAGGTAGAGATTAAACGACATAAAATAAGACATTAAGCACAATGACTTTGACTGATGGAGATCGAATTCAGTTCTCATATAAGACTAACAGACACTACAGTCTGAAACATAGACACCTATGTATAATGGGTAGACTAGACCGAAGTCTGTACACCAGTGAGACCAGAGGACGTCAGGAAAATCTCTGTGATATCAAATCCTTAGGCAAGGGGAGGCAAAGAAAGAACAAAGGAACCTTCAAAAACAACCGCCACACACAAAAACTCAATCATTCATCCCAAAAAAACGTCCTCTTCTATTGCAAACTTCCCGAAACCACCGCGCGTGAATCACGCCTTACTTAATTCAATATAAGGCATTGGCCTGCGGGTGGGAATTAATCTGTGAGAGACAATTTTAGAAGTTAAAATATTGACCAGTGACTCAGGGGGCCATTTGGAACACCCGGGGTGTCCTCCCGCGGGATTGAACCATAAATATCGATTGAAATTTGCATAGAATCCTTCTCTCCTAAATTATGTCGGAGAAGCCAGTTTACAACCTCACCTGCCATATACCTTAGAGGAATAATTTCTTATTAAAATTCCTAGGTAGAAGCATATGGTAATTCAGCAATAAAAGTCTCAGATGACTTTGCAATAATTTCATCAAATTTTAATTTAGAATTTATTATTACCATATTGGTGAGGATTTAATGCAGCAAAGTCATAACGTCGTGAACACAGAACTGAAAGAACCTGCAATCTTCCACCTTCTAAAGAAAAAAGTTTATTAAACACGAAGATAGAAAGAGTGGAATCAAACTCATGTTCGACTCTAGAAGTTTAAATATATTCAAACATCAGGTATCACCATTTAAAATTTTACACAACAATAGCCTTTCATTAATTCTTGTTTCTCAAAATTAAAAGACACTTCGGATAAGAAAGAAGAAGAAAGACATCGGCCTGAAAGGGTTTTTATTTTCTCAACGTTTCACAAAAATCCTTTGTCTTCGTCAGGAAAAATAAAAATTAAAGCATTTGGTAAGTCGTAATAAATTTTTATTTTTCTTGACGAGGACAAAAGATTTTTGTCGAAATGTCGAGAAATCAAAACCTTTTTTTTTCTGGTCAAAGTGTCTCTTATTTCTAAGAACTTTGAATGTAGGCCAAGCAACCTCTATCTTCAAGATGAACAAGCTTTTTATTAAAATAATTTGTCTTAAATAGCTGAAGTATCAACAAGTAAATAGACTTTCTGGATAAAACTTTGGCATTAAGGAGATTAAGCTCTGAAAGAGTCATAGTTTCAGCTTCGGAATATGTAAATTCGCCCATAAACGACATATCTGCACATTTGAAAGTTGAAAAAGAGGTTGATAATAGTATAATAATCAAAATTTACATCACCACTACTATACAGTAGAGCCTTTCATAAGAGCTAGCCAGACATGGCTAACTCGGTCTCTCTTCAGAGTTGTCTCTTAACAGAAACTCTGTCATGGTAGGATGAGTCAAGGGAAATCTTTTAACTGAAAAAGAGTGTTCGATGAAAGATTATCTCCAGAAGGGGTTTAGCCATGTTTTGGTGGTCTCTCATGGGAGATGGTTGTATTACTAATAATTGTGTGCAATGGGTCTAATGTAATAGCAACGACATTGTTAATATGTCTTCGTAAAAACAATAATGGTCGGCGAACTTCACCCAAGCAGCACCCAGGCAAAGCCAGTCATAGATAAAATTCAATTTTCCTATTCAACCAATTTCTATAGGGTTTGGTGGGTGAGTGGTATAAATTTCTATTTCCGACAGCCACGAACCTGGATCGAATCCGGAACATTATATCTTTTTCTAAATAGAAGTTTCTTCATTGAGACCTCGATTCTTGCATCAGGCCAACTCCACCAGTAAGTGCAAGTAACCAAACAGCGCTCTGGGACATTTGTAAGTGCAAAAGTCGAATTACCTCCAACATCTGTAGACATGTGGTGCATTTCTAGTAAAAGCAGTCGCCAACTACTACCCACCATGATTATCATGGCTTATACCCCCCCCCCCTCCCCCCACATGTAATAGGAATAATATATTTTTTAAAAATCTATTGTATAATCACAGAACATATAAAAATATCATCAGCGGTGAATATTCAATGTTTGAATAAATTTAATATTATTATGTGAATTTTTAAATAATTTAATTTACATACCCTTGAATATGTAAAATAGGTATAAAAATAATAAATAAAATAATGCACAAATTACTACAAAGTTTGTGTAACCAAACCAAATTCAATTAAGTAAAAAGGAATTCTAGCATGTTTACTTTAATGCTATCCATTCCATTAATCTAAATTGGGGACATCGTAAAAAAGTCACAAGACATATAAATCTGGAATTGTCTTCGAGATAAATCAAGCGACAACTTCAACCGAATCAGACGAACCAAGATAGATGGCTATCAGTCGCGCTTATCAATTTAAGAAAAGTCGATCACACATAAAAAAGTGGACATCTACTGAGGCCCTAACCCTAAAAAAATAAATGGCAGAGGAAATCGGATAATTATGGCGGGAAAAAATAGACCTCATGCTTAACAAGCCTTCTTTCGAAATAAAAATGGCGGGTAGGGCTGCCTTTGTCTGGTAAGATTTACCAACAATTCAGCCAAACGGAAATAAAAAAAAGTTGTTTAAACAAGTTATTCGATACGGGGCAGTTATTTTGAGATAAATCACAGACTTATCAATATATACCCAACTGTATACATTTGATATCCTCTTGTGGCAGGCTTGCTTAGAAATATTTCTTTTTATTGAATGATCGTTTGGTAAGAAATATATTTACATATAACATTATTTTTGTATTTAAATATTACACAAACTATGAATTCATTTTATAGAGCTATAAGAGTAATACATATAAAAATTCTATATATATCGAAGTCAATTTTGATGGTAGGATATTGATCTATAAAAATAAAACTCACTTTCCCCATCAAATAGAGATGAGACATAGCCTTTGTTTTTGAATATACATGCGCTCGTTTGAAATAGTGAGTTTTTTAAATTTTGAGGACAATTTAATGCGCTATTTGTATTCGAATAATACAACTATGGAAATATTAGTCATCAGAGTTATGTTTACAGCTTTATTGAATACCTTATTTAAAAATTCTTGTAGATTGTGTGTGACGGCTATGTAAGCAGAACAACGAATTAGCGAGACCGCTGGAGGGTTAACCACTGATGATCTATGCCCCTTACCAATATTTAATCATTGCAATAAAAACAGTAGGAAGTTGTTATACAGGTTGTCATAAACAGATAGGTGTCAAGCTAATTCTTTACCTTTACATTGTGTAGTTTGACAATGTATTCTACTGGCAATATAGCTGACTATATATGAAGTGTAATGAATAAATTAAAGATATATCTGTACTGATGAAGGTCAAATCCCGAAAACAATGATATACAGGTGGTTGACATTTTGTCTGAATTTGTCAAAACTGTTGATGTGGCTCATCCTTTATCATCACCATTGCGTTTTGGGTACTAGTGTTATAAGTCAAATGCTTTGTTTTAATGCATTTTTAGAGAGAGATACCACTTTTGGTACATGAATATTATCTTCCCTAAAAATGTTATATATTAAAAATAAAAAAGGCATTTCCTGACCGCTCACATGATCATGTATACTCCTTAGATGCACCCCATTCGCTCTATGTAAACTCTAAACACGCATTATTACAACACATTATCTACACAACACACACAGTTTGGGGAATATACTAGGTTATATATATGGAACACTATTGTATAAGGTGTAAATTAAATTTTATTGCCCTCTATCGTTAAAATTTTACACAAATAAATTTACTGGCAATGCGTTTCTTTTTTAAATCTCTACAGGCCTTACTGCAATGATATGATTTAATGAATGAGAGGGCTTGGCTCATCAGTAGTGAACCCTCTCAGCGGTTTCGCCAAATTAATCTCTAGACCGCTCTACTATTGTATTGGACTGGTTTTGTTATATACCCTGCATTTTCTATGGAGGTTCACTAAACACCATTTAGCTGCCTTCCATAGAAAATGCAGGGTATATAACAAAACCAGTCCAATACAATAGTAGAGCGGTCTAGAGATTAATTTGGCGAAACCGCTGAGAGGGTTCACTACTGATGAGCCAAGCCCTCTCATTCATTAAATCATATCATTGCAGTAAGGTCTGTAGAGATTTAAAAAAGAAACGCATTGCCAGTAAATTTATTTGTGTAAAATTTTAACGATAGAGGGCAATAAAATTTAATTTACTAATATATAATGGTTATGAAAACATGTTTTGCGCGGAAGAGCTTTGCTCGATGCAATACCTTGAAATTTATATGTATGTACCTCTACAGACCTATAAGCTTATGTCCATAGTTCACTAAACACCATTTAGCTGCCTTCCATAGAAAATGCAGGGTATATAACAAAACCAGTCCAATACAATAGTAGAGCGGTCTAGAGATTAATTTGGCGAAACCGCTGAGAGGGTTCACTACTGATGAGCCAAGCCCTCTCATTCATTAAATCATATCATTGCAGTAAGGTCTGTAGAGATTTAAAAAAGAAACGCATTGCCAGTAAATTTATTTGTGTAAAATTTTAACGATAGAGGGCAATAAAATTTAATTTACTAATATATAATGGTTATGAAAACATGTTTTGCGCGGAAGAGCTTTGCTCGATGCAATACCTTGAAATTTATATGTATGTACCTCTACAGACCTATAAGCTTATGTCCATAGTTCACTAAACACCATTTAGCTGCCTTCCATAGAAAATGCAGGGTATATAACAAAACCAGTCCAATACAATAGTAGAGCGGTCTAGAGATTAATTTGGCGAAACCGCTGTGAGGGTTCACTACTGATGAGCCAAGCCCTCTCATTCATTAAATCATATCATTGCAGTAAGGTCTGTAGAGATTTAAAAAAGAAACGCATTGCCAGTAAATTTATTTGTGTAAAATTTTATGTATAAGGTGTAATAGTATCAAATATATATATATATTTACTAAGAGAACAACTTGATGAGGGAAGAGTATCTTTAATATTAATAATATAAATTAAAGATACTCTTCCCTCATCAAGTTGTTCTCTTAGTAAATATTAGTGAAGGGATTATTGTTTCAACAATATATATATATGTTATATCAAAATATTATTTTATTTAAATTTATATTTCATAGATTCAAATACTCTGCTAAATCGACCGCCAGAGGTCACGCTTCCCATATAAAAACTCATTGTTGTTGTTTCCCGTTGGCTGGCTCAAATCTTTTGTACATTATGCAAATAATCTTTTGTTTTCCTTGTTCTACTCGCCTTGAGCTAGGCAGTACTTTTTATCAAATTATGTTTTTAATATATCCCATAAGTTCAATTAAAGCAATTTCTAATCTTTACTATTTTTATTATATTTTCAAGATTTTAACCACGACTGCATTACCATATCATAATCCTAAAAATAATCAAATATCAACAGAAATCTCTCTTTTTTAAATAACATATATATATTGTTTTGAAAATAGAGCAATCCATACTTAAATCATTAGATAAAAAAAGGCATATATTGGATTTTATTTTGCCAATATTTCGGCTGGCTGAACGCCAACCTTTATCGAGGCATTACATTTTTGTATACACAAATACATTTTTTTATATATAATAAATGTGTGTTTGAATAATAATAGCATGATTACCAAATACATAGTTCGATTCGAATTGAAGTATTTTGACGCTTTATTTTTATTAAAATTGAAAACCTTTTTAAGACTTTAGTACAACGATGAAAATATATTTGTTGCTCAGAGCAATAGGAAATCTCGAAGCAGTTTCCCCAGGTTTCGCTGAACAAGTCTATTAACAAGTGTTATTATATAAAAATGTAAAAGAATAAAGGTCACATCTCCCTTCAAAACTAGACACCATCTATTGACCGTCGCCTCAAACTAGCGGCCTTGGATCGGTAACAAAGCCACAACACCAGCTTTGGCAAACTGAGAAGCGCCCACCTGGAAACCATGGTTTCGGGCTATTGGCCCTTTTTTGTCCAGGCTGGACTCTAATTCAATGAGATCCACAAGGGATCCAATGGAATCTACACAATCTGCCATAAGTTTCCCTCTATATTTTGGCCATAGATTTGGCCTAGCCACTTCGCCAGCTAAACACCTCTATGGTAGATTGTGAGACCGCTAGTTTGGGCGACAGTCAATAGATGGCGTCTTTTTTTGACGTTCATTTGAAGGGAGATGTTACCTTTATTTTTATAGATCAATATCCTCGCGGAAAAAATTCCATAAATATATTTGTATAAAACATTAATTTTCTCTTGCAAAATCAGGTATAAGATTTTTATTATAGCGTGTGTTTGTACGAGGGTTGTCCGTTAAATAAGTTCCACAGAGGTTTTTCATACAGAAAAACAGGTTTATTTGCCCTGAACTATACATTTTCGAAAATATCAGACTTTTTTCATTTTTCTACATATTCCCCGTTTCGTTCTACGCATTTTTGCATTCGGTACACCCACTTATGGAACCCAGAGTCGAAGAACTCTGCCGCCTGGCCACGTAGAAGCCTAAAACCGCTTCTTCCAACTCGTCATCGTCCTGGAATTGGGTTCCCCCCAGGTTTTTCTTCAACTCGGGGAAGAAATGGAAGTCACTAGGAGCTACGTCCGGGCTGTAAGGTGGGTGTGACACCAATTCCCATTCAAATTCTTCGATGAGGGCGGTGGTTTGACGGGCGGTGTGCGGCCGAGCGTTGTCGTGGTGAAAACGCACCCCTTTGGTTAACATCCCTCTCCTCTTGTTCTGAATCGCGCGTCGAAGTTGTTTTAAGGTCTTACAGTACCGGTCGGAATTGATTGTTGTACCCAGACGCATAAAGTCGCACAACAATAGGCCCTTTCGGTCCCAAAAGACGGTAGCCATAAGTTTCCCGGCAGAAAGTGTTTGTTTAAACTTTAGAGGTTTCGGCGAAGAAATGTGATTCCACTGCTTGGATTGCTCCTTTGTCTCCGGTGTGGTGTAGTGTACCCATGTCACATCACCATTAACGATCGAATCCAAAAATTCCTCTCCGTCAGTTTTGTGGCAATCGAGAAATTTCTGGGCCACATAAACCCGCTGCCGTTTATGGTCTTCAGTCAGCATTTTCGGAACCCATATTGCGCAGACCTTTGAATACCCTAAATGTTCACGCAAAATCTTGTCGATGGTGGTTTTACTGACATCAGGAACCAAATCGCAGAGCTTCCGCACAGTAACCCGTCGATCTTCAAGCATTGCCGCTTCGACTTTGGCAATGGTTTCGTCCGAAACCGATGGCCGTCCAGCACGCGGTTCATCGTGGACGTCTGTTCGGCTGTTTTTAAATTCTCTGACCCATCTGCGCACCATCCCGGAACTCATACACCCTTCTCCATACACTTGACAGAGTTCAGTATGAATGTCCTTCGCCGAATTCTTCTTTGCGGCCAAAAATCGAATTACTGACCGTAATTCGCAGCTGGCGGGAGACACGAGGGGAAGCTCCATCACTAACGGCTGCTCAGCCAAGACTAAGCTTACCAGCGACGTGTCCTTGGTGGGAAATTGGAGTGAGGAGAACAAGCTACGAGCCCGTGCAGTCGGCTCGAGCCTAAAAGCGATCCTCACGACAGTGGTGCCCCGTGGAACTTATTTAACGGACAACCCTCGTATAATATATTTTTCTAATGAATTCACTGCTTACTTAAATATTGAACTACGTATTTTAATGCATTTTTATCTCTATTTTTAAAATATTATCTCTCTCTCTTTATAAATTTGAGTAAAATTTTATAATTTATTCGAAACAAATTTCTCAAAGAAAAGTTTTAATTATTTTTATGTTTTAAAAATAATACTGTGTATACTAAAAAATTAAAAAATGCATCTTTTAAAAATTAATTGAAAGTCTAATTATAATTTTCTAAATCAATTTTTTTTTCTGAACATTTTCGTTCAATTATTTTAAATGGATACAAATTGCAATTATCTTTTATTTCTCTTGAAATATAATAAAATGAAAAAACTCATTCTATGCCTATTGTAAAGATAAATTCATTATCTTAGAATTTTATTTTTCTCTAAGCTGCTTTATTTTATTTATTTAATTTTTAAAAAATTTCTATTTTTCTATAACAATATATATTTTTATAAAAAGAACAAAAATATTTTTAAAAAAACCTTTCACAATATAAGTTTCTTTATATTTGATATTTAATAAGAATATATATAGTGCATTTTTATTATTAATTATCTAAAAGAGCGCTTAAAATAAATATTTTTATATAATATTGTAGCAAAGTATTTATTAAATTTTATATACAGAATATTAATTTTTTTTAATGTTTATATTATTTATATTTTTCGACTCTAGAAACTTCTCCCTCATTGCTTATCTATATAAATAAAAATCAATGTTTATATGTTTGTTTGTTTGTATGTTTGTTTGTTTGTATGTCCGGTATACAAATTCGCAGTAGTTCACTAATTCAAACCAAAATTTCCATACATAGGTAAAAAATACGGGGAAGATGATAGGCTATTTTAAAAATATATATAAATCAATTATTAAAACTATATATTCAAATTATTCTACTTAGCTCACGAACAGCGCCCTCTATCAAAGATTAGATTAAATTATGCTGATGCAAACAAATAGATAATGCTAATAACAAACAATTAAAAAAAAAAATCTTATCTAAATATATATCACTCGGGTAGATATGCACACGGGTCAATCCCGGGGCGAAGCCCGGGTCACCCGTCTAGTATCTTATAAATATTGATTTTTGTTCTTGCATTAAATAAATTGCTGTGTCATTCTGAAGTTTGTCTTTCCTAATTTTCTAGGTGACAATATATATAGAAATATTTCAGACATCATTTGGAAAAATATTTGTGTCAATCTTCTTTTTCATAATGTGAATTTGGCCGATTCTGGAATAATTAAAAATCAACGAGAATAGTTGATATTTATTCCGATAGATGGCGCAAGCCATCAGCAACTTTCAGTTGCACGATAAGTAGATGCCTTTTTCTTAATTTAATTATTTTTTATAGTTATCCGCGTTTTAAAAATATAAATATTTTATAACTCTAATCTCTCTCTAATAATATATTTAACGTTATATTTATTTATATTGCTAATAAAATATTTATTAATCTTTTTAAATAATATTTTAAAATAATTTATAACGTTTTGATTTTTTAAGGCCATTTTTTATTTTATTGATATATAGGTTTTGCACTTTTAAGAAAGAAATCCACACTTTAATGGCATTTTACTCCTTAATGACAATTTTTGACACATGAATAGTAACTTTTTTTTTCATTTTAATATAACAACGTTTTACATTTCAATAAAATTCTCGTTTTTATTCGAACTTTTTAAACTATTAAAGATATCATAAAAGCACGAAATCATAAGGCGAAAGGTTTCTTTCAATGTTTTTTTTTTTTTTGCCGAGATTTCGAACATTACTACCCTTCCACTGCAATAACCCAAGTTATTAAAGATATATTTTTAGTTTTAATAGAAATACTTTATTTAAATTGAAGGGTTTGTGATACGCGAAAGCTTGATATGAATATAAAATAAAACAAGACAACACTACCTCGGAAGCTATTTAGTTTATGATTATTTTGTATAGCAGAGAATTTTACTTTTCTAGATATATATATATTCAAGACGAAATTCTCTATAATTACTAAGAAGACCAAAAAGATATGAAAGTCTAGACCAGTGATTCTCAACCAATGTGCCGCGGTAATTTTGTGTGCTGCGAAATTCTAAAAATGTGCCGCCGAATTTTAGTCCTATGATTATGTTCACGTTTGTATTGGTTTTTCTTTTTTTATTTTTCATTTTTTTACTTTTTAAAATAACGAAATTAGCAAATTGAATGTTAGAGATGTATATTACTTATATTTTGCATAGAAATATTGATACATAATTTGAATTTTCTTGCATTCAAGTTAGCAAAAGTGTGCCGCGAAATTCTAAAATTGTGCCGCCAAATTTTCAAATCTTTAAAATAATGCCGCAACAAAAAAAAGGTTGAGAATCACTGGTCTAGACCATCGATATTCTAAAGCAGTTTTGCAAGCCTGATCTACATGCCAGCTATAGAATCGACGTTCTGCTTATAATGACAACATTTGAATTAATTCGAAGTTAAGGCGTTTAGTGAAATAATGTAATTAGTTTGTGCGTGTGTCTATGTCCAGTTTGGGTAAGTTTGGTCAAATATGACCATACGTTTCACTGGAAATGCTGACGAGACTGTCACTGCCATCTAGCGTCAAGAAGTGGAAACAATCATTTCACCGCAGTGAGGCGCCACTATCGATGATCATGAGACCCTGCTAATACTTCTGATTTCACAAAAATCGCAATAATAACACAAAAAATAACCTTTATTAACTCTGTGTTCTAGATTTGCCATTCTTATTTATAAAAGGCTTTATTTTTTTCTTTCTTTCAAGGGATCATCTTTTCAAACTTATTTTTATTATTATTATTATTATTTTGAAATTAAGCCATAATGCTAAACGTGGAAAAGGAAATCCAAATTGTATGGCTATATCATTTACAGGCATAGTTGAACAGGCATAAATTGTAAACATCCATTACTATGCATAATTATACGTTTACTAAATCTACTTAAATTTAGAATACTGTTGGGTTAAACAATGTTTTGAATATTTATTTGTTGAAACAAAATCCAGTTAAAAGTTGATCAAATAATTGCTATACGTCTTACCGTTGAACCCTCACACATCATGTGATACTAACTTTAATTTAAAAAATATCTGAAGCAAACATCTTTGCGAGATTCTCTTATTCTACGTACTTAGAAAAGAAACTGCGCTTGCCAAAATATTTTTACAGTGACCAACAAAATGACTTGTTTTTCTACGTCATCAATTTCAATATTAAGGCAAATCACTGCTCAGCTATAAAAATAAGTTTTTTTCCATGGTTACAAATGGTAGAAATATATTTGAGCCGAGTACCATGGTTACAAATGATAGAAATATATATCTGAGCCAAGTCCCATGGTTACAGATGTCAGAAAGATATCTGAGCTAATGGTTACAGATGTCAGAAAGATGTCTGAGCTAGTGGTTACAAATGTCAGAAAGAAGAGGTGGATCAGGTCAGTGCACGGGCAGATCAGAGCTATGATGGAGTGGAAGGGACGGCCAATGTTTACTCAGGGGGAGCTCTCAATCACCCCTTAAACTCCCCCGTTCTGGCCGTCGTGTGTGGGCTTACCTGGCTCCTACCTGTGTGGGACCGTTCCATATCTCTTCTGTTTTACTGAATATCTTTAGATAAACACACATGTCTTTCCATGTTGCTGGAACATGTTTTAACCTAATATAACACTTCGTTTTCCACTATTATATCGTCTGTTTTACTGAATATCTTTAGATAAATCCACATGTCTTTTCCGTGTGGCTGGAACATGCTTGAAACTAATATAACACTTCGTTTTCCACTATTATATCGTCTGTTTTACTGAATATCTTTAGATAAACCCACATGTCTTTTCCGTGTGGTTGGAACATGCTTTAACCGAATATAACACTTCGTTTTCCACTATTATATCGTCTGTTTTACTGAATATCTTTAGATAAACCCATATGTCTTTTCCATGTGGCTGGAACATGTTTTAACCTAATATAACACTTCGTTTTCCACTATTATATCGTCTGTTTTACTGAATATCTTTAGATAAACCCACATGTCTTTTCCGTGTGGCTGGAACATGCTTTAACCTAATATAACACTTCGTTTTCCACTATTATATCGTCTGTTTTACTGAATATCTTTAGATAAACCCACATGTCTTTTCCATGTGGCTGGAACATGTTTTAACCTAATATAACACTTCATTGTCCACTACTATCACGTGACTGAATACACTTATCAAGATCCAATTGTAAAGATAGAGGCTGCCTTACCGGCATTCATAGTTCTGAAATTTAAAGATACTTCGGCCAGTAGGAATATTTTTATTACCTCGACGTTTCGACAAAATTCTTTTGAAAATTTGAAATATAAATGAGAATGCCCTTGCAGCCTTAGAATGATTTTTAACGCCTTGCCAAATGTTTTAATTTTTGTTTGCTCCTGATGAGGACAAAAGATTTTTGTCGAAACGTCGAGGTAATAAAAATATTTATACTGGCCGAAATATCTTTAATTTTAAGAAGATCCAATTGGTTATTCCAAACACGTGTCGTTGGAAAATATTATCGTAACTGCCTTCCCCTATATATAATAGTACTTTTACATTTATGTGAATAATTTAGATAGATTCTCGTTTGTCTAATCTACATATGTGTTGATTGAAGAAGTCATGGATTTTCCTTATTTCTTTATATTTTAACTAAGAGAAACATATTTACCTTGTCCTATAACTTCACATTTCTTAACTTATAGAAACACATTTTTTCGCGTTCCATAATTTCACATTTCATAGTTAGAGTGGACATATTTCTTGTGTCCCATTAGTTCACATGATACATATAGAAGAACTTCTTTAAATATCATCGCATCACATGTACTGGGTAGAAAAATATCCAATGTTCCATAACCTTTCAGCCTATCGAGTTATACCTTTTTAATATAATATCCATGAAACGTACATATTCAAGCTGTTAGAATTATTTTTCTAGATTTCTACATGTACTATCTGGTTAAAATCTTCCCAAGTTTTATATCTTCATATTTACAAACTTAGGAACCTTCTCCTCACATTCTTTAGCTTCACATATTTAAGTTCATATACCTCTCAATCCAGCATTCTATAAATTCCCATGTTTAAAGCTTGTGGAATCTTCATTCATCGTTGTAATGTTTTCTCATAAAACATATTTTCACTATTCTTTCTCATCCTAATACCTTGAAGTTATCTACTAGAAAGGCCTGTTAAACATTTACGTACCGTTCACCACTTAAAGGAGCTTTTATGTTATACACCCATGGACAAAACGTGAGGAAGTTGTACCTTTTAGCTTGTATATCGGGATTCAGACAATAACTCTGAAAGATATTTGATACACAGTGACCTTTATTGAAGACACACGAGATAACCAAGTGTGAACAAAATTGCTTCTGTCTCTTAAAAAAAAAAAATAATAGACGACCGGCGACAACAAAGACTTTCCATTTCCTCAAATTTTGTCCATGAATGTGTATTCAAATATATATAATTCTATAGTTGTGAACTGTTAATTTTTTTCCAACTATTAGTTCTCTCTAATTGTAGATAAAAGAGCACACTCTTTGTTAGCAAAGCTATCATATACACTCATGGGCAGAAGTAGATGAAGTTTTTTTTTTTTTTTTTTTTGAGGAAGACGGAGACAAGTTTGTTCAAACTTAGTCATCTTGTGTGTCTTCAATAAAGGTCACTGTGTATCAAATATATTTCTAAGTTATTATCTGAATCCTGATATACAGGGTGATCCAAAAGTCTTGCACAACTTTAAAAATTAATAACTCCGCGAATATTTGCGCTAGCGTAATGCGGTAAACACCATTGTGTTCAGGATGTAATGGAAATTTTATTTCAAATAATGAAAAATTCGAAATTGATTTTAGTTACAATTTTATTCGCTAGATGGCGCTCTACCAGAATCAGAGAATCAGCGGCCAAATTGTTTGATAAATTGAAAAATATAACTGATCGACATGTATTTTTCCTTTTTGAATATCAGGAAATGACCCTAATAATATCAAATGATAAATTAATAAAACATCATTTCGCCAAAAGTATGCACATGCTAAAAGATACAACTTCCTTAAATTTTGACCATGAGTGCGTATTCGAATATATATTTCTTGAGTTGTGCACTTGTAATTCTGTCTTCTTTATCTATAATTCTCTAAAAAAAGAGCGCACGTTATGTTAGCAAAGCTGTAATAGCTTTGTATGGTGGTAACATCATACTACTACAGTACTACTGACTTGTGCTAGAGAGTTAATATAAATAAATAATTCAAGAACTCCGTGTTTACCTCTCCAGGGTAACCCTTCACATACCTCTGGCAACACACCTAGTAACATATTCAACAACACTATCTGTATTGAAGAACTTATTGTCGCGAAATAATTAAATAATTTCATATAGCGAAATCTAATTTCGAAACTCTAAATTAATTAAACATTGAATAATTAATTCGCACAACATTCTAATTGTAACACACTAGACTGAATATTTATTTATAAGGAGAGGAATTTATTTTATAATTAAATGGAGAGAGAGATCAATAGTGTTAAGCCTCGTTTTATTTCCTTCTAATGCAAGGGATTTGCTGGTGTGTTCCTTCAGTGTAAACACACCTCCATGTAGCTCCTTTTTAAAATTTTCTCCTTTGTGTGTGTTTTCTTTTCTTTCTTTCAAATTGGAAAAAATAAATGGTGTTAAATTTTGTATTACCTTCCTTTTATATTGTTTGGTTTCCCCCCTTTGTTTTCATTTTTACAAGATTATATTTTTTTTCTCTAAATTAAAAAAAATATATATTCTCTTTGTTTATATTGATTTGTTTATTTTATGATAACGACATGTGTTATTTTTTAAAATAAATTCAATTGCCATCTATCGATAAAATTTGAAATCAATTATTTTATCAATGTGTGTTTCCTTTAGAATATTATCATCAAATATTATCTCTACAGACCGCTTACTATAATGATACAAGTTATTGAATGAGTGAGCTTGACTCATGATGGTAAACCATCTCAGCGGTTTCACCAAATTAATATCCTGACCGCTCTACAATTGTAATGGATTGATCAAGGTCTTTGGTTTATATAAATTATACAAGACCACAGTCACCGTTCGGAGGAGATTAATAGAATGGCCGAATGTCGTGGTCCATTTGGATGAGGAAAGTGAAGACTAAAACGTGGCTGATTCCACACTCGCCTTTTCAGTGATACGCTAACCTTTGCACGGTGGATTCTGTGGCCACTGGACATGCGTCGGACCTGGAGGCTGTTGGGCTCTACGCTACCAAGAGTATAGGATGGAGCATCTATGCTTCCTTCCTGTGGTGAATCTGTATAAGACCGGTGGTCTTAATAAAGCTTTATGTGTGTATTGGATTGGTTTTCTTATATACCCTGCATTTTTTCTAAGGAAGACAGCATAAGGTTGTTTAGGTTACCTATGAACATAAGATTATAGGTCTGTAGAGTGTTATTTTAGTAAATGTGAGGCAGGTATTTGTGTAGTAATGATTTTTAATACTTCCGGGAATCGGAGTTAACACTTGAGAGCTTATACATTTCTATATTAATGTTTTAATATAGAAATTACTATCTCTATCTCTTTCCCCTTTTTTAGCCATATAGAAGATGTGTATAAAAGTGAGGACGTCTAGTTTTGACGTTTTTTTTTATGCGAGAGACGCCCTACGCTTTTATAGACCAATTTCCTCCTGGAAAAAATTCCATCTATATATATATCAAATAATATAAATAAGGGGAGAGGTGGATCTCTCTCTCATTTGGTACACAAATTTATAATTATTTAATTATTCAATTTTGTATATAACCTCATATGTAATCTTATCATTCCGGACCACATATACAGTTTCCCGGCCATCCTTGCAGCCTTCTATATGACAGACATCAATCCAGATGAGGACATTCATACGGACAAGGCACCTCAGTAGGCCGGTATTGTGATAAGGGTGCACGGACCGTTCTGATCTGCTCCATGGACAAGACATCATCACCACCATATGAACGATTGATAAAAGTAGTTTCAATCTCTCTCTCTCTTTCTGTTGCCGAGCCGTGCGACTCCTGCTCCGGGAGGTGTTCGCCTCCCGCGAAGTGCCCCTGGATCTTCAGGCCTGGCTGTTCGGCGTCGGCCTCCATCCCGAGGCAATGAAGCTAACCAGTGTAGCGAAAGCAACCATCTACAAGTACCATCTTGGTCTTGAGGTGGGTAACGCCAGCTACTTCATCGACCTGCCCACTCTGTGGGAAATAACTCTCGCAGTCCATCGGTGGCGGAGTCTTTCCCGCGGTGGGCGCTACCAATGAAGACTTTGTATATATTTTATATATATATGTATATTTATTAATTATATATTTTGAATTTATTTATTTATTTATATTTATCTTAATTTAATCTTATTTATTCATATTTATTCAATTTTGTATTTAACCATATATAATATTATATGAAAATTTATAAATAAAGTAGTTTCAATCTCTCAATCTCTCTCTTGGTACATATATTTATATTATTATAAAAATATATTTATACAAAAATCGAAAGTAGTAGATCTGTCTATCGGTCTATCGATAAACTCCTAAACTACCATAAAATTTCTCAAATAATCCCTTTTGACACTTTGGATGGTTTTGTGCTAATTTTTTTAGGAATCATTTTTAGTTCCAAATTTATTTCCAAATAAATCTAGTAAAAAAATCATTTTTGCTAAGCAATTCTCATTTTTTAAAATCAACATTTTATCTTCGTCTTTATTTATAAAGACACTTGCCATGTGACCATCAAGAACTTGGGGAAAGTTTTGGGGCTGTTTTTATTTCTTTATTCTTGTTTAAATTTTATTATAAAAAATCCGTAAAATGGATTTTGAAAATGATATTTATTATTAAGTACTTTTCTTTTTTCATCAATATATCTATATTAATATTAATAAAACGTTATACGAAATACAACAGTTTCAAAGATATGATATAAAATGGAAGTGTCTTTTTTTATAATGTCATAGAAGGTCGGTTACACGAAGGAAGAAATACTGTATATATATCAAGAAGTATCGATAGAATTTAAATTATATGTTTTGCCAAAAACAGTCAAGCAAGTCTATGAAACTAAAAGTCATTTCTCCCGTCAAAATAGCCGTCAAAACGAGACGCCATCGCCGCAAATTAGCGGTCTCGAGTCGGTGACAAAGCCACAACACCAGCTTTAGCAATCTGATAAGCGTCCACCTAGAGATCATAGTTTAGGGCTAATGGCCCTCGTCAACCTACTTTATTCCATGAGATCCACACGGAATCAAATGGAATTCTCACAATCTGCCAAAGAGGTGTTTAGCTGGAAAACTGGCTATGCCAAATCTATTCTCTAAATATATATGTAAGTTTTTCTGTGGGGGATATTGATCTATAAAAATGAAGGCCACTTCTCCCTTCAAAAAGTCTATGTACCTACAGCCATTATTGCCTTCCATGATTTCCAACCTGAACCTGACGACCGAAGACTCATTCAATTCCGCTGGACTCTGAAGACTTATCTATGATACACGAGGAATGGATCCTCACACCAAGGACATCCTGATACTGAGAACCTGCAGGATTGTCTCATTCTACAACACTGGACCTTGACAACCACGGACCTGTGTCTAGATGGAACAGGAATTGATCCCTGTTGGACCTCCTTCCATTTGGACCACCAGGACGTGGGTAACAACGTCATGTGGAACATCTCACACACGTCACACCAGACACATGGCCTCAGCCCCAATTTTACATTCTAGCATTCAATATAAACACTTAGTGACAATTAATATAAACACTTAGTGAACACGCTAGATAGATGTGCTTGCCCAACTGGTCCGTCCAGCCTAAGTTGACTTAATCCCCAACTAGGAGGTAATTTAAAAAGTTTCAAATTAGCTGAATTACCTCATCATATAACACATATTTATTATTAACACAAAGCAATAACGCGCCATCTATACATATAAAATAAAAGGATTTAAAAGCACGAATGTTTATTTTATACATAAAACGAACTTCTACTGTCCTTACTGCGATGAAAAAATATATTGGGAGGGCTTGGCTCATCAGTGGTGAGGGTTCACCACCGCTGGGAGGGTTCACCACTGATGAGCCAAGCCCTCCCAATATATTTTTTCATCGCAGTAAGGACAGTAGAAGTTCGTTTTATGTATAAAAGAAACATTCGCGCTTTTAAATCCTTTTATTTTATACATATTTATTATAAGAATTCGAAACTATTATAGACGTGTATGATTCCTTTTAAAATTAAACAATGTACTACTGTCCTTTTAAGAGAATCATACACATCTATAATAGTATCGAATTCTCATAACAGATGGCGCGCTAATGTATCACATATATATGTGATATCTTGGGACCTCTGGGACCAGTGTTACCTGATGCTAGACGAACCTCGATGTCAACTCTACCGTGCAGTCGTGGTGGAAGGCGACACAGCTGGGCCAAAGGTGAAATAAACAAACAGAGATTCCACTAAGAAGCGTCTGACGTCAAGAAGGAATGGGATGAGGAGAGAGGGAGATCTTTAGAGCAAGTGTTACCTTGTTGAGAGCCAAGCGTAGACTGACAATTCTTGCTTCTCGATTTAACACCACGACCTGTCTTCTTTCCCATTGGTCGAAAGGTGTCACATGGCCTTTTTCTATTGGTTGACCTACTTAGGTCTTGTCTCCTAATTGGTAGGAATATGTCTTTTGTCGGAAGATATAACCGGTCTTGGCCAGGAAGTACTGGGCGTTAAACTTAGCTTTTATAACTTCTGCGGTCACCAGATACGTCCGGCCTTGTCAGGAAGTATTGACTGTACAAATTATTAATAGTGGTGTCCGCTTTAATCCTACTTCCTATGTCTTGTTGCTACTTTCTTTCCTAAGCCTGATTAGTTTTAACCTTAATTTTCTCCTGTTAGTCTCCATTCCTTCTATCTGTACAGTTGCGATACTTTATTAGATTCTTACGCGGTACAGATTGATGTTAGTTGAGGCTTTCTATGTGCAGTACATAAGAAGTTATATACAGTCATGAGGTGGAACATGTGGTAGTAGATATCTAGACTATTTACAACAATTCCATGGTCTTAAATCATCACATATATATTTCAAATTTAAATATAAAATTCAGAGTATAATATTTATATATATGTAGAGATACTCTATCAGTTCTACTTTCTGTAAAATATATATTTATTGGGTTTATAATAGTTTTCCATATTTTTTGTTCTTTAGTTATAAAGAGAAGATAGTTCACATAGTATTCACATATATCTTCAATAAAACAGATAACCAGCAATGATATATCTATCAATGCTCTCTTATAACCATGCCACAATACATTATAAGATCAAATTATAAAGGTGTCGAATGAGATGAAGATATTCTCCAAAAAGATATGTTTACTTGAGTGTAGTTTCCTCATTATTAAATATTAATATATTTTCTAAATAAAACTTGGAGCCTCACAGCAACCATATTTTATTACTCTCATATCTATAATATAATATTAAATAACATATATAAAATATGTTATAATACCTTGATAAAAATTGGCGTTCAGCCAACTGAAATATTGGTAAAATAAATGATATTCTGATCCAATATATGCCTTTTTAATTAATTATATTAGCAAATAATATTTTGTCAGCCATCTTGAAAAGGTGGATATATAAATGGTAAAAAATCCAAGATATTTTTATTCATCTGATAAATAATTCTATGTTTCTTTATAATATATTTTAGGCGAAAATAAATTATGAATCCTGTATATTATTTATGGATTGGTTTATCTATATATATGTATATGTCATAATATATGCTCTTCCAGGATTAATAAAACAAACCAACAGCCAACGAAAGAGAGATGGGCAGCTAAAGCGAGACACTTTAGACAACTAACTTACGACCATTTTTGGCCACATTCCTGAGGGGGCCGCCCGTCACCACCTGGCGACTATTCTGGTTAGCCCCCCGGTTGTGTACACAGGGAAAACAGTCGTTCAGCAGTGACAGCAACACGCGCTACCTCTCTCTCTCGGATTGCTGGGTCCCATCTTCCAAACTTGTTGTTTCCTTATTTCTCTCTCCCCACATTATTATCATAATGCCACACTGAAAGTCGACAGGAACATATCGCAGAAGAGTCGACAGGATCATATCACATATATATATAATAAAAAAGCGATATCCTGACCACGAACACATGAGCACCTTATAAATCAAGAAAATGGATTGGCCAAATATCAGGGAACAAGCTACATCAACGTTTAGTTGATTTCTGTTCCACTAGATGGCGTTCTGCCATTTAAAAAGCTTACGTGTTCGGGGTCAGGATATGCCTTTTTTGATTTTAATACCAACACCTGACCTTTTTTTGTTATTTTTTCACCTATATATATTTATATATCTTTTGAGTATAACAATGGAGTAAACTAATTTTTAGTTATAATTTTTTGCCATTATATATAAATATGACCCCATCGATAATTATACTTTTATAAATATATATAAAAAATTACAAAGAAAAAATAATATTTTAAACATTTACTTAGTATAAAATTATGATCCATATCATGTAGTAATTTGGTAAATATTCATTGATATATTGCGATATTTTATTGAAATTTGACCATGGGAAACCTTCAATTGGCAATAACAACGCATGAAACAAAAGCAATTACTTCTCTCTGTCGTATATGATAAAATAAGAAGTAAAAAATAATCTCAATTGAATAAAATGTAATGAAAACGAAACAATATAAAAAATATATGGTAAGAACGATAATGAATAAAAATATTCCTTTGAAAATTAGAAAAGATATAAGAAAAATTTTGTTGCCAATTTTGATTAAATTCAATATTTAATGATAACGAGAAAATACTGGCGCAAAAATTTTAGAAAGAAGGAAGTAAGAAACAATAAAATATTTCAAGACAATTTTACAAACCTTATTGTGAATTTGAATACCAATATGTTAAAGAATACAGGTAAGAATTCTTATAATCACTTTGACAATCATACCAAAGACATTAAAACTGATAAATTCAACTCTTGTATCAATCTCAAATGTTATCTTCGGTGTCGCCTATCTACTGATGAAGGCCACAATCTACTTGTCAGCTGGACATATCCTAGCTGACGTTGACTCCCCGTCTTGACCACCAAATCTTGATGCACCATCAACCAGCCTTTCTGTCACTCACTGGTGAGATACGACCTTTTCAACAATCGGGGGCCATTGAAACAAATTTTTATTCAGAAAAATGTGCCCAATGCGGGATTTGATCCCGTGGCTATCGGTAATCCACGGTTTATAGCCCTCATCAACCAAGTTTTTTTTAAATATCTGTGTGAAAATGTGGGTTATTGAATATAGTGGCTATTCCACGTAATCATCCTATAGTATCTCTGATTAGAAGGAATCAAAGAATGGCACCCTGCCATAAGTACGACATCTGCCCACGTTAAAAGCTGATGCTATAAAAAGTACTTTAGAACCACGTAGAGGTTTCTCATCAAATTTGTCTCTTTAATGTCTCTTTAAGATGAGTTACAGTCTATGAAAAGCTCCTTCTACCTTTGCTTTCAAATTAGACTTTCCTTCTCTTCTAGAACACTCTGTTCTTACTAAGGATTTCCGCCTACTACCGCTTTTGTCGTTTAAAAAGGTCTTGCTAGTGTTTTGATTTCTGGCTTAAGTTGCATATTATTTTTATATTCAATGAAAAATATTGTAGTTGTGAATCCTCCCCTAACTATTTCGCTAGTTACTGGAGTATTGTAATATTTACGTTTCTTCTGTATAGGTGGCTGCCAATTTATTCTTTTTGTTGGCATCTAGCTATAAATCGGATAAACATGCACAAGAAAAAGTAGAACAATAGTTAAAACACTGGCAAGATACAAAAAAATCTTACATCTTAGCAGTCCCTCAAAAACATTTCTGGGTTTCGCAGTACATACATTGGATTGTTACTTAGCATTGGAAGAGACTGAGCTGAAATACATAAAGCTGTGCAATATTGAAAGTGGTCTGTAAGGCTAGATTGACGAAACTGTTAGGAAGCTTCACTAGCCTTCCTAATCTTATTTAATTTATTATTCAGCTATTGTAGCTGTCGTTTTCTAGGAATAAAAACAGATCAAAATACATCCAACTTCTTAACACAAGCCAAATTGGATGTGGAGATTATAGTCCATGTCGTGCACCCATCTCTCCCAATTAGAGCTGCCGCGGGTCAAATAGATTAGAAAAAGAATTAAAATGTCGTCTTTAATTTAATCTCCACTTTAAATATTGATCTCGCTTATTTAATTATCGCCGATAAAATATTTGGAATGGAATTTGTAAAAACACAACTCAATAAAACACCGCGCCCTCTTTATCTCTGGGAGCTTTTTTAATTCTCTCTCGGTGGAACAGCAATAAACAGCAATCGATAATCCAACTGTTGCTTGCTGTACTGCCTTTTAAATTTGACAAATCAATTCGAAATTAGTGAGAGAAATTTTTCTTATTTTTATTAACTATATACAAAGGTACAGAAACCGTAATGGACTACGAGTATTAAAAAATATATTTTTAAAAATATCAAAACCGTTTTATATTCCCGCTGATTGGCCCCCTTATCACCTTATTTAATTTCTGTCTCCATTCCTGTATAAAAACGGACGGTGAGGCCATACAGATGCGACGTCTAACGACAAAGTACACCTTTTACTGCTGATTAGTGATCTAGACGAATACACAAACTCTGTCTTTTTGTTGTAAGGCAGAATTGGGACCGTGTTTTAAAAAAGTTGAAACAAATATTTATTAAAAATAAAGAAGGCATATCCTAATCAAAAGCACATGTGCTTTTTAGATAAATATTTATATAAACAGAATCTAAGTATCATTACTAGAATACTAAAATACAATATGCTTATATCTATTTTCAGGTTCATATCAAGGATATAAACCAGTTTAGTTTTTTGGTTACAATATGCTTGAATGTTACAATTTCGCTTGACACTATGGACTCTGTTGTTCTTGTAAGTTAAAAAATTCAAATTATTATTTTTATTTTATGCAAATCTTTGTTGAATCTTTGAATTAAAATGAATATTAGATATAAGCATATATGAATCCCTCAAAGCAAATATGAAGGTAATCAAAAAAGATCTCACAAATTATTTTGAAACTCAACTGTTATTAGAAAGTACATTTAAAATAAAAAAATTTAAAAATCGCTAAATAACATGACCTCTTCAGTACCAAAGGGATATATGGATTGTTTCCCCAAATAATATAGTAGGAGAGAAGGAAAAAAAAGGTCATCTTTTTATCGTTTAACTGAAAGTTAGCTGATAGCTTGCGCTATCTATCGGAATAAATATCAACTATTCATTTAATTATTCCAGAATTATAAAAATACCCATTCTTGATTAATATAAAAAAAGCTAAACACGTACGCGTTTCGGGCTGTTGGCCCTTGTGAGCGTGGTGCAATAGTGGGAGAGATTATAATTTTCAAATATATAGATTTCCACATCGAAGTAGTGGAGAACTGAGAGTTGAGCCTTACTCTAAGTACACACTATACACAGTACACTAGACTCACAATACACTACACACCTTGTATAAGGTTCCATTCTACTAAGAAGGGGAAATCCCTACCTGGCACCTTCACATGGTAATCGGTAAAGAACGCCCTAAAGAGGCTAAGCCACGAAAGGGCTGAGTAGAGACCGGGATGATTCTCCAACTATTTCCTAAAATGAAGAAGGGCGCTGAATTGTCCTTGAAGTTGAAAACGGTTTGTAATGGCGAATGAACCTATTCGGTATTGGGATGCCAGAAGAAACCACCACATTAGATTCCTCACGAAAATCTCCAAAGAATGAATCAACTTTACCAAGGCAACATCTTACACCAGACTATGGTATGGATTGATCACCTTGGAGGAGTTGATCGAAGAGTCACACAAGTTTTAGAACTGATTAACTTGAAATAAATTCCTAGAAACAATCATTCTATATATATATAAAGGTTGATATTTAGCCAAACAAACGGAGAAGCCGCATGATGAAATTAACAAAACTCACCGCGGATGGTCACGGAAGTTTTGGATCAGATAAGGTATTCCAATTTCACGTTGGTGACAGAAACAATTATTGGGATGATTGAAAGACCTACGCGCACGCCAACTTAGAATTTGGGACTCTCTCGGACTCCCACGCCGATTTCCTATTGGACTTTCCTAATCCTTACCTAGCGTGGCTGGACTTCTAAGTCTGGATCTAGGCTTCGGTTCCAATACCTGGACTTAATGATTGTTCCTGCTTGGTCTCCAAGTATAGATTTCTTTTTTAAATGAAAAATGTGGCATTATTATCACACATCATTAACGATTATCTCGATTATTTTATTCAAATATTTTTTAAATAAAAATTATGAAAACTTTTAAATATTGAAAATGAAAATGTCTGGGAACGCTTAGCTCACTAGCGGTGAACTTTGAAATTGGTTTCGCCAATTTACTCTACCATATTGTATTAAGATATTCAAACTATTTTCGACGCGTATGTATTTTTTTCAATAAGATAATATTCTACACTGCTCTGATAGAATAATTGAAGGGCCTGACTCATCAGTGGTCATCAGCTTCATCACTATTAAGCCAGGCCCTCCCATTATTTTATCATTGCAGTAAGGGTACTAGATAATTATCCTATTAAAAAAAAACACACGCGTCAAAATTAGTTTGAATTTCTATATAATAATGTTTTGCTTTCAATTCTGGTGAATTCTATTAGGTAGCCTGTAAGGTTTAGCTATATAATCAGGAAATAAGAGTTTTGCCCTATATTTATAAATGCATATAGTATATATAGAATATACATTGCCGTCTTTAGGGTGAGATAGAATTATTCAATGCTATATATATTCCAATCATATAGAACGAATTACCACAATTAATGAGCTGAAGGTTTTCAGTTCCGTTAAGCGGAAGAGCTGTACTCTCGAAGCTGATATATTTGTTACATTTCTATAATTACAGGGGAGCATCTTTCCAAGTTTTCGTTAGACATCATCCTGAAGAATTAGCCATCAAATTCAGACTTACTAATCAGAATTAACATTACAAGAGTTTCAGAGGTCTGGTTATTAAATTGGCAAAATTCTGGGAAGATTCACAACTGAGATGAGCTAAACATTCCCAAACCTCTACAGTTCACTAGATATCTTACTGCAATGATGGAAACAATTAGATGGGAGCTTCATCAGTGGCTAACTTTCTCTCTTTAATAATAAAATATACTATAGGGAGGAGATAGAAGACGTGGTTGTCTCCCCTTCTAACAGGGGTGACGTCCTCGAGTACCTGACGCCTGAGCAGAGGTCTGCTCTGAAGCTATTCCTCGACATGGCAATAGCACATGTCGGGGAGAAGTCCGATCTACGCGGAACGCTGTCTGATTTCAGGACGTGACATCATACCAGACGACCCTCAGTGGGATTCGTCTTATGAAAATGATATTTAAGTTTAATTTTTTTAAAAATATAAATTAACCCTATATAATTTTATATGTACGATTAATAAAAGTATATTCAATCTCAACCTCTCATCCAATTATTTCTCTCGGTAAGTTGACAGTTTTTGAATGATTTATATATAACAAGAACTCTATGTGCCAAAAATGCGCCAGGATTGCGGAAAGATGGATTAGGATATTAGGGAGAGACACCTCTCCCTATCAAAATGTATTAAACCATGTATTTTATTTGATTTCCCAGTAACAATGCAATTGTGGTGATAAAAATGTTCCAAAACAGCATTTTTGGTAAATTAAAGCAAAAGTGAACCTGTATACCATGGCTTCAGGCTATGCCCATCATCAGGGCGGCTTCGATTTCTTAACCTCCTACAAATCGAAGCCGCTCTATACTGATAAGAGCCATAAGCTGGAAACCATGGTATGCAGATTGGCCTTTGACTGAATGCACCAAAACAGTTGTTGTGGCACATTATTTATCACCATTATCATGTGTTTTGTACTGGGGAGATTAACAGAATTAATTGCTTTAATTAATTTAAAAGATGCCTTTTTCGGAACCCATATATATAATTAAAATATATTGAATAAATATATGGAGTGCGCTGCACTTAGTTTCTCACAGACAGATTATAGTGGTGCACTCAGGTTGACGAGTTCAGTGGAAAGAGTAGTGGCCACAACCTAGGAACGGAGTACCGCTTACCGGGCAGATGCCATGTCCACTAGGCTGCCCTGGACCCTAGGAACGGAGTAGTATTGTGATAATCTTTGTTCTTGTTGATAAGTCTCATAATTCTCTTTTGGCTGCGCCGTGCCAGTTGGGCGATATCAAGCTTGTCAATCGCCAATATGTGTATAGGAACTGTACTTCAATAAGATATTGTTGACGTTGATAACTGAGGGGTAAAACAGGCCTTCTTCAGTTGGGATATCTTTTTATTCAAAAGTAACAAAGAATCATATATAGTAATATACATATACACTATATTTGTATATATATTGTAATCAAAAAATCACATTTATTCAATGTTCGAAGTAGCTGCTGTTTTGTAGATGGTTGACGATAACCACTTCCTAGATAGGTAGGACAATGAAATGCAATAACATATTTGAGCAATTTTATTCTTCCTTATTTCATAAACAGCGTGGTTAAATGTGGTTAATCCAGATCGGTCCAATATTATGATTCAAACTATAAGCCTAACTCTATAAATCGTGTAAAAGTTTCATCCAGATTGGCCTAAAATTGTCAAAACAACATTTCGCTCTAGGCCCAACTCTATGCGTCGTGTCAAAATTCGTTCAGATTGGCCTAATATTGTCAAGCCAGCATCTCCTTTAAGGGCCTAATTCTATGCATTGTATCAAAGTTCCATTAAATTTTGGCATAAAATTGAGGAGACACCCTGTTATTTCAGGCCTAACTCTATACATCGTGTGTCAGTTTCATTCAGATTGGTTTAAAATTGTCAAGTCAGCATCTCGTTTCAGGCCTAATTCTATGCATGGTATCAAAGTTCCATCCAATTGGCCTAATATTATGAATAGAGCATCTCGCTTTAGGCCTAAATCTATGCATCATGTCAAAGTTTAGTCCAGGTGGGTTTAATATTAAGAAGACAGAATCTAGCTTTAGACCTAACTCTAGGCATCGTATCAAAGTTTCATCCAAATTGGTTGTATATCGTAGAGTCTATAATGGAGAAAGAAGAAGATTCAGCTAATAGATGAATAAAATAAGAAGCCTTTGGTGCTATCCACAGAACCTGACTTCAGCATCGAGAGAGAGAAAGAATAAGTTTAATACCAAGTGATCTGCGACAAGAGGAAGGAGCAATCTAGCGAGGTCCTCTATCACCAAGGCAACTATGACAATTTAATTATTCACACACAGGATTGATGACTCCAGATGGATCTTCCTGCTCCAGGATTACCTTCATAATTAATCTTCACTCTATTTATCTTCCGCGTTCACCAAAGCCGTTAGAAGCTGGGGAATTAAAAAGTTGCCTTATAATGATGGAAAATTCGACACTCAAGAAATACGTGGTGGGCTTTATATCTCCTTGATCTTAAGAGATTATTGGAACTAAAATCTAATAAAAAGACTTTTAGAGGTTGAAATTAATGGTTAACGGGAATGTTGGTCTGGTATCAAAGTCGCATTTAGGGCAAACCAGGACCCTGTTTCGAACAATCCTTTGGGAATTAAAGTTGATAGTTAGGGTGCGGTCAATGGTTTATATAGAATTGCTTCCAATTCTTTTGTTATTACTCTCCACTCGGCTCACGTTGGAAAGAACGGATTATAATTTCACAAGTATTTTGGAAAAGCAAATCTTTTTATTAGTTTAGTCCCATGTTTAATTCCTAAAGCTCTTACCCGAAACTCAGCCATATACGTAAGATAAATTCTAAACTATATATCTCTCTTTGATTTACTCAATATAAATAATTGAAGGTTTGAAACGAAAAGAAACCTTTGATTCCTTATTGATTAAATCAAAGTGTAAAAGCGGGAAAGAATTCTTTATTATATATATCTCTACAAAATATATTTAAAAACCTAAAAGAAACTAATGAAAAAAATAGTACGAAATTGAAATTTTATTAGATATTAGAGAGTTTAATTTATAAAAAACTCTCCTGATCGGGTAAATGTAAGATGCTGAAGGCTTACGCCATCTGTTGGAAAAAATATCAACTAATCGTTGATTTTTAAATATTACAGAATATTGATCAAAATACCATTTCTTGATTAAACAAGGGAAGGCAGCCATGAATATGTTTTAGGCTGTAGGTTCTCAAGGACCAGCTTTTTGGTCGTTGAGGTACAGCCTGCACCACGCTAACAAGGGAGAAGAGATTGAAACGCGTATGTCGTTTATTTTTCTTTATTAATCAAGAAAAGGTATTTGACCAAAATTCTGTAATAATTAAAAAATCAACGACTAGTTGATATTTATTCCGACAGATGGCGCAATTCATCAGCAACTTCAGTTGCACGATCAGGAGAGATATTTTCTTAAACAAAGAATGTCTTCACACACGATATTATTACAACCATTAGCACATATATGCCTTTAAGCATTGATAGCGGGCATATTTTGTTTTTGCATTCATTCATCATTTAAGTGAGCTTCATAATAAATATTCGTATTGATTTTTTATTAAGTTGTTCCCTCAATTTTCAAGCCTAGCTTTTATTTGAAGAACTCGTAACTGAGCAACAGGATATAATTTCAAAATTTTGGTTTCTTTAGTCCAACTTCAGCGACTATTAATAGATATCGTGCATTTGTTATATTCGCTAGTAAAATCTTTATTCCAACCTAGGTTTCCATATATATCGTATATATCGTGATATCAAGCATTTGTTATATTCGCTAGTAAAAGTACGTGTGTAATATTCCAAAGTTTACATAAAGTATTTATGAATGGTTAATTTTTGTGAGAACATCCTCACAAGGAGGCAACAGACTTAATCTACAATACATAGCGGAAGTTGGAAATAGAATTAATATTTGTATATTTACAAAATAGCATATGTTCCTTTTCTGATAGATTCCCGCATTTTTTGAAAAAAAAAACGTAAATCTTCGGGCTGTTGGAATTTCATGTTTTTCATAGATTAGATTATGATATCTGTAGTTTTGGTTTACTGCCTTATAGGATGAGGCTTTAAATACTGGATCAGTAAAAATTTTATAATACCTTTATATATTTTATAATATTTATAAATTGAAAGCCAAACACATTCATAAATTTCCAATAATGAAAATTTGTATACGAAATATATAATTTCAGACTTTTTGAATAAAGGCCTGTGTTAGTGATTTCCTGAGCTAGTAACCGAGCTAAAACTAATCTTTTAGTCCTACATTGTCAAAAGTTTGTCAGTGTACAAAACTATTTTTGTCTTATCCTTTGTTGCCTCGAGACCAAATTTAGGAGCTCGTGCTTTTTGAGAGAGTAATATTTAGCATGTAGGCTTGTTATTGTAGTTTACAGGGTACCAGGTACAAGCTTACACTTCAATCCATTATCAATGAGGTCAAAAAAGAAATCGAACGTTGTTCGAGACGGATCAATTAATGCGCCAGACACTTAGCGTGCTATTGTGAGAGAAGGCAATCAATGCATAATTCAATTACCCTGTTTTTTTTAACAGATGTTTGTCTTCTTGATCTGTTTTGTTAAAAGAATAATTCTTTTTTTGTGCCAAATGTCGATTGTCAGTGAAGTCTGTGAAATCCATTTCAATTCCATATACATAAATACTGCTCGATGATCGCCGATGTTATAGATTGTTATTGGAAGGTTTTAAATGTATCGTCGCACTAGAAAATAGGTATTTGTAGTTCATCCTTTTTGGCTACAAATTCATAAACCATCGAATCAATTATCAAAATTTCCATGGGACTCTTTTTTACACATCGGTAAAGTTTAGGTCAAATTATTATTATAATCCATTTTCGCTATGATTTTATTTCCAAATTTTCAAATAAAAAGAAAGCTATTATCATTATGACAAAAATTCTTCTAATTTTATCTATCGCTATATCTTTACTCAGCTTTTTGAAATTATTATTGAAAACTATAGCGAGCAAAAACCCCAGTGTAAAAATATATAATTTCATGTCAGAAAAATATTTTGACAATCAAAAATTTTATTGATATTGTTCGGCAGATTTCGCTGATTCTACGTAATTCACTCTTGAAATTCCAGGTATAGTTGGTGAGCGAGTCTTCCCTATGAATGCAGCGGATCCCCCTGGATCCAAACAACCACCCTCAAGGCAATTGGGCTTAAAAACACTTTATTTTCAATCATAGTATATGATTATAGTATAGTCCATTTATACACTTTACCAGATATTGTTGGTCGAATATATACAGAAAATATACACGGATTATAATAAAATATAATACGGCTTGTGATTGTAAAACGACATTTGAAAACCATCCCGCATGTGTTTCTTTTCAACGAAAAACCAAAATTCATTTTAAGGAGAAATAACGATTATTTCTAACCTTAGGGATGAGGAATGAAAGGATGAATTGTGAAGAGTAATGATAAACGGAAAAATAAAAGTGTCCAGGGATGGGAAATTATTCAAATTAGAAATTAGAAATAATCGTTATTTCTCCTTTAAATAAATTTTGATTTTTCGTTGAAAAGAAACTCATGCGGTATGGTTTTCAAATGTCGTTTTACATACACGGATTAATTAAATATTGAGTAGAAATATATCAGGCCTCCAGGGAAAAGTATATATTCAAAAATATATTTATTTTCTAGCTTTTGGGCACGGATATACCCTTCTACAGGAGAAATTATACCAGGTTTTCTCCTATAGAAGGGCGTCCTTGCCTGAAAACTAGAGAATTAAAAACAAATTTTGAAAAGATACTTTTCCCTGGAGGCCTGCTATATTTCTACTCAATATTGATACAAGGGATTATTTTATTGAAAAATTAAATAATATTAAAAACTCTCAAACAGATATAAAAATTTATAATACAATATATAATGTTGCTTATGATTGTAAAACGACATTTGAAAATTATCCCGCATGTGTTTCTTTTCAACGAAAAATTGAAATTGGAAATAATCGTTGTTTCTCCTTAAAAATAAATTTCGATTTTTTGTTTAAAAGAAACACATGCGGGATAATTTTCAAATGTCGTTTTACAGATATAAAAAATATTTTATTGTTTTTACAGGATAGTAAAGTATATGGTGACACAAAATATTGCGAAAAAATATTCGAATGATCAGAAAATAAATATCGCGTGTGTAATATAAATTGATATGAAATAAATGTGCGATCGAAATAACGATTTATTTTCCTATATATAGAAAAATGGTGATGATGATGAGGGTTCAATGAATTTAAAATAAATGTTTCAAAATGAGGGGTCATCAGGACGCCATCAGCACACACCTCCCTGCAGACATTGTCACATCTTTGGAAATTTACTTCGTAAAGATTTTGTACCTTTTACTTACAATGACTTCTATGCTCTACAATGACAGGGACACACAGTTGTAATTAGTAACTGACGGAATTATAGATGGACGTTTTGCAGAGGGGAATTTGATTAGGAAAATGTAAGCATACCTTTTGTTGGTAAAAAGATGCTAAAATTTGCCGCATTTTTTTTATATCAAAATCAGTTTTTGTGTATATTTTAAAGTAAGAAAAAGCATATATTTTCTTAACTGAGTAGATTAGTTTGAATATAATTACATCATTATGACGTTTATTTCTATACTTGTCAGGGTCAAATATTGTAAAATACTTGTTTTACTAATCATTCATGTTATAGATACTTATTCCTAGTACAAATAGTACAAGCTAGTAAACAGATAGTGATTAAGAAATTTGTGATTTGTCTTATACTGTAGGTATACCGCTTGTTAACATACGTGAAGAAATTATTCTGTTTTTCACTTTTTAAATATTACAGAATCTCCTTGGTTTAATTCATTTCATTTGTGGTACTCCTACCATTATATAATTAAGAGAATTTTAGCGCGTAATTTTCGTTTTTAAAATAATACAAACTATCTACTATCCTCACTGTGATAAATAAATATTAGGAATGCCTGGCTCATCAGCGGTTATTCCTTCCAGACAGTTGAATCACCAGTCGCTCTAATATTGCATTTAGCTGGATTGCATATATATATTCACATTTTCATACCAGCAAGATTTAAGACAACGGAACCAAGCTTTTAAATCGGCTTTTACACGTCATACCCTTGTCCAAAAAAAAAAAAAAAACTAGGGTAATGTGCCAGATATTCTTCGCAATTGAAAAGATAATAAAGTAAAAGAGAAATACGAAAATATCAAACACACTAAAATTTATTGAGATTCAATATATATTTTAGCTAAATAAATGTCAGTGTTTGATTTTTTTAAATGCGTACACAATTATTTTTCCGTTTTAAGAGTACTTTACAAGTTTTGGAAACAATTTTTTTTTCAAGAAACATTTTAAAAATTACAATGAAGATACTATATATTAATAGCTTTGTAAATTTGTTGCTATTATCGTGTCCAATGAAGAGCCTCAAGATGTCTCCACACAAACATGCATCTCTATCAAAGCAGTCGCAATGTTCTCTACCTTTGCTTTGTAAAATTGACCGTGATTTATCGTACTTTATGTATTTTTGATAAATAGAGTTCACTAAAGCTTGTCAAAAAATATATTTCTAAAAATAAATATGATTTCTAATATATTTCGGTATTTTAATATATGTTAAACCACTGAAGTATAATTTTGATCAGTAAGAAGAGATTCAATCAGAAAATGACACTTGTTGAAATAATAAAAAGCAATAGATTGTATCGTAGAAATCAAGTCTTTGTATATCTGGAGATGTGAAAGTATTTATTGATAACGTCACCACGACCAGTCTACAAAAAATAACAAATTAACCAAACTATATACAGCTAGAGAATGTGGAGCAAGCAAGCAAGCTAGGCAACTAAATGATGATTTTACAAATAATGAATCTGTTTCCGAATATTTTCATTGAATAATTAAATTAAATAATAAATTATTTCTTCGCCACAATATAAATAATTACTATATCAAACCTCCATTTAACGTTGAAGTGAAAAACGCCTAAGAATTAAATAAAATAAAATAATTGTCTCCAGTTCCAATTACGATTAGAAAATGGAACATGAAGCTCAGCTAAATCATAGTGAATACTCTCAGATAAAACTACCAGACTGTTTTAACTTTGGAATTTACTATTCATCTTATATAGAGATAGTAATTAGCACGAATTAAATAAAAAAAGGAAAACTCAAACTTTTTGAACGGAATAAGAGTACTGGGGGGTATTTCAATTCCCATCAACATAGAGTAGGCCAAGTATTGTCATACTATCGCCATCTACCGGCGATTTGAGGAACTAAGAGGCCCATACTTACATATACCTTCTACCTACATAACTCGCCTTTATAACTCCTTCGAGTTTGAATGTGTCATTGTGATGTTATAGATTAAACCATATAGTACTTGGTGAAGATAATGTTACTTAAGATGCTTCGATAAATAAAATAGAGATAAGGTTAGTAAATAAATGTTATCTTTATTAACTAATAAGAAAGAGCTAACGCCTCGAATTTCTTTCTGTTTACGATATACAAAAATATGCCTAAAATGAAAACTACGCATGCGCATTTATGGGTGTTGCTAAATTAAATTATAGTTTAGGCTTTGTTATTTACAGTAAAACTGATTTTACATTTTTTAAAAGTTGTTTTATATTTTATTTTTTAAAAGTTAGGGAACTTTTT
>CP092864.1:57462676-57493412 GCA_030710605.1 Cordylochernes scorpioides
GGATATCAGAGAATATGTTGGTACGTGAGCGGCACATAGTTTGAACATTGTTTCTTCGAATGTTTTAAAGCTTCAAAAGGCTTTTATTTATTTCCTCCCATTGCTCTAAGAATCGTTAGCTATCCTAAGAGAAATTCTATATTAATATCGTTGCATCATGATTAATGCGCGTATTTTAAAAATTATTTATAATACTATTTTTAATATATTTAAAATTTAAATTTATATTTTATTTAAAACAGATTATTTAGATTATCATCATTCCTTTTTATAGTTTCATTCCAATTGTAATATTTTATTGTACATATATCTTTATTGCTTATTGGAGCGAGATAGGACCTAGACGAAGACTGCGGATCGAGACCTACGAGGAAGACAAGAATGACTAAACGAAATAACTTTAAAGGTAATTTATTTTTATTTAATTTTATTTATTTATTTTTATTTATTTGATTCGACTATGGAATCCCGCTCGGGAAACGTATATAACACCAAGAAGGAAGAAACTAAGGTCGACGACCCTGCAAAGCTGCAACTTGGTGCAACAATATAAAGCAATAACACCCCATCTATATACATCAAAGGAAAACATTAAGACGCGAATGTTTCTTTTACAAATCAATCAAACTTCTACTGTCCTAATCGCAGTGAGGTCAGTATAAGTTTGATTGATGTATGAAAGTAGCATTCATGTCTCAATGTTTATATATTTGTGAATATTTACGAGAAATAAATTATTCCCGAAAGTTTAAAAAGTTAGAATAATTAACAAGACTAAGATAACTTGGAATTGTTTGGTTTTACAAGGATTATGCGCTTATACTTAAAACTAGCCGAATGACCCAGGCAACGCCCGGGTTTTACCCGATTAAATGCTTTTATTCAAATACTCTTCGTTACAATTTTAAATTGGCGCCGTGTATGTCATCTTGTATAATATATAAATGAGTTTTAAAAATTCTAAAAAAATGCATCGGCCAGGAATCGAACCCGGGCCGCCCGCGTGGCAGGCGAGTATTTTACCACTGAACTACCGATGCTTATAAGAAATGGCCATATTTGGGTATTTATTCCATTCACAAAAGCACAAACGGTGACAGAATTAAGAATTGATTGATGACTCTGATACTTGTATATTTTAATGTACAATTTTATTGTCTGCATTTTTGTATATTTCCACGTCGACTAAGATATCGCCGATTTATTACACTGATTGGTCTCTGGAAAGTTTTACATTATTGTTGTTGAGATATTATACGTTGTTTACAAGGTTGTGCCAAAAGTTCGTAAACACTTGCAAAAAATTGAAATACCATTATTATCGCTGTTATGTATAATGTCTTTGTATTATGTATTCTGTATTCGCCGTAATAATATTATTTGCAAAGTAATTAGGAAAACACAAACTTTTGGGATTACCTTATAATATGATTTGTTAAATGTTCAAAACTGTTCACTTAAATATTGTTCAAACGAATCAGCACTACCCTCTGTACTTTAAAATATTATGATAAAATTTGAGTTTCAGTTCAGATAGCGACTCTTAGAAACGGCTATTCCCAAACTACTCCCGACTCCACCACGCACTCACAGTTCAAAGAATTGTCTTTAGTGAGTACTGTTCACAAACATATAAGAAAAACTTGTTCTCGGAGAGAAGAAATATAAAGTTATCCAAAAGTTCGTGTTTTTCTTAAAACGTTGTTCTTATTACTTGGCGAATAATATTATTAAGGCGAATACATAATAATACATAATACAATTACTTTATAAATAATAGGATGGTCTAAACCGGTTTTCGACCGCTACGACCCGGGTTCAATTCCAGCAATGGGAACTTTTTTTCTAATAAAAAATAAAATGCTCCAATGGCCCCCGATTCTTGCAAAAGTCCAACCCCACCAGCGAGTGCAAGTAACCAAACGGGGCTCTGGCACATTTGTAAGTGCAAATTCGAACTGCATTTCACATGTGTAGACATGTGGTGCACTTACAGTGAAAAAAGTCGCCAACTTCTACCCACCATGAATATAATGGCCTGTACCACGTGTACTAGGGATAAGAAAAAACAAACTTTATATATAATACAAAGACATTCAGTCAACAAGTAAATGGACTTTGAGATGAAGAGTAAAGTCAGTTCAATTTCTATTTCACTACCTATGTAAATAACACAAGATAATTATTACCTTACCCAATTGGGAGAATCTGTATGGGGCAAGTCTCTAATAAAGGCTTTTGTGTGTATGTGTATGTATAATACAAAGACATTATACATAACGGCGAATAATATTGGTGATTCAATTTTTTGCAAGTGTTTACGAATTTTTGGGACAATCTTGTATCTGAAAAAAATAGATTTACTCGATCTTCAGAGCAAGTATTAAACCTTCATTTTCTAAATATTAAGACACCGGTGTAATTTTACTTGTCAGCAGAAAGATTCAAATTACACATTATGTAAAATTCCAAATATATTAACATTAATTATAAGACATTTGATTGACACAAGTGAAGGGATACATTTTGAAGAATGAAAGAAGAGGGAGATCAATGAAGGATTGATTTGATGATCAAATAGAATGGTCTGGAATGATAATATATGAAGAGGCGAGGAGAAATGATCAGAACAAGAGGAAACGGTGTAGATGATGGCCATCCTCCTTATCTCAGATGTGACACTATGTGAGATTAGACTACATTGTACACTATGATTCTATATTTTTTCTTTTAAAATCTTATAAGTGACACTGGTCATCTTTCTCTAAAAGTGTAATTAACGTTCTATTTACATATTCCTATTTTCAAAATCGAAATATTAACATTAAAAGAAACGAAAATTGCAATCTTTAATCCTGGTCAGTGCTGTGGCCCTCATAGATATCCTGCCCTGATGTCCTACAGTTCTCCAGCAGTCTTTCTATGGCCTCTCCTAGTGGCTCCTCGATAAAATGGTTCCCTGGCCTTGATCCATTCTTGTCTGTCAGGTCTCCTGTCATCTTCTCTAGGTCGTTCTCCTGGATCTCTTTTATGATCGTCGTATCCCAGCGCTTCATAAATATATAATAAACAATTTAAAACCATAGCGTTGACATAGTAATACAAAATTATAAATATGACCTTCAATTTGCATTGTAGAATTTGTTCAAGGAAAACTCCTCCGCTAGATATTAGTAAAATGAAGGGATCGTGGGGTGAAACGTTTATTCAATTTGCTAAAAAACATAAAACTTCCAAGCAAAATGTTCTTACACTCTCTAGAGGACCGAAGACACTAAAAGTTCAAGTTAACCTGTATGTAATCTTCTTGAAAGTGGCTTTGGTTATTTAGCCAATCACACACTAGATTCCTACTAAATAAAGGTCTAATCCTAACATAACTAAATTAGAGAATTTACCATTCTTGTGTCTATATTGACTTTTGAGGATAATCTATCTCACGAGACACACTTGATGTATGCTTCAAATCCATCACAAACAAACGCTTGCTTACATTAGGATTAAATTTTCTCTCTAATAATAAATTCGCAAAGTATTCATAAAATAAATGTTGCCCACAAAATTTATAAAACCTACAGGTATAGAGCATTAAACCACAATATCTTATAGCCAAGAAATATTTTAATAAAAAAATAAGCATTACCTCCAGCCTCCATTTTCCAAAAGAATTAAGTAAAATTCTCTAATGTAATTCTAGATAAGTTCACCCCCCCTCCCTATATATTGGTTAATTCACAGTTAGTTACATCCTTGAGGCGTGTTTAACACTAGATTGTATTTTCGCCTATCAGAACAATAAAGAGAAAACAAGGCAAACTAGCTATTGAGGTAAAACACCTAAAAAAAACTGCGATAATTTTCGAAGCCATTAAAGGCGCCCATTGTGTTTTAATAAATTTAGCAAGAATTAGCTCACAGTTCTCTTCAGGCAGAATTAGATTGCAGAAGATTGTATCGTTCGTCTGCTCGCCTACGGCGAAGGCGATTATGGCGCCGACCTGGCGGGAAAAACAAATTTAAGTTTACCCCGGAATAAATCAAGCCACAGCAGATAAAGAACCTAATTGTGCTGTTCAATAAAGTGATTTGCTTCTTCTTTACTACACGCTTCTAAATAGATGACTAGCTATTTTTCCTTACTTTTTTTTATATATAAAGTTTTGAAGTAATTTTCTATTTTTCTTTTTCTTTTTCTTTTTTGCTTATATAAACTCAATTTTTCTTTTATATGTAAAAAGCGCATTATAGTTAGTCTAATGACTTCAGAACATTTAAAGTTTGTTATTAATTTTTTTGATACTCTAAGAAAATATTTTTAAAAGTTTTGACTTTATGAAAATAGAAATGTTTAACTTTTTGTTGCCTCTCTCTACGCCTGAAGTAATGTAAATAAAGAGAGATAATGAGAATCAAATATAAAAAAGTTTTAACTTATTCATACCACTTATTAATACACAAAATATTTATTTATTTAACAAAAATAAGTGGGTATATTAATAGTATTTATATGAAAATATTCCTCAAAATGTTATTTTTGATATAGATGTTGGAAATGGTATGTTTATATATAACAACAACAAAAGCCTTTATTGAGGACCTCTTGTCCTTTAAAGGATTCGCCAGTTTACAGAGTAATTGAAGAGAACTAAGAATACAGAGAGAAACCTATAAGTAGTAGGTATAGTATAGTATTTTCTACACTGTGACTATATACAACAGCAGCAAAAAGCCGTTGGTATGTTTATATATATACCTAGAGGGGCACCTATCCCTTTAAAATTTGCATCAGGACAATGCATTATTTACATCACCCTATAAAAAACGTTACTAGTTGTAATAAAGAATGAGCATATCTCAACGCCAGTTTCGACAAATTCAGACAAAAGTCAACCTGTATACCTGAATTTGCCAAAACTGATGTTGTCTATATAACCCATTCTTTTTCACAACCAGTAAAGGTTTTAACTAGCGTGATGAAAATAACGCATTGTACTGATGTATATATAAAGGGAGAGATTCCCTTCTAGGTACATGAATATATTACTCTCGCATCTTTATCTTATATAATTATATATATTAAAAATAAAGAAGGCATCTCCTGAAAACGAGCACATGTGCTTTTTAGATGGCAGAGCGCCATCTAGTGGAGCAAAAATAAACTAAACGTTTATTTAGCTTGCTCCGTGATATTTGGCCAACCCAATTTCTTGATAAATCAAGAAAAGCCATCCACGAACGCGTTTATCAAGAAATTGGGTTGGCCAAATATCACGGAGCAAGCTAAATAAACGTTTAGTTTATTTTTGCTCCACTAGATGGCGCTCTGCCATCTAAAAAGCACATGTGCTCGTGGTCAGGAGATGCCTTCTTTATTTTTAATATCAACACCTGACCCACATATATATTTTTTCTATTGTTTTTCATATATATATATCTCTGAGTCTTTTTTTTTAGGAAACAAAAACAAATTTACATTCCATCACATAAAATTTCGTGTTTCTACTTAGAAACAAGAAGCAACAAGAAACAAAAGTTATATTTAAAAGTTTAATTAATTCAAAAATTAAGTTTAAAAGAGAGAGAACAGCTAAAAAGGAATTGTGTACAGCTGGAAATGCCGGTTACAGACTTTATCTTTCCTTGAATCTTCCCCATGTACTATACCAGATGGGATTAGACGTCATATTGGTAGAGTTGGGTAAAATGCATTTATTTCACATAAATTGGTCAAGAAGATATGTGAACATGTGAACATCATGTGGTTTTGAATATATAGTAGAACCTCCCTGTAAAGGACACCTAATTGAAGAGCCAAAGTGTCCTTTAGGGAGAGTTGACCTCTTACCGGAGAGTTGCTCATTAGTAAAAATGGTAATTTTGAAAATGAAAACTGTCCTTTATAGAGAGGTGTCCTCTAGCAAAAGTGTCCTCTCATGGAGGTTCAACTGCAATATAAAAATATCACATATATATTGAGATAGCTATAATTATAGATAAAGAATTCTTCCTGGATTGAAATTAGACGAAAAACATGGTGAAGGAAGACGAGTTTCTTTTATTGATGCATAGGTGCAAGCTTTCGGGTAAAAATCCTTCACAGGCGAGCAATGAAGCGCGACCATAGTTCTTATAAGTCGCGCTTCATTGCTCGCCTGTTGAAGGGTTTTTACCCGAAAGCTTGCACCTATGCATCAATAAAAGAAACTCGTCTTCCTTCACCATGTTTTTCGTTTAATAGCTATAATCGTTTACTTGCTTGTTATACACATCGATAAAAATCTATAACAATTGTAGTTAGAGATTGTGTTGTATACATTTTAAGTTTAAGTAGTTAATTGTTCCCCCACAGAGAATGTGTATAAGATCACAAGAAAATAGGCGCTAACCGTAAGAAGAAGATGCGGTTTTTTTTTTGTTTGTTTATTATTGTAATAAGTTGTTCTTTTGTTTGTTCTCTCTCATGTAAATCAATAAAAACCATGTTTAATCAATCTTTTTAGGGTCAGTATCTTTTAAAACTCTAAGCAAATTCAACAGAGAGACTCAAGAGGACTTGTTTTTCAAAATGCTTTGAAATGGAAATATTTGGGATCTTAATATACAAATGTTACTATTTCCCTGAATAGAGTGACAGCCAGTCATTGAAACATCTGGAACAAACTAAATAATTGATTGATGTAGACATAATTTTTTTTCAAACTTCTAACAAACAAATAATCTTTTAAAAAATGGTTACTATGTTATTTTTAATATAATCATACATATATATGGACAAGGAAATATTGGACATATTATATGGTTGTAAACAATATATAGGTGTATGCGTATATATGTGTGTATATATGTATATATTTTTTAAATTTAATGATGTAACTGTAAATAAAATTCAAAGAATATCTCAATAGGTAAATAATATTTATATGAATCTTTCTAAGTTACTTTCTGTGTATCTTTCCATGTTGAATATTTTCTTTGTTATATTTGTATGTACATTTAGCGCAAGTGTCCCTAGGGGGACATAGCGTTTTGAATTGAAATAAATAAATACATATATATATATTTCTCATTAGATTTCTTTATTTTATTAAATTGTATGGTGGTTTTAAATCTACTGAGTAAATGTAGATGAATAGTAATATGTTAAAAGTATTTCTGTCTTATTTTTTTGAGAAACAATACTTTATTGGGATGAGAGGCTGGGACATGTGGTGGAGCGGCATAGGAAGTTATCTGGCATCGAAGACAATCAGACGTTTGGTTTTCTTTCTTCTTGTAGATGATGATACTGTAGCAGCATTCTATATACAGGATGGAGTCGGTGCTCTTCAGTTCTATCTCCTGATATGCGTAGATGTAGACCATGGTGACTGGCTTTGTGACATCTTTCTTGTTGGCATATTCCATTCTGATAATTGTCGCACAACTCGTATGACATCCAAATGTAAATAAATCGGTCTTTATATATTTTATTATTATATAAAAGGGCATACCTGGATCTGTAAAGAAAAAAAAAAACAATTTTTTCTCAAAATATTTCTAGAGATTTCTCCCTCTTTATCAATTGATTGCACAGTAAACTTAATTTACAAATTTTTGTAGATCACATGAAAACAAATTTGTCATTGGTCAAAAATAATTAATGATAATAATACATTAAAAAATTAAAAAATAATAATAATAAGATAAAAATATTATGAAATATAAGTTAGATATATCAAGTATATTTTTAACTTTTATAACCTAAAAAAAGAAGAGATAAATATCGAAATATAAATAATGTTTCAATATTCTTCTCTAGTTTTAAACTATTTTAAAGCTTATTATTAATTTTATTGAACGAAAAAAAAAATCATAAAATATACAAGTGACACGAAATAACATTAACGCAGCGCGGAAGGTAAAGAAGACAAGGTTCCGTGTTATCCAGACGAGAAAATTGTTCTTCTTGAAGATGGCAGAAGATAATAAGAACAAAAGGAATGATGAATATTACTGACCAAAAGAACAAAGCAATAGGCGGGGCTATATTTGCTTTGATCTCAAAAGATAATATTGCTCTGTGTGTCGTCATATTCCCTGGTGTTGTTTGACCACTCTTGAATATATACATTTTAATTTATCTCTAATATTGTTTTAGTTTCCCGCGCGCGCGTACTGCAATATATTTCATATATTCATTTTTATATTGTAGCGAAGTATTTATTATTTTTTACAAATATTTATTATTTTACACTAGTATTAACAGAGTATCATTTTTTTATTTTTATATTTAACTACTCTGTAAACTTCCCTCATTCCTTATCTTTTGTTAATCCTTCATTGTTTGCTCTTGCCTGAAATAAATTGCTGTCTCATCCTGAAGTTGGTCTTCCCTAATTTTTCACGTAGCAATATGTAGCAACGAATTATATAAAATCGCTGATCTCCTAAACGAATTTTTGATAATATTCATGAATTTATAATAAAAGAGAGTTAAAAATAAGATATTAATTTATTTTATAATATTTATATATAACATTTTGAAAAGCGAATATTTCCTTTTTTTGCTATATTTATAAATTTTTCAAATGTTATATCAAGTGATTATTTTAAAATGTTATTTTCAAAATTTTATTTTGAAAAAAAAAATAATTTTAACACAATGCATACTATCGAAAAGATAGAGGTTGCCTGGCCGGCATTCATATTTATATAAAAAACAGACACTTCGGCCAGTTAGAGTTTTTTATTTTCTCAACGTTTCGACAAAAATCTTTTGTCTTCGTCAGGAGAAGTAAATAAAAATAAAACATTTGGCAAGGCGTTAAAAATTGTTCTGAGGTTTGCAAGGGCGTTCTCACGTGATTCTTCGAATTTAGCACAACATCTAAAGCGCGAGTCAAAAACAAATATTAAACTCGTCAAAGACTATGATCTTGGAAATAAAAATATATAATAATAAAATTATAATAAATTAAGTAAAAATAAATAAATAAAGTAATATAATAATAATAATCACAAAGATTATTATAAATATTTATAACTATTATGTTCAATTTTTTATCTAGCTTATTAACTACTTTTTAAATTTAAAAATGAAGCATATTGTTGCGGAATATCTTCAAAAGTATTTATAGTTCTTTTCCCAAATTCTCGTGATACCCATCCCTCTAAAAATAACATTTCCTTTTTAAATTTTATATTCCTATGAAATATCTCAATATCATTCCAATCTGGCCTATGTCCTGAAAATAATGCATGTTCCCCAATTTTGCTTAACGCCCTTCTCCCCAATAAACCCTGTTGGTGTTCCTTAATTCTGGTCTCTAAATTTCGGCCGGTTTCTCCTACATATATTTTGTCACATTCTGTGCATTTAATTCCATAAATTACGTTATTTTTAACTAGAAATAACATAATGAAGGATAACATAGGTACATCAAAACCAAATAACGTAATTTATGGAATTAAATGCACAGAATGTGACAAAATATATGTAGGAGAAACCGGCCGAAATTTAGAGACCAGAATTAAGGAACACCAACAGGGTTTATTGGGGAGAAGGGCGTTAAGCAAAATTGGGGAACATGCATTATTTTCAGGACATAGGCCAGATTGGAATGATATTGAGATATTTCATAGGAATATAAAATTTAAAAAGGAAAGGTTATTTTTAGAGGGATGGGTATCACGAGAATTTGGGAAAAGAACTATAAATACTTTTGAAGATATTCCGCAACACAATATGCTTCATTTTTAAATTTAAAAAGTAGTTAATAAGCTAGATAAAAAATTGAACATAATAGTTATAAATATATATAATAATCTTTGTGATTATTATTATTATATTACTTTATTTATTTATTTTTACTTAATTTATTATAATTTTATTATTATATATTTTTATTTCCAAGATCATAGTCTTTGACGAGTTTAATATTTGTTTTTGACTCGCGCTTTAGATGTTGTGCTAAATTCGAAGAATCACGTGAGAACGCCCTTGCAAACCTCAGAACAATTTTTAACGCCTTGCCAAATGTTTTATTTTTATTTACTTCTCCTGACGAAGACAAAAGATTTTTGTCGAAACGTTGAGAAAATAAAAAACTCTAACTGGCCGAAGTATCTGTTTTTTATATATAAAAAAAAAACAATGTATACTCGGTGTATACAAGTAATACTTTAAAATACAAAGTAATTGTTATCGTAAAGATAGAGGCTGCCTGGCCGACATTCATAGTTCTTCAAATTAAAGATACTTCGGCCAGTAAATCTTTTTATTATCTCGACGTTTCGACCAAATTTTTTGTCCTCGTCAGGAGCGAACAAAAATTAAAACATACAATTTTTAACGCTTTGCCAAATGTTTTGATTTTTATTTGCTCCTGACAAGGACAAAAGATTTTTGTCGAAACCTCGATATAATAAAAAGATTTACTGGCCGAAGTATCTTTAATTTGAAGAAAGCAATACACCCATACCTCGCTTTGCGTCGGGGTTACGTTCCAAAAAAAAAAACACGACGCAAATTGAAATGACGCAAAGTGAAGATAAAATTTTGATGGCATGGCGCAATCAAAAACAAAGGTGTTGCCATATTTTAGGAAAAAAAATCAAAAAAAAAATTAAAGACTCGAATACAAAACAACGTAACTTCGAAAATCTAACGACGCACAGTGAAAATCAGTAAAAATTAAGCAGCGACGCAACTTCGAAAAAAACGCAAAACGAAACGACGCAAAGCGAGGTATTGGTGTAGTTATATGCAAATTTAATTTTTATTCTAGGTTTTTAAAATATTAATGCTGATTAATGTTATAAATGTGATTAATTTATTATATTTTTATAAAAATAGATTGCGTGTTGAAATATGTATTCAGCTTTTTATTATTATTTTGGCATTATATGAATATTTAATATATATTTTAAATAAGGGTTTGAGCCAACTAAAATAAAGGCAAAATAAATGACTTATTGACTGAAGTTTTAATGGAATTTGTATCTTTTATTTTCTGTTCTGCTTTTGTATCAAAGGTGATTTGTTTCAGAACACTGTTTTAAAATTTCTTAAATGAAATAAAGATGAAAGTGATTTGAAAATGTTGATCCTTTTGAGAAAAAAAATGCACGTAGCCACCGTCGTATTAATTAAATATTTAGATATTGGAAGAATTCTGGAACCATTAATTTAAAGGCAGGTTTATAGAGAAATTTTAGAACTTGTAGAATTTCAACAACTAGGTGACAACATTTTATCACTGTGTTGTTGTTGCTTATTCCTCAAGTTGTTTAAACGATCTCCATTAGATTCCACTAGCCGAATGACCCGGGCAACGCCCGTGTTTTACTCGATTGAATGTTTTGATTCAAATACTATTTGTTACAATTATAAATTGGCGCCTTAAATAAATGCATATGTTAGTTAATAACTATAGCCTATGTGCTTTATCTGTCTATGTACTGTTGGCTTCCGTAGGCGTCTCTTACTGGGAAGAAGAAAGAGAGGACTCCATTTAGTTATTAACTAATATATGCATTTATTTGAGGAGCGACCCGCTCCAACACAATAGTTACAAAAACCAAAAAGCGAGTGGGGGGGGCAAAGGTGGCGTGATCGTAGCCAACCAATAGGAGAGCGCCATTCCAAAAAAAAAGCAAACGGTGACAGAGATGAAAATGAAGAATTAAGAACGCATGACGCTCGTAACTGTATATAGGATTGTCTCAGCTTTTCTATTATAGTCCTGGGGTTTTCCCAGAGGTCTTTTTTTGAAGGATTTTATACAATTCAATAGATGTTCAGGACTGGCTGGTTGTGATTCGCATTTGGGGCATTTCTGGAATGTTTTGATTTTTCCATTAAATTTGAGCATTCTAAGATGTCCTGTTCGTTATCTTGAAATCGCCGTTTGTTCTTCCCTATTAAGGGTGTGGAAAGAAGATTCGTTTTTATCAACTGTTTACATATGAAACCAAACATCTACAATATATCCTCTCTTCTTCTTCTTTCTTATCTCCACTCAATCATATTAGAGTATCAAGCTTGTAAAGTTTGAGATGGTGTCTTCTGGGATGAGTAGAGCTCATCAAAAGAGATTTGACATCCATAATGCTTGGGTGAAGTGAAATGCGTCCGCTTTTGTCATTAAGACTGAGAGCACTACACAATAGCAGGCTGACTTAGCTCCAATATGAAATGGCCACCTCTGACATGAGGTACAAACGCTGCTCATCCTGTATCCCTGGAACGGGAGCCCTTCCAGAGTACTATCAGCCGGGCCAGCTGAACCCAGATTTTTTAGCGAGCTGTTCACTGCTCTGCTCCCCTTCTCCTTTTTCATCCAGACTTGGTATCGGTAAAGGCGCAGTCTGACCCTCAAGAGTTAGATACGCCTAAAAATAAATCATAATAATGAGAAGGAATATAAAAATAAGCGGACACGTAATCAACAAATCTACTGTATATATAACACTACTTATAAATGCGGAAGGATTGTATTCTTGTACCAAAAGAGGCACCTCTCCCTTCTAAAGTACATTAAAACATTTTGTTTATCATCTCAGTACAAAACGTACTATCTGTGATAAAGAATGTTTCAAAACACCAGTTTTGACAAATTCAGACAAAAGCCTAACTGTATATTGTTGCATCATGGCTAATGAACCTATTTTATTTTAATTTGTAATATTATTTTTCATATATTTTAAATTCAAAATTATAGTTTATATTTATTTATTTTATTAAACAGAATATATGTATTATAAACAGAATATATGTATTATAGAATCATCATTTGTATTTAGGTACACGTGTGACTTCACTGCTCTCTTTGATGTGAGAAATAAATAAATTATTCTGGAGGCTACTTAAAGTAGAGTTATCTCATTATTCGCTTATATAAATTTGTAGGGTGGTTGAAACACGCTCTGGTAAGATGCAAGACCCGGCACAGGAGAGAATCAAGGCTGAAGAGTCTGTCAAGCCGCAACCTGGTGCAACAATATCATGGTGTCGGGCTTTGAACCTTAATCACTACAGAGACGGCTTCGATTTCATTACTTCCTACGAGAGAAGTTATCAAATCGGTCGAAAGAAATGTTTAATCTGGTGAAATAGCAAGGCCATTTTACAGGACAGAAAACAATATAAACACGGTAAGATGGTAACACATGTAACACAAGAAGAACCTTTCTTGTAGATATTTTTATCGCCAGCAGTATTTTCTGTAGTGGAGTAATAAACAAAGTGTATTGTTTATTTTTTTTTAAAGGAGGAGGTGTTAATTGGCACGCAGATAAATCTCTTTCAACTTTTCACCTACAAATGTTCCAGAGCCCCGTTTAGTTACTAGAAATCATTAATTGAGTTGGAATTTTGCAAGAATCGGAGGCCATTGAAGTAATATTATCTTCATAAAAAATGCCAATGCGGGATTCAATCCCATGTAATGTCTATGGAAATTCGACGGTTTATACCTTTTCTTTATTACTACTTTATTGGCGTTGTATATCAAAGCAAATTGATACATCACTCCTTCCACAACTCTCACTACACATATGTAAATATAGAGAAGGCATATCTCCTGACCAGGAGCACGTGTGTTTTTTTAAATGGCAGAGCACCATCTAGTGGAACAGAAATCAACTAAACGTTGATTTAGCCTGTTCCCTGATATTTGGCCAACCTATTTTCTTCATAAATCAAGAAAAGCCTTGATCAGGAAACAGGCTAAATAAATGTTTAGTTTATTTGTGTTCCACTAGATGGCGCTCTCTGCCATCTTAAAAGAACATGTGCTTCTAGTCAGGATAGGCATTCTTTATTTTTAATATCAACATCTGACCTTTTTATTTTTTCTTTTTTTTTCACGTATGTAAATATAGACACCATTCTGAGTGTATACAATAGAAAGCGATGAGTGTTTAGCAAATTTTAGCATTTGATAAAAGAAAAATGCGAGATCCAAAAAAAAGGGTATGAAAATAAGATAATAAATCTATTAAAAGTCTATTTATATGTAAATAGCTCTCTGTTAAAATAAACATTTCTATTTCCTCTTACAGTTAAATTGGAAGGTATTGTGTTCAAATTTTATCGCCAGATCTTTACATCCGATAACGTCTAAGAACTAGAAGAAGAATTGTCCCCAAAATTAGGAGACATTAAAAAAAGAGAACCAACCCATCAAAAGAAATATTCCCAAGTTGATTTCTCTAGACGCATCAAGTGTCGTGGGGAATTTGCATTTAAAGAGCGAGTCACAATTCAATTCCTAGTTCTTTAATTGCTTTTGTAACTCCAGGGAGATCCTCAGCTATTTATACTTCAGTCAAATAAAACATTCGTATTCTGATTCTATTATACACTTGTAGTTTTTAAGATAATTCTATCTAGAAGCTTAATTATTAGATTTACTTATTAAGGTGAAAACATCAGGGATAAAGTGAAAAGAACAAATGTCAGTATTTAACGCTGATGCTTTGACAAAATACAAGATAATTAAACAAAAAATAAGAAAATATCAAATATGCGAAATAAACTCTGAGATAAAAAGACAAAAACTATAACAAGACTTAGAACAAAACACTATAAAGGAATAACAATACATACAGATGGCACAAGAACCTATAGAGCATGCAACAACTGTCCTGGTTTGGAACTAACACCTACTCACATATTCTCATGTCCAGCAATGGTCGCAGCCTTGCAGAAAATTAACATGGACCCAGAGCAGCATCTCTACACACCCAAGATAGTGGACATTGCTGTGATAGAGATGCTTGGAGACATCTGAGGCTCTTCATTGGACACAACAACAACAACAACATCACAAGGATAAGTTAATTTTTAAACATTTTAAATCAAATATCTAGCTTTCAGGCTTGATAGCCCTTCTACAGAAGCAATAATAATATCGTCTTTCTCCTGTAGAGGGGCTATCCTGATCGAAAACGAGAGATTGGAAGTAAAATTTCAAAAAGAAACGCATCTTTTGAAGCCTGATGTATTATATATATACCTTTAATATTGATACACAAGGGATTATAGAAATATTATATTTCCTTTTTTTAAAGACTATTGCTATTCTTTTTGCTTAAGCTTTGTCTCTGTCTGTAGACATCAGAAAACAGCAAGTCGGATGTCTACAGGGGTGAGAAAGGATTAATAACACCACTAACTTCTAAAATCATCTAACTCAGCAATAATTTAAGTCCCAAATGTCACGAATTTCAAGTAGCTAATATTTCAAAAAATCCCATTAGAGAATTCCTATAATGCTTTTCGATTAAGTTATTATATACTTAAGTTATTGTTAGAGAATAATAACGGCTAAGCAAGGGTTTGGAGATATTGGCGTCGTTCTACATTCATGGACAAAAATTAAGGAAGTTATACCTTTTAGCATGTATATCGAGATTCAGACAATAACTCTGAAAGATATTACAGTGACCTCTATTTAAAACACACGTTATAACCAAATGTGAACAAATTTGCCTCTGACTGAATGACTTGGAATTCCAAGAGTCTAGCAACAGTATCACTATAAAAGGAAGATCGAAAATGCAAAATAACAGCGGTATGGTAGATTAAGCTGGCGAAACCGCTGGGAGGGTTCACCACTGATGAGCCAAGCCCTCCCATTAATTTTTCCATTGCAGTAAGGGCAGTGTAAATTGTTTAATTTCAAAAAGAATCTTACACGTCTAAAATAGTTTCGAATTTTCATAAAAGATGGCGCGCTAGTGCATCATAATATTTATTTTATTTAAGCATTAGTATATGACCTAAATGCTCTCTGGTATTGTCTCAACCCATCACTCTTGTAAAGTCTTCATATTGTTCTCAGTCCAAATTATTAAACATTTCTGTTCATAATATACACTCATGGACAAAACTTAAGGAATTTGTTCATTTTAGAGTGTATATCGAAATTCAGACACAATAACTTTGAAAGATATTTGATACACAGTGACTTTTATTGAAGACACGAGATAACTAAATGTGAACAAAATTGCCTCTGTCTCCCTAAAAAAAAAAAAAAAAAAAACATACGACCGGCGGCATCAAAAACTTCCCATTACTTGTATTTTTCCATGTGTGTATATAAGAGAGGTGAGATAATATCATTTACACCCTAATTATTATTATAAATATAAAGATTAAAAAATTGGTAACGTTTTGGTTATTTTAGTTTCTTCCTATTGTGTTAATGAATATAAAGGTTTTATTAACAAAAAGCTATAACGCGCCATCTATATATATAAAATAAAAGGATTTAAAAGCGCGAATGTTTCTTTTATACATAAAACGAACTTCTACTGTCCTTACTATAAGCTTATATAACCTATAGCCTTATAAGCCTATAAGCTTATGTCCATAGTTTACTTGAAAACCATTCCTAAGATTCTATCCTTCAGTGTAGCATATAAAAGCAGAATGATCCAATACAGTATTAGAGCTCTGAGAAGCGGTCTGGTGGATTAAATTGGCGAAACCGCTGAGAGGGTTCACCACTGATGAGCCAAGCCCTCCCAATATATTTTTCATCGCAGTAAGGACAGTAGAAGTTCGTTTTATGTATAAAAGAAACATTCGCGCTTTTGAATCATTTTATTTTATATATAAAGGTTTTATATCTAAAGTAAATAAAATACTGCTAATAAAAATCCAATTCTTACATATGAGGAGGTATTTTACCCCACAATGTACGATATTTATTTCTACCGTCCACAAAACTTATTTACAGAGAGAGTTTCACTAAATACATTGACTAAGAATTTCTCTAAAGTGTCGGGTATATAAACATAATAGCCCAATACCAGGGGTCGGGAAACACGCGAGCCTCATGCGGCTCTTTGAATGTGAGGCTGCGGCTCTTTATATAGTTCCATACGTAAATACTATCCATGCGAGTACTATTTATTGTTGGCAAGAATAAATGTTGTGGCTCTTTAAAAACTTTGAAAAATTGTAAATTGTAATTTCTGACTCTTCCGACTCAAAAGTTTGCCGCCCTATACAATATTAAAGCGACGTGGTTGATTAAACTGGAGATAGGGCGGATGGCTTCATCACAGCCAGGATCTCTCAATTTATATAATTTCTTGTTTCTCTAGAATGTGCACGCCAGAGTTCCGCCAATGATCCTACAAGAATGTTATGGCACAACCTGTAATAAGGGTCCTAATGATCAATGGACCTCCTATTTAAAACATAATCCCGGCCCCTAGGGTCGTTATGGCGAAAGTTAAATGATGCCTGTGAGTAATGAACGGGGGATGGGCGGCTCGTCAGTCTGGGACACTAGCAGCCAATCTGAAACAGGGCGTATCAACGTAGCAAGTCAATATTTTCTTTGTTTTATTGGTTGATGGAAGCCCTGTTTGACTTGTACAGCAAGTTATTTCCATCAGTAGCAACGCCGAGAATGCCTGTAAAAAAAAAAGAAAAAAAATAGGTAACTAGAAGATACCAAGCGTTTATTATGTCTATCCACTAACACTATATATATTCATAGACAAAACTTAAGGAAGTTGTATCCTTCAATATGCCACAATAACTCTGAAAGATATTTAATACACAGTGGCCTTTATTGAAGACACACGAGATAACCTAGTGTGAAAATGTTTGCCTCTGTCTTCTAAAATAAAACACAGCGATATTAAAATAGGAAGCCTATGTAAGTTTTGTCCATGAGTGTACACCTATATACTTATTTTACCATTGTTGGGTGCACTCAGCCATTGTTTTATTGGTCTCTTGGACGCGTATATGTGAGACGAAATGTTTTAATGTAAGGCTATTGTTGTGTTGCAACAGCAGGTATTCTTGAGACGGTCTAAATTCTGTCCATAGTCTCAATGTATGCATTGTTTATCTTTCAGTGTTAGTGATAAAAGAAACAAGTCATAAAAAGACAAAAGAAAGATACCATAAGGGTTGACATGACATTTCATAGTAGAGCGCAATGTTAAAATTATATATAGGGATGAATATTCAAGGGTTTACATTTTTATATAACAAAAAATATCGCACAATTTCAAAATCACAATAGAAACCTTTGCTTAGATCATTTGTGGCGGATTGTTTTCTTTGAGATAAAAAAGTGATCACATCATTGATGAGCGCCATATTATATTTCAAAATAAATTTAAATATTTTTCACAAAGTAACTAGCAAATATTAGAACAATAGCATAATTTATAGAATATGTGACGTATGATTTCCTTGTGACAATGAAGACCGCCATATTGAATAGCGTTCATTGTTTAGCGTTGGTTATAAACACTAGAGTGCGAGCAATAGTTACCCAGGAATTAATTGAAAGAGAAAATAGAATTCGGGTAAAAGGTTTCTTTTATTTTAGATTTTTTTGCAAGCTTCCGAGTGATTTTCTGCTCTTCAACGAGAAATTACTTTTTTTGTACAATATCTTTGTAGAAAGATCATTTTGATATTGAGCAAAAAAATTAATTTCCCATTGAAGAGCAGAAATTCACTCGAAAGCTTGCAAAAAATCTAAAATTAAATAAACTTTTATTACCCGCGCACAACACACAACACATTCTATTTTCCCTTTCAAACACTAGAGTCTTGGTCTAAGCAACTCCAGCACCTTTGTACAGTTTGTGATTATACATAGAGCATTTTCGCGCCTTATATATACAAGGTAAATTAAGCTACACTCATGGACAAGAAAGTTGTACTTTTTAGCATGTATATATGGATTCAGACAATAACTCTGAAAGATATTTGATACACAGTGAACTTCATTGAAAACACACGAGATAACCAAAGTGTGAGCAAAATTGCCTCTGTCTCCTTCAAAAACAGACGGCGGGCGAACTGAAAGACTTTCCATTTCCATAAACTTTGTCCATGAGTGTATTTAGAACACTTTTTTATTTTTGCAAATAAAAACGCCTATATATACTACTATTCTTACTGCAATGAAAACATATTCGAAGGACCCAATTTTCATCAGTGGTAAACCTTCCCAACGGTTTCTCCATGACAATCAACCATTCTGCTATGCTACAGCATGCATGCAGGGAATATTGATTGTAGTCTCAATATGTGATTACATAGAATAACTAATGTTAACCAAGTCTATAGAGTGAAGATACAACACGTCATACAGACCATTGTGTCTTATTTAAGACAATGAAAGCTTATATTTATTGAATTCAGTCGGATTATGTGCGTACCTAAGAGATGAATTTAGAGAGTAACTAACAGCTCAAATCGAGTGTCATGACAAGCTATACAAGCTTATATGATGTATGGTTTAGGCAGTAATAACTGTGTGTGCCAATGACATGTTAATGTTGATCTTAATCCATGGGTTGATGTTAGTTCAGTGTGTTGGTGACAGCTAGGATCCCAGCTGCTGGTGTTTATTTAGTGATGACTGCAATAGCAGAATCTCTCTTAATCGGACTTCCATCGAACGAAATTTCTCTATATTTCGTAGCTCTTTTAACCCCCCGAATATAATTAAATCTATTAAAAATAAAGAAGGCATATCCTGATCAGAAGCACATGTGCTTTTCAGATGGCAGAGCGCTATCTAGTGGAACAGAAATTGACTAAACGTTGATTTAGCCTGTTCCCTGATATTTGGCCAACCCATTTTCTTGATTTATCACTAGAAGGTGTTCTGCCATCTAAAAAGCACATGTGCTCCTGGCCAGGATATGCCTTCTTTATTTTTAATATCAACACCTAATCTTTTTATTTTTTTTTTATTATTTTTCACAATTATATCTATAGTAATTTCTAAAATAGCGAAAAAATAATATTATATAGATTTTTTCATAGGTGCTTGTGTGTTTCTGTGTTATTGTGTTATTGTGCGCTCTTTGTGTTTTATTGTATGTGTTTAAGCTCTATTGTGTTTGTGTAACCTCTTTTTACTTCATTAAATTATTCAAAGATAACTTTCTAAGTAAAGAAGTAATAAAGATGAATCAAAAGATGTATGTATTTCCTTCATACGGGTAATCAAAAAAATGTTTGTATGTTAAATTACCACAATATAAACTATCTTGAGAAGTATTTCAAAAAATATATATATAATTGTGAACTTTGTATACATGTATATTGTATATATCTTGGTTTATATTTCATCTAAAGTAATTTATATAAAATAATAAAGTGAATGCGGTTATAAAAATATTATAAAGATATAACTACTTTTAAATTATAAAGGGAAACTTTTATAAGATAAAAGTTAGACTAATAAAATAAATGAGGAGATATTTTAATCTAATTAAGTATACAGCTTTTGCATCCTCGTATAATAAAAGGTTGTCCCAAAAGCTCGTGTTTTTCTTAAAACGTTGTTTTTTTTCTTATTACTTGGCGAATAATATTATTATGGCGAATATATAATAGTACATAATACAATTACTTTATTATGATGCATTAGCGCGCCATCTGTTATCAAAATTAAAAACTATTATAGACGCGTATGATTATTTTAAAAAAACAATTTCTACTGCCCTTACTGCAATGAAAAAATTAATGGGAGGGCCTGGCTCAATTACTTTATACATAATACAAAGACATAATACATAACGGCGAATAATATTATGGAGAATAATATTGGTATTTTAATTTTTCAAGTGTTTACGAACTTTTAGGACAACCTTCGAATATATAAATATCTGGTAAAATAAATGTTTAAAATGCATCAAGTATTAAAGACGAATCAGAACTAAGAAAGATCCACGATATATTGATGAAGACAATGGGAAGAACAGAGTGTTGTGAACAATGATGTGTCTTAATGTTGGGTTTCCATCAAAAGGATGGTATCTCGGAGACAACAATGGTTGCTATGAAAATCTTGTGTTGACTCAAGGCTGAAAGTTGTGACACACAAGCAGCCTTTATTAAATTGCTAATTTCCATTCAAATAACACGTCTTCATAGAAATTGTTTGTTTTAATTGCATCGTTGTTGGAAAATGTAAATTGTGTCCATCTATTTTATCTCACAACAGAACTCTGTCTATTTATTCCTGAAATCTGATAATAATATTGGAAGAAGGAGACTGTTGTTTAACATGTTAGGCTATGGGAAGATTAAATTCAATACATATGAGCATCCATAGTGTTCTTTGATGCCCTCGGATATAAAGGGAAAGACAAAAATTCATAGCTTCACATGTCGAACATGAAAACAATTTAGTTTAAATTCAACAAGATTTTCAATATTTTATTTATTTATTGACTGAAAAAAACCTTATCTGTTTGTATTTCCAGTTCAACTGTACGGTAAAAAGTTAAGAATATGGCTAAAAAAGAAGATATTTAGAAGACAGTGTCTGTTATTAAAATCAAAAAAGGTATATTCTGGCGAGGCTCACATGAGCCTTTTTAGATGGCAAAGCGCAATCTAGTTGAACAGAAATCACCTAATGCACCACGCTGAAGAGTGGTGGGCCAATAGCCCAAAACGCGTTCGTGGTTGGCTTTTCTTGATTTATCTAGAAAATGGGTTGACCAAATATGACTTAGGTTGGCTAAATCAACATGCCGCTCTGTCATCTAAAAAGCTCACGTGAGCCTGGTCAGGATATATATATTTTTTATTTTAATATAATATAATATAATAATACCTGACCTTTTTAATTTTTTTCCACTGTCTGTTATGTCTAAATAACAACACTGCGTAGAGCAGATTACGCATTTATTTATTCATACTCATAATATTGTTTCCACTCTTTTTTTTTTCTCTATTGAGACCAATCATTATCAGACGGAAAAACCTAATAAGATTCATTTTGCTGTTGTTGTTGTGTATATATACCCATTTCCACGTATGTAACTATGATATATGTAAAACACGATGTAACGCGTTAAATCTACATTCAAATAAGTGTAAACACCTTATGTATTTGATTTTATTGTAAATTTATTCCTATTTGAGATTTATTGTAGTGATGTCTCCTGTAGAAGGTCTTTCGTACCCAAAATTTATTTATAAATAAAATGTTTTAAAAGAAACTTATCCCTGGAAAGCCTGATAATTTCACCTTGTTATTGAAGCAAGTAATTATTTTATTCAACTAGAGATATAGATATGTGGTTTATTTTAACAAAAAAAAGATAATATTTTCAAAAAACAAATAAAAAATCGGTTATAAAATATTGTAAAGTGAAAAATAAAATGTTTAGGTTGATAGTGGAGAATTCTATTAAGAGGAAGATGTTAGAATTTGTTTTTTTTTTATCGCCCTCAGAATTAACCAAAGGAAGTTCATCAATACATAGAATATAACATTGAAGGTCACACTAAAGGTCTACTAAAATAAATGAGATATCAAAAGATATATCAAATATTCAATAATTCAAAACTAAAAAAGACCATCCCATTTCTGACATTCCAAAGAAATGACATCTTTATACGATAGAGTTCTTGTTTTGCGACATTTTTAGTAATATAATATCATAAAAAAAAACTCTGGCAAAAAAAAAAAAAACTTATTACCGAACACAACCACAAAAAAAAGGATGTCAACATCGTCAAGAATTGCAACCACACGAGATGCATATAGAATTTCAAGGTATAAAATCCATCAAGATCACCCAACAAGATGCTATCAATAATCCCAAACAAGCCCTCTCGTCCATCCTTACAGCAACAAAATGAAAAAGATGACAAGGGGCAAAAAAAAAAGCACAAAATGTTTTTTTTTTTTCTTCTTCAAATCTTTTCCCCCTTTCTTCTCTAATAGTCTAGCTGGCATTCCTCAGTGTAGGCTTAATTAAAACAGGGGGGAGGGAGGGGGGGGTTATACTTAATTACCCGAACAGCCACCCACGGACCGAACAATAGAGCCATTTGGGAACTGATCCTCGGTCAATTTAGGAAAAACCAACATTGGGATCCTTAATACTTTCGGTGGGCATGGAAAATTATAGTGCTCAGCACTACGGCACGTTGTAATTAGCGTGGAAGATTTACGAGGAAGGACCGGTTCCTTCGGCAGAAAGAAGAGCCTCTGGCATATAATTGGTTGTCTATCTAAGCGATTAAGCAATTTGTCAAGAAGAAGAAGAAGACTCTGCTAATCAGACCATGTCTATGTGTACCATTGTTTTGATGTTATCTGCCTCATTAGATATCCATTATGCAGGAATGTTGTGATTAGACAGAGCTTTTGTATGAATTCTCTCAACGCCATAATCCCTTCCCTCGTGACTGAAAAAAAAAGAAGAGATTTCATTTATAATTGTACTCATTAATGCTTTGTGCCATGATAAATTCCATGTTGTTTGATAAGGAAATTCGCTGATTAGATAGCTGATTCATAGAAATCTTTTCAAAATGTTATCCTGATAAAATGTTTACGTCATATATGTTCAGTGAAATAATTATAAATAGAAAAAAAGTACAAATAATATTGACCATTGACCACAAATTTTTGTGGTTTTGATTCTCTTTACGCATCGTAACAGATTTTGTGGAGGTCATATCAAAATGTTATTCATTACCTTATTTCGACAATGAAATTTCATTGTAGCAGAAAATTAGAAAGAATTCCTTTTATAAATACATGTCCAACAAAGACAAACTATTAAATAAATCCTCCCATGTTTTATACTCCTATATGTGTAATTTCAAATAACCCAATTCTATATATCCTATTAAAAATGACGTATTTATGAGTGCCTATTTGAATTTCAAAAATGAAAAATTAGTATAACTTATTATTATTCTAAATACTTAATCGACTTTTCCGCAGAAAGTTTTTTATTTCAAATATTATAATGGAAAGCTTTCTAGGTAGGTAAGTCTTCCACAGGCGTTTCTTCCAAGTGTATACATTCAAAAATAAAATTTGTCTTATTAATATGTATTATTATTATTCTCTCTCTCTCGTTTGAAAATTTATGAATAGTTATTCTTTTCGGTTCAAAATCAAAAATAATTGAAACGATATGCAAATAATATATGGAAGCACAAATATAAAGACAAAAATTAAATGTCGAAATTAAATTGTCTCCAATATAAAAAATAGTAAAGTGGCCTCACTGATCCAAGTTTAAAGATAGATATTTTTTTCCAAGTCTCAGTAAAATACCGAATCTATTTTTTACATAGATACGATACCGATATGATTTTTTCCTAAATTAAACATTCATAGAATTGGCTGGTCCCTTTGCCATCTAAACACATCTTTGGAAAATTCTGAAGATATCATGAATAACTCTGAATGTATAAAATCAAGGTCATTCCTGGACTGATGAGAGCAATTAGCCCCGAAACCCTGGTCTTCAGGTCAGCTTTGTCAAAGCTAGTGTTGTGGCTTTGTCACCGACTCTCAAGTTTGCTATTATGAGGAGTCAGTTAATAGATAGCACTTTCTCTAGCATCTATTTTGAAAGAAGAGGTGATATTTTTTTTATTGCACTTTCATTTTTATATACCATCAAAATATGAGGAAAAATGAAATATGAAAAATAAACTCTGAGAGAAGAATTTAAAAAATAATAATAATAACAAGACTCAGAACGAAACACTACAAAGGAATGACAATACATCCAGGGCATGCAAAAATTGTCCTGGTGTGGAACTAACACCTACCCACATATTCTCATGCCCAGAAATGACCGCAGCCTTGCAGAAAATTGACATGAAACCAGAGTAGCAACATTACACTCCCAAGATATTGTTGTGATAAAGATTCATGGAGACATCTGAGTCTCTCCATTTGACACGACAACAACAAAACTTTTACATACCTTTCTCTAAAATTGAATCCTTGACCTCAAATATCACCAGTAATTTGGATCCCTGCTTCATCCGTTGTTCTGTGAAAGTTTGTTTTAAAAATGATTAAACCATCTAAGAAGTATTAAACCGAAACACAAAGTGACTGATTATCTGAAATACATTTCGTTCATTGTTGTTAACCGGTTATCTTAGCATTTCAGAGATTAACAACTTAAAAGGTTCTCTCTGCCTTCATCTAATAGGATTTCTTAGAACGATTTATTTTATCCTTATAATAGGATCTTAATTGTGTTGTTCATAGGACCCATTGTTGAAATTAAATATATATTTTTAAATATTTTTAAAACTTAATTCTGTTGACGTTATGTGGCGCTGAGTTTGTTGTTGACACACATTAAATATGCTATAACACCTTGATAAAGGTTGGCGTTCAGCCAACTGAAATATTGGTAAAATAAATGATATTTTTGATCCAATATATGCCTTTTTAATTAAATATTAAATATATATGTAGATATTTATGCGAAAAAAATATTATAAAAGGATGTAGACCAGTGTAGATCAACAACATAAATATGTTATTGAGAATTACCTCATCAATATTTCCAATTTTAATTGATATCAAATATTAAACTACTGCCTCTACTCAACCCAATTATTTCGATGGTTTATATGACAGCTGAAATATTAAAACTTAAATAAGTAATGTGGTTTCCCTTTTATCATAATGAGTGATATGTGAATATATACTGTTTATATTTACATATACCAATCAATTTTGTATATATATATTGTAGCGTAGAAACCAAGTCTTTGTATATCTGAAGATGTGAAAGTATTTATTGATGACGTCACCACGACCAGTCGACAAAAATTAACAAATTAACTAAACTATCTACAGCTAGAGAATATCGAGCAAGCAAGCTAGGCAACTAAATGATGATTTTACAAATATAAAGTAATAAATCTTTTAAAAATATTTTCATTAAATAATTAAATTAAATAATAAGATATAAATTATTTCTTCGCCACAATATTATATATTATTTATAAATAAAAATAAATAATATAATTTAATGGTTAAGAACAAAAGAAAATATAAAAATGTATATATTAGCCACACAGAAGAAAACGTATTTTATTAAAATTTCACAGATGGGAGAATAAACAGTTTCTTCTAAGATATTAATAAGAGAGAGAGAGGGAAGTGGAGAAATTTTAAAAAGAGAAAAATCCCAAACATGTGTGTTTAAAGAGAGTTTCCTTTCTCTATCAGGATCAATATATCCATCTGTCTATGTGTGTCGTGATGGGGACTCCAGTATTAATATGTCACAGCACTGAATGTTCCGCTCCACTGGACACCTCGACTGAATAAACTCCTTTTATTTACCTCTCCGTTTTAAATATGGGGAGTTGTTTTTTCAATTGAAGTAGTCCTTTATGCCTCTCTCTATATCACATAGACATATATACCTAAAGAGTCACCTCTCCTTTTAATTATACATCGTTCTGTGTGCATAATTGAAGATATAAAGGCCTTTATAATTTAAGTAATTGAATATCATTTCATGCGAAACTTTATATTGTATATATACCTTAATATCAAATATATGAATATATATATTTTTGAAAATAGAGCAATCCATAAAAGAACTTTAATCAAAAAGGCATATATTGGTAAAATAAATGATATTTTGATCCAATATATGCCTTTTTATTTAAAATATGAATATATTTTAAGAAAAAGGCATCTCCTTATCGTGCAACTGAAAATTGCTGATGGTTTGCGTCATCTATCGGAATAAATATCAACTATTTGTTGATTTTTAATTATTCCAGAATTGGCCAAATACCCATTCTTGATTCATTAAGAAAATCTAACCACGTACGCGTTTCGATAGATGGCGAAAGCCATCAGCAACTTTCAGTAGCACAATAAAGAGATGCCTTTTTCTTAATTTATTTACCTCATCCCAGTACAATTTCACATTTGTACTATTAGTTCACATGAATATATATGCAGAAAATATTATTGTTACTTTTTTTATCGATATAGATGGAAATTAAATTTATAAAAGTATCTAATTACCAATATTTAAGTTGGCTGAACCTGAACCTTTGTCAAGGTACAACACAACGTATTTATTTTATTATTTATAACATTAGAGAGATAATGTATATTTCTATAAACCTTTTTCAGAAACGGTCTTTTTCTAATAATTATTCATCTTCAAAATCCGAATATATTCGAACGACTTAGTTTCCCAAATATATTGTAGTTAAGTATTTTTCATTTTATTAACTGATTATTAAAATGTTGATATGTTTATATAGTTTATTATACTCTGCCTAAACTTTCCTTATTGCTTCTATTCTATTTTATTAATTTCAATTGGCGATTGTCTTTAATAAATTTCTGTGTCATTCTGAAGTTTGTTTTTCCGAATTTCTACGTTAAAAATAAACACAAAAAAAAACTATTTTTATATAAAAAGCACAATTTTACAAATAAATAATTAAAATATTTTTATATAAATTTAGATAACTAGTTTAAAATTTGTATAAAAATAATGTAAAGAATCAACTAAATAAGTATATATTCCCCCAGATATTTACACAGATATTTCAGCAGGCATTGAAGAACAAGAGTGTTGACAAGGAATGGAAGACAGGATGATCTCCCCACCAGGATTCCAAGAAAAAGGCGGATGGTAATTGAATTACTCAACAAGTAATTAATCACCGGCTCAATTGTATTGTGCTAATAGAAAGTTGATTGGGTCCTGTACAGTATCTGCCTCAAGGTCTCCACACACCGAGCCCCTCTCTGTTATAACTTGCCAGATATTTGAATATATTCTAATAATTTCTTTACCTTTTTGGAAGGAAATTTTCATGACTATTTTATAATTGATATGTTTCTTTTTTTAAATTAACGATATTAATATATATTTTTTAAATAAATCTAATAGTGATTTTTACCTCTGATGTGGTTGAAGTCTTTTATTTAGGGTATATAAAATCTACAAAATAAAATCGAAGTAACTTTTATTTCGCTTACAATTCTGACTGCATATTGTTTATTCCATAACTCGTACCTAAATTGATAACTTGACGTATCTAAAAGTGAACCGATATTACAAAACCAGCTTGGTTTCAACATGTGCTGTTTGATGGATACAGTACAAGCAATTTTAACTCATCACAATCTCTCAATGTAAGTTATAAACATATATTTTTTAATATTCAGGTAAATGACTTTTTTTAATATAAAAAAGCCAAAAATGTATATACACAGTAAAATATTAAGAAAAAGGCATCTCCTTATCGTGCAACTGAAAGTTGCTGATGGCTGGCGCCTTTTTTCACAGTAAAATATATAATTGCAATTGTTAACTAGCTTTGGTTTTTAAAATCTTTTTTTCTACATGCTAAAAAGTGGAGCACAAATATATTTGCTCCCAATATTATAATTTACTTTATACTACAAGGGTGTCCAAAAGTTCTTAAACACTTATTATATAAGATATATTGTTTCAGTGTTTACGAACTTTTGGAACAACCTTATATATTTACATATCTTCAAAATTTTGCAATATCAAAGCTTTTCATACGGGCAATTTTTTCAGAGTATCTAAATGAGTTAATATGCCAATAAACGTTTGAAAAAATGTAAAAAGTAAAAATTTCAATTATTATAAACTTCGATGTTTATGAATTACAAGGTGTGATCATTAGGTAGGAAGACAAAGTTGTTAAAATTTTATTTTAGTAGATACCAATATAACAACTAGTATTCTACAGAGTATGACATTTGTGCTACATAACAAGTTCCCATCTTTTTTTTTCAGCTTCTCAAAAATTGCTAAAAATCGTTTTTTAGTATGTGACTTTTACAATTTTCTTCGACTTTTATAAATTTGCACTTACATAATCACAAAATCCTTACCTTTCAAAAATAGTTTATCTTAAGGAATAGAATAAATCAGAGAAATAGAGAGGGTGAGGAAGTTTTCGGGGATTCCTTTCTTCGCCAAATATTGAGCAACCGAAAGAGCCTTGTGAGGTCGAACATTATCATGTAACAGGATCCAAATTTCCCCCCGTAAATCAGGTATTTTGAGTCTAATCGCTTCACGTAAACGTCAAGGATTATCTAAATACACGTATTGTGGTATTGTTGAATCTTCTTCAAGTAATTCAAAGTGAAAAATATCTTTAGAATCGAAAAAAAAATCAATAAATTTTGTTCTTCTTGGTTTTTGGGTTTTTGTTGTCCTCGCGTTCAACACATTCACTTGACTGTCGTTTTGTCTTCGAGTCATACGAGTAAACCCATGTCTCACTACCTGTGATTATTTGTTTCAGAATGTCTGGGTTATTCTGGCATCTTGCAAACGTTTTCACAAATTGAAAATCTAGCCTTTCGTTGCTCCATTGTTAAAAATTTACAGACAAATTGCTGCTACTCTAACGATATACAAATCTTCGCTTATTGTTGATTGCCCCAACCCGTACGGTATCTCTAATTGTCTGCTAATCTCCCTGAATGTTATTTTAGGGTTTTATCTCAAGAGGCTTTGATCTGTTCGATATTTACCTTGCTTCTGATGATGCACGGTCAACCAGGCCGAACTTCGTCAAAGAAATTTGTTTGCCTTTTTTTGCTTATCCCTAGTACACGTGGTACAAGCTATGATAATCATGGTAGGTAGAAGAAGGCGACTGCTTTTACTGTAAGTGCACCACATGTTTACACATGTGAAAAGCAGTTCGACTTTGCACTTACAAATGTGCCAGAGCCCCATTTGGTTACTTGCACTTGCTGGTGGGGTTGGACTTTGCAAGAACCGGGGGCCATTGGATCATTTTTTTTTATCAGAAAAAAGTGCCCAATGTGGGAATCGAACCCGGGTCTTAGCGGTCGAAAACCAAAGGTTTAGACCATCCTTCCACCGACCCCCCTTGCTTTTTTTAAAGTTGGCGTACCAATTGAAATCTTTTGTACTGCTATAGGAGATTCATCCTCATATGCTTCTTTGATTAAATCATTCTTTTCTGAAGCTTTTTTACCGAGCTTCAAACAAAAATTAATAGCAATTCGTTGATAGATAAAACTATTCATTTTTTTAAAGAAACCTTATCGAAAAATTTCTGTAAGCGTTCGCTTTATAAAATAAATTCGAAACATGTGCACTCGGGTAATAGTCAAATTATATACTATTTGAAAGCACAGATTATAAATATTAATATTAAAACGTTTATATTGTCCTATATTTATTATATTTTAGATATAGCCAGAGATTTCTCTAGTTAATGATCACACCTTGTATATGAACAAAGTTCTTCATTCAAATATTGTCATGTGATCAAAATACAAGCGAAGACTATACCCCTTTTTCTAATTCGTAAAAAAGGCGTTTATTAACTTTTTATCACTTTACTACAGTGATATACATAAACAGATTGATACAATACAGTATTAGAGCTCTAAAGAAGCGGTCTGGTAGATTAAAAATTGGCGAAACCGCTGGGAGGGTTCACCACTGATGAGCCAAGAGCCCTCCCAATAGTTTTTCATCGCAGTAAGGACAGTAGAAGTTTGACTTATTTGTGAAAGAAACATTCGCGTCTTAATGTTTTCATTTGTTATATATAGATGGCGCATTATTGCTTTGTATTGATAAAGGGCTTGTTCGAAAATTTACGAATAAAGAAAAAGAATATTGTTACAAAAATCTATTTTTCGAAAAATCTACTTATTGAAAAATCGTCATATGACAAATGGGAAATATCGCCAGTAATTAACGCCACCCGTGTGTCATTTGGCGAAATCAAATTGTGTCGACTACACTGGGGGAGCGCCAGAGTGATGAGGACCAATGAGTCTTGCAAACACAAAGGATGGGGGGAACCAATAAAATTTATATAAACGGAATAAAAAGAGGGGCGACTGCTATTACTTTGGAATGATTCAGCCGAGTGTTTGGGTGAGCTCAGCACCGC
>CP092864.1:57493512-57534684 GCA_030710605.1 Cordylochernes scorpioides
ATAGATCCCAACATAGTTTGAAAAAAAAACTAAGTCTTCGGATTGTTGAAGATTTCAAGTTTTCACAGATTAGATTATGAAATCTGTTGTTTCGTTTGCTGCCTTTAAGGATGAGGCTTCAAATACTGTGCCAGTAAAATTTTATATTACCTTTATATATTTTTATGGTATTTACAAATTGAAAGCCAAACACATTCATAAATTTTCAATAATGAAAATTTGTATACGAAATATATAATTTCAGCCTTTTTGAATAAAGGCCTGTGCTAGTGATTTCCTGAGTTAGTAACCGAGCTAAAACTAATCTTTTAGTCCTACATTGTCAAAAGTTTGTCAGTGTACAGAACTAATTTTGTCTTATCCTTTGTCTCTCAAGACCAAAATTAGAGTTCGTGCTTTTTAAGAGAGTAATATTTAGCATGTAGGCTTGTTATTGCAGTCTACTGGGTACCAGGTACAAGCTTACACTTCAATCCATTATCGATGAGGTCAAAAAAGAAATCGAACGTTGTTCGAGACGGATCAATTAATGCGCCAGACACTTAGCGTGCTATTGTGAGAGAAGGCAATCAATGCATAATTCAATTACCCTGTTTTTTAACAGATGTTTGTCTTCTTGATCTGTTTTGTTAAAAGAATAATTCTTTTTTTGTGCCAAATGTCGATTGTCAGTGAAGTCTGTGAAATCCATTTCAATTCCATATCTATATAGATAATACCGTAACAGAGTTTTCCATTGTAAAGTCCTGAGCTATCTCCTCCGAAGATTCTGAACTACACATAACAATCTATATACCAAAATTTTCGTTATTTTTTTCTTCGTGTCATAGGCCTGTTTTTATTTTCCTAATGTTAACAGTTATTTTTATTTTTTAATTTAATCTATTTTACAATCGTAGATTTTTTGCATTTATCATCATCAATTCTTTTGTTTACAATTGCGTAACTTTTATAGAGAGAAATAAAGAAATACATAATTGATTAGATACAAAAGTGTGAACCAGAAAGTCGATTTTTAAAAATGTTATTATTTAATATAAACTTATTTTAATTTAATTTTGAAATGAAAAGGTAGTGTAAAAGTGTATATGAGGTTAGATTCAAATAGGTTTAATTATGTTAGTTTAATCGCTAAATAAGGTTAGTTTTAGATAAGTTGAATTAGGTTAGTTTCAGATAATTAAAAAAAAATAATGTTCGTTTTTAGAAAAATAATTCGCAATAGTAAGTATATATGTCATAATTTGTATATAATTAAATGCAACCCCGACCCACTATGTATGTACCATGTATGATTTTCAAAGACTTAATAAAGAACAAGGTAACTGGAGGGAAGCAAGTAGCATTAAGATATAGGAAGTAGACCTAAGGCTGGCACGACTATTCTGGGCACCCCTGTGTCAATATTGCAGGGGCAGAGACCGGACGTCTCTAGTGACCAGAAGTTATAAATGTTGAAGCTAACACCCAATATTTCCGGCAAAGACAGGACGTATCTAATATCCGTCGAAGCTATAAGCGTCAAGCCACCCAACACTTCCTGACGAAATCGGATATACCAGGCAGGGCACATCTTTCATCAAGGAGAGCCGCGGGCCAATCAGAAGATAGCTCCTTAAGTAGGTCAACCAATAGGAAAAGATCATGTGACATCTCTCGACCAATCATAGAGAAACGGAGTCTTGGTGTTAAATCGAAACGCCAAGGATGGTCAGTTAGGTTTTCGCTCTCATAGGAACAACACCTGCAGTAGCGACTTGGCTCCCACCGAGTTCGGATCAGCCTTCGACTTGCTCCCACCAAGGTAACATCTGTTCTAGAGATCTCTCTCTCAGCTCAGCTCATAGCTATGTCAATCACCGCCATGTGATCAGATAAGGAACAATCAAACCCGCTCCTTCTCAAACCTTCTTCCCTCCAATCCAGTTGCCTTTTATTTTCAAAACAATCACGTGTCCTGATTATTCCTAACTGTGTGCTTCACTTACCACTCAACGACTGCGCTTCAACCAATCCTCACCATTCAAATCGAACAACAAGAAATTCCGCAACGATATTGCCACAGAACGGTTAAGTCGACAGGATAAAGATTATAGAGCTTAATCAGGATAAAGATTATGGAGCTTAATCAGGATCAAAATGGAAATTAACCCAGACACCAGCAAACCAAAAGGCAATGACAAACCAAGAGAGAAGAAACTGGCAACGAGCGGAAAGAGACTGACAACGAACGAAGCGACAAGACACCCCCTTGCGACGGTAATTTTAGAACTGACCGCCGCGCTACAAGGGCCAAGATCCACGCAACTGGAAGCGGTCTTCCGGAGCGCCACCCTCGGGACAGCCGACGCCCGCACCGCCGGTACGTGTCCGAACAACCTGACGCCACCGAGGAGTCGCCACCCGCCATGCCGTACCCGTACACCCGGAAGCAAGCCACGCGACACGGGCCCAGTGTACCGACAACGCGATCCACTCGAATGGAAGCAGTACAAATGACTAAATTTCCCTTTCAATTGCGAGGACAGTGCAAAAGGTCCCGACCCGGTCCAACAGATATTCCAAGCCTGCCACCCCAAGCCGAAGACGCCACAGTGGAGACTTTTCGAGACTAAGGTAGGCAATCCACCCAATGACACCATCAAATTGACTTTGGACTTGTATCTGACCCAGGACCTACCATGTACCTTTCTAATTGAACCAGACGCAGGTTCGAACATATTGCCGTATCATTTATACAATAGATTAAAAGCACAACTTCCCAATTTAAGTATTAAAAAACCTTCCCTTGATCTATCCACCCTAAATAGTTTTACGAAAATAATAGGACATTTAACTTTCCCTCTGACAATAGGCCAAATAACCCGTAGAGAGAACTTCCACGTGGTAAATGCATCCTTGCCATTTGGAGTTCTTACCTTAAAAACCCTTTATCAATATAAATTAAAACTAAATTATAATCGCGGCACTATTTTCCAACTTGGCGTCCCATTGTCTATTACTATCTACCACTTTAAACATGTATCAAATGAATGCAAGCACGGGCTAGGCCAAAACCTGTCCCAAAGGACTCGCACAACACCCAAAGCTTTCACACATGGAAAACCTTGCCTGCATTCATTGCCCAAACCCCAAATATTTACATGCCACCATTATAATCTCACACCACACAACTTTTCACTCAACCCAATTACCAGTACTATATGCCCACAACATGTAAAACCACCACGACTCCAACCTACAATTACAATAATGCCCAAAAAAGTGTCCGTACACCGACACAGCTCACCCACTTACCACACAAAATCCACACATGACCATACTTCGCAACGCCATAAACACGCAAATGTACCTCACAACACGCGCACCCATACGTCGTCACACAACGGTAACACACACAATCCGCACAACACACGCAACACGCACGCCAAAAGACAACAACAACGACAAACAAGCGCGTGCACAACCGTTAAGAATAATACAATCATCCCATCTACACAAAACATAGAAAAAATTCACGCCACCAAACAACCACACAATCGAAAAACATTACGATCTTTCCTAAAAGCTGTGAACGCCTATAAAGAGTTCATTCCGGACCACGCCCGCTTGCGGACGCCACTTATCAACCTTCTAAAAAAGGATATCATGTGGGTCTGGGATGACGAATGCCAGAAAGCGTTCACTAACCTGAAAGAAAACCTTACCACACACCCCACATTACACCTTTACCAGGAAGGTCTGCCATGCCAGGTGTACTGTAACACCTCAACATTCAGCATTACAGGCGTTCTTAAACAAGTCTACCCTGATGGGAAGACATACACCGTTCAACATTTCAGCCGATCTCTGCGTAGTCACGAGCGAAATTATTCAGACTTGGAACTACAATGCCTAGCCATTGTGGAAAGTGTGGATAATTTCCGCACCTGTCTAATGGACAGAAAGTTTACAATATTTTCTGACCATCCCGCATTGCAGTGGTTGAAAGAGATCAAAGCTCCGTCAGGCAGATTGTTTCGATGGAGGTTAAGATTGTCAAGATACGAATATGAGGTCCGTAGCATAAATGGAGTACAACAATATGAAACGGGCATTGGAACTCGTATCCCATTTTGTGGCTTTCTAGATGCGCCACTCATACAGAACCAACAGTCTTCTCCACCGGGAAAATCTCGCGTGACTATAGATCACAATAAACTGCGCACCGTCTCCCGAAAAGGAGTACTTAAAACTATAGTCCCAAGTTCACTTACAACCAGACTCCTTAAGTCCGTACACACTCAACACCACCATCCAAACATCTCCAAGATGACGAGGCTCATCTCAGCACAATATTATTGGCAGAACATGACACAAGACATCGCAAAACAGGTAAAAACCTGCCCCACCTGCCGATTCGCTAGAAGAATCGATGAATACAAACAACCTGCACGTAAAAATACCGACACAGGTACCCAAACAAAACAAAATTCGTACATAAAGCACAGCGTACACACAACACAAATAATGCCAAAATTACCACATCCACGTCAGAGAAAAGATCACACATCTCAACCTAAACCAATTACCGCCGACATATCTCTAATAAAACCATTGACGATCAAACAGGAGAACTATAAACCGGACAAACAGTTCAATCATACCACATCACTCCCTAAAGATATCAAACAAGAGAACGGCGAACCTACCAATCATTCAAATTCTACAATTCATAAGGTTCAAGCAAATATTTCAGAGTCCCCAGTTACAAAATTGTGGACGAACATGGGACAATATCCTATCTTTCATCTGATTTTTATCCTTTGTTTATTAGTTCTACCGTACAACTGTATTCCAATTTTATTCATTAAGTACTTGTTTATCTATGCTATGCCCGATCAGAAAATCTTCGAACTACAAGAGGTAGTTTTTAATTTTGGACAAACAGTTTTTCATTGTGGACAAGCATTTATAAAACTTCTCATAATTTTAGGAACCATCTTCGCAGAAAATCTAAATAAACTCCGAAGAGATAGCAGTAACTGAAAAAAATGACCAAACAATGTCGGAGAAGCCGTACTCCAAAAACAAGCCCCGAGCCGCACCAAAAATAAATAGACGGCAGGAAACGAGAATTTGAGACACCACGACGGAAGTGTAGTTCGCAGCGATAAATTCGGCCTCTGTAAACAAAGCGGAGCGCCCTCGTCCGATCTCCAATTTCATTCCCTCTCGTTTGCCCGACACACCCCACTTCCGTATCTCTAATTACAATGAGAAGATCCCCTATTGAGGTCAACTGGGAACCTCGCTATGCCACCGATTTTGATTCCAGTTCGAGTCTACATATCGATTTTTACCAACCAACTCCACATCCACGAGACAACACATAGAACTAGCTCACACATTTCTTACACAATAGACTTCTAACATTTTTTCACAACACACACACAAAGACAAAAAATTACACCTAAAGGTTATATAGATTTCCATGTCTCCTGTACACACAGCATAAACGCACTTGAGGGCTAGAATCACGTTTTTCACCTAAGTGTCGCTACAGATGAGACAAAAAATTTATAGGGCATAATTGAGCAAGTAAAACATTTATAGGGCAAAATGGAACAATCAATACATTTAGATCAGGGCATGTAGATACCAAAGGGTTCCAACCAATACACCTTATTTTTCATATCAATCATTTTCATTATTTTCTCGCAATTAAAAATGTAAATATTTAATCAATTTATCAATTTATTCAACTTATTGCCACTTTTAATCATTAATTATCATTTTTTTTTCCAATTAGTTTATATTATCATTTTTATTTATCAATTATCATTCTATTTACCACTTAGCTTATATTGCCACAACTCAATTATCAACGAAAACCCACTGGTTTTCGATTAAACTAAAAACATTAAATCACCCTTTGTTGTTGAAACCTTTTTATTTTTCATTTTTCTTTTTTCAAACACTCAACTTTGATTTCGCTCAAAAAAAAAAACTTTTATTTTATTTTTATTTTTGATCTCTCAAAAGACCTAATAGAATTCCTTCGATTTCATTCCCAATCTCGAATAGAATATGGTTAGGCATTTTTCCTTTTTTTTTTCACCATTCAACCAAGCACTCAACTTTGATTTCGCTCAAAAAACTTTTATTTTATTTTTATTTTTGATTTCTCAAAAGACCTAATAGAATTCCTTCGATTTCATTCCCAATTTCGAGCTAGAATATGGTTAGGCATTTTTCCTTTTTTTTTTTCACCATTCAACCAAGCACTCAACTTTGATTTCGCTCAAAAAACTTTTATTTTATTTTTATTTTTGATTTCTCAAAAGACCTAATAGAATTCCTTCGATTTCATTCCCAATTTCGAGCTAGAATATGGTTAGGCATTTTTCCTTTTTTTTTTTTTCACCATTCAACCAAGCACTCAACTTTGATTTCGCTCAAAAAAACTTTTATTTTATTTTTATTTTTGATTTCTCAAAAGACCTAATAGAATTCCTTCGATTTCATTCCCAATTTCGAGCTAGAATATGGTTAGGCATTTTTCTTTTTTTTTTCTCACCATTCAACCAAACACATTCAATTTTGTTTTCATTCAACTACTCTTATTTTATTTTGTTTTGATTTCAAAGCGCCTTATGAAATTTCCTCGATTTCTTTTCTCAAAAGTCGAGCAAAAAAGTAACTAAGCAGTTGTCTTTGTCACCATGCAACAAAATATTTTTCTTTTTCAACCAAACACATTCAATTTTGATTTCATTCAACTATTTTATATTATTTTTATTTGATTTCAAAAACCTTAATAGAACTCCCTCGATATCATTTCTTATCTCGAGTAGAATTCGTTTAGGCGCATTTTCTTTTTTGCCCACTATGTACCATAACATTCATTGATTTCTTACAATTAAAAAATTTTTTGATTTCTATTAATTATACTCCACCTATATCATCAACACCATTCTATCTTACTTTTATGTCACCAGCAATGCTTGTATATAGACTCAATACCCACAACTAATTTTCCCACAAAATTATTTTTCACTTTACAGAATTCTCTCAGGCTAACCTCTTCTTGAATTCTTCACATGTAGGGGGCGCATCTGTCATAATTTGTATATAATTAAATGCAACCCCGACCCACTATGTATGTACCATGTATGATTTTCAAAGACTTAATAAAGAACAAGGTAACTGGAGGGAAGCAAGTAGCATTAAGATATAGGAAGTAGACCTAAGGCTGGCACGACTATTCTGGGCACCCCTGTGTCAATATTGCAGGGGCAGAGACCGGACGTCTCTAGTGACCAGAAGTTATAAATGTTGAAGCTAACACCCAATATTTCCGGCAAAGACAGGACGTATCTAATATCCGTCGAAGCTATAAGCGTCAAGCCACCCAACACTTCCTGACGAAATCGGATATACCAGGCAGGGCACATCTTTCATCAAGGAGAGCCGCGGGCCAATCAGAAGATAGCTCCTTAAGTAGGTCAACCAATAGGAAAAGATCATGTGACATCTCTCGACCAATCATAGAGAAACGGAGTCTTGGTGTTAAATCGAAACGCCAAGGATGGTCAGTTAGGTTTTCGCTCTCATAGGAACAACACCTGCAGTAGCGACTTGGCTCCCACCGAGTTCGGATCAGCCTTCGACTTGCTCCCACCAAGGTAACATCTGTTCTAGAGATCTCTCTCTCAGCTCAGCTCATAGCTATGTCAATCACCGCCATGTGATCAGATAAGGAACAATCAAACCCGCTCCTTCTCAAACCTTCTTCCCTCCAATCCAGTTGCCTTTTATTTTCAAAACAATCACGTGTCCTGATTATTCCTAACTGTGTGCTTCACTTACCACTCAACGACTGCGCTTCAACCAATCCTCACCATTCAAATCGAACAACAAGAAATTCCGCAACGATATTGCCACATATATATTAATATAAAAGATCGAAATGTAAAAATCACTATGTCCAAAATCTTCGCTTTAACTCGTGTAAAACGGCTCGAAGGTACGGCGGTGTCAACGTACAGCGCCGCCTACCAAAGTTAACCTTTTCTGGGAACTCACCAGGTTATATTATTTTTCGAATTGTAGATTGAATTATTACTTTTATTCTATCTTTTATAAGTGTTTGTTATAGTTTTTCATTTGAATTTAGCACAATTTTTGTATCTGGTTATCTTTTTTGGCATCTTTTTTTTCTCATTAATAAGACCTAATCCAAATAATTTAATAGTGTGTGACTTTTTTTTAAATTAAATTATTTGGATTAGGTCTTATTTTCTTTTATTAATTTGTTATAGTTTTTCATTTGAATTTAGCTCCATTTTTGTGTCTGTCTTATTTTTTCTTCTCATAAATAGGCTGATGCTGTATTTGTGTACTCAATTGTTGCTTTTTTTTTTATTAAATTATTTGGATTAGGTCTTATTTTCTTTTATTAATTTGTTATAGTTTTTCATTTGAATTTAGCTCCATTTTTGTGTCTGTCTTTTTTTTTCATTTCATAAATAGGCTGATGCTGTATTTGTGTACTCAATTGTTGCTTTTTGTGTCTGGTTTCTTTTTTGCAGTATTTTTTTTGAATCCTTTTTTTTTTTTCATCAATTGTTTCCTCACATGCTTGGAATTTTCTTTTTATGCCTGTCCTGGCTTTCAGTTTTATAGATTTTCTCTGCTTGGTTCTTATTTTACCTTTTTTTTTTTGAGCGTCTTCTGTCATGCCTCGGAAAGGCCGTGGAAGACTCACTCCCCTGACCACTAGGCTATTTCTCTTGTTTACTTTTTTACCAATGCCTATAATTTTTCACCTGAAAGATTTTTTTTATTTGTTATTCAATAAACTATTATCACTTATTTTTGGTCTTCTTTTTATTTACTTATTTTACTGGGGGTTGGTGGAAGGATGGTCTAAGCCGTTGGTTCGGCTCGAAGGTACGGCGGTGTCAACGTACAGCGCCGCCTACCAAAGTTAACCTTTTCTGGGAACTCACCAGGTTATATTATTTTTCGAATTGTAGATTGAATTATTACTTTTATTCTATCTTTTATAAGTGTTTGTTATAGTTTTTCATTTGAATTTAGCACAATTTTTGTATCTTTTTTGGCATCTTTTTTTTCTCATTAATAAGACCTAATCCAAATAATTTAATAGTGTGTGACTTTTTTTTAAATTAAATTATTTGGATTAGGTCTTATTTTCTTTTATTAATTTGTTATAGTTTTTCATTTGAATTTAGCTCCATTTTTGTGTCTGTCGTTTTTTTTCTTCTCATAAATAGGCTGATGCTGTATTTGTGTACTCAATTGTTGCTTTTTTTTTTTATTAAATTATTTGGATTAGGTCTTATTTTCTTTTATTAATTTGTTATAGTTTTTCATTTGAATTTAGCTCCATTTTTGTGTCTGTCTTTTTTTTTCATCTCATAAATAGGCTGATGCTGTATTTGTGTACTCAATTGTTGCTTTTTGTGTCTGGTTTCTTTTTTGCAGTATTTTTTTTGAATCCTTTTTTTTTTCATCAATTGTTTCCTCACATGCTTGGAATTTTCTTTTTATGCCTGTCCTGGCTTTCAGTTTTATAGATTTCCTCTGCTTGGTTCTTATTTTACCTTTTTTTTTTGAGCGTCTTCTGTCATGCCTCGGAAAGGCCGTGGAAGACTCACTCCCCTGACCGCTAGGCTATTTCTCTTGTTTACTTTTTTACCAATGCCTATAATTTTTCACCTGAAAGATTTTTTTTTATTTGTTATTCAATAAACTATTATCACTTATTTTTGGTCTTCTTTTTATTTACTTATTTTACTGGGGGTTGGTGGAAGGATGGTCTAAGCCGTTGGTTCGGCTCGAAGGTACGGCGGTGTCAACGTACAGCGCCGCCTACCAAAGTTAACCTTTTCTGGGAACTCACCAGGTTATATTATTTTTCGAATTGTAGATTGAATTATTACTTTTATTCTATCTTTTATAAGTGTTTGTTATAGTTTTTCATTTGAATTTAGCACAATTTTTGTATCTGGTTATCTTTTTTGGCATCTTTTTTTTCTCATTAATAAGACCTAATCCAAATAATTTAATAGTGTGTGACTTTTTTTTTAATTAAATTATTTGGATTAGGTCTTATTTTCTTTTATTAATTTGTTATAGTTTTTCATTTGAATTTAGCTCCATTTTTGTGTCTGTCTTTTTTTTTCTTCTCATAAATAGGCTGATGCTGTATTTGTGTACTCAATTGTTGCTTTTTTTTTATTAAATTATTTGGATTAGGTCTTATTTTCTTTTATTAATTTGTTATAGTTTTTCATTTGAATTTAGCTCCATTTTTGTGTCTGTCTTTTTTTTTCATCTCATAAATAGGCTGATGCTGTATTTGTGTACTCAATTGTTGCTTTTTGTGTCTGGTTTCTTTTTTGCAGTATTTTTTTTGAATCCTTTTTTTTTTCATCAATTGTTTCCTCACATGCTTGGAATTTTCTTTTTATGCCTGTCCTGGCTTTCAGTTTTATAGATTTCCTCTGCTTGGTTCTTATTTTACCTTTTTTTTTTTTGAGCGTCTTCTGTCATGCCTCGGAAAGGCCGTGGAAGACTCACTCCCCTGACCGCTAGGCTATTTCTCTTGTTTACTTTTTTACCAATGCCTATAATTTTTCACCTGAAAGATTTTTTTTTATTTGTTATTCAATAAACTATTATCACTTATTTTTGGTCTTCTTTTTATTTACTTATTTTACTGGGGGTTGGTGGAAGGATGGTCTAAGCCGTTGGTTTTCGACCGCTACGACCCGGGTTCGATTCCCGCATTGGGCACTTTTTTCTGAAAAAATAAAAAAAAAGCTCCAATGGCTTCTGATTCTTGCAAAAGTCCAACCCCACCAGCAAGCGCAAGTAATCAAACGGGGCTCTGGCACACTTGTACATGCAAAGTCGAACTGCTTTTCATACGTGTACCATTTTCAAAGACCCTGCTTAGGATTAAAACTTCTCAGAAGCATAACAATAGTACCAACCTAGAGGTTAACTGGTGTGGATGCATTCCTCTGGGAGTAAGACTATTGAGAAATTCAGTAGGGAGTTATTTTGCTTCTCCGCATTCTAACACTCCAACTGTTAACACTGTGGAAACACTGACTCATGTTTGGTAAGCAATTTCAGGGAAGAAACTATAGACATTGGATTAAATAAATTATTAATTAAATTGCATTAAATAAAAATTATTAGATTTAAATAAATATTATTCGAGTGAAAAAAAAAGAAAAAATTAACAAATTAGAAAATAAAATTTCGAAAAATACAACTATATTGCAGATAAGATAAGAGGACCTTATTAAAAAATAAATAAACAAACTGTAATTCGACACTATCGATAATTCGACACTTTCGATAATTCGACACTTTCGATAATTCGACCATTTTAAAAATCAAATTTACAAGGTTGATTGTTGTTTAAATACAACTTTGATTTTGCATGCATAAACACAGGCTCTTGTAGCAAGAACCCAACTTTAGTGAAAACTGATGCCTCTTCAGAATGAATGGAAGACTGAAATCTGAAGGAGCAGAAGATATGGGTCATCTTTACATGTATGCTATCCAATGTTCGCACACTTGAAAAAGCTACATATAAAGTTGTCCGTGCGTAAACACAGGCTCTTGTAGCCAAGGTTTGGCCTTGAGCCTTATTTATAGTCATAGCAAAAGCCAACCTTAGTGAAAACTAACGCCTCTCTAGAATGAAGCGAAGGTTGGTATCCGAAGGGGCCAAAGATATTTCAGACACTATACAGTGTGTTCAACTTTGGGCACTGTCAGTATATGTGCTTCAAGGACATGAGAGCACATGCGCTGAAACACCATACGTGTTCCATCGCAAAGATCCTAAAGGCATTGGTGAAAGTATAAATAAATATTTTGGAAATGAAAAAAAAATACATATATATATAAGAAAATAAATTGGAATAAAAATTTACAAACTATATTTCAGAGTGGATACATATTTGAAAGGAAAAAAAAAAAGAAAATTGCAAACAACAAAACTATATTACAGATATGACATGAAAACTAACGCCTCTCTAGAATGAAGCGAAGGTTGGTATCCGAAGGGGCCAAAGATATTTCAGACACTATACAGTGTGTTCAACTTTGGGCACTGTCAGTATATGTGCTTCAAGGACATGAGAGCACATGCGCTGAAACACCATACGCGTTCCATCGCAAAGATCCTAAAGGCATTGGTGAAAGTATAAATGACCCATATATTCTGCTCCTTCAGATTTCAGTCTTCCATTCATTCTGAAGAGGCATCAGTTTTCACTAAAGTTTGCTTTTGCTATGACTATAAATAATATTTGGGTTCTTGCTACAAGAGCCTGTGTTTATGCATGCAAAAGCAAAGTTGTATTTAAACAACAATCAACCTTGTAAATTTGATTTTTAAAATGGTCGAATTATCGAAAGTGTCGAATTATCGAAAGTGTCGAATTATCGAAAGTGTCGAATTATCGAGTGTCGAATTACAGTTTGTTTATGTATTTTTAATAAGGTCCTCTTATCTTATCTGCAATATAGTTGTATTTTTCGAAATTTTATTTTCTAATTTGTTAATTTCTTTCTTTTTTTTTTCACTCTAATAATATTTATTTAAATCTAATAATTTTTATTTAATGCAATTTAATTAATAATTTATTTAATCCAATGTCTATAGTTTCTTCCCTGAAATTGCTTACCAAACATGAGTCAGTGTTTCCACAGTGTTAACAGTTGGAGTGTTAGAATGCGGAGAAGCAAAATAACTCCCTACTGAATTTCTCAATAGTCTCACTCCCAGAGGAATGCATCCACACCAGTTAACCTCTAGGTTGGTACTATTGTTATGCTTCTGAGAAGTTTTAATCCTAAGCAGGGTCTTTGAAAATGGTATACGTATGGTGATACAGTGCATGTGCTCTCATGTCCTTAAAGTAGTGTAGTTCTGTTGTTTGCAATTTCATTTTCTGATTTGTTAAAATTTTTCTTCTATAGTTTCTCACCTGCGGGTCCTTCGGGTAAACCCGGGGCGTTGCCCGGGTCACTCGGCTAGTACATAAATATTGCTCGATGATCGCCGATGTTATAGATTGTTATTGGAAGGTTTTAAATGTATCGTCGCACTAGAAAATAGGTATTTGTAGTTCATCCTTTTTGGCTACAAATTCATAAACCATCGAATCAATTATCAAAATTTCCATGGGACTTTTTTTTACACATCGGTAAAGTTTAGGTCTAATTATTATTATAATCCATTTTCGCTATGATTTTATTTCCAAATTTTCAAATAAAAAGAAAGCTATTATCATTATGACAAAAATTCTTCTAATTTTATCTATCGCTATATCTTTACTCAGCTTTTTGAAATTATTATTGAAAACTATAGCGAGCAAAAACCCCAGTGTAAAAATATATAATTTCATGTCAGAAAAATATTTTGACAATAAAATTTTTATTGATATTGTTCGGCAGATTTCGCTGATTCTACGTAATTCACTCTTGAAATTCCAGGTATAGTTGGTGAGCGAGTCTTCCCTATGAATGCAGCGGATCCCCCTGGAACCAAACAACCACCCTCAAGGCAATTGGTCTTAAAAACACTTTATTTTCAATCATAGTATATATACAGTCCATTTATACACTTTACCAGATATTGTTGGTCGAATATATACAGAAAATATACACGGATTATAATACGATATAATACGGCTTGTGATTGTAAAACGACATTTGAAAACCATCCCGCATGTGTTTCTTTTCAACGAAAAACCAAAATTCATTTTAAGGAGAAATAACGATTATTTCTAACCTTAGGGATGAGGAATGAAAGGATGAATTGTGAAGAGTAATGATAAACGGAAAAATAAAAGTGTCCAGGGATGGGAAATTATTCAAATTAGAAATTAGAAATAATCGTTATTTCTCCTTTAAATAAATTTTGATTTTTCGTTGAAAAGAAACTCATGCGGTATGGTTTTCAAATGTCGTTTTACATACACGGATTAATTAAATATTGAGTAGAAATATATCAAACCTACAGAGAAAATTATATTTTCAAGAACACATTTATTCTCTAGCTTTTGGATACGAACGCCCTTCTACAGGAGTATTATTCCATGCTTTCTCCTATAGAAGAGCGTTCTTGCCCGAAATCTAGAAAATTAAAAGGATTTTGAAAATATACTTTTCCCTGGAGGCCTGCTGTTTTTACTCAATATTGATACAAGGGATTATTGATTATTGAAAAATTAAATAATAATAAAAACTCTCAGACAGATATAAAAATTATTTTGTTGTTTTTACAGGATAGTAAAGTATATGGTAACACAAAATATTGCGAAAAAATATTTGAATGATCAGAAAATAAATATCGCGTGTGTAATATAAATTGATATGAAATAAATGTGTGATCAATATAACGATTTATTTTCCTATATATAGAAAAATGGTGATGATGATGAGGGTTCAATGAATTTAAAATAAATGTTTCAAAATGAGGGGTCATCAGGACGCCATCAGCACACACCTCCCTGCAGACATTGTCACATCTTTGGCAATTTACCCCGTCAAGATTTTGTTCCCTTTACTTACAATGACTTCTATACTCTACAGTGACAGGCTCACACAGTTGTAATTAGTAACTGACTGAATTATAGATTGAAGTTTTGAAGAGGGGAACTTGATTTAGAAAATGTAAGAATACCTTTTGTTGATAAAAATATGCTAATATTTACCGCATTTTTTTTAGATCAAGATAAGTTTTTGTAACTATTTTGAAGAAGGAAACAGCATTTCATTTTCTAAACTGAATGGGTTTGAATATAATTACCTTATCATGATGTTTATTTCTATACTTATCAGGGTCAAATATTGTAAAATTCTTGTTTTACTAATCATTCAGATCAATAGATCAATAGATGTTGTAGATGCTTATTCCTAGTACAAATATTACAAGCTAGTATACAGATAGTGATTAAGAAATTTGTGATTTGTCTTATACTGTAGGTGTACCGTTTGTTAACATATGTGAAAAATTATTCTGTTTTCACTTTTTAAATATTACAGAGTCTCATTGGTTTAATTCATTTCATTTATGGTACTCCTACCATTATATAATTAAGAGAATTTCAGCGCGTAATTTTCGTTTTTAAAATAAGACAAACTATCTACTATCCTCACTGTGATAAATAAATATTAGGAATGCCTGGCTCATCAGTGGTCATTCCTTCCAGACAGTTGAATCACCAGTCGCTCTAATATTGCATTTAGCTGGATTGCTTATATACCATCAAGATTTAAGACAACGGAACCAAGCTTTTAAATCGGCTTTTACACGTCATACCCTTGTCCAAAACAAATAACTGGGGTAATGAGCCAGATATTCTTCGCAATTGAAAAGATAATAAAGTAAAAGAGAAATACGAAAAAAAATCAAACACGCTAAAATATATTGATTTATTTTATATATTTTATATATATATAAATATATTAAAATATATTTTAGCTAAATAAATGTTAGTGTTTGATTTTTTAAATGCGTACACAATTATTTTTATGTTTTAAGAGTTCTTCACAAGTTTTGGAAACATTTTAAAAAGCACAATGAAGATACTATATGATTTATCGTACTTTATGTATTATGTATTTTTGAGAAATATAGTTCACTAAAGCTTGTCGAAATAAATCTCTAAAAATAATTAGAATTTCTAATATATATTTCGGTATTTTAATATATATTAAACAACTGAAGTATAATTTTGATCAGTAAGAAGAGAATTAATCAGAAAATGACACTTGTTGAAATATGGAAAAGAAGAATATAAAGAAGTACTATATCAAACATCCATTTAATGTTGAAGTGAAAAACGCCTAAGGATGAAATAAAATAATTGTCTACAGTTCCAATTGCGATTAGAAAAAGGAACATGAAGCTTAGCTAATTCGTGTTGAATACTCTCAGAAAAAACTACCAGACCGTTTTAACGTTGGATTTGACTATTCACCTTATATATAGAGATCGTAATTGGTCTGAATTGAATAAAAACGAATACTTAAAATTCTTGAACAGGATAAGAATACTGGAGTATTTCAACTTCTATCAACATAGAGTAGGCCAAGTATTGTCATACTATCGCCATCTACCGGCAATTTGAGGAACTAAGTGGCCCATACTTACATATACCTTCTACCTACATAACTCATCTTTATAACTCCTTCGAGTTTCAATGTGTCATTGTGATGTTATGGATTAAACCATATAGTACTTGGTGAAGATAATGTTACTTAAGATGCTTCGATAAATAATCAGATATTAGGTTAGTAAATAAATGTTATCTTTATTAACTAACAAGAAATAGTTAACGCCTCGAATTTCTTTCTGTTTACGATATACAAAATATGCCTAAAATGAAAACTACGCATGCGCATTTACTGGCATTGCTAAATTGAATTATAGTTTAGGCTTTGTTATTTACAGTAAAATTATTTTACATTTTTCAAAAGTTGTTTTAGATTTTATTTTTTAAAAGTTCGGGAACTTTTTGATCTTACCGTGTATATTCTCAACAGTTTGCTCCACACTCTCTTCCACGTACATTTTAACCCGTGAGTGCATATAGAATGATGATTTTCACAAAAAAATATAATTTTGAATAAGCTCATTGAATTTTAAGTTATAAGTTATCAATCATTATAATTATTATTATCTAAAAATGGGTTTACACTCTACGTAAACGAACATAGCCAAGCTTTCCAAACAAATTTCCAAACATTTTTTTACTTTAAAAATTTCATATGTGCCATTATTGGAAGGATTTTGTGTGCAATATCTTTCTTTTTCAAAATCTTAAACAATGTCTACAATAACCAATGTGTAAATAATCTGATTTATAAAATTTAATTTATTTTAGTGCATCTGTTTCACATTGTTTTCAATAGGCAATATGCAATTATGTAAAAAATTAAGCATAGCAGATTAGTGCGCCATCTATATATAAGGAATGAAATTATTTAGAGAATTATTATATATATATATGTGATGATTTAAGACCATGGAATTGTTGTAAATAGCCTAGATATCTACTACCACATGTTCCACCCCATGACTGTATATAACTTCTTATGTACTGCAAATAGAAAGCCTCAACTAACATCAATCTGTACCGCGTAAGAATCTAATAAAGTATAGCAACTGTACAGATAGAAGGAATGGAGACTAACAGGAGAAAATTAAGGTTAAAACTAATCAGGCTTAGGTGAGAGTAGAAGTAAGACCTAGGAAGTAGGCTTAGAAGAGAACACACTATTAATAAATTTACAGTCAATTTTATGAATCGCGGAAATCATAAAAGCTAAGTTTAACGGCCAGTATTTCCTGGGCCAGGCCGGGTATATCTTCCGACAAAGGCAGCAGCAAAGACCAATTAGAAGACAATACCTAAGTAGGTCAACCAATAGCCAACGGCCACGTGACATAGTCCCACCAATTAGAAGACAATACCTAAGTAGGTCAACCAATAGCCAACGGCCACGTGACATCTTCCTACCAATTAGAAAGAAGAAAGGTCTTGGTGTTAAATCGAGAACCTAGGTTAGGCAGTCTGCGCTTGGATCCCAACGGTAACACTTGCTCTAAAGATCTCTTTCTCCCCTCATCCCATTCCTTCTTGACGTCAGACGCTTCTTAGTGGAATCTCTGTTTGTTTATTTCACCTTTGGCCCAGCTGTGTCGCCTTCCACCACGACTGCACGGTAGAGTTGACATCGAGGTTCGTCTAGCATCAGGTAACACTGGTCCCAGAGGTCCCCAGATATCACATATATATTTAAAAAATATAATAATTTCTTTAAATGTGTAAAAGAATTGCACAAAAGTGAAATTGTACAGAGATGATGTAGATAAATAAAGAAAAAGACATCTCCTGATCGTACAACTATAAATTATTGATGGCTAGTTGATATTTATTCCGACAGATGGTGCAAGCCATCAGTAACTTATAGTTGCATGATCAGGAGATGCCTTTTCTAAATTTCTTGCCGTTCTTCCCTATGATATATACATTTTTGGATGGCCCATCAATGGTGAGCCTTCCCAGCGGTTTTGCCAGCCGAATCCATCGTATTATTGTATTAGGTAGATTTGTTTACACCCAGAAGCACTCTAGAGGAATTGTTAGTTAAGCTATTCAAGCAAACACATTTCATTTTAATAATGGATAGCGCGAAAATTGCTTATTTGAAAAATTAATATGATAAATGGTTTGATTTCTTATATATTATTGTATTGTAAGGTGATCTTCTTCTTTCTTATCTCCACTCAATCATATTAGGGTGTCAAGCTTGTTAAGCTTGAGACTTTTGAAAAAGAGATTTGACAACCATCATGATTGGGTGAAGTAGAATGCCTCTGCCTTTGTCATTAAGACTGGGAGCACTACTCAGTGTCAGGCCGACTTAGCTCCAAAAGAAATGACCGCCTCTGACACGAGGAACAGACGTCATGTGCAGCCACTCCTAACATGGAGTACAAACGCTGCTCATCCTGTATCCCTGGATCAGGAGCCCTTACAGGGAACTATCAGCCAGGCCAGCTGAACCCAAGTTTTTTAGTGAGCTTGTTACTGCCCCCCTCCTCCTTTATAATTGTAAGGTAATAAATTAGACAAATTAAACTTATCGATAAGATAAAAATATTTTATTTATATATATAGAGATCAAAATCTGAAAAGAAATGCAAATCACCTTAATTTACCAAAAACAAAATTAATGCCAAACAGAAAGATTCTCGATGTTTTAGAATCATCATCAAGGCCAACAGATTAATAATTCAGTGATAAATAATTTAAATTTTACAAAATGCTACCTTAGCGCGCCACCTGATATAAGAAATTAAAACTATTTTAGACGCGTGTATGATTTTTTTAAATTAAAAAATCATATATTTATAATTATATGTATTCATACTGTCATTAAAGTTTATATCTATGGTTCATTTAAAATTCCTATTTTCAAGAGGTCAGATTCAGTGTAGGTATAAAAGGAAAACAAGCAAAACACAATATCACAGCGATATGGTAGATTAAACTGGCAAAACCGCTCGAAGGATTCACCATTGATGAGCCAAGCTCTTCTCAATAAGTTATCATTGTAGTATGGCAGTAGAAAATTGTTTTTATCTTAAAAAGAATCATACGAGTCTATAATATATATTAGTAAATTAAATTTACTTACCATCTATCGTTATAATTTTACACAAATAAATTTACTGGCAATGCGTTTCTTTTAAATATCATCAAATATTATCTCTACAGACCTTACTGTAATGATATGAGTTATTGAATGAGAGGGCTTGGCTCATCTGTAGTGAATATTGATTATATTTAAAAGAAACGCATTGTCTGTAAATTTATTTGTGTAAAATTATAACGAGTCTATAATAGTTTATATTTCTTATATATTATAGTTGTTTAGAAGATATATCTCTTTTGAAAATTCGAAACTATTTTAGACGCGTAAGATTCTTTTTGAAATTCTAATGCATCATAATATAAATGTTCTAATAAAATACTCAATTTCAAAAATAATCTTACGCGTCTAAAATAGTTTCGAATTTTCATAACAGATGGCGCGCTAGTACATCATAATATATCTCTTTCATTATATTAAAATTCGGATAATTTATTCATTCTTTTAAAAATATTTAGTTGAAAGGAGAATTTCCCTAGAAAGCCTCTACCCTCCCTTCTGAGTTGAAGAAGGAAAAAACACAACAGCTCTCACTGACTACCCGTTGGAAGAATTCCCGACGGATGAATGGGCCACCTAATTGGCAAGTGTGCTGGTGCAAATTAAATTTCTTCCGGAAACGGCAAAAATCTCGAGAGTGTTTGTAATTAAATTTTAAATTAGCTCTTGTTGGGGTCAATTAGAAAGTGGAATAGCACCTGGAGAAAGAACCCGCCGTAAGGGTGTTATAGTCGGACCAGATCTCTGTTCTAATGCTGTGATGTATGACATATACACCTTCTTATCACATATACAGTTATTTATTACAAAAAAGAATATCCTGATCTTGCTCACATTAGCATTTTATATGGCAGATCACCATCTATGGAACAAAAAAAGGCTAAACGTTTATTAAACTTGTTCCGTGATATATTTTGACAACCCAATTTATTGATAAATTAAGAAAAAGCCAAAATATCACGGAACATATTGAAATAACGCTTTTATTTTTTGTTCCATTATATGGCGCTCTGTCATTTAAAATCCTCATGTCAGGGATATGCCTTTTTAGTTTTTAATATCTGCACCTGTCCTTTCTCTATTTTTAAAATTATTATTTTCACATATAGTACATAGCCCATTCCCCATAGTACATTCCCCATTAGCCTGGGGAACCTCTATTTATTATATAAATTATAAAAACATTGGCGTACAAACATTTTATAAATTTGGATATGAGTTTTCTCATTCTATTGGTTCTCTTCCAAAAAAGGGGGAAAACTATCAAACTCGATTTGCGGCGCTAAATTATTTTATATCATAATAAAAATGTTATATCTGTATTTTATAAATGTTAACAACCTCGCATCAGATTTCTCACAGTAGAAATTTAAAGATTAATATTGAATAAGATTGGTATTTCGAATTGTTGTCATGCGACATCAAGTTGTACATACATATGTCAATAACGCGCTATCTCTTTATAAGAAATGAAACTATTAAGAACGAGATTCTTTTACTTCACACACACACACACAAGCCTTTTTATTGGGGCATCCAGCCCTATACATGATTCCCCTCTACGGGATTTAGCAAAGGAAGATATTTCAAAAGTAAAAACTAGAATACAAGAAGTAATAAGGAAAAAGAAAAGAGAGAAGAAAGAAAAAAACAAACAAAAAGAAATATAACCATATATACAAAAAATAAACATACAGAGCAAAAAGAACCATACATGATTAAATATTTAAATTAAAGTACCAATGTTTAGGATATGTCAAGGTTAGGATATCATTGAGAGGGCTAGTGTGGAATCAGCCGCGTTCAATCTTCGCCTTCTTCCTCCAAGCGAGATTCTTTTACTTATTTAAATACATAAAAATGAATAAATAAATAAAAAATAAGCATACTACTGCAATAAAAAATATCAGGAGGGACTAGGTCATAAATAGTTAACCCTTCTAGTGGTTTCGCCAGTTCAATCAAACATACTGCTTTTCAGAGTTCCATTATTGTATTTGAACTGCTTAAATATCTAACACTGTAGAGGGAGGGTTTAAAATGTTTTTTTTTACTTATCCTTTGAAATGTTATAAATTTAAGGAACCTATATGTACATAAGCTTAGAGGGCAGAGTAGAATTACAAATAAATATTTACATCGAGCAATGTCATTCCGCAAACAATTAATTCAAGGCGAGTTAGGCATACATTAAACATAAGGCACAATCTTATATATTTCATCGCTATCATTTCGCTATAATAATCAAGTCGCATGCAACTTCTGTTGATCTCATGAACTCTCTTCCTTGGATCTCTTACAAACTCTTCTTTTAAGTATTGAAGTAGAAATCCTGCGCTGTATCCTTCACACCCATGTAATTCTTGATCGTCCGCCTTCTCATCAATTTTAAGTGATGTTAATATTTTTTTTATTATATCTTTTGGGTAATATTCACCCTTGACATATTTGGAGAGGCCTTCCTTCTATTTTAGGTCTCACTGGATCAGAGAGTGAGAGAGAGAGCGCGAATTCGACTTGTGGATTCATATACGACAAAGAAGAGAACAGTTATGTGGAAGACTATAGTCTACAATAACCATTTCAGTCTTGAGCTGGGTAATAGTAGCTTCCGTATCGACCTGTCCGCAAGGCTACCAGAATTTTGCAGTCCACCAATGATAGTATTTCCCGAGGCGGACATCAGGTGTATATATAAATAAAGATCTCGATCGATAACATGTTTTTGATCGGGTCTTTTATTTTTAAAGATGGGGGAATAAAGCACATCTCTTCACATAACCGATTGAAATCTAGATGTAATCTTTACTTCGCTAGCTGTAAAGATTTTTGGTGAATATAGTTGATATAAAAATCAATTTCATCCGGAGATAACTTCAAACCTTTAAACCAGAAGAGACGCAGAATATTTTGAAAAATCTGAAGAGTTGTTAAAATCCAATATCATTATTTAAAACATTTCTATAATCCCTCTGATATCCAGAACACCCCAATTTACAAATCAATATGCAGTATTATCTATTCATTCATATCTCTGTTTCTATAGCTCGTCATTTAAAAAAAATTCAGAATAAAAACGTTTTTAGCAACTCACCCAATATAAGTACATTACAAAAGTGTATGAATTATAAAACTAATATTACGAATGCCTAATATTCTATAGAATGTGATGAATTCAAAATCAGATATGTAGGTGAGAATCTTGTTGTGTGGCAGACATTTAAACATTAGAATCTCCTAACATAAACAAAATAATAAATATATAATAATCTATAATCTATAATAATAAATCTTTTATTAAATACAATATATGCCTTTTTATTATCTAATAAACAAAATATAAACAGCCAAGACAATAAATAATTAAAGTACCAACATATAAAAGAAACAGGCCAGTCTCATTCATCTTATCAGAACCAAACACCCATTACTGTAACATCACAAATAAGCAACAGAGACTCATAATAGAATTCATCATATCAAGAAAGTACAATAGTATAAACAGAAGACTTCCTGATATTTACAACATACTTTTCCCTGAGTAACCTTAAAACCTCCAATTAGAGAAATCCCTTCAGAAGTTCTTCAATAAAAACCAAGAAGAATACTCATCATAGCATCTAAGATTTATTAAGAAAACATTTATTCATAGTCATATCCTGGTTTTTAACTCTTTTATGCCTTATTTAATGTTATAAAGTTTTGACGCCGTTTTTAAATATATACAATATACACATGTGTATATTGTATATACTAGTGTATACTTGTATATATTGTAAAACGACATTTAAAGATTATCCCGCGTGAGTTTCTTTTCAACGAAAAATCAAAATTTATTCCAAGGAGAAATATCGATTATTTCTAACCTTAGGGATGAGGTATGAAAGCATGAATTGTGAAGAGTAATGATAAACGGAAAAATAAAAGTGTCCAGGGATGGGAATCGAACCCACAGTGTTCCGCTTACCGGGCAGATGCCATGTCCACTTGTATATATATATTTATGTATTTTTTAGTTGATTCAAGCATAAGAGGTCTGTTTTATATATTTATAAATAAATAAATAAATAGAAGGATATAATAGGATTAAAAAAAGAGAAAAACTCCAGCAAATAATTATGGTATAATAATTAATGGTATTATCTAATACAGAATTAGCTTGCTGTTCTGACTAAATATTTAAACTATTTTTTATTTTCAAAATCAATGAATCACAATTTTTTAAAGAAATTTTACATAACTTCTTACAAAATTACTCAATATATACGCACCTGTCTACTTTATTCAAAACCTCGCCACTCGTGCATCACGTGGATGCTTACATGGTTAGAATCCCCGAGGAAGAACAGCCTCATCGATATATTTGATGTTTTAATAAATTATTTTGATCCCAAATAAGCCTTAATAATTATAGGCATATATATATGTTATATTAAAATATTATTATATTTAAAATTATATTTCATAGATCTAAATACTCTGTTAAAATCGACCGCCAGAGGTCACGCTTCCCCTATAAAAACTCATTGTTGTTCTATCCCGTTGGCCGGCTCAAAACATTTGTACATTATGTAAATAAGCTTTTCATTTTTTTTATTCTTACGCCTTAAGCCAGGCAGTACTTTTTACCAAATTATGTTATTCATATATATTCCTAAGCAAATAAAGAAATCTCTGATCAAAACCATATTTATTATTATTCTTTCAAGATTTCAACCACGACTGCATTAAAATAGTATAATCCTTTAATAATCAAAATACAACAGAAATCTAGTTATTTTATATAATATATATATGTTTATTCTACTTCTTATAATATTATGTAAAATAGTATCTAGTTATAACTCATGTGCTCATGGCGATTTATTGTGTTTATCCTGTAGAGGGCTATCATTCACGACAGCTAGAGATTGTATATACAATTTTTTAAACGAAACTTATTCCTGAAAACTTGAAGTTTCTCCCCTTAATATTGTAACAAAGTATTTATTAATTTTATTATTTTATTAACAGAGTGATCATTTTTATGTTTTATATTTTGCTATTCTGTAAATTTCCCTCGTGGCTTATCTTTTGTTTACCATTCATAGTTTCCTGGCCTCAAATAAAATTGTTGTCTCCTGCTGAAATTTTTGTCCTCCCTAATTTTCCACGTGGCAATATTGTAACAAGGGATTATTTCATGGTGAATATTTCTTTATATATAATAGAGGAAGTATCTCTCCTCTTGCGGTCTAAAACATTCATTTATTATAACTCTATTTAAATCTTCCTATGTGGATATGTACAAAATATATATAAACTCTCTCTTTCAATGTATATTATCTTAAATTATCAAGATTTGACATTATAAGCATATTGATATTTTCTATATCATATATATAATTCATAATAAATAAACCATGGATACGATAATACCTACATAATACTTATATAGCGATAAAGAAAGCTATTTTTATCCCACAAAAATTTGAATCAATGTTGGAAATATAATGATAATGATAATGGACGCACATTTGATTGTCAAAATGTGATTGGAAAGAAGGTAAACTAGAACGAATTTATGTAAACTCGAATATTTGCATAAGATGTCTTAAGAGAAAAGGACTTTTATTTAAACAGGAGCCGCGAGGGTCGTAATAGAGTTTGGGACTTGGGGTCCTAATCTGGGGTCCGCACGAAATTAAATCAAGCTGATCTATAATTCAGCTCATCCGTCAAAATGTGACGTCATCAAATATTCATGTCCTGCGCCAATCAGTAAATTGTTACCAGGCCAACATCAAACTTTAAACCAAGTTGGACAGCGTCTTCTCTTCAGTGGCCACTCGAGCGTCTTCAATTGTATTTTTTTCCTAGAATCAAACTCAACCTTCTCTCAAACCTCGCCCCCTGTGTTCACAAACATCTTGACATTTTTGGCCACTTTTTTGGACATCGATTAGCCTTTCGAATTAAATATCACATCATTTATATCGACGGTTGAGTAGAAATATTTAATAATAATACTATATATATGTGTGTGTGTTTTTTATAAAAAATATTTTATTTTAAAATTATATTTTCTAGAACTCTGTAAAGTGTAGACCGCCTGATGTCGCGGCTTTAAACTATATAAACCCCTTGTTGTTGTTTTCCTTTGCCTGGCACAAACATTTTGTAATTATGTAAATAGGTTTTTCGTTTATAATAGATTAGCGCGCCATCTGTTATGAAAATTCGAAAATATTATAGACATGTATGATTCTTTTGAAAATAAAATAATTTCTACTGCCCTTACTGCAATGAAAAAAAATTAATGGGAGGGCCTGGCTCATCAGTGGTGAACCCTCCCAGGTTTCGACGTTTTTATTTTCTTCTTCACGCCTCAAGTCAGATGTTTCATTCTAAATTTGTTTTATCATCTCAATTAAATCAAATAGTGGTTTGAAGTTGTTTTCATTATATTTTTCACGACTCTGCAAACCATTAAGAAAATTCTCAATACTTTTCTATCTCAAAATATTCATTTATAATATGAATTCCTATCCCTGGACACTTTTATTTTTCCGTTTATCATTACTCTTCACAATTCATCCTTTTATACCTCATCCCTAAGGTTAGAAATAATCGTTATTTCTCCTTAAAATAAATTTTGATTTTTCGTTGAAAATAAACACACACACATGCGGGATAATTTTCAAATGTCGTATAACACATTTATATATTCAAATAAAATATGGCACATCTTGTATCGAAAACTAAACGGGGGGTTTATTACTTAAGATACACATATATAGTGTCGACGATCAGAATTTTCGTCTTTTACAAAAGTTTTTAAAAAGACGAACGTTATTAGACGAAAAACATGGTGAAGGAAGATGAGTTTCTTTTATTGATGCATAGGTGCAAGCTTTCGGGTAAAAACCCTTCAACAGGCGAGCAATGAAGCGCGAATTATAAGAACTATGGTACAAATGGTAGGAAGGAATATATATAAAAGGAAAGTTTTAAACTATTTATATATGTTAATCTTAACCATGTTTTTCGTCTAATTTCAATTCAAGACGAACGTTATGTTCGACAAAATTTATTTCAAGTAATAAACACCTCATTTATTTTAAAATCCAACATGTGCTGTCTTTTATTTAAATAATGTTGAATTTGATGGAATATGATATTTTAAGAAAGAAATATATATGTATGTGCACAAAATAAATCAGCTCTCCTTTTTAATGCGCTGATATCTTATTTATTAAAAGGGAGAGAGAGACGCCATTTATTTGCACATGAATACCTTACATATGCATCTTTTAATATATTTATTGGGTAACGGTATATATTTATCATTATGTATATATAGAAGGGAACTTTACCTTTAATTATGCATCAAAGCGCTGTTCATCACTCTAGTAAAATATTTTGCTAGTAATAAAAAACAGCCACTTCACACCATAAAAGTCGGTGGACGAGTGGGTAACACCCTCGATTCCCAACAGTCATGAACCGGGATTGAATCCCGCGTTAACCTTTTGTTTGATATGTGAATAACTCCCATATTATTCACTGTTTCAATTATCATAAACTAGGTTGCACTTGTTGAGCGGTACCTAATAAAGTGATTTTGGAACCGAAACACACCAGTTTTGGCAAAATCATACAAAAAGCCAACAACCTGTATACCATGGTTTCAGGCTATGACCCTCATCAGTACAGTGGGCGGCTTCGATTTCATAACATCCTACGAGAGGGGTCATGAAATAGGTCGAATTTTTACCAAAAAGGTGTTAGAGCAAGAGCCGATTTTTAGGATAGAATGCAACAGAAAGTTGCTGATGAAAAGATATTCATGTGCCTAGAGGGGAACCACTCCCTTTAATTTAATACCCCGGCAAATTTATGTTATATTCTAGTCTGAAAAACGGCTCTTGCCACTTCACAAGCTTGAACATCTTTTTGGTCAATTCGACCGATTTCATACCTCATCTTGAAGGATGTTATGAAATCGAAGCCGCCCCTGTACTGATGAGGGCCATAGTCCGAAACCATGATATACAGGTTGGAATTTTGTCTGAATTTTTCAAAACTATTGTTTTGTGGCTCATTTTTTATTATCACTATTAAAATTTGTATTTAGGTGATGATCATAATGTAGAGATTGAGAGTAGAGAGAGGTGCGCCAATCTAGGTACATGAATATCTTCCTCTCGCATATTTATATATTGTATTCATAATTATATTAACAAATTTAGTGTAAAATCAATTATTGGTAATATTCGAAAATATTCACGTTGCCTCTTTAATCTTTTCTATAAATAAATGTTTGAATATGTGTATGTGTGTTTAGGTTTTACATAAACAATTGTATTTCTCATCCTGAGGTTTGTTTTCTAATCTTTCTACGTGACTATGTATATATAATATTGCGAAAGGTAGAACAACCTACATTATAAGATATTTCAATTAAGAAATTTCCAACTACCTTTATTATGGTGACTGTGCTATATGTGATTGTGGCAATCTAATCAAGTGTTGCTGGAGACAAGGCAAATCTATGGCACAGTTTGTTATGTAATTCGTACCTTGATATAATTAAAAAAACATGTCGATCTATCCTTAGATTTTAATAAAGAACCTTGTTTTCATCCCCTAGATGAAGGTTTCATTGTAATCATACTTCATATAAATAAGAAGAGCTCCGATAGTGGATTTTTGAGATTTAAAGAAAATACTGAACGATAGTGCTAAGACTGGGTGAGATCAGAGAGGTTACAGTTTAGAATAAGCTCTAAAAAGAGTACGTTATTGTTGAAGACAGGTAGTGTATTGGGGCAGCATGGATAAGACAATGGTGTATTGAGGTCAGATAAGTTTCAATATATAAGGCAGCATTGAATTAGCATTATATTGGTAATATTGAGGTTAGGTAGGCTAGAGTATAGAGTGGAGGTGGTATTATAGTGGTGAAAGTGGGGTCACATAGTTTAATGGGTTGAAAATAGAGAGCAATTCATAAATAGATCTTTAATAAAAAAGTTACATATATTAGATCAAAAAATAATTTATTTACCAATATTTCAGTTGGCTCAACGCCAACCTTTGTCAAGGTACAACAACTTTTTATTTTATTTATTTGTTGTACTTGGAAAAAGGCTGGCATTCAGCCACACACAACTGAAATATTGGTAAATAATTTATTTTTGATCTAATATATTCCTTTTCAAATATAGTTTAGAAATTAAGCCCAGAATGAAGATAATTACATTTTAACACGATTGAGAGAGAGAGAGAGGTCACAAAGGAACAACATGAATGATATATCAATATGATACATTAGCGCGCCATCTGTTATCAAAATTCGAAACTATTATAGACGCGTATGATTCTTTTTGGCCCTCCTATTATAGTTTCCATTGCATAAAGGACAGTAGAAATTGTTTATTTTTAAAAAGAATCATACGCGTCTATAATAGTTTTGAACATATCAAAATTATCAATTTATGTCTGAGTAATGACAGAGATACATGATGGATACCAGTATGATAGTAGTGATACTGGGTTCATGTAAGCATGATTATAGGAGAACTATTTGGAAAGAGTAATTAGCGAGATGGGATGTCAGGTGTAGAATTAGGAGTAATAGAATGACTCCAATAAGTCAATTTAGAGCCAATATGGTTAATCTGATAATGGTACCTATATCACTAATAGACAAAACTTAAGGAAGTTGTACCTTATAGCATATATATATATATATCAGGATTCAGAAAATATCTCTCAGAGTTATTTTCTGAATCCCGATATATATATGCTATAAGGTACAACTTCCTTAAGTTTTGTCTATCAGTGTATTTAGTAAGTTTAAATAACACTAAATAAACGTGATTGGAATTCAAATTTATAAAACCACGTAAATATTCCAGTTAGTTTAAAAAATGTGGTCCATTGATCTAGCGTCTACCTTTGGTCTCTTCCAGCAATTTTAGTACAGTATTGATAATATTGGATTAATGAAAGCAAGATTATAGGAGCACCTTGTGGAATGAGTACTTAATTGCCGAGATGGAATGTCAGGTGTAGAATTAGGAGTAGATGAATGGCTAAAAAGAAGTCAATTTAGAGCCAATATGGTCCGATAATGGCACCTATAATTAGTAGATTTAAATAACACTAAATAAACGTGATTGGAATTCAAATTTATAAAACCACGTAAATATTCCTGTTAGTTAAAAAAATATGGTCCATTGATCAGCTATCCAAAATTCTCCAAGTTTTTTGCCAGCTCATTAATTACGATACAGCTCTTTGTTCCTTCAAAAAAACTCTCCCTCTCTACCAAACACCTCGGAAACTCTATTTTAAAAATAATTTAATAATTTTTCTGCCTAAACTACTTTACAAAAATACATTAATTATTATTTAATGATGCCCCATTTTTCAAACGGCGCGGGCTTCTCTCAATTTGATTACTTGTTAAATTCCATTAGGATAATTATTTTCTAACTGACTTTCATAATTTAATAGAATAGTTCGCTACAACACCGGAGTTTTTATTCTTCGGTCTAAAAAGGTTATCATGGCGAGGTATACTCAGCCAGTTTGGGCTTAATTACATTATGGCCCAGGGGAGAAGTGAAGAATTAGCTATAAAATGGGAACATTTTTATGTAAAACCAGCTGTTATAACTGAGTTCTCACACAGGTAACTAACTGTCTTGGGATCTTTATTAAATTGTGGTAAGATATAATTGTTACCTGTCTTAGATTATATATATAAAAAAAGAAGGAATATATAATGAAGATATTAAATTAATTATTTAGTTATCTTATACCAATTTAAAATTCTATTACAATCTTAATTTTTTTGTTGAAGAAGATAAATTCGTTTTTTTTTTTAAATTTACATTGGCATCTTGATTTATGATAGCAAATGGCCAGGCTGCTATGAATTTTAAGTATTTATATGGCTGTGATACGCATTGTGGAAGTCTGCTAGCGAGAACCTTAGGGGTGTGCGTTCGAATTTTGCCGGTAGGAAATTGATCTATAAAAAAGAGAGTACATTTCTTATGTCAAATCGACGAAAAACCTATGTGTCATATAATTGTTGATTCTTCAATCTATAAAAACTAGGTTGGAAACAAAACCACAAACCAGTTTTGGAGAATTCACAACGTCCACTTGGAATCCATGGTTTGAGCTATGGCACTCGTCAGTCCAATATAGATGACGCTTTGTGCTTACGTCTGTTTCAACGTGAAAGGTGACCTTTCTATATTTAGATCTACGCATGCGACGGGGGGTGATTCTAAGATATGAAGATTCACGATTACTTAATTATAAATTTATAAACCCTAAAAAAACTATGTAGTGCAAACGAAGGCGTACTATAGCTTAGACCATTCAATATAGATTTTCATTTGACCTACATGTAACTTGTACTGAGAAATGGTAAAGATACATGATGTATACTATCATACTAAATAGCGAGAAGGGAATGGGGGAGTGAGGGATAGAATTAAGAGTAAAAGAATGGCCCCAAGAAGGCACAATTTAGAGCCAATATGGTTAATCCGATATTGGTATCTATAATTATTGAATTCATACGTTTTTATGTACTCCTGTAAAAGGAAAAGAGATTCCCGAAAGCTCGAGATTACGTTTAAAAATAAAAAATAAAAGAAAATCATCTCCAGAAACCTGTGGCATTGTTTGATTAGTAACTTTACCGAATCCTGCAAGAATAACACCAAACCTCGGGATGAACATTGCACCCATGTCAAATCTCTGTATGGCTAAGTTGGAACATCTAGAATGTTTCTCCAAACTCATTGCAACCAAGCGATCATAGTTCAAAATGAAGGGAAAACGATTCTTTTTTTAATGCTTATCACTCTAATTATTTGATAATTTAAACCTCAGCAAGAAGAAATTAAGATTTTCTTTTCTGGCTGACGTCTCAAATTATTACTTACTAAGAGTGCCATCACAAGTCTACACCTACTTCACCATAGTAGGAGAAAGTGTTAAAAGTTTTTGTTTTTTGATACATAAACTTTTTTTAAATTTCGTATTCTAGCTCAATTTAGGTTTAACGCAAACTAAAATCATAAAATAAATCGATAATACTATTTGAGAACAAGATAAGTTAACAAACCACATAGTACAATATTAAAATGATCAATCAGTTCCATAATCTGAAATAAATAAGAGTAAATATTTTGAGCTCATCTCTCATTTACACTCATGGATAAAACTTAAGTTTTATATTTTAAGCATAAATCACTCCTTATTTGCTTATATACCGTCGGATTTCCCATACATTTTTAATTCAAACTTTATTTTTTGAATAAATAATGAAAAATGTATTTAAAAATATATATAAATACACTTAAAAACAAAAAAGGCATATCCTGACCGCGCTCACATGAGCTTTTTATGTGGCAGAGCGCCATCTAGTTGAACAGAAACTAACTAAACGTTGATTTAACCTGTTTCCTGATATTTGGCCAACTCATTTTCTTTATAAATCAGGGAACAGATTAAATTAACGTTTAGTTGATTTCTGTTTCAGTAGATAGCGATCTGCCATCTAAATAGCTTATGCCCTCATGCTCATGCTCAGGATATGCCTATTTAGTTTTTAACATCAACTGCCCTTTTTTATTAATTTTTTAAAATTATTTTATTTTACATACTAAAATCTACAATTTTCTCAAGATTTATCCATGAGTCTATATTTTAGTTTACAGAACGTTCTTGTTAGCTGAAGAAAGGTATGTACGAAGAAAACTTTGATTCCTTTATAAAATTGCAACGTTACCTTCTACATTCTGATATATATAGTTCAATAAATGAATCAATAGAGATATAAGAAGAATAAAGAAATGTAATGGGCAAAAGGTTTGCTGTATTGTATGTCAGCATCAGCCTCCAGAGGGCTGAGGAAGACTAATTGTAGAACTGTCTATGGAATATTTACTAACAAAGTTTAACTAGAAATTATCACAATATATTTCACACGGAATTTTAGAGCACTGAAACTCTCTCATTTATACTTTAACAAAATTATTGACATTTTTTTAGGAATAACACAGTTATAAGACTAGTATACCTCTTTAATCAAGTTTCTTCAAGACAATTAAATTAGAGTCTAGATAATGGGGACAAAACTTAAGGAAGTTCTACCTTTTAGCATATATATATCGGGATTCAGACAATAACTCTGAAAGATATTTGATACACAGTGGCCTTTATTTAATACATACGAGATAACAAAGTGTGAACAAAAATGCCTCTGCCTCATTCAATAAATAAATAAATAGACAAATAGACGACCGGCAACATCAATTTACTTTCCACTTCTTTAAATATTGTCTATGAGTTAAGACGTTGTCCTAGCCAAATTTGTCAAATCCTTGAGAATTTTCGGGAGAAAATAATGCTTTGGCTTCTGATTTCCTTTCTCCTCATATGCATATGTATAACATTTGCAAATACGAGGAGACCTATTTACCATTAAAATATAAGGATAGAAGAGAAATTTAAATATTGTACTATGCTGAAGAAAAATAGTAACTAATGTAAAATATAACTAGATACTAGAGAGAAATGAACAATTTAGAGTTAAAAAGAACAATAAAACCACAGCAAAAGGCCGAGAAACCAAATATTAAGAACCAAAGAAGAACGTAAACTAAAAAAACAAATTGATAGCCGAAATAAATATTTAAAATAAAATTCAAAAGTCAACATTTTTCCAATACTGAAAAAATAAATTTTAAAAGCCATTCAATTTAAATGTCCCACAAAATAATTATTAAATTTATTTATTTCATTCCTAATAAATGAATATTTGTTAAATAATGTATTAATTTAGTTGTTTTTATTAAAGAAGGAGAGAAAAAAAGAAGAAAATAAATTTAAATGCATAAAACAAACTTTAATTCTAATTGAATGCAAAACAATTCCCATTAATTGCTTCAAAAGATGAAAAAAGAACCTTGTTAAAACACGTCGCGCTTCTCCTTTGATAAAAAAAAAATATTTAAAAAAACGGAGGAAGGTTTGAAAAAGGAATCCTTTTAACCAGAAAACATTTAGTTTGCTGAGAGTGGGTTTGTTTTGTCAGAGATTTTTTACAAAAAAAGAAGTTATTCTCAGCCAAAAGAACGCATGAACCTCAACCAAACGATGTACGCTTGGTTGATTCTTCCTTGGATTTGTATTCTAAGATTTTTCAGAGTTTTTTTGTAAGGGCATCAAAACTTGAAATCTCCAGCACAGGGCTGTCGTTTTGGTACATTTTAAAAATAAGTAAGGGGTGTTTTATTTTGTATTTAATTTCACAAATAGTTTTATTTCGAAAATACATTTATATTTATTTAAAAATACATATATTTGGATCAAATTATAATTTATTCTATCAATATTTCAGTTGACTAAACGCCAACCTTTATCAAGGTATTATAACAAACTCAGCGCCACATAACCTTATGTGGTTCTGAGTTTGTTGTTGACATACATAAATATGTTATAATATCTTGATAAAGGTTGGCGTTCAGCCAACTGAAATATTGATAAAATAAATTATATTTTGATCCAATATATGCCTTTTTAATTGAATATTTATTTATAGATTGCTCTATTTTTAAAAGGACATTTATATATTCGAATATATTTTACATAGAGTTTAATGCGCACGTTTCGAATGTGAAGGGAGAGAGAGAGAGATCCACACTGAGGCCAACACAGGAAAGAAGATATATCTTGGAACGAGAGGGGGCTAGACTTTCTCTAGTAAGATTCCTGAGTCACGTATTCTGACATAAATGAAGAAATGGAGAATTGTGAATTTTATTTTTACAAAATAGAATAGCAACTTAATTATAGAGTAAGTAACTCTTACGATTCATGCAATTAATCAATGTTAATTAAATTATTCAATTGTGTTTCCTCCACGTTGATAAATTACAAGCCACCGAGGTTTTTAATTATCTCGGAGTGTTTTCTTTGAGATCAATGCGGTTAATTAGTTGGTCGTGTGACATCGTGTTGGGGAGATTGGATGGTCACTGGCTAGCTTGTGGTCAGTAGTGGACACTGGGTAGTCTGTGGTCAGTGGTGGACACTGCCTACTCTGTGGTCAGTGGTGGAAACTGGCTAGCTTATGGTCAGTGGTGGACATTGCCTACTCTGTGGTCAGTGGTGAACACTGGCTACTCTGTGGTAGTCAAGGGTGGACACTGGCTAGCTTGTGGTCAGTAGTGGACACTAGGTAGTCTGTGGTCAGTGGTGGACACTGCCTTCTCTGTGGTCAGTGGTGGAAACTGGCTAGCTTGTGGTCAGTGGTGACATTGTCTACTCTGTGGTCAGTGGTGGACATTGCCTACTCTGTGGTCAGTGGTGAACACTGGCTACTCTGTGGTCAGTGGTGGACATTGCCTACTCTGTGGTCAGTGGTGAACACTGGCTACTCTGTGGTAGTCAAGGGTGAACACTGACTACTCTGTGGTGGTCAGTGGTTCAGACTGACTACTCTGTGGTCAGTGGTGAACACTGGCTACTCTGTGGTAGTCAAGGGTGAACACTGACTACTCTGTGGTGGTCAGTGGTTCAGACTGACTACTCTGTGGTCAGTGGTGAACACTGGCTACTCTGTGGTAGTCAAGGGTGAACACTGACTACTCTGTGGTGGTCAGTGGTTCAGACTGACTACTCTGTGGTGGTCAGTGGTTCAGACTGGCTACTCGGTGGTGGTCAAGGGTGGACACTGGCTACTCTGTGGTAGTCAAGGGTGTTCACTGACTACTCTGTGGTGGTCAAGGGTGGTCAGTGACTACTCTGTGGTGGTCAGTGGTTCAGACTGGCTACTCGGTGGTGGTCGAGGGTGAACACTGGCTACTCTGTGGTGGTCAGTGGAGAACACTGGCTACTCTGTGGTGTTCAAGGTTAGACACTGGCTACTCGGTGGTGGTCAAGGGTGGACACTGGCTACTCTGTGGTAGTCAAGGGTGTTCACTGACTACTCTGTGGTGGTCAAGGGTGGTCACTGACTACTCTGTGGTGGTCAGTGGTTCAGACTGGCTACTCGGTGGTGGTCAAGGGTGAACACTGGCTACTCTGTGGTGGTCAGTGGAGGACACTGGCTACTGTGTGGTTGTCAAGGGTAGACACTGGCTACTCTGTGGTTGTCAAGGGTAGACACTGGCTACTCTGTGGTTGTCAAGGGTAGACACTGGCTACTCTGTGGTTGTCAAGGGTAGACACTGGCTGCTCTGTGGTTGTCAAGGGTAGACACTGGCTACTCTGTGGTTGTCAAGGGTAGACACTGGCTACTCTGTGGTTGTCAAGGGTAGACACTGGCTACTCTGTGGTTGTCAAGGGTAGACACTGGCTACTCTGTGGTGGTCAAGGGTAGACACTGGCTACTCTGTGGTGGTCAAGGGTGAACACTGGCTACTCTGTGGTGGTCAAGGGTGAACACTGGCTACTCTGTGGCGGTCAAGGGTGAACACTGGCTACTCTGTGGTTGTCAAGGGTGAACACTGGCTACTCTGTGGTGGTCAAGGGTAGACACTGGCTACTCTGTGGTGGTCAAGGGTAGACACTGGCTACTCTGTGGTGGTCAAGGGTGAACACTGGCTACTCTGTGGTTGTCAAGGGTAGACACTGGCAACTCTGTGGTGGTCAGTGGAGGACACTGGCTACTCTGTGGTTGTCAAGGGTAGACACTGGCTACTCTGTGGTTGTCAAGGGTAGACACTGGCTACTCTGTGGTGGTCAAGGGTAAACACTGGGTACTCTGTGGTTGTCAAGGGTAGACACTGGCTACTCTGTGGTGTTCAAGGTTAGACACTGGCTACTCTGTGGTGGTCAAGGGTAGACACTGGCTACTCTGTGGTGGTCAAGGGCAGACACTGGCTACTCTGTGGTTGTCAAGGGTAAACACTGGGTACTCTGTGGTTGTCAAGGGTAGACACTGGCTACTCTGTGGTGGTCAAGGGCAGACACTGGCTACTCTGTGGTTGTCAAGGGTAAACACTGGGTACTCTGTGGTTGTCAAGGGTAGACACTGGCTACTCTGTGGTGGTCAGTGGTTCAGACTGGCTACTCGGTGGTGGTCAAGGGTGAAAACTGGCTACTCTGTGGTGGTCAGTGGAGGACACTGGCTACTCTGTGGTTGGCAAGGGCAGACACTGGCTACTCTGTGGTGGTCAAGGGTAGACATTGGCTACTCTGTGGTTGTCAAGGGTAGACACTGGCTACTCTGTGGTTGTCAAGGGTAGACACTGGCTACTCTGTGGTTGTCAAGGGTAGACACTGGCTACTCTGTGGTTGTCAAGGGTAGACACTGGCTACTCTGTGGTGGTCAAGGGTGAACACTGGCTACTCTGTGGTGGTCAAGGGTGGACACTGGCTACTCTGTGGTGGTCAAGGGTAGACACTGGCTGCTCTGTGGTTGTCAAGGGTAGACACTGGCTACTCTGTGGTTGTCAAGGGTAGACACTGGCTACTCTGTGGTTGTCAAGGGTAGACACTGGCTACTCTGTGGTTGTCAAGGGTAGACACTGGCTACTCTGTGGTTGTCAAGGGTAGACACTGGCTACTCTGTGGTTGTCAAGGGTAGACACTGGCTACTCTGTGGTTGTCAAGGGTAGACACTGGCTACTCTGTGGTGGTCAAGGGTGAACACTGGCTACTCTGTGGTTGTCAAGGGTAGACACTGGCTACTCTGTGGTTGTCAAGGGTAGACACTGGCTACTCTGTGGTGGTCAAGGGTGAACACTGGCTACTCTGTGGTGGTCAAGGGTGGACACTGGCTACTCTGTGGTGGTCAAGGGTGAACACTGGCTACTCTGTGGTGGTCAAGGGTAGACACTGGCTACTCTGTGGTTGTCAAGGGTAGACACTGGCTACTCTGTGGTTGTCAAGGGTAGACACTGGCTACTCTGTGGTTGTCAAGGGTAGACACTGGCTACTCTGTGGTTGTCAAGGGTAGAAACTGGCTACTCTGTGGTTGTCAAGGGTAGACACTGGCTACTCTGTGGTTGTCAAGGGTAGACACTGGCTACTCTGTGGTGGTCAAGGATGAACACTGGCTACTCTGTGGTGGTCAAGGGTGAACACTGGCTACTCTGTGGTGGTCAAGGATGAATACTGGCTACTCTGTGGTGGTCAAGGGTGAACACTGGCTACTCTTTGGTGGTCAAGGGTGAACACTGGCTACTCTGTGGTGGTCAAGGGTGAACACTGGCTACTCTGTGGTGGTCAGTGGAGGACACTGGCTACTCTGTGGTGGTCAAGGGTGAACACTGGCTACTCTGTGGTGGTCAAGGATGAACACTGGCTACTCTGTGGTGGTCAAGGGTAGACGCTGGCTACTCTGTGGTAGTCAGTGGAGGACACTGGCTACTCTGTGGTGGTCAAGGGTGAACATTGGCTACTCTGTGGTGGTCAAGGATGAACACTGGCTACTCTGTGGTGGTCAAGGGTGAACACTGGCTACTCTGTGGTGGTCAAGGGTGAACACTGGCTACTCTGTGGTGGTCAGTGGTGAACACTGTTTTATTATCGAAATATTATTTATTTACATGTTTTTTGATTATATATATATATAAATATATATAGCTTTCCTATATCTTCTCTACTGGCTAATTCAAGTATGAATATAATATGCTTTATTGTGTCTCTCGGGAAATTGACTTTCGAGATGTATGCTGTGCCGCGTCAATTTGACTAAATAGCCAGAAGACTTCTAAATAAATTCTTGGACGTTACTTTATCTAAGTGTGTGTAAAATACGTTCAAACATATTGAAATGTATCAAGTTGAAAGATACCATAACCACACAAAACGACATTTCCTCAAAACTTAAGACCTATACCGTGGGCCAGCTAAGCAAGGTAGTGTTACAAGTTGAATGTAAATATGTAACTAAAGAGTTTCACATCAATATGTAAAATCCCCAAACTACGGATTTAATCACCATAGTGTTATCATTAGAAGGTAAAACAAAAAGAAGCCACAATTACTTAGAGACGGGGATGGATGCTGAAATCCAAACCGCTGGATGTACTTAACTAATTGGTTTTGTAGAGAGGGAGAATATTTGGTTTCACAAGGCTAAATTATCTGATTGGACAGATATACGGTCACGTGGATTGGTCCAGGCTGCTCTGGATTTACCAACTCTCTGATAGCACATCATAACAAAGTAGACTGATATAATCTACAGGTCATAATAATCATGGTTGATAGTAGTTATCGACTACCTTTACTGTAAATGCACCACATGTTCACACTCATGAACAAAACTCGGGTTTCATATTTTGATATCGCTGGCAGTCTGCCTTTTTTTGAAGAAGAAGAAGACAGAGGCAATTTTTATACAGTTGATTATCTTCTGTCTTCAATAAATTTTACTATGTATCAAATATCTTTCAGAGTTATTGTCTGAATCCCGATATACATGCTCAAGGTTCCTTAAGTTTTGTTCATGAGTGTATATATGTGGAAGGCAGTTCGACTTAGTACTTACAAATATCCTCATTATCTTATCGTCCTCTATCGCTGAAAATTATAAATATATTCTTAGCGCTATATTAAAAGGTATATATAACACCAATATCTACAGCCCTTTTACCTCTATACATACATTGCAGTATAACGGCTTTATAAATAGGTTTTAAATATATATGTTTAAAAAAATAGCACTTACAAGTGTGTCAGCTCGTACTCACTTTTGGGGTTGGACTTTTACAGGCATCGAGGGCCATTGGCATCGTATTGCTTGGCATCGGGTGTGCTGGGGTTAAGTGTGATGTCAGAAAACGTGCTTAAAAAATAAATTTTAAACTAAAAAGGCTACTGATATTCTACAGGCTGAAATATATACTTCTGAATGATTAATTGACATTCATTATTATATTCGTAATTAAAACAATTTATAGAACTGGTAGTGCTAAAATATTCTATCTCTCTCTATATATCTTTTTGAGTTATAAAAAATGATTCAATATAAAGTTGCAGGAGAAAGGTATTCATGTACTGAGAATGTCACCTCTACCTTTAAAAATGAATTTAATTAATAGGTAAAGATAGAGGCTGCTTGGCCAGCATTCATATTTCTTCTAAAAATAGACATTTCGGCCAGTTAAAGTTTTATTTTTTAATGTTTCAACAAAATTATTTTGTCTTCGTCAGTAAAAAAAAAATAAAGCATTTGGCAAGGTGTTAAAAATTGTTCTGAGGTTGCAAGGGCAATCTAACGCGATTTTTCAAATTTGCAACCTCAGAACAATTTTTAACTCTTGGGTAAATGCTTTATTTCTAGTTATTATTCCTGACCAAGACAAAATAATTTTGTTTGAAACGTTTAGAAAATAGAATTTTAACTGGCCGAATTGTATTTTTTAAAGAAATATGTAATGAGTCACAACACTGAGTGATTCTTCTTCAATGTTTTATATTGAAATCTTAATTTTTTTGTAGTGAAAGCCATCTTAATGTTTGTGAGAAACACAAAGTATAGAGTTTGTGTGTGAAACACCCATTGAACAATATTTCAGTACCCACTAATTCCGCTATAACAAATCAACAACAATTACATTCTCCTACCAGAGAAGATTATTGCTTTGAAAGCTGTAATTGAGAGATCCAGCCACGTCATAAATTTATCACATCTAATAACAGACAAGAAGCGATTCTAACGTCAAACATAACAAAAAGTTAATTAAGTTTTCAGACAATTGGTCCACGTAAGAGACTGGGGGAAATATTGTATTTCGATTGTTTTATTGTTCAATATAAAATATTTAATGTCTATTTAAAAATATAGATGGAAATTTTGCCTGGAGGAAATTGATCTAAAGAGACAAGGGTCGCCTCTCCCGTCAGAATAGACGTCTAAATCCAGACGCCATCTATTGACCGTCGCCGCAACTAGTGGCCTCGGGTCAGTGACAAAGCCACAACACCAGCTTTGGCAAACTGAAATGCGTCCACCTAGAGACCATGGTTTCGGGCTAATGGCCCTCGTCAGTCTAGGGCGGACTTTATTCCATTAGATCCACACGGGATCTAATGGAATCTTGACAATCTGCCAAAGAGGTGTTTAGCTGGAAAAGTAGCTGGGCCATATCTAGGGGAGGAAATTGATCTAAAGAGACAAGGGTCGCCTCTCTCGTCAAAATAGACGTCTAAAACCAGACGCCATCTAGTCACCGACCCGAGGCCGCTAGTTGCGGCGACGGTCAATAGATGGCGTCTGGATTCAGACGTCTATTTTCAGAGGAGAGACGACCCTTTTCTCTTTAGATCAATTAAAAAATTTCGCTGATTGACTGAGATTAATAACATTGATCTATCTAGCTTAATCAAAGGACTCTCTCTCTCTGATGGCATACATCTTAAGTATATTTGGATGGTATTTGTTAAGATCATATTAAGTGAAGAGCAATCAAAGTAACGTATCTTTTAAAAGGTGAATAAAAACCAAAATGAAGCAACATCCAAATGAAGTAAAATCCTAGTAAAGTAAAATAACATAAATCAACATAAGACATATAAAAAATCCACAGATGAGCAAAATTCTTAAACTAATTTAATTAGGATTGTTTTTTTTTTTCAGAAGAGATACTCTTTTAAAGTAAATTTTGAATTCTGATTCTTATTAAATATTGTGATATATATGCGTAAAATATAAATCATAACCATAATAATTTGTATGAAAATATCTTTTTATTCTATGTACCCTTGGGTAAAAATTCATGTGGGTGAAACCCGGCCATTCGTCCAATATATAAAAAGCATATTTTTTATTATGGATGAGTTAGGTTATGTTTGATGTTTCAATTTAGATAGAGTGTTAATATTTGTGTAATTTTTGTATTTATTTTTATCTTTTATATTATTTATATTTTTGTT